>JAJJWW010008816.1:0-618539 GCA_023531295.1 Papaver armeniacum
CGAGTGACATAAGGTATGTACCTTCTCAGTATGTATGGCCTTCAATGAGAAATGGTGTAGGTTTGAGGGTAATAACGATAAGTATGATATTCTTGTTGTTAAGTCATTATTGTTGCTAAAGGAGTTCCACCATTTTATTGCTAGATAATCAGATATAGGTTCATACTAACAGGAGTTAATTTTAGTTACAAAAAGTTGTTCTCAAAGTTCCATCAATAAGAAAATAGTTGGTAAAGCCAAGTTTTCTGTAATACAAAAACCAAACAACAAATGACCGAAGATGAAGCCATCACAAACACAATGAAGGTGAAGAAAGTCAAAGGAATTGTTTATAAATAGTAGGGATACGCATGTCCTCTGCTTTGAAGATTAATACCCTTCTTAAATGACTGGTAGAATCGAAATGTCAAATGAATATGGTTTCACATTGCCACCCACACTTTCCTATTTGCCACCCTTATCAAAATTTGTAAAGTAAATATACTTTTGATTTTACGTTTCCTTTTTACCACCCTATAAAAGCCAAACCATTTATACCGACTTACGATTCCAAACCATTTTAACGTAATCAATTGTTTGTGCACCATATTTCAAAGTATAAAAGACGTAATACAAGTGCGATGAAGGAGATATTAATGTGCGATTGACGGTTGTAAACACCACATCCTCTTAATTCTATACTCTATTTTTCCTGCTTGGTGGTATATATTCCTAAGGAAGAGAGTCCATTTTATGGACACTTTTTTGTAATATGAAGCACAATGCAAATTTGCAATTTGATAAAAAGATTAGAAATGGTTTGGTGGTAGTTTTTGCACAAAATTGGTTAATTAACCCAATAACGATAATTCCTAGGTGAACAAGACATATAAAATTTGATACTATTTAAATGGACGAGAATGTAAAAATAGTCGGGATGTAAACGGTTTCATCCTACCCATGTTCAAGTACTATTTTCTTATTTTTAATTTACATCGGGACCATGTTATAAAAATATTTGAGCAATTAACCCAATTTTTCTAATCTTTGGGACATGAAAAGTCTGAAATATCCCTCCCTTTTAATATAATTATTTATAACTCCTTACGTATCCTATTTTTCATGGGTAATGAGTTACATAATCGCTATGATAAATATTGAATCCACAACCAAACGAGGAGTGTAATTATTTTCTTTTGAAACATCCTCGAGCTTAAGTATTTTACGTCACTCTAAGATGTGTTTTATTCAGAGTTGTTTCTTGACAAAAGTCCACAGAGCAACAAAATTATGATGACGTGTGTCCTAACCAGATTATTGTGCGGCGGTTGATTGAGAATGAGGTGCGGTTACCGATTGCAACAACAATCCATCATATCTCTTAAAAAAATGTATCCACAAAGTATGAGGTTCATGATTACATTATCGCTTCGCTTAGTAGTATATGATTTAAATTTTGTACACAAATTATATACGGTGAAAATTATATTTTGCACCATATTTCACGTGATCAATTGTTTGTGCACCATATTTTAAAGTATAAAAGACGTAACACAAGTATGACGAAGGATACAAAATGATGATGACGTGTGCCCTCACGGCATTATTGTGTTACGGTTGGGAGTCCGAGGTCTAGGTCAAACTGCGAAACCAATATATCATTTCGCCTTAAAAAATATATCCACAAAGTATTAGGTTTTTGATTACATAATCGCTATGATAAATATTAAATGCACAACCCATGAGGAGTGTAATTGTTTTCTTTTGAAACATCTACTCACTTAAGTTGTTTACATCACTCTAAAAGTATTTACCAATCAAGAAGTGTCTTTTCCAGAAATGTTGTTTGACAAAAATCCATGGAAAATGTTTACAAAATGATGATGACGTCTGTCCTCACCGAATTATTGTCGATTTGTTGAAAGCATAATGTGCGGTTAACCGTGAAACCAATGTATCATTTTCGCTTTAAAAAAAAATATATCCACAAAGTATGAGGTTCATGATTACATCATCGCGCATATGCTTAGTATATGATTTAAGTTACTATACACAAAATTATATGCGGTGAAAATTGTATTTTGCACCACATTTCACGTCACTCTAAAATGTGTCTTTTCGAGTTGTAGCTTGACAAAAGTCCACGGAGCTAAAAAATGATGACAAAGTGTGCCCTAAACCCAGATTATTGTGCGACATATGAGAGAATGAGGTGCGTTTATTTTACGACACCAATGTGTAATTTCGCCTTAAAAAAATATAACCACAAAGTATTAGGTTTATGATAACACAATCGCTATGATAAAGATTAAATCCACCGCCAACGAGGAGTGTAATTATTTTCTTTTGAAACATCCACTCACATAAGTGGTTTACGTCACTCTAAAATGTATGTACCAATCAATATGTGTCTTTTCGAGATATGTTGTTTCACAAAAGTCACGGAGCTACAAAATGATGATGACGTGTGCCCTAACCAGATTATTGTGCGGCGTTTGAGAGAATAATTTGCGGTTACACTTTATTAAAACGAATGCATCGTTTCACTTTAAAAAAATATATCCACAAAGTATGAGGTTTATGTAATCTCTTCGCTAAGCATCGAAATTAGGTAAATCTATGTTATTATTCATGTTTATTTAAGTTACTATACACAAAATTCATACGGTTTTTGACTTAGTTTCATCATCGTCATTCTTCCATTATCATTATAAATATTTCTGAATAATTGTATTTAAAAGAAAAATAGTAGCATCTCTGTCATTCTTTGGTTAACAAAAAACTCCAAAGAGGAAAACACGACATCTGCCCACTTGACCTTATTCTGTCCGCAATGAGGTGAGAAATCTTTGCAATTAACCAAGATGGAAACAACCAACTAGGAAAACTCCTAGTTCCATTTGTATTGATCATCTTAGAATGATGATGACGACATCCACTTACTTTTCGTGAGTTTGCTTGACAAAAGTCCATGAGAAGAAGTTTACAAAATGATGATGACGTGTTGTCCTCACGAATTATTGTGCGACGGTTGAGAAAATAATGTGCGTTACACCGCGGAAACCAATGTATCATTTCGCTTTAAAAAAATATATCCACAAAGTATGAGGTTCATGATTACATCATCGCGATTCTGCTTAGTATATGATTTAAGTTACTATACACAAAATTATATGCGGTGAAAATTGTATTTTGCACCACATTTCACCTCACTCTAAAATGTGTCTTTTCCAAAGTTGTAGCTTGACAAAAGTCCACGGAGCTACAAAATGATGACAGAGTGTGCCCTAACCAGATTATTGTGCGACATATGAGAGAACGAGGTCCGTTTACTTTGCGACACCAAGGCATCATTTCGCCTTAAAAAAAAATATATCCACAAAGTATTAGGTTTATGATAACACAATCGCAATGATAAAGATTAAATCCACCGCCAACGAGGAGTGTAATTATTTTCTTTTGAAACATCCACTCACATAAGTGGTTTACGTCACTCTAAAATGTATGTCCCAATCAAGATGTGTCTTTTACAGATATGTTGTTTCACAAAAGTTCACGGAGCTACAAAATGATGATGACGTGTGCCCTAACCAGATTATTGTGCGACGTTTGAGAGAATAATTTGCGGTTACACTGTGAAACCAATGCATCGTTTCACTTTAAAAAAATATATCCACAAAGTATGAGGTTTACGTAATCTCGCTTCTGCTTAGCATCGGAATTAGGTAAATCTAAGTTATTATTCATGTTGATTTAAGTTACTATGCACAAAATTCTATACGGTTTACTGACTTAGTTTCATCATCGTCATTCTTCCATTATCATCATAAATATTGCTGAATAATTGTATTTAAAAGAAAAGCAGTTGCATCTCTGTCATTCTTTGGTTAACAAAAAACAAAAACATCCAAAGAGGAAAACACGATATCTGCCCGCTCGACCTTATTCTTTCCGCAATGAGGTGAGAAATCTTTGAAATTAACCAAGATCGGAAACAACCAACTAGGAAAACTCCTTGTTCCATTTGTATTTTTTTCTTTTGAAACATCCACTCACTTACGTAATTTACGTCACTCTAAAATGAATGTACCAATCAATATGTGTCTTTTCCAGAATTGCTGCTTGACAAAAGTCCACGTAGCTACAAAATGATGATGACATGTGCCCTAACCTGATTATTGTACGAAATTTGAGAGACTGAGGTGCGGTTACTTGGCGAAACCGATGCGTCATTTCAGTTTAAAAAAATATATCCACAAAGTATGAGGTTTATGATTACATAATCGCTATCAGAAAGATTATCACCTATTTTTTTTATTTTTTTATTTCAATTTCCATATTACTTAAAAATGAGATATATTTTAGCAATATAATGAGATATGGAATGAAAATTTTCATGTTTATCTAATTTCCTTTTGAATATAATATACATTCCGAACATAACAAACTAAAATATATAATAAGCTCTTAGTAAATATCCAAATAATTTTTACTTTTCCACTAATTACCTAGGCCGGATGGGTTGGCCCGGATGGTTGGATCATAGGTGTAACGCAAAAAAAGTAAAAAATAAAAGGTTGGAAAGTCAAACAATTACCCAATATTACTATCATGTTGATAAACTAAATTGTACATTTCAACATATAAAAAAATCCAAATACCAAAAATAAAAAATCAAAATTAAAAAACACAACTTAGGAAAAGAAAAAAAAAGCTACATAGATAAACCAAGGAATGTGTTAGTGTCATGGACATCATGAGTACACGCTTCCGATTGTCCACCAAAATTCTTCAACGAGACACCGCTCCTCATGTGAGGAATAATTTCAACCCATGTTTCCCACGGTAGTATCCCCCAAATTTCCTTCCAAGTTTACAGTGAGTGTATTTGTAACGCAATAAGCGCCTATTCTTCCACAATAGGAGGTCGTTGTTATTTCCAAATTCTATCGGGTCATAAGTCGGCCATTCATCCCCATCCTCTTCCAACAAAATTCTCATGTTATGATTCCAATTCCATTCCCCGCCAGGTGCCCATGTATGAATATTTTCTTCGGAAATGGGAGCCCAAAAATCTATCTGGGGCGCCTGATCAACCCCCGCATGTATGTAGTAAAATTATATCCTGCTGACAACGATCCTTCCAAAAAATACAACCATGTGCGTACACAACTGAACTCCGAAAAGTATAAGTAATCTCCCATATGTTCCTCCATCCCCTCTCGTCTCCTAGAGTGTGTATTTGAACTTTACCATCCATGTGAATTCAAACTACCTTGTACTCATTGGTACGTTGACAGTAGCAAACCTCCAATTACGTTGTATCGTGGATACCACGAAAGTACATGATCTCTTGCGGTGGGATGCATAGTTGTGGCAGACGGAGATGCTCACCAGTTTAAGATTCATAATATATACATGATCTTGTATGCCGTGGTGTGAAACATAAAAACATACCATACTATTGCAAGATCCAACTATTGGGTGCAACTTAGTCCAATCATCATAGGTTCCATCATTCTTGCCTGTGATTGTTGGATGTTACTGATCAGGCTGAAATCTTCCTCTCTATAGAAGAGTTAAGTAACTTTATCTTTCCCCATTCTTGGTGTAACACCAAAAGGAGTCTAATTATTTTGTCCCCAAGGACAGGTATTCCCTCTTTGCATACACATTTGCATGCCAAAATGCTTTCTGCAGTTTGGAGGCACTGTAGTATCTAGGAAGTTAATTCCGGAAACATATCCATTACTGTAACTGATGAAAGATTATCAAAAAACTTTTTACAAGCATTTAGGATTTTCTTATTGTAGAATGCTACAAGGAGACATGAGTAAAGCTTATATAGACATCAAATACACCTGTTGGCGAATGGTCGCGTACTAAAGGGTACAACATTACGTCATAAAGTAGGTCTGAAAGGACATGACAATTTAGTAGGGTATTACATATATTATATATAATCGGGACGACCGAAGGGAGTTCCATCTATATTTAAGTGGTTTACATCACTCTACAATGTATACGTATATATATTCTACAAGAAAATCTAGTTATTTCTACACCATATATTGCCACATCTTCAATATATAGGTGTTGCGAAAGCAAATTTCTAGTCACAGTACTTTTCAGCTGCAGTTAAAAGCTATAATTAACTGTTGTAAAATGAAACTTTTGCCACAAAACTGTAGCAACAATATGAAAAGAGTGTGGCAAAAAAGTATAATCTTTGGCTGCAGCAATAAATATTGGGTGCAACAATAGACTTCTTGCTACATAGGTTATCGCGACACTAGTAGAGGTTTATGCCATAACCATTGGGTGCCGCAACATATTAAGTTTTCTTGTAGTATGTACCAATAAAGATGTGTCTTTCGTAGTTATTGCTTGACAAAGTCCACGGAGCTACAAAATGATGATGACGTGTGCCCTAACCAGATTATTATGCGACAGTTGAGAGACCGAGGTGCGGTTTGATAGACGCGTTTATGTGTCTACTTTGATCTCAATTTCATATATTGTTAGTACCCATTTATGTACTTATTTTGGCATTTTGTGTCTTTGTAGGTGTTTTTGGAGAAATAAGCCTTCATGGGAGAAACTGCTCGAAAAGTAGTATTTGGACCCCGAGAGAAAATTACTAAAGTCGCCTTGGAAATATATTGAACGTACACCGAAGGATAATTGCTAAGGGGCACTCCGGTGATAGAGGGCACTCCACTACTATCTGCACCCGCATATGGAAAAGAAGATAACTTGTAATGATGGGGAAGGATTTGGAATATATATGGAAGAAGGAAAGTTAAAGATTTGCATACTATTTTTTTGAAAGTATGTCGTCATGCCAACGCAAAATGGAGAATTGGCTCAGAACTTCGAATATGGGAATATATATGGTGGCACGTGGCTATCACCGGTTGGAGGAATCTTACCTAGGTGATGCAATCGTTATGGATACGAAATGACAAGAAGCCAAAATGGAAGGAATTTGGTCCCTAATAGAAAGTGGAGTATGCATATATAATTATATACACTCACAAGGAGACAAAAGAGATACTACCTAAATAGTTCTGAATATGACTCCGTGTGCCATAACTTTAAGTCCAATTATGGAAACAAGGGTTAAACTATACAATAAAAAATCGCACAAAGAAAGAATGAGATATCCTTTCGTATTTGGTCATCCCTAATAAGGCAAGTGAGTTTATTTTCATGGGGTGACGTGATGAGAAGATGCATTATAAAAAGAGTCTGACGAGACAACTTGAGGGGTTTTTTTTGAGGGAGCCGAAAGCCCGTACCGAGCAACAATAGTTTTCATTCTTTTATTTTTTTTTATTTTTGTAATAATTAGGAGCTAAACCAAACACTGGAAATGGAAGAAGCTATTTTTTCATGATTGTGGTAATTATATTTAATTCGTTTATGAATTTTTTGCACTAATTTAATTTGAATTATGATTTTTCTTAATTAGTTTTGATTTTGTTTGATGTCGCATGCTTAGTCTCGGTACTTTTGATGCGCCATACTTATAATTTACATCTAATATTCTAAAAATCTACATTGGCAAAGAATCAGAGTCGATATAACTTGAGCTATAATTGTATATAGTTGATATTTGAACCACATGAATATGAAAATTGGTGGAATCCTAAGTCCCAGTATTTCTCAATATTATTATCATCGTTTTTCATTAAGTCTAAAATCAATCTTTACACGTCCGAGTGAACGACAACCTTTCTTACCACTTTACAAACAACTTCAAAATTACATCAATTTTTGGCGCCGCTGCCGGGGACTTGTATTTAGGTTTTAGGTTTTAGAGTTATTTATATGTTTATTTTTTATATTTTTTTTGTTCTCTTTTACGCCTTTGGTATTTTTCGATTCTTTTCAGATTTGGAGCGAAGCTACAAGGAAAGAAAAAGTGCTATAAAAGGAAAGCATCTTCCAAAGAGGGACAGAAAAGAGGAATTCAAAAGGAGTGAAGAAGAAGATTTTGTATATGGCTATTTTGTTTTATTTTTAGAAACTGTAAATAGGGTTGTATTTTTGTAATTTTTCTTTTTGGACACTTTTTGGACTTTATTTTTGGACTTGGACAATATTTTTAAAACCCTAAGGAAGGGTTAAAAATTAAATATAAATTGCTTGCAGGGAAGGACGACAGTTACGATACTGTCTCGGCCCCTCGGGTTCGTACACTGACATAGGATTCGGTGGCCTGAGTCGACTTCAACGGTTCATCGCTCGTCTGGTACGGGAGGTAAGATTCTATCCACCCACGAATCCCCTGTCAGTGGGTTTTATTCTGTGTGACAACTCACACCCCTGCAATGGAATGTCGAAATGGTATTACAATAGCCAATACAACGAATATCCGACTGAGTTTCAAAATGGACGTTACTACTTTGACCATAGTATGAATAGTGGTTGGTAACATCAGCCTTTTCAAGGTTATGGATCATACCATGATGAGCCCAATTACTATCCACACAAGCACGGGTCATACGAGCAAAATTCTTATATTTCTCCTTTAGAAGAGTCTCTCAGGAAATTAGAGGAGTCGACACGTAAGTTAGCTAAGATGAATAACTTAGTTTATGATGAAAGAAAACTTTCTATAGAGGATCCCCTCAAGATGATAGCTGAGACGAACTAAATAATTGCTCAAGATAGTCTTAATTTCCAATATAGTGTTTCCAATAGTACCTTTGAAAATGAGGATAATTATTTGCATAATCAAGATGACGAGGATAAAATTGGTAACACTACTTGTTTAGATGAGGTTCAACCATTTTCATGCTATTATGATGATTATGATGAGGATAGTGTTGATGAAGAATCAGGTACATATAGGTATAGTGATCAGGAATTTATTACTCCAATTGAGCTTCACAATGATAATATTATTTATAGTTCAAATCCAAATAATTTTAATAATTATTCACCTATTCAAAAGGACGAAGATTTGGCTATAGATACCACCGTTTTAGGAGATGTAGTATTTCCTTATGATTACGAAGCCGATGATAGTTTTGAGGAACGAGTTTATTCTGAGAATATTGTTTTCGAGTCTAGCGATTTAGAAACATTAGTCTTAGATAAAGAAGATGAACTCGTAGAGATTTTAAATATGAGTGAGAATGCACCTTCCGATTATAACTTAGAAGAAGCAATTGACCATTTTCAGGATTCTGATGATCTAGAAATTAGAGAAATTGTAGATATTCTATCTAGAGACACCCAAAACTCTAAGTTTGGGGGTGATTATCATTCTCCCCATGCTTTACCTTTAGCTATTGTAGAGATCCCTCACTTGGGACTTGATATATGTGCCTCAACCATTGTGCCAGATTGCCTTCATACTAGTTCTCCAGAACCTAATAATGTCCAGGAAGAAGTTCAGTTGTTAGAAACCCATCCTCTGGTTGATGTGGTTTACCTAGGTTATATTACCAAGATTGATTTTATTTTCCCACCAAATATTTTCAACCAATTGTGGGAACGTATATGTTTCAGATGTGTCAATTACTAAGTTTTGAGACTAAACCTAAGTACCTTAGGAGATAAGAATCGACACATTTTCCTAAAATTGACCACCACTTTCATCGTGGTCAATTGTGTGAGTCAAACCTGATTGACTTTAAGGATCCGCAGTTATTTAGGTTATTATTATGTGCTTCAAAGTTTTTACTTGAGTTTTTCCAGACTCTAATACCTGAATCCGATCTTAGCTACGAGGAAATCCAAACCATGAAAATATTTTATTTGGACCCAGTTATAGAACCTGAACCACAACTAGATGTAGTTATCTTAAACTGGAAACTAGATAAGGGTGTGCTTTTCTTGGCAGGTTGGAGATTCTTTTTATTTGTGATAGCTCTATTTGGTTTTGATGACCCATAGATATTTCGGTTATTACTTTATGATTTTATAAGGTGATTAATCCTTTCTTAGACTGGCTGAAGACTTTCAATTTAGCACTTCTTGGGAGGTAACCCAATATTCATGCGACACGGTAATATCTTTCCTTATCTTTTTGCTTCAAATGGTAACAATTTCTCCTTGTTCATGCTTTTAATTTTATCTTTAGAACATTGAGGACAATGTTAGATTTAAGTTTGGGGGTATAGGAGAAACTTTTTAGTTGCATTGTTAAACTCTAGAGCCTAGAAATTTATGCTTATTAAGGATGGAACTAACCAATCTAAGTGGATGGAAGCATTTTGGTTGTAGGAATTGAGGAACCAATCTGATTAGATAGAATCTAAAGAGTCTATTCATAAAAGCACAAAGCTCAGGTGTTAGAAATAACATGATAGTTTCACCATATCTCGTTGAGTACTTTTCACTTCTGTTTTTATTTTGTTTTGTTTTTAAACTATGTTTCTCTAAGTGATTAGGTGGGGCTCACGAATCAAGTTGTTACCAATGCTAGGGTGAATTAGAGTGATTGAGATACCGGAAAAAAAAAACAAAAAAAAAAATGATGAAAAAAAAAAGTGAAAAAAAAGAAGAGAAATTGAGACTAGACCATCAGATCAACCGGAATAAATTCAATAAAGTCGACCACTGGAACCCTTGTATATGCCAGTTGTGTTGACCTAAAGTTAGGATAATCAACCACTGGTTCCCTTGTATATGCCAGTGTGTTGATATTAGTCAGACTAGTATCTCGGTCCATTAGGATAGGTTCATTTTGGCGGAGGACTTGGACGAGATATGGAAACACCGTTCACTTAGTAAACATCAAAACCATTTATGTTATTCTCTATATCCATCTTCTTGATCTATCCATGTGATTAGTTTTCTGGTTATGATGTCCAAACTATCTCGAGAGAGCTCGTGACTTATATATGAATTTTTAGTATGCTTGAGTGCAAACTCGTGTACATCAATTGAAATTTCGCATCAGGGTACTTCCTCCTGTAGTCAATAAGTATGCCAACCAAGGAGATTCTTTAGTGCCTTCCAAGGTTCTGCGTAGATAGCTAGAGTCTAGAGTAAAGGTTTTGTGGGTACACCTCTGGTAAACCCTCCCGAGACTATAACTCGGCCACTAGGGCCACCTAGGGGTTTAAAGGCTTGTTGCATACGCTAAATGCAATGGACGATGCCTGCGACAGTGAGTTAGGATTTTATTTTGTAGATATGATTTGCTCGGGACTAGCAAATAATAAGTTTGGGGGTGTTTGATAGACGCATTTATGTGTCTATTTTGATGTCAATTTCATATATTGTTAGTACCCATTTCTGTACTTATTTGGCATTTTGTGTCTTTGTAGGTGTTTTTGGAGAAATAAGCCTTTGCGGAGAAACTGGCTCGAAAAGTAGTATTTGGACCCTGAGAGAAAATAGTATTTGGTCACCTTGGAAATAAATTGAACGTACACCCGAAGGATAATTGCTAAGGGGCACTCCAGTGATAGGGGCACTCCACTACTATCTGCACCCTCATATGGAAAATAAGATAACTTGTAATGATGGGGAAGGATTTGGAATATATATGGAAGAAGGAAAGTTAAAGATTTGCATACGCTGTTTTGAAAGTATGTCGTCATGCCAACGTAAAATGGAGAATTGTCCCAGAACTTCGAATATGGGAATATATATGGTGGCACGTGGCTATCACCGGTTGGAGGAATCTTACCTAGGTGATGCAATCGTTATGGATATGAAATGACAAGAAGCCAAAATGGAAGGAATTTGGTCCCTAATAGAAAGTGGAGTCTGCATATATAATTATATACACTCACAAGGATATAAACGAGATACTACCTAAATAGTTCTGAATATGACTCCGTGTGCCATAACTTCAAGTCCAATTATGGAAACAAGGGTTAAACTATACAATAAAAAATTGCACAAAGAAAGAATGAGATATCCTTTCGTATTTGGTCATCCCTAATAAGGCAAGTGAGTTTATTTTCATGGGGTGACGTGACGAGAAGATGCATTATAAAAAGAGTCTGACGAGACAACTTGAGGGGGGTTTTGAGGGAGACGGAAGCCCGCACTTAGAGCAACAATAGTTTTCATTCTTTTTTTTTCTTTTCTTTTTGTAATAATGAGGAGCTAAACCAAACACTCGACAATGGAAGAAGCTATTTTTCATGATTGTGGTAATTATATTTAATTCGTTTATGACTTTTTGCACTAATTTAATTTGAATTATGATTTTTCTTAATTAGTTGTGATTTTGTTTGATGTCGAATGCTTAGTCTTAGGTACTTTTGATGAGCCATACTTATAATTTACATCTAATATTCTAAAAATATACATTGGCAAAGAATCAGAGTCGATATAACTGGAGCTATAATTGTATAGAGTTGATATTTGAACCACATGAATATGAAAATTGGTGGAATCCTAAGTCCCAGTATTTCTCAATATTATTATCATCGTTTTTCATTAAGTCTAAAATCAATCTTTACACGTCCGAGTGAACGACAACCTTTCTTACCACTTTACAAACAACTTCAAAATCACATCACGGTTACTTGGCGAAACCAATGCATGATTTCGGTTTTAAAAAATATATCCACAAAGTATGACGTTTATAATTATATCATCGCTATGAGAAAGATTATATACACAGTCAAAGAGGAGTGTAGTTATTTTCTTTTGAAACATCCACTCACTTAAGTGGTTTACGTCACTCTAAAAGTATATACCAATCAAGAAGTGTCTTTTCAGAGTCTTTTTGCTTGACAAAAATAGTTGTCGGCGCCTTTTTGTTAATTTTTTCTTCTAAATAAAATGATGATGAAAATTGATAATTGTCCATGCCTCGTTATACCTCATGTGAAGCTCTTCTTTATTTTTAGTAAAATAATTAATAATTAAAGTTAATGGTTTCCTTACGATCAAACCCTTGATATAGTACTTATAACATTGCATTGTTTGGCTTCAAAAGAACTACATAGTATCAAGTATCACTTGGGATCCAAAATATTAGCCACAATAACACGGTGGGTAAGATAATTGTTATTTGGTTGGACTTGGAGGCCTTGGATCGGCTCTCCCAAAAACCTGTTGATTGTTCTTTCCTTTCCGCTCTCTCTTTCCTCTCCCCTAAACCCTAAAATCCTAAAGGAAAAACTTCTATGATTCTGTTCGCTCAGATCGGATCCTTTGGATCTCCCATTATCAAACCTTGCTTCCATCGTTGTTCTTTCTTAGTTTTTTTTTCTTCCCGGTATTTTTATTGCATATTCTAGTCTTGGTTTGGGGTTTGGATGATTAGGTAGTGGTTTGTTCTGATGATGAGAAGAAATCTCCCAATCTTTTTAAACCCTAAAATCCTAAAGACTTTAAAAAATTTTTAATTTTGAGGTTGTGTGTCTTTTAAGTTCTATATCAAGGGGTTTGGTTCTAGATTTGAATCTTTACTTCCTAGATCCAATGACCTTTCCTATATCTATATTTCGTTGGGTTGTTGATTGTTTCTTATCGTATGCCTGCCTCACTAGCGATGTCCTGTGTTACAAAAAATTTGTCAGTGATTTATTCTGGCGATTAACCAAGTTCCGACGAGCTTATCTTTCATCTTCAGTAGAAGAAAGGAATCAAGTGTGGTTGTTTGACAACTCTTCTTCAGAAATATTTAATGAAAATCCTAATGGTGGATCTTATTTATTATCTGGTTTACATGTAGTCTTAGTTTTATATGTACTTTTCTTAGGCTTAGGTTTTGTAATTTATTTTATTTATATTAGAAATAGGGTGTTGAATTTGTTGATTCTAGCATTAATTGTAGCTAGCGAAACAACAACAAGATCAAGATCATTAACAAGTTCATCGACTCCAGCAACTGATACAAAGACTCCAATGACGATTCAGGCCGTGCCATCCCGATCCAGACCTCAAAAGACTCGTTCAGAATACCTCAGTTACTCAAGCTACTGTTACTCAAGACTTTGTTACTTAGATTTAGGTGTAAGATACTGTTACAATGAAAAACTTAGTTCATGTAAGCCAAGCTTTCATGTTCTTGAAATCACGGGGTTGGATTTTATCCAACCACTTCCCTGCGCAGTCAAACAAATTAGTTTTTTTTTTCAAAACTAATTAGACCCTGTGATACCATTTGGAATTCTAGAATGGTCTTTAAATCTGTTAAATTAGGATGGACAGTCACGAATTGGTGGAGATCTTTTGAATAAGTTGACAATGTAATGATCATGAGAAATCTTGTAACTGTTTCTGATTTTCAAAATCAGCTACAAAACTATGTATGGTTATGAGGTTTTTCCTCTTTTATGAAAAAAGAAGAAGATAATAGTTGTTGTTTTTTCTTCATATTAAATTATATGTGAACCTTGAAAAGTGTTGCAAATGTGAGAACCACATGCATACCAAGCAGAATCGTTGCACTACAATTATTACCGGGATGGGCAAATGCTCGAATTTGAACCTTTGTCATCTAGTTTGACCCTTAGCCTTGTCCACTATTGCCTATTCCATTTTCGCCATATTTTTTTATTACACAAAATTGGTTAAAAAGACTAAAATCATTAATTTCTGGATGAAAAAGACATTTAGATTTTGATACTGTTTAAATGGACAAAAATATAAAAATAGCCAGGATGTAACCAGTTTCATCCTACCCATTTTCAAATTCTTTTTCTTATTTTTAATTTACATCAGGATGCATCCAGTTTCATCCTCGTTATTTTTAAGTTTAACCCAGGATGAATCCAGTTTCATCCTTGCTATTTTTGTGTCCATTTCACCCATAATAATTTTTACTCTTCCATTTGAACCATGTTTTAAATTTTTTTTGGACAAATAACCCATTTTCCGTTTTTATTATAGTTTTACTCTAGCCCGACATCACCGTTAAGATTCTGAATCCATTCTACCATGCATTGTTTGGATTTTGAAATTTTTGATTGCACTTTAGAACCAGGGCCGTAGCAAAGTTTTTAGGGGCCCTAGGCGAGCTTAGTGAAATAGGGCCTATATAAGTGAGATAAAAAAAATTCTTGCAATTGAAAATAAAAGATATCATGGATCGTCAAATGAAACAAATTGCAAAGAAAAAAAAGGCTAAAAACAAAGAAAATACCTTATCTCATGACAAAAAACGATGCGAAACTATTAATTATATTATCAAAATTCATATTATCTAACATCTCAATCTCAATGTATAACATTGCTAAAACATTAAATCTTTCTTGTGACATCGTCGATCCAAGGTAACTCTTAATTAGCTTCAACTTAGAGATACTTTTTTTTAGCCAAGGTAACTGTGACATGAACTGCCAATAACATTTTGCACATTTGTTTTTCTTATAAAAGCACCGCGATCTCTTGCTTTTTTGTCTTTCTAAGAGCAGTGATTAGAATTTTTATTTGATAACTTTCCGATTAAAAGGATACAAAAACATGTCAAACTCGTATGTCCACATCATAATTAGCTTCAACTTAGAGAAACTTTTTTTAGCCGAGGTAACTGTGACATGAATTGTCAATAACATTTTGCACATTTGTCTTTCTTATAAAAGCACCGTGAGCTCTTGCATTTTTGTGTTTCTAAGAGCAGTGATTAGAATGGGTATTTGATAACTTTCCGATTAAAAAGATACAAAAACATGTCAAACTCGTATGAACCCTGAAACCTGAACAATATCTATCACCACTTGGCAACAATAGCCACAACACATACTTAGTCTAAAGAGTAAAGACCTAGAAAATTTTAACCAGTTAGTGAACCATAAATGCTAAAAGAAAAAACATTGAACCAAAGCGACATTCGGGCAAAACATAAAATCTGATGTTCTACAATTGCAATGTATGTAATGCACATTCTTTATTTGCAACAACTAGTGAATTGTTAACTCAAATTTTACAAGCAAGATAAAGAATTAGATTATCAAATGATGGAACTTACTTGACTTAAGTAGTTTAATCTTCGGAAAATGGGTCATTTGTCCAAAAAAAATTAAAACATGGTTCAAATGGACGAGTAAAAATTATTATGGGTGAAATGGACACAAAAAAATAAAAAGAAAGTGATTCAGTAATGATTAATTGCGATGATGAATCTTTAAAATGACTACCATAGCTGAGTTTCACATTCAATTATGAACGTATAAATTTAAGGATTTTAGAACGATAAAGTGGAACTCAATCTATAGAATGTAAGAACTGTTTCAACCTTAAAAAGGTTTAGAGTGTCATCCTAAATAGCTCATAATTAACTCCAAAAGATGAAGTCTCAAGAATGCAAGAAATCAAAGAGTATTATTATTTATTTTTTTATGTTTATTTTTCTTTTATGAAATCCAAACATGCTTAACTACTCCCCCACACTTAAACTCAACATTGTCCTCAATGTTCAAAACCGAAAATTCTGATTTCTGACATAACAGCCCTGAAAAACTCGAAAACTATACCAATGGGTATGGAACTAGGAAAAACATCCTAAACGAAAGTTGTTAGCCTACGTATTTTCTATAAGGTTTCAAAATTTCACAGTGTTTCAAAACCGGTCTGTCTTTTATGGCCTCCGGACTGACAGACATGCAATCTGAAAAAGTTCTGGAAAAATACCGAAACTCAAATGTCTAGGCCTATCGCTCCAACTTAACAGACTCCGAATTCATATTTTCTTTTTGGAAAAGAAACGTGAGTCTGTCCTTTTAAAAGTTGGGGTCAACCATTCGAATCGGACTCCGTATGAAGTCTCGAGAGCTATTTTCGTGACAAGCGCTTGATCAGAATTTTCTCGATGAGAATTCGTCAAAACTTTCATTATAAATATAGGACTTTGTAAAATTAAGATGGGAATGAAAGATATGATATGAAAAACTAATAAAAATAAAAACAAGAGGGATAGAGATACAAAACCGATGGGTTGCCTCCCATGTAGCGCTTGGTTTAACGTCGTCAGCCCGACGTTATTGTTATCGTCCGTACACCAATAATCTGAAAATTTGGTAATCATTCCAAATAACAATCTGCAGTTCAAATAACATCTTCACAAAAATATTAGCACAAAACATAAATATTGAAGTGTAGATGGGGCAAAACGAGTTGTTGGTTTTTACGCAATTGAGGAGAAGACCGTATGCGGAGGAAACTCCTTGAACCAAGTGAATCGTCAAACCTCACAAAGATGCACCGCAAAGAGGGAGTGCTTTGAATTTGAGAGATCAATCAGAGGACTCGACCTAAACCAAGACAATGGTCGTTCGAGTCAATTCGGTCACAAGAGAGGATGGGTCGATCTGTAGGAGGGAAGCTGAGAAATGTGTGAGATCAATGGTGATCGAATATTGTAGGTGTGTTGTGTATTCTGCGTGAAAAAATAAGATAAGCTCTGATTGATTGAATTTGCTATGTTGAGAGTAATTTCTCAGACGTTGAGTTATTAATCTCTTGTAGTCTGTTTGACGTAAGATTGTCTTGTTTTTCAATCATGATTCAGAGACTTATTTATATTGCTATAATTGTAAACACCTTGATCCCATGAAGTGTGACAGTTGCTGGAGTCAAAGAGTGTGGAAGTGGAAATCGTGTTAAAACCAGTTGCTCATCGTGCGGAGACTTGGTTGATTTTCCATCCACAACTTTGCTAACTCCTCCAACTGATTGCACGAATTGCTTACATTCTTATCGTGTGTATGAACACACGTGCCGTAGACCGCCAGACCAAACCCTAGTTAATATCCCCCCATGTGACACGATTGATGTCTCGTGATTGTGGTGTCTGCAAGGCAGACGTGTATTTAGTTAGTCAGTTGCTAACTTCGTGGGACGATGAGTCCTTGTATTGTTGAGTCGAACGTGATTTGCAAATGTTCTGAGACTCATGAATCGAACGTGTCTGTTGAGACAGAGGTATAACTCTCAAGTAAATGTTGATAGTTTAAGGTGAGCAAATATTGCTCAGGATTGTTGAATGTTGATAGTTGAACCAATATTCCTTGGTTTGAGCGAATATTGCTCATCTGAGCAAATGTTGCTCGTTTGATGAATTATTGGTAGCATGACCAAATAAAATATTAAATTAAAATACTGGCAACTGAACCGAGTATAATTAATAAAAATGTTGATCATGGGATCAACATAAAATTATTAGTGTTTGAATCGAGTTATGAACCTTGGATTGAAACCCTAATTCGATCAATTGATGATTTATTGAAAATTAACCACGATGTGGAGGAATGGCTACATGGGATTATGGATCGACCATGTAGCGCCCCGATACTCGAGTGAGCAAATTCCAAAGTCTCTTGAAGACCAGTTGCTGAGAGGATGATTAAATCCTGGTTTAATCATTTATTAAAATAATGCTCGTCCGAGCCTTAGGTGATAAAACCTAATTATGAAGAGATGAGGGACCGACCAATGGGTCATGAAACCGTCCCTGGTTGGTCACGGGACCGAATGATGATCGTTTTATGAAAATCCCAAATTGTTTGGAAGAGTTTGAACCTAATGTGAATAAATGATGAAAGTATGTGGTACCGGCATCTTGCAAGCCAAAGAGCCAACCTTGGTCGGTCAAGGTAATATGCTCATGTCACCAAAGTGTTCGCGTCTCTGTCCTGAGAATTTTGATATTTTCTGGCGTGCATTTGAGCAACATTTTGAGAAAATATGAAGAAATCAAGGTTTTGCTCAAACTGAGGAAACTCCATAAGATAAAGGGAATAATAAAATGAAGGAATCATGAAGTGTGGGATCGGCTATGGTCAAGGCATGGCCGGCCGGCCAATAAGCCCGGTCCCATGGCACTTTTCCTAATTTTATATTCCCTCCGTCCTAAATTAATTGATCCTAATTGACTTTGTCAAAATATTAAGGAAATCCTATAAAATGTCATGATTAACCCTTGACTAGCCCTATTTAATGTTACATTATTACCAAAACTAAAATTACGTAAGAATAAGTAGAAGTTTTATTAGGAATTTTATATATATCCATAAATATTTTTATATAAAATAGGAAGGATGATCAATGCAAAGATATTGAATAGATATATATGGTGATAATATTTAAGATTTTGAATTCAGTTTATATTAAAAATGATTTTATGATTATAAAAAATAAAGGATATACTTGATAGTTTAAGGGAAAAATATGTCTATAAACAGAGCGGACAGATAAAAAAAGACAGACCAAAGTAGAAATTAGGACAGATAAAAATAAGACAGAGGGAGTATTATTTTCATGATTTTAGGGAAATATCATGAAATCAAGGAGTTTGTTGAAATATAGGAGTTTTTCTTAAAGTGAATGAGTTTCCATGAGATGAAGTGTTGCGTGAGATTGAAGAATTGTCTAACTAGCTATGATGTTAACAGAAAGTAGGGAGTTTTCTTTTCCATAGGGTAAAATCCAAAAGGGTGTTGGTGCACAAATTGTTGCTCACTTCCGCCCATTCATGTACAAAATGACTTTCTTTTAATAAAAGCCCCTTTTCCATAATAATAATAAAAAAAAAAAAAACCAAAATAATAATAATAATAAAACAGGGGTCTTCGCTCGGGAGGTCGGTGGGCCAAGATGGGATTCTCAATCTTTTGTAGCGACATGATCTCGGCAGTATTGACAAAACTACTGTGCTTATGGAATGTGTTAGACACTCTGCACCCACAATGTGAGCTATTGCTCATGGAACCGGCATTGGAGGTCTAAATCGTACTTCACCATGCGCACCACCACCCAAGAGAGTCTTACAAACTGCTCCGCAAGACATTGCGACCAAATAGCTCATGGAGTTTCTCCAGCACCGATAGTAGGAGATGGCTGATTCGGCTCCTTCAACAACGCCCGGTGACCTTGCCTATGGAGACGGGGATTAGGAGTGTACACCATGTCCGACACTAGCCAATATTGCTACCTAGCATGTGTGTACGGACTCAACGCTACAACAAACCATTCCGAAAGCAATTCGACATTTGTAAGACCAAGCCTCGACTTCCAGACGCTCTCCATGACTTTATACACCTGTGGCTTTGTCCCACTTTGACATCAGTACCACCGCCCTACGGCCTATGAAGAAATCGGTGGCCATGTATTTGGACAAAGGAAGAAGGATCTTAGATCACCACGGGACGCGAAGCAATTTCAGGGCACACGCGATGGACTTTTTGAAGGCTATCCCCATTGATGGTCTAAATCAAACCATCGGGCCCCGATAATTTAGAGTGATCACGCTATGGCATACCACTTTTTCCGAAGACAGGTGTTTGTACTTGCGGGCAAACTTGATATGGATGTCTTCGGCATCATGCACTCCATTGTGCTAGCTAGCAGCCTGTTTCGACATGACTTGGTGCGAGATGTGATATGGATATTTGGGGCTGGTGTCACATTTAGAAAGGAAGCATCACTCGGTTTTCTCAGGAGGAAGTGGGTGGCTCTAAAGCCGCGGACTACTAGTGTACAACTGGGAGAATGGAAAGATACATGTTTTGATGTCACAGTGTTTCTCCTTTTACGGGCGACATACGATAGCTTCTCACCGTGGCAAGCTATTGCAGCCAGTCCTTCGCAAAGAGGAACAAATACTTGAGATATGAGTCTCATGGATATGATTTAGAGGTGTTTTGGCATTCACTACTTTAGGTGAACTAGGCGAAGACATGATTGCTTTCTTGAAGAGGTTAAAGAACCGCCTAGTTAATTAACGAGGTAAAATTGTGGCACAGGCGTCTTTTATTTCATAGAATAGGTGTGGCAATTCAAAAGGAAATTGCCCGAGTTGGTGGCTCGACTACCAACAATTCATGTATAATTAACTCTTTGTTTATTTTCAATAAAGGCCCCTAGAGGTGAATAATAATAATAATAATAATAAAATAAGGGGTGTGTGGGACCGGGCGACTAAGGCATGGCCTGCTAGGGCCCGGTCCCGTGAGTTTTCCCTCATTTTATATTATTTTCATGATTTGAAGGAAATATCATGAAACCAAGGAATTTCATGGGATGAAGGAAATAATAATAATAAATTAATAAGAAATGCAAGGTGTGGGACCGGCCACAACTAGGGCATGACCGGACGGCTAGTGAGCTCGGTCCCGCGATACCTTTCCTAATTTTTATTATTTCCTTGATGCGAAGGAAACACCATGAAACTGAGGAGTTTCCTTGAAACGAAGGAATTTTTTTCAAATGAAGGAATTTTCATGAGATCAAGGAAAAATAGTAAGAATATAATAAAATAGAGAATTGGGCGTGGGACTGGCCACAACGTGACTGGACGGCCGGTGGGCCCAGTCCCTTAGCGCCTTAGCTAATATTTTATTATTATTATTTTTCTTCCTATTTTGCATAGGTTCATTGTTCCTTCATATTTTGGAATGCTCGTTCGTGCATTCAGGTGCTCGTTAGTGCATTATTGATGAGTACACTTGCACCATTTTGGTCGGGGCATACTCGATAGTGACTCAGATGCCCGTACGTTGAATATTTATCACTAACCCATGGAATTCTGCTGGGAAGAACCACGAATTGAAATAAAGAAATATTACGAAGAACGTAGAATATTTCCGAATATTCAGTTAATGAATTTAAGGATTAGAGATAATTAATTGATGGCTCTATACTAGCAGGCATGCTGTCTAGGAGCATTAATTATCTGAGAGTCGAGTAATATGAGCTTGTTGAAGCGTCATATTTCTTTTATATAGTCAGGGAAAACATTGTTACATCCTGAAGACGTTATTTCTCTATACTAGCAGGCAAGATGTCTAGGAGCCGTCCAATCGTTCGGTTATATATAGAAGTAATTACTGAAATTGCTCAGTATTCATGAGATATGTCGTTGCCTCAGTTGAGAGACTACACATCTACATATACTCTGAGAGACAGTATTCTCAGTCATAGGTTCTTGTGGCATGAACTTTCATTCTTCGATGAGAGACATGAGCCTCAATACTCATCTGATTGCTGGATCAGGAGCATGTACAATTATGTTTTTTTACGATTTTAACCTTTGTCGAAAATTCACCATCTACATGAAGCTATCATTTTATTGAAGTTTCCCCCACACTTAGTCCTTTATACACTCGTAAGTGGATAGAGAACATAGAAGTCGGGAACTTCAAAAGGTTCTCCAGCATGGCGAATCTGCAAACTATTAGAATCAAACACATCAAGTCGTGCATACTTAGAAGCAAAATAATCCGTTAAAACTTTGGAAGCACACAACTCCAATCATAAGTGAGGTATTTTCTTAAAAGTTTGGTTAACAACTCTTTTAGAATCTACTTCGATTGGATGGAAAGGATCAATAGATATAGAATTGTGTAAAGGATTAGACAAACCTTGTATCGTATCCCCATCTTTCTTAATTGAAAGTGAATTATTTACCTCAAGTATACCGTGGTCCTCTATCGAACTATTATCTAGCTAAATTGGGTCTTCCACAACTTTAATCAATTTGGTTGCATTCTCAATCTCAATCTCTTCAATAACCTCTTTATCAGAATCTGAATCCTCTCCCAAAACGTCTAGTTCATTGATGCAACTCCTATTTTTTTCGTTTGAGTACGTTACACCATTTATAACAATATATATGTCATAACCAATCTCCTCCTTTTGAATAGGCGAAAGATAGTTATTATGATCCGGAGTTGGAATAATCGTATCATTATTGCAAGGACTTTTGAGATGTGGTTCATCTTCATCAATCATTGTCAACCTCGGAATAAATCAACATCAAAACGACGTTCGAATTCCATGTCTATAATTTCGTCAAGAATCTCTTGTGATGCACCGGCTTTTTCTAGCAGCTCGTGTTGCTTAAAAAGTTTTTTTGACATTAACACGCTTTCCACCGTTGTGCACAATATCCTCTTTTATAAAGAGTAAAGGAAAAACACGATGAAGAGGAGTAGGTCTTGATTCAGTATGATCACCCTTTAGCTCCAAACTCTCTGTCACTGTACTTTACTAGAAAACAATTGATCAAAAGCATAACTAACCTTCCATTCTCGTCATTGTTCACTTACATGACCATCATAAGGTTGTTGACATGTATGAGAATATCCATAAGGTTCTGTGGGATATTGATCATAGCCAAAAGATTGGTTTTGATTATACCCATAGGATGGTTGGTAGTTGTGATATGAATGAGATTGAAAATAATAATGATTACCACTGTTGTATGTGTAATCTTGTGCTCCGTACTTGTTATTTCCGTAAGGAAAACATGACGACTCACAAGAAAAAGAAAATCAAAACAAAAATCTAAAAAATAACAAAACAAGCTAATTACAAATAACAAATCAATTAGCAACTGCTCCCCGGCAGCGGCGCCAAAATTTGGTGGGTTATCCTAGGCTCAACAAATTAATAAATATATTTCCCACTAATTAACTGGTAATACAGCAGTAGTAAGAGATTGTTCCCACAGAGAGCTGGGTAATTGATAGGTTATTTGAAATAGCAAGATAAAGTAAATAACAAAGGGGGGTTTTGGTTATGATATGAAGAAAAAGACAATAAAGAAGAAAATGATGATTAAGGAATCCTTTGCCGTTACCAAGCGATAACTGGATTAATATACTTATCTATCTTTCGTTAAAATCATTCATCACCAACCGTAGAATAGCAGGTACGCTTAGTTATCCCCAAAACTCCTTGTATCACCGGATAACAGGTACGCTTAGTCACCGGATTCTATCCAACTAAGCCGCCTTGAGGTACGCTTACAAGGTATAACTCAATCGAACGCTTTATGGTTTGTGAATTTAGATTTGATTCTAGCAGTTAAACTCAGTACGCTCGGTTCACTTAGTGGTGTTGTTTCCACACACGATTTCTTTACAGAATCCCTCTGCAAGGTCTCATGTTCTCTACTTGTGTAGGAGATGCACGACAATTACGGATCACTCAACTCACTACTAGCAATAGAATGATCAATAGACTAATCTAGTTGTGCACCCAAATCAATCTAAGAATCAATCATAAACCCTAGATATAATGAAAACAAACGATGATGATTAAAACTTCAAATAGGTTTGTATTATTAATAAATCTTCACGCTTAGAACATTGAATTCATCCTTAATCAACAAAGGATTTAGCTACTCATATTACAAAGAAGATGAATAATGGTGGTTTCCCCATAAAGGGGTAAACCCTAGGTTTTTGGTGTGAAACTTTTGATATATGAGATTCGATGATATATGACCTAATACCTTTTTATAGGTTTACATTGCTTGGCCATCAAGTATTTAGTTCGGTTCAAGAACCTGACCCGAAGATACTACATAAACGACTCCAAACGTGCCCTTAGGCCTTCCAATGTATTAATACACGTTTTCCTACTTGCTAAGTACGCGTACCTCAAATTTCAGCTGAAATTTTCGGAACTAAGGTATGCGTACCCGTATGCGTACATTACTGTCTTCGGTATTTGATAAAAGCTTGTTTTGGCCACAACTTCTTCATATGAACTCGGAATGACCTCATTCTTTTTTTTATTTTTTATCTTTAAATTCTCTTCAAGATGGTGATGAGAAATCCTTAATTTGAATGAGTTAACATTGATCTTTGGCCTTTCTATTGATTTTGAGTGTTTTGCTCCTTTTCGTTGCACTTCTTCCAATTCTCTTGGACTTAGGCGCTTGGATTCTTGGAATACTTCTCTTCCTAGATCTTTTCAGCACTTTGTAGCTCCTTTTTGGATGATTCAACTATTAGAGGAAAATAAGAGAAAACAATAGTAATAATACGAATACATGCAAGAATAATAGCTTAAACAAGTATGGAATGGACACTAAAATCATAAGAATTATGCACTTATCACATATGAAAATACTAGGCAAGTTATGCATTAATAATGCTGGCAGAATAGAATTCACAGAATATTTGGGATTGCTACTACACGCACCATTCTAGGTGAATTTCATATATATATTGAGTTGCTCAATGAGCGAGGAGATTTTTTGCACTCGTCGCTCCTTAAATGGCTTTACCCCTTGCAGGGTGATACCGCATTAAATACAGGGTTTAAGATTTTAGCCCTTGAACTAAAAACCACCATCAACATACTTTTGTCAAGAATATAAGATGAACTTGGTTAAAGCGAAAGCTTACCAAAACATATTTCGAGAAATATGTACGCGAGTTAAACTTAGCTCGAAATATCAAATGTATATAATTGAAGTCTATATAGCAACTTTTGTCTCAATTAGGAGATAAAGTAGATAGGCTTTTAACTGATAGATGAGTTCAAGTCTCCATATACCTTTTGTTGATGAAGTTCCACAAGCTCCCCTTAGTAGTTCTTCATCTTCAATCGATGAACGTCGTGAAGTCTAATGCTTAACTACACTTTTTATCCTAATCCGAGACCTAGCTATAAGTAAACCAGAAATCCATACTTATAGTTTTGGCAACTAAACTTGATAACAAGCTTGAGATAGCAACTCTTGCGAGTTCGACCGTGCAGTGCTCTAACAATTTCCAATACATGTGGTCTTCTTACAAGAATAAAGTTATACATTCTCTTGGTTATCCCTAATCTTTCAGAATATAGTGCACCTGCAAGAAAAAAGTCTTCTGCAATGGACATTTTCAAGCAGCGGCTAACTGAGGTTTTGCTTCACCAATTCATGTTAGTTTTTACTTTAATTGGTTTTTCAATAATGTTTATTCAATCTTGAGCCTGGATTGCTTCACCCTTCGACTTTATGAATGTATGAACCAAATTTATGCTAGAAAAAACTTAATCAAACATTTTCAAAATTCTAAGAGGTGGTGTTGAAAAACTAATCAACATCACTTTATGAATGTATGAACCAAGTTATGCTAGGAAAAACTTAAGCAAACATTTTCAAAATTCTATGAGGTGGTGTTGAAAAACTAATCAACATTATTAGCATCTTCATGTGAATGGATTTCAAACACATATTTTTACTATGACTAAAAATAGTCACGTTCTCTCGACTACCTCAATCATGTCTATTTGAGGGACATAACAAATCGATTTGAGTTTCGAACTATAGATAGAGAAGTTAACTAAAAATGGCTTAAAAGTACCTTTTTATGGTTGAAGTTTTGTAGAAAAAAATAGGAATAGATATTATTGAATTTGATTTTCCATATAGCATAGTTAAAGTCTTCTTATTGGTACTCAGTGAGATCAGTCTATTACTGAATTGTAACGAGTTGAATCAGCGTTCTTATTTTTCCCTGTTAAAGGTCACCATTATCTGGGTTGTTGTGCTTTTAGTTTATGATCCATCTAGGATCAGTCTATTATAATTAGCGCTACTATCCCCATATCCCTATAATCGTTGATCACAACAAATCGGTATTGGTCAAGATCCTTAGGTGTAATTGTGTTGGTAATTCTTGTGTTTTGTTAGTCTTACTTTGCTTATTTTATTTTTTAAATGGTAATTATGAGAATTAAAATTGGTGGATAAATTTATAGATTTTATCACGCGGGTAAATTTGTAGTCATTTTTTATTTCACCTTTCAATTAGTAGGTCCGAGAGTACGTCGAATACTGATGATGGATTATTAGATTTAAAATTATGAGATTTGCAGGTGTGGTTTCACTTTATAATTCTTTTTTGATTTTTCATAGTGGTTCAATTACAGACTTACAATTGATTTTAAATTACTTAATTTTAATTGAATAACATTGGGAAATAACATTATCTATTATAAAAGATTATGATTGTGAAATAACATTGGGATCTTCTTCCATTATTTATATTATTCTGTCAATTTAAGTTGACCAATCAATGCAACACAAGGCCATTGATTTAGTTATTAAGGAGATTGTCTACCTATATCTAATATGGTTATCATTGGTGTTTTTTTTTTTTTTTTTAAAATGACTTTGTGGAAGTGTATTCATTTGTGGCAATTTATCGGGTTGTTTGTGGGTGAAAACTGTTTCTGCTGATTTCGGTAATTTCGTGTGAGTGCGGATGACAAACAAATCTAAACCCAAAACAATGTACTGCACGGGAGTACTTTTGATTCGAGAGATCAATCTGTACAATCCTGTCCTAAACCAAGAAATGGCCATTCCAGGCTTGCTTCGGTCACAAAGTGAAGGAGAAGGGTTGGTCTTACGGAGGGAAGCGAACAAAGTGTTGAGGCCAGAATAGTTGATTCTGGAAGTGTGGGTGTTTTGCGACTTGTATCCGAAAGTTGAACTGGCGAGCTGAATGGAAAGCTACGAGGTGATTTCTGGATGTGTATTGTTATCCTAACCAAAACTTGTTTTTTGGTGGAAGTAGGTGAAACCTATTTATACAAGTCGTAATAAAACGTACCCTGGACTCGTAAGAAGTGGAAGCGGTTGAGTGGTGGAAAAGTGGTAAAGGGTAACGCCTGGAATTGATGTTTCCATAATGAAGATGCGTTTCACCACTTATTTCTTGCCATTACTAACCGCCTCACTTTTATGACACTTTCTTGTAACGGGCGTATTGCACGCCGCACGCTACCCTGATGAGCATCCCCCAGTTTGTGACATGTTTTGATGTCTCGAGTGTTTTCATTGGAAAATGTGTAGCATGTTGCTATGTGTGGCAAGTTAAAATAGAGAGGCTTTCCGGTTCAGTGACGACCTTCGACGGCCGAGATTTTGCATCTCGGGAGGAAGTGTAGCCGTTGATCGTGGCTAACTTTCGTTGGTATCTACTGGCGTGGTCGTGGTATTGGCATGGCTTGCGCATGCCTTTGGCGCGGCCAAATTAGGGTTTGGCACAAACCGTGGAATTTGGTATTGTGACCAAAAGTTGCCACAAGTTTGGTGGAGAACTTGTACGGCTGAGATCTGTATCTAAGGAGGAAGGGTAGCCGTTGATCGTGGCTACCTTTGGTTGGTGGTCAGAGGCATGGCTTGCGCATGATTTTTGGCACGATGACCAAAGAATTGGTATCGTAGCTAATTTAGGATTTGGCAGCACAAACCAAGGGATTTGGCGTTGTGGCCAAAAGTTGCCACAAGTCTTGCGGTTTGGTGGCGAATTTGGACGGCTGAGATTTGCATCTCAAGAGAAAAGATGGCCATTGATCATGGCCACATCTTGTGTGCATACCGGTATTTGTCAACATGCTAGTGGTATGCCAGTGGTGTAGCCATGGCATAGCGGCATGCTAATGGCATATTAGTGGCATGGTGCCATGCTAGTAGCCGCGGTATAGTGGTATACCAGTTGCGGCGTGGCCAAAAGCTAAAATTGGCATCATGGACGGATTTGGTAGCAACTTGCCCAAATTAAGGTTTGGCGTGTTGAAACCCTAATTAGTGCGTGTAGTATGCGTACTGAATGTTTGGCGCGTTTTGGGAAGCTAACGTGTATAGCGACCTCTTTTGAGGCCGTGGCAGGTTTGGAGCAACCTGATTGGTCGACTGGAAGTGGGGCCAGCATGCTCGGGCGTGGCCACACTTCCAACGCGCGGTGGCGGATTTGAAGCGATCTGATTGGTCGATAGAAAGAGGGCCATCATGCTAGGGCGTGGCCGCACTTTTAGTGTGTTGTGGGGGATTTGGTTTCCTATCTTGGTTAAGCACGGTTTCGACCAACGGGGTCTAGTATATTGCGCGAGGCGCGAAACCCTAATTTTCCAAACTAGTCGGGTTTTAGAGTTCTTTGTGAGTCATCACAATAATTGGCTGGATTTTGTATACTGCCATACAAAATCTTTATCTACAGAATGCGGTGTGCTTTCTGTCTGAGTATTTCGTGCAATGGCCTTAACTTTGGTACTTGGAGGTTCATGCTACTCCGCTGCGAGTGAACATAAATCCGTCATGCCATACTGATTAAGGTTTCTGCTGGGGAACATAGCACACAGGAAAGCACTCAGTGAGTCTAGTAGTGGCGAGGTGCCAGAATTTACAGAGTGTTCTGGATAGAAGTATATTGAGCGGCTCAATAAGTGTGTCGGTGGAGAGGTTAGTACTCGCAGCACCGCTTCCTTGCAGAGTGACGTCACATTTGATGCAAGGTTTTACGATTTTAACCCTAAGGTAAAAACCACCATTGGCCGGTTGTCAGCCGACACAAAAATAAATTACACTTTCTTACTACTCAAAATATATAATATAGCAAGGGCAAGAAAGGATCGTTCCCACAGAGAGGTCTTGGTTGTCAATATGTTTCGGCTTCTTATGTAAAACACTGGAGGATTTTTCTGATTTTTATAAAAGCAAATAAAAATAAAAGCAATCAATAAAGGTAAACAAATTAAATCAAGGATGAGAAAGTATTGCTCATGGATTTCATCTTCATTCACAAACATGTTTTAACACAATAACTAGAATTAATATTTTAATCTCAACTTTTATCAAAGGCCCTAGAATACCTTGATCGCAAGAATATCCCGCTAATCTCCTCTTGTCATCAACAAACACATTCAAAGATGCGAATATGAATTCTATCTAAAGGAACAACCTAACGTGTAAAAGCACTAATCAAGTTTAATTCCCTAGATGCATTAGGTTCTATGAAATCAGGTCAATCAAAGCAATCGAACGTGTAAAAGCACTAATCCGATTTAACAAAGGTTATGGTTCACATATGATCATAAGAATATATCACTACAAACTACAATCATATTTATGCTACTTGCAATCAGGAATTATCACTTTTTCGTATAACAACCCTAATCTAGCAATAAAGATGAAAGCAAACTCAATCGATTCGCGACTCGACTAAACACGCATTCAAATCATGTAACAATATTAATAGTGAATCATAAACGATAATATGAGAGAAAACTAATTTATTGCACAAAAACTCATGTTTGGAAATCCAACTAATCCATAACCAAAAGAAAACTCTAGCACATATTCATGGAGTTCATAACAAGAAGGAAGAGAAAATCTTTCATGGTTCTAAACCCTAGAAAACAAAGTAGAGGCAAAAGATATGAGATCTCCCAAATTCTATCTAAGCTTCCCTATATATAGAGTTTTATAACCTCTTCTTAAAGAAACTAGGAAACCTAGCAAAAATAGGAAAGAGCACCTCCTTGAGAATTGTGTCCCGTGCATCACACCTCGTGCAAAGTAAGTTGCAAACTCTGGCCATTCACACGTCCAAGGCTGGTCATGCAAATTAAAAAGTCGCCTACGTACTGCTTATTGAGCTCGTGCAGCAGCTGTGGAAGCCCATCCCATTATCGTTCTTGGCTTGTCAGTTATAGGGCGACGGCCCTATTCTCAATTTCACCTTTCCCTCTCGTCTCTACCAGCATCAATCACTCCATGAAAGCCACCATCATTAAACCACATAATACTCGGTCTCTACATCTTCATTTCAGTATGTATCACTATTACCAATTCAATCCATCCACGGCAGCAAGCTCAAATACCCGTTACCTCTCTTTCCATTGTTGCCATGTTTGTTCGTTTCATCTATGTCATTCACCGATGCCATCATGCAATCTTCACTTTCAAACCTCCCTGCTCCATCAATCATTCTTCATCGTTACTGGCTAGTTTCAGCCTCTTTCTAACCTTCATCTCGACGTCAACTCCATGAAACAATCACCGATATTTCTCTGGCTATCACTGCCAACAGTCCACGAGATCAACTCATTTTTCCCGTTCGACACAACAGCATCACCTAGTCTCGATCTCCTCCTTCACTGCCACTAAACCCAATACCTCTCTTTTTCTCGATCGAGTTCTTCTCATGACAACCAGCAGCTCGATCTCAACGCATCATCAGTTGAAACTCCTCTCTCGACAAATTCTTCCATCACAGTTCCAACCTTCTCGCTTGACATCACCGATCAGCCATCTTTCATCAGTCGGTGGCAGCAACCCAAACTCCAGCTCTTCGTCATTGCCTCGAGCTCAATTAACCACGATCAACACAGCATCTCAACTTCCTCCGTCCATTTATCTCCAACCTCGTTCGTTCTCAGTCACAGCGCCGTTATTCATCTACTGCCAAATACTATCGAGTTTCCATCATTTCCTCCTTCGTATCTCATTGGCAGCGGCCATTACTTCTCTGTTTTCCCATCTCGCTGGCAAGACCCACCAGTCATTCTTCTCGTCACTGCAATCAACAACAGCAAATCACAAGCCGTAACTACCAGCTGCAACTCTCCATTATTCTCCACCGACTCCTCGACTTGAACCATATAACAGCCTACTCTTATGCTCGAACTCATCATTGCAAGATCCATCAACAGCTCCTAATAATCGTTCGGTCTTATCACCGCCATTGCAGAGAGTTCATCGTCATCTACAATCACAAAGTTGTTCGTGTTCTTTTTTTACAAACATTTCTCGTGCGGTTCTGGTGATGCAGATATGGATCTGCTGGTGACTTCTAAGTCTATTCCATCCTCCCCTATAGCAATGTCACATTCAACACAAAAACCCATCAAACCATTCAGAGCTCTAAGGTCTTCATCGATCTTTATCATTCATCGCTGACAACCATCGACAACAAACTAAACTCAACTCCATCGCCGGCTTCTAATATCGCCAGACCACTTCCAAAGTGATCACTATCGACCCAACGAACCACGGCCCTTTTTCTATCGACCATCATACTCAAACCACCTACTCCTCCCTCTCAGTCTTCAATCGACGGCAACAAACGAAACCATGAAGTCTTCATCATTCATATACATAGCTGCCAACATCACCACAGTCCATCAATATAGCAGCAACACTTCAACAGCATCATCTTTATCTATCGGCATTGGCAGCAGTTCGACTCAGTTTCCAGCTCCATTGACAACATCGAATCCATAGCTACCACGAATAGCAGCATTGCCAATAATCGAGATTCTCTCTCGTGCTCTTCATGATTGAGATGGAACGGGAACACTGAGTTATGAAAATCTCGACCAACTTCTGTAGTTATAGGAAGTAAAGTAGAAGCAGATGTCCCTTAGTAATTTGATTGGGTGCCTATAACAGTTCTGAAGGTTCTCTAGTTTTCGACAACTTCTGCTTGCTTCAGATGCTTCCAGATTCTTCATATGATGTCGGATTGACTCCAATCTTTCGCCATTGGCTTCGTCTTTTCGTGCTCTTCGAGATGATGAGAAGAAATCTTGGATTTGAGCGATTTCCACTTCCCTTTTGCCCTAATGACTCCAAAACACCTATAAGACTCAAAAGCAAACATAAGATACATAATTTACAAGAAAACTCACAAAGAAAGCATAAACAATAGATATAAATCTAGGTTTTTATCACACCTATCAAATTCCCCCACACTTAGACTTTGCTAGTCTTCGAGCAAATAAAAAAAAAACTAAAATACAACAACTCCGTGTCATCGAGGCTACGGTCACTTTTATCATAAATAACAAGCCTTTAAACCCCAGGTGTCCCTAGTGGACGAGTTATAGTCTCGTGAGGGTTTACTAGAGATATACCCACAAAACCTACTTTTCCAACTTACTAGTTCTCCGAAATGATAGCATCCAATGCGCTAAGAAGACATAGAGATTCTGCACACTAGTCATAAGAAGTTAGACACATAAATGAACACAATCTCATCCTTAAAAGTTGAGAGAGAAATAACCATCCCTTATCGAAAGAAATTCGGGTTCGGAGTGATCGAAAGTCTCGACTCTGCCTCACAAGAAAGGGTTTTATGATATTGCTCTCAATAATAAACAGCTTTTTATGGGTCACACATGTGTCCAGGTAGGAATGAAGAGATAATCCCGCGACATGTTGAATGGTAGGAAGGCAAAACCCTCCGAATTGTTTTGAAAACCCACATCTTTTATATATATATATATATATATATATATATATATATTTTTTTTTTTTTTTTGAAAACCCATTTTTCTGACGATCTCTACGAAAGGAAATCAACCACTTAACGAAGGTGGGAATATGCTTACTTACCTCGTTACCTGTTCGGCGTGCAGCTAGCACCACTCTCACAGCATCCATAGAAACGTCTTCGGTCTTCAATCGGTGTCTTCATCGTCGTCTTCGGTCTTCAACTCTTGATGATAACTCTTGAACTTCGTAGAATCTTGACAATGTGATTCTTTCCTCTAATTCCTTATTGCTTGAAACTTCTTTGTAGATATTCCTTCTTCCATTGGCTTTATTGAAAGAATACAAAACTAAAAACGAACTATACAAACTCAAAATATGATACAATGATTTTTTTTTTATTTTTTTCAATATTATTATTATTTTTTTTATGAGACAAGAAAAATAAAACAAATACAAAATTAAAAAACAAAACAAAATAATAATAACTAGTAACGAACCTAAAAATTTTCTCTTGTTGTTTTTTTTTTTTTTTTTTTTTTTTATACACAAGAGAAAATAAAATACAAAAAACAAATATAAATAAAGATAAAATAAAAATGCAAGTACAAAGGTCATGGTGTAAGTACTTTACCGCTTGATTCTTCACAACTTGTATGTCTTGATATCATAAACTTCTCGAACTCTCATCATTATAATCTTCGCTCTTGTACAATAGTCTTCAACTTATAAAAATTCTGCTCCTTATCTTGTTGCTTTACTTGAATCTAAAATCTGCTCATTTCTGTACCATTGCTTGTAAACCTTGAACGTCTTCAACTTTCCTTCAAATTTGTGATGCTCCTCTTGTTGATGATGATGGTGTTTCTATGGACCTGTTGGTGTAGAGAGATAAGGTGGATGGTGCTAACTGCGAACAAGATTACAAGTGGTATGTAAGTTAGCAATTCGATGTCACCATCATGATTGACAAAATAGCACTCAAGAGATCAAAATAGTGCTTCTATGGTGGGAGGTTGGGCATCTCACCATTCTGCCCGGAATTTACGTATGGTGACACACACTCTAAAAGCACATATTTAGACAGGTACAAAGAATTGAAGGTCGGTGCCTCACATTATGTAACATGGGTAGTCTCCACTATAGGGGACCACTAGTCTAATACCGAATTCGATCTTGCACCTTATTTGCCATTTGGCATGGTTAAATCCAACTTTAACTCTCATACAAGTAAGAAACTCGATCATGTTCTCTGTCATCTCTAAGTTCAGTCACTCTTATGAGATTCTCGATGTAATCTTAGTGACATGTATACTATGTGACTCTAAACTAACTACAAGTTGGATTTTATTTATTCACTATTTTACACAAAAGTTGAAAAATTTGAAAAATTTAAAAATTTACAACGCAAATGCTTAATCACTCCCCCACACTTAAACTTTACATTGTCCTCAATGTAAATTGAATCGTCCAAAGAAAGTCAAGGTGGGAAATCTTATAACAATATGCGACAAGAAAAAAATAAAAACAAGAAAAGAAAAATTAAAAGATAAGAGATACAAAACCTATGGGTTGCCTCCCATTTAGCGCTTGGTTTAAAGTCGTCAGCCCGACTATATCCTTGCAAGATTCATTCCCCATATACCAACAATCCGAAAAGTTGGGGATCTTTCCATAGAACCTGTTTTGCAAACACTAGCTTCACACAAATATTAGTAATATAAAACAAATGAAGTTATTAACCGATAAAAGTTTCCCCACACTTATTCTTGTCCACACTGAAGTGTATAAAGAATATAGAAGTCGGGTACTTCCACGGTTTCTTGTTCCAAAACCTGCATAGTATGAGAATCAAGTATCTCTAATCGAGGATATCGCGAAACAAAGTCATTCAACAATATTCTCGAAGCACATACATTTAAACCAATAAGAGGTAAAGGAGAAGAAACAATAGGCAACGGGTTAGACAAACCTATCACAATCTCTTGTATCACGGAATCCTCTTCATCCTTGAAAAACTCAAGTGAATTATTCACCTTTTGTATATCATGATCCTCTATCAAACCTTGCAACCATTCTTCGTCCGTTTCTGCCTTAACCAAAGTCTCGACATAAACATCATCATTACAATCATATGCAAGCTCAATTGGGTCTTCCACAATATTGGTCATAACGGTCTCATTCTCAACACACTCCTTTTTGTTGTAAAGCACATACTCTTTTGCGGATCCAAATTTTATTATAAGAAACTTTTTTAGAACACTCGAAAATGCATCATCCTCAAGCTCCACCCTTTGAATAGGCTCTTGATCATTATTAAAATCAATGCTTGAGTAATCTACACAAGTGTCGACATATTCCTCTTCGACTTCACCTTGATCGCAAAAAGATTCCATTGTACACTCCTCGGGGATGTCACCATGAGTTGGTTCAAGCAGTGTATCATAATCACCGTCACTATCATAGTCAACATAAGATTGGTCCTCGCTGAATTTAGTGTTGCTAATCTCTAACTCATCCTTTTGAATAGGTGAATGATCATTATTACGATCAAGAGTTGAGTTAACTACACAATTATCAACGAAAGTTCCCAAGGATTGGCCTTTTTCAACATTAACATCAATCAAATATTCATCACAAACCATATGCACATTAGAATTATCCATATCTTCCTTGCATTGATCAATGCCTCTTCGCAAGCTAGCAATACCTTCACGAAGTTCTTGGAGTTGCTCGTTTGTAGTCTCTTTTGCCTTTTGAAATTCTTCTTGTAAAAAGTTGGAAACTTTGTCTAGAAAGTTAGAGACTTTTTGTTCACGAGCATAAGAATCCTACCATCCTTCTGGTTGTTCACATACATACCCGCCATAAGGTTGTTGAGGAAAACGATAAGGTTCCATGGAATATTGGTCATAACCAATGAATTGGTTTTGATTATACCCCTGGAATTGGTAGTTGTCATATTGTTGAGGTTGTTGAAAACCGTATCAATCCATGTAGTATGCTCCTTTCATGAGAAACAAGTACCTGAAATAAGATTCCCAAACCAAGGTTAAAACCCGAAAATAAGAAAAACTAAAACAAAAACTAAAAACAAAACAAAAATAAGAAACCAAAAACAAGTGACAACCGCTGCCTCCCCGGCAACGGCGCCAAAATTTGGCCGGTTGTCAGCCGACACAAAAATAAATTACACTTTCTTACTACTCAAAATATATAATATAGTAAGGGCAAGAAAGGATCGTTCCCACAGAGAGGTCTTGGTTGTCAATATGTTTCGGTTTCTTATGTAAAACACTGGAGGATTTTTTTGATTTTTATAAAAGCAAACAAAAATAAAAGCAATCAATAAAGGTAAACAAATTAAATCAAGGATGAGAAAGTATTGGTCATGGATTTCATCTTCATTCACAAACATGTTTTCAACACAATAACTAGATTTGATATTTTAATCTTAACTTTTATCAAAGGCCCTAAAATACCTTGATCGCAAGAATATCCCGCTAATCTCCTCTTGTCATCAACAAACACATTAAAAGATGCGAATATGAATTCTATCTAAAGGAACAACCTAACGTGTAAAAGCACTAATCAAGTTTAATTCCCTAGATGCATTAGGTTCCATGAAATCAGGCCAATCAAAGCAATCGAACGTGTAAAAGCACTAATCCGATTTAATAAAGGTTATGGTTCACATATGATCATAAGAATATATCACTACAAACTACAATCATATTTATGCTACTTGCAATCAGGAATTATCACTTTTTCGTATAACAACCCTAATCTAGCAATAAAGATGAAAGCAAACTCAATCGATTCGCGACTCGACTAAACACGCATTCAAATCATGTAACAATATTAATAGTGAATCATAAACGATAATATGAGAGAAAACTAATTTATTGCACAAAAACTCATGTTTGGAAATCCAACTAATCCATAACCAAAAGAAAACTCTAGCTCATATTCATGGAGTTCATAACAAGAAGGAAGAGAAAATCTTTCATGGTTCTAAACCCTAGAAAACAAAGTAGAGGCAAAAGATATGAGATCTCCCAAATTCTATCTAAGCTTCCCTATATATAGAGTTTTATAACGTCTTCTTAAAGAAACTAGGAAACCTAGCAAAAATAGGAAAGAGCACCTCCTTGAGAATTGTGTCCCGTGCATCACACCTCGTGCAAAGTAAGTTGCAAACTCTGGACATTCACACGTCCAAGGCTGGTCATGCAAATTAAAAAGTCGCCTACGCATCGCTTGCTTATTGAGCTCGTGCGGCGGTTGGGAAGCCCATGACCCATTATCGTTCTTGGCTTGTCAGTTATATGGAACTGACAGCCTATTCTCAATTCCACCTTTCCCGCTCGTCTCTACCAGCATCAATCACTCCATGAAAGCCACCATCATTAAACCACATAATACTCGGTCTCTACATCTTCATTTCAGTCTGTATCACTATTACAATTCAATCCATCCATGGCAGCAAGCTCCAATACCCGATACCTCTCTTTCCATTGCTGCCATGTTTGCTCGTTCCATCTCTGTCATTCACCGATGCCATCATGCAGTCTTCACTTTCAAACCTCCCTGCTCCATCAATCATTCTTCATCGTTACTGGCTAGTTTCAGCCTCTTTCTAACCTTCATCTCGACGTCAACTCCATGAAACAATCACCGATATTTCTCTGGATATCACTGCCAACAGTCCACGAGCTCAACTCATTCTTCCCGTTCGACACAACAGCATCACCTAGTCTGGATCTCCTCCTTCACTGCCACTAAACCTAATACCTCTCTTTTTCTCGATCGAGTTCTTCTCATGACAACCAGCAGCTCGATCTCAACGCATCATCAGTTGAAACTCCTCTCTCGACAAATTCTTCCATCACAGTTCCAACCTTCTCGCTTGACATCACCTATCAGCCATCTTTCATCAGTCGGTGGCAGCAACCCAAACTCCAGCTCTTCGTCATTGCCTCGAGCTCAATTAACCACGATCAACACAGCATCTCAACTTCCTCCTTCCATCTATCTCCAACCTCGTTCGTTCTCAGTCACAGCGCCGTTATTCATCTACTGCCAAATACTATCGAGTTTCCATCATTTCCTCCTTCGTATCTCATTGGCAGCGGCCATTACTTCTATGTTTTCCCATCTCGCTGGCAAGACCCACCAGTCATTCTTCTCGTCACTGCAATCAACAACAGCAAATCACAAGCCGTAACTACCAGCTTCAACTCTCCATTATTCTCCACTGACTTCTCAGCTTCGAACCATATAACAGGCCTACTCTTATGCTCGAACTCATCATCATAAAGCATCCATCAATAGCTCCTAATAATCGTTCAGTCTTATCACTGCCATTGGCAGAGAGTTCATCGTCATATACAATCACAGGTTGTTCAGGTTCTTTTTTTACAAACATTTCTCGTGCAGTTCCCTGGTGGTGCAGATATGGATCTGCTGGTGACTTCTAAGGCTATTCCATCCTCCCCTATAGCAATGTCACATTCAACACAAAAACCCATCAAACCATTCAGCGCTCTAAGGTCTTCATCGATCTTTATCATTCATCGCTGAGAACCATCGACAACAAACTAAACTCAACTCCATCGATGAATCTTCTAATATCAGTAGCCACTTCCAGTGATCACCATCAGCCAACGAACCCTGACCCTTTTTTTTATCGACCATCATACTCAAACCACCTACTCCCCCCTCTCAGTCTTCAATCGACGGCAGCAAATGAAACCATGAAGTCTTCATCATTCATATACATAGCTGCCAACATCACCACAGTCCATCAATATGGCAGCAACACTTCAACAACATCATCTTTATCTATTGGCATTGGCAGCAGTTCGACTCAGTTTCCAGCTCCATTGACAGCATCGAATCCATAGCTACCACGAATAGTGATAGGTGTAGAATACACCGTATTTACTATCTAGTAGTTACGCTTTCTTTGCTATTTTTCTTGTGAATTATGTACTTTACGTGTGTTTTTGAGTTATTAGATACTCTGGAGTCGCACGGAGGAAAAGAAGCGAAATCATTCAAATTGAGCCAAAAAGGCGAATCTTGTCATTTCACATGCTATTGGGAGCTGAGCCAAGGTTAAAAGGCAACTCTATTAGGAGGAGTATTAAATGCAGCCGAGGTGTGGTTAAGGGGTGACCACATGTTATGGGGCATCCACTGGGTATCCCTTATCGATGCAGAGGGGTGTCATTATCCAGCCCTGACTCATGACCTAAATCGAGAGGAGTAATCTTCTCAATCATTTTCTTTAATTTTACACCGAAATGGAGGTAGACCTTGTCGATCTTTCTTTGTGAGACCGAGAGAAGAAATTGATGATGAAGATACACGTGAAATCTTGAAAATTGCAACCGAAATGGAGAGGGGTTTCGAGCTTGGTTGCATCTGGTGATATCAGCTGATGTTGCTCGAACCTAAAAGGGGATCTGAGGCTATTAATTGAATGAACAGATTGAGGAGTTGAGGCTCGAGTATGAGATAACGGAGATGGAAGAAATCGAACTTAAATTGAGGGTTGATGTTTGTCTGAATTAGTGAAGATAAATGAATTTCAGGGAGAAATAGAGATGAAGAACTGGAGCTTGATGAAAGGGTTTTTGTGGTGGTTCATTCATGTTGTTTCTGTTACACTGACAAGAAGAGATAGAGAGTAGATTTTGTGCTGAGAATTGAAGATTCAGATTAAGGAAACTGTACAGCTGAATAATGGATAATGAAGGAAATCTAGGGTTTATGTTGAAAATGAAGAAGTGGGTTCTGATCTTTGTGTTTATGGAATGTGTTTATGGAATGTTGAGGTTAAATCAAGAAATGGGTTTCAATCTGATTTGAAATTGACAGAGTTGAGAGTAAGAAATCAAATAAATTCAGGGTTATGCTATGGCAATGGAACTGAGTACAAGGAAGCTGGTGCAAGTGGAGCTGCAATTGGTGTTGGTGGCAATGGGCTGTTGGTGTTGCAGATTATTTGAGCTTGAACTGGGACTGTGATGGTGTTGAATTACAGGGAAGTGGTTGTGAAATTCAGTGGTGCTTCTCGGGGAATGCAATGGAGATGGTCGGTGTTTCGATGGTCTTGTTGTCTTTGTGTGGTGAGATATGAGGTGAAGCATAGCTGCAATGAAGGAGTTAGATGAAATATGGCTTGAACTGGTGCTGTTGACATGGATAATAGTAGTCTGAATTGGTGGTTGTTGAATTGCAGGTCTCAGGTGCAAGACCTTGCTTCTTTATTGGAGCCGTAATGGAGTTGAGGATTTGGTGATATTTAGTTGGGTCGAATCGATAAAATAGATGTATGTCTAGGTGTATGACAGGGAAAACTCGGTGGAGATGGCGGGTGGTTGAAATGCAGAGAGGAAATAGAGCCCGTGGCTTGGTAAAGTTTGGCAAGATGGAGTGCGGGCTTCTTTGGAGGTTTGAGTCTTCTTTGCAATTAGTTGCATTTGGATTGGACGATTGCAATGAATTGCATCCGAGATGGCCTGTGCGATTTGGAGTCGGATGGCTGGCAGAGAGAAGTGAGTCGAGAGAGAGCTTCACTAGCGATTGGAGGCACAACTCATGGAAATGGAATGTGTGTTTGAAACTGCACTTTGCTGCAAGGGGTTTCTGGTTGTGTTGGTGGTCATTGCCATGGCAAGAGAATGGATGTCTGGGGAATGATGAATTATGTCCTGAGGTTGAGAATTGAAGCTAAAGCTGAGTTAGTATGGTAGTGGCTCTGGAGATTGGTATACAAGGAGCTGGTATTGGTATTTTGGAATTTGGGTTTGGCTGTGACAATACAGCTGAGAATGGTGTTGCATGTCTGAGATTGCAGGGAGATGCTATAGAGTTGGAGTTTGTTCAGATGACTATGTATAGGTCAAAAGTCGAAATGAGTTTGCAATGAGTGTTTATAAGTCTTGAAGGTTTAGATGGTAGAGCTATAGGGAATGCACATGGGGCGAGATTGAATGGAGGTGTAGATTTGTGAATTGCAGAGTTGAAATGATGTGCTAAGATGGAGCTGATGCTATTGGACAGAGTAGAAGTTGCAGCTGGGAAGAAGGCATATCCATCATGGCTGGAAGAGCATTGGTGAAGCACAATGATAGTGCAACACACAGTATGGCTGTGCAATGGCCCGGCTCGGCCAAGTTAACTCGGTCCGGTGAATCGACTCCACCACCGACTCAGTCGACTCGAGATGAGTCATCGACTCTCGACTTGTCCGACCGAGTTGACTCGCCGTGATTGATGAGTTTGACTTGACCAAAGTTGACCCGACCGAGTTGACCCGTTGACCGGTGGCCAAGGCGGACTTTGCCGAGTCAACCGAACCGTTTTCCGGCGACTTTTCCGGCGATTTCCCGACCACAATAATGCATTTCTGGCGACCACTTTTTGGGACATGTTTTCTACATGGGTTTCTCCTTCTTATGGGCTTGGTGGATTTTCATCTAATGGACTTTGAAGACTAGACCTAATTTTAGAAGTTGGAGAAAAGCTATAAAGGGAAGGTCTTCTACAACTTATCATATATCTTATTCTTGGAATTTTGGAGAGCCGTTTTGTTTACGCTTCTAGGGTTTGCTTTTGTTCATCTTCTTCTTCTTCTTTTCAATTAATATTATTATGATGAACTCCATAGCTATGAGTAGCTAAACATCTTATTGGTTATGGGATAAAAGTCGATTTCTCAACATGCTTTTGATTCAATGAATTAGTTTTGTCTCAGTAATTTATTGTTTGTGATTCACAATTAATAGTGTTATAAGATTTGAAAACTTGTTAGGTTGAGTCCGGAATCAATCCGATTTGCGTTCATCTCTAGAGCTATATTAGGGTTTTCAATACGAAAAAGTTGTTTATCCCTGATTCTAAGTAGCATAATTGTGGGTAGTGCTTGTAGTGATATATCCTACTAGTCACAAGTGAATCATAACTTTTGTTAAAACGTTTAGTGCTTTTACACATTCGTTTGCATTGATGAGTCTTATTCCATAAAACTTAATTGTGCTTTTACACTTTAGGTTGCTTTCTAGGAAGAATTCACATATGCATCTTTTAATGTGGTTGTGATGAAAACAGGGAATTAACGGATTATACTTGCGATCAAGGTATCCTAGGACTTTTAATAAATACGAGATTAAAATACCAATTCTAATCATTGATGAAAATACATGTTTGTGAATGATAATATCCCGTGACCAATATCTTCTCCTTATTGATTATTCCAACTATTTGCTTTGCTTTATTTTATTTTTACTTTAGTATTTCGCTTAAACAACAAACATCCCCCCCTTGGTTACTTTAGAAACTGAAAATTGCGTAACAACAATTGCCTCTCTGTGGATACGAAATCTTCCTTACCTTTTGCTTCATTTAAATTTAGTGAGTAAGAAAGTGAAATTATTTTTGACGGATTGACAACCGATCAAATTTTGGCGCCGCTGCCGGGGAGGCATACGGCTTGTTATTAAGTTTTTAGTTTCTTTTTACAATTTCCGCTTTTATCTTTGCTTTTCGGTTCTTGTCTTGTTTCTCACTTGTTTGGGAGAATTGTTTTCAGGTACCTAATCCCTGGCTTCTAAAGATTGGAATTATCCAAGGTGCGGGATAGCTACTCGAAGAGGCACAATACTCCAACCAAGTCAAGACGCAACAGAAAATCTAGAGTTAAAAGTGGAAGGAGAAGTACAAATAGAAGGAGAACAAGAGGTTCCAATCGTAGACGAACCACACGTTGAGGAAGAAGAAGCAATGGGTGATGCAAATCGTTCACTCAAGGACTTAGCTTCTCATAGGCTTGATACACAACAAGGGTGTATTCAAACGAACTCTACTTTTGAGATAAAGCCGGGGTTGCTTAGAGAATTACCAAAATTCCATGGCATGGTGAATGAAGACCCAAACAAACATCTTATGGACTTCCACACCATTGTCACGGCTATGCTTCAGCCGAATGTTGAGGCGGATGGTGCAATGTTGAAAGTTTTCCGTTTCTCTTTAATGGATAGTGCTAAGGATTGGTTGTACTATTTACCTCCCCGGAAGTGTCACAACATGGAATGGGTTGAAGAAACTCTTTTTAGAGAGATATTTTCCTGCATCAAAGGCTACTCAAATTCGCAAGGAGATTTGTGGGATGAAGCAAAATGTGGGAGAATCATTATATGAATGTTGGGAACGGTACAAGAGATTGGTTGCAAGCTACCCTCACCACCAATTAAGTGACGCTATGATCATCCAATACTTCTATGAAGGACTCCAATCAAGTGATAGGAATCTTATTGACGCATGGGTGGTGGTGCACTAGTTAGCAAAACGGTGGCACAAGCTAGAGAGTTAATTGAAAATATGGCAGCGAACTCCCAACAATTCTTGAGTCGTGGTTCGGATGTGATTCTAAGAAAGGTGAATGAAGTGAGCGAGGTTAGGGAACTTCGTCAACAATTGGGTAACATGTCGGCAATGATGCAACAAGTTGCAGCCACGGTGATACCAAGTTCCTCTCAAACTTATGAGGACGAGCAAGCTAATGCGATCTTTCCAAATCAACAAAGACGGTATGATCCCTACTCAAACACTTACAATCCGGGATGGAGAGATCACCCCAATTTTAGCTATGCCAACAAGCAAGGTGCCATTCAACAACCTACTTTCAACCGTCCGAGTGGATTTCAACCGCAACAACAACAATTTCAGCAACCTCAAGCACAACAATCAATGCAAAATCAAGGTTCGGATATTGATTCAAAGCTTCAAACTATGATGCAAGGCATTTCCACCATGTTCAAAGAGAGTCAACAAGAAACTAAGAGTGCTATCAAGGAATTGCAAACACAAATGGGCTCCATGGCTATTGAGTTGAACCAATTGAAGGCACAAAATAGTGGGAAACTCCCTTCTCAACCTATCAACCCAAAAGAGGGTGTCAATGCTATTACGTTGAGAAGTGGTACACAACTTGTGCAACCCGAGGTTGCGATTCAGGCGCGGTGGACACACCAAAGGAACCTGTTTTGGAGGAGAATAATGAGGATTCTCCCCAAAGTTCTGAGGTACCTATTCCTAACTCTAAAACTCCGGTTTCTACTTATGTTCCTCCTTTTCCTTTTCCTCGCAGATTTGCAAGTTCTAAGAAGGCGGAACTCGAAAAGGAGATTTTAGACGTTCTTAAAAAGATCCATGTGAACATACCACTCATTGATGCTATTAAGCAAGTTCCAAAGTATGCAAAGGTATTGAAGGACTTGTGTACCAACAAACAAAGACTCAAAGGTAATGAAGTGCTTAGTGTGGGGGAGAATGCCTCGGCAATCTTACAACACAAACTCCCACTTAAGTGCAAGGATCCGGGTAGTTTTGACATTCCCGACACAATTGGTAACACTACATTTAACAAAGCTATGTTGGATTTAGGTGCATCCGTTAATGTTATGCCTGCGTCAATGTATAATTCACTTGATCTTGGTCCTCTTAAAAAGGCTGAAATTGTATTGCAATTAGCCGATCGCTCTAATGTCTACCCAATGGGTATTGTTGAGGATGTTCTTGTGCAGGTTAATCAACTTGTATTTCCAGCTGACTTTTGTGTGCTAGAGATGGATGAAGGATCACCGGACTCGTCTCTTCCATTGCTACTTGGGCGTCCCTTCATGAAAACGGCGAGAACCATAATTGATGTGGATAAGGGAACGTTGACCATGGAGTTTGATGGAGAAACAATACGTTTCAACATTTTCGAGACGATGAGATATCCTAGCGATGTCCACTCTTGTTTCTCCATTGATGTTATGGATACATTGGCACAACAAATGTTTGAATTAAACGGTGATGATGCTTTGGAAAACGTGTTAACTACATCCATGGATAATGGTGTAGAGTGTGGTAATGAAGTCAAGGAAGCCCTTGGTGATCTTAATTCACTACAAGGATGCCCGGAAACACATAATATCTCTTTTATTTCTTTACCATACAGTGATGAAAAGCTTGTACCTTCAATTATTAAATCTCCGATTTTAGAATTGAAACCTCTTCCCGACCACCTTAAGTACTTGTACTTGGGTGATAATGAAGAGTTACCGGTGATTGTTTATAACAAGCTTAGTGATTTACAGGAGCAAAAACTTCTAAAGGTGCTAAGGAAGTACAAGACGGCCATAGGATGGACAATTGCCGATATCAAGGGTATAAGCCCTGCCGTTTGTATGCACAAAATTCGTTTGGAGGATGATGCAAAGCCTACTAGGGAAGCGCAACGTCGTTTGAATCATCCCATGATGGAAGTTGTGAAAAAGGAGATACTCAAGCTTTTGGAAGTGGGTGTTATCTACCCCATATCCGATAGCAAGTGGGTAAGTCCGGTACAAGTAGTACCAAAGAAATCAGGTGTGACAGTGGTGGAGAATGTTAAGAACGAACTTGTCCCAACTCGTGTGCAAACCGGTTGGAGGGTTTGTATTGATTACAGGAAATTGAATGCCACCACTAGAAAAGATCACTTTCCATTACCTTTTATTGATCAAATGCTTGAACGTTTAGCTGGACACTCTTACTATTGCTTTCTTGATGGCTATTCAGTTATAATCGACATTATGATAGCGTAGGAGGACCAAGAGAAAACCACTTTCACTTGTCCTTTCGGTACTTTTGCTTATAGAAGGATGCCTTTTGGCTTATGCAATGCTCCAAACTACCTTTCAAAGGTGTATGGTAAGTATCTTTTCGAATATGTTGAAAACATAATCGAAGTGTTCATGGACGACTTTAGTGTCTTTGGTGATTCATTTGACCTTTGCTTGAACAATTTGTCTCTAATCCTTGAACGATGTGTTGAAACAAATCTTGTGCTAAATTGGGAGAAGTGCCATTTCATGGTAACTCATGGCATAGTTTTAGGCCATATAATATCTTCTAAAGGCTTGGAAGTTGATAAATCTAAGATAGACCTTATTCGTGCTCTAACCCCTCCCACTACGGTGAGGGAGATACGTTCTTTTCTTGGTCATGCAGGTTTCTATCGTAGATTCATCAAGGACTTTTCCAAGATAGCATCACCACTTTGTAACTTATTGCAAAAAGATGTGGTTTTTAACTTTGATGAAAAATGTATGGCGGCATTCAATCGTTTGAAAGAACTTTTGATTTCAGCCCTATCATTAAACCACCGGATTGGAGCAAACCTTTTGAGCTCATGTGTGATGCAAGTGACTATACGGTTGGTGCGGTGCTTGGGCAGCGTGTGGGGAAGCTTCCTCATGATATTTATTATGCTTCTAGAACGTTAAATGAGGCCCAACAAAACTACACAACCACTGAAAAAGAGTTATTAGCCATTGTTTTTGCTTTAGAAAAGTTTCGCTCTTATCTAATTGGTACAAAAGTTGTTGTCTTTTCTGATCATGCAGCGCTTTAGTACTTGCTTACAAAGAAAGAGGCGAAACCGAGGCTCATACGGTGGATTTTACTCTTGCAAGAGTTCGATATTGAAATCAAAGACAAGAAAGGGATTGAGAACACCGTTGCGGATCACTTAAGCCGACTTGCTGTGGAAAAGGAGACTATCCCGTTGCGTGAAAGTTTCACGGATGAGAAACTATTATCAATTGCCTTTGGAGAACCATGGTATGCCGATATTGTTAATTACTTAGTTTCTAAACAAATCCCAAAGAACTTGTCTCGTGCTGAGAGGGACAAACTTAAGAGGTTAGGGAACCAATACATATGGGATGATCCATACTTGTGGAAACATGGTAGTGACCAAGTAATACGAAGGTGCGTTCCCGAATCTGAATTTAATTCTATCTTGTCTTTTTGTCACTCTTATGCTTGCGGAGGACATTTTGGGAGTAAGAGAACCGCTCACAAGGTACTTGAAAGTGGTTTTTATTGGCCAACTTTGTTTAAGGATGCACATATATTTTGTACAACTTGTGATAGGTGCCAAAGAACCGGCAATCTAGGTGCCCGAAGTCAAATGCCACAAACTTATATTCAATTTATTGAAGTTTTTGATGTATGGGGTATTGATTTTATAGGGCCTTTTGTCAACTCCCATGGGAATTTTTATATCTTACTTGCAGTTGATTATGTCTCGAAATGGGTGGAAGCTAAGGCCACCCCTACTAATGATTTTAAAGTGGTTGCAGATTTTGTGCAAGCTAATATTTTTGCAAGGTTTGGAATTCCAAGATCCATAATTAGCGATGGGGGTTCTCACTTCAAAAACAGGATTTTACAAAGCTTGTTTTCGAAGTACAATGTGTCGCACAAGATTGCAACACCTTATCATCCCCAAAACAATGGACAAGCCGAGGTGTCTAATCGGGAGGTGAAATTTATTCTAGAAAAGACGGTGAATCCAACAAGAAAAGATTGGAGCATGCGACTTCATGATGCTTTGTGGGCGTATAGAACCGCATATAAAACACCTATTGGGATGTCTCCTTTTAGGCTTGTGTATGGTAAACCTTGTCACTTACCCGTGGAAATTGAGCATAAGGCGTTTTGGGCTATTAAGCAATGAAACATGGAGATGGATGGGGCTGGAAATCAAAGGAAGTTACAACTCCAAGAGCTAGAGGAGCTTCGCAATGATGCATTTGAAAGTTCGCGAATTTATAAGGAAAAGACGAAAGCATTCCATGATAACATGATTTCTAGAAAACAATTTTGCATTGGGCAGAAAGTGCTTTTGTTTAATTCTCGCTTGCAATTATTTCCGGGTAAATTAAGGTCACGATGGATCGGACCTTTTATTGTTACTAATGTGTTTTCTCATGGTGCAGTGGAAATTCGAGCATAGCTACGAGGAAAGAACTTAAAGTTAATGGGCACCGGTTGAAACCATATTATGAGAATTTCACTTCCGAAGTGGTGGAAGGAGTTAACTTTGTGGATGTACTCCCTCTGGAGGAGTCATAGACAAGCAAGGAGATAGTCGGCCGACGACTTTAAACCAAGCGCTACTTGGGAGGCAACCCAAAGGATGAGTATTTCTTGTCTTGTATTTATTTCTTTTCTTGTTTTTAGTTTTTCTTGTTTTGTTTTCTTTATTTTTTCCGATTTCTTGTTAGAATTTCCCACCTTGACTTACTTTGGACGATTCAATTTACATTGAGGACAATGTAAAGTTTAAGTGTGGGGGAGTGGTTTGCGTTGTAAATTTTTGCAATTTTTCAAATTTTTTGTGAATTAGTGAATAAAAACTCCAACTTGTGGTTAGTTTAGAGTCACATAGTATACATGTCGCTAAGATTACATTGAGAATCTCATACTAGTGACTGAACTTAGAGATGACAGAGAACATGATCGGGTTTCTTAATTGTATGAGAGTTAAAGTTGGATTTAACCATGCCGAAGTGGCAAATAAGGTGCAGATCGAATTCGGATTAGAACAAAGTGATCCCCTATAGTGGAGACTACCCATGTTACATAATGTGAGGCACCAACCTTCAATTCTTTGTACCTGTTGTTTATGGGTAAAAATCGTTTCTGCCGATTTCGGTAAATTCGGTAGGTGAGTGAGAAACTGGTTCAAACCCTAAACAAATGTGCTGCACGTGAGCACTTTATAGATTCGAGAGATCAATCTGTACAAGTCCCGCCTAAACCAAGAAATGGCCGTTCCAGACTTGCTTCGGTCACAAAGTGGAGGAGAAGGGTTGATTTGGGGAGGGAAGCAAAGAAACATGTTGAGACCAGAATACTCGAGATAGTAGTGTCTCGACTTGTATCGTAAAGTGGAAGCTTCAGTAAGCTTGCAAGAGATAAAAGCTTTTTGGAGAGCTTGCAAAGTTGCCTTTTCTGAGAGTGTAGTATTTTTCTCCTGACCGATACTTGTTGTCTGGTGGAAATAGGTAAGACCTATTTATACAAGTCGGGATTGAAACGTACCCTGGCCTCATGAAGAAAGAGAGTAAAGGGTGAAATAATGGGAGGAGGTGGTAACCGCAAGGTGTTTTATGGGTGAAAACGTTTTCACCATTATTTCCTCATTTATTTGACCGCTTTATTCCTTTTCACGCTTTCTTAATGTGAGCGTAGTGTACGCCGTAAGCCGTGGGACCGCCAAACCAAAAACCCGGAAAGCATCCCCAGTTTGTGTTGATATCTCGAGTGTTGGTTGCACCTTGAGTGCAAGTGGCGCCGCTGGCGCGTGTGGTATGTGCCATTGGCATGTGCGGAATGCCCTTGTTGCGGGTTGTACTTCGAGCGCAAGTGGAAATGCCAGAGCTGTTAGTGGCGTGCGTGGCATGTGCCAATGGCATGTGCAAAATGCCTTGGTGGTAGGTTGTACGTTGAGTGTGAGTGGCAATGCCAGAGCTGCTAGTGGAGTGCGTGGCATGTGCGGAATGCCTTGGTGGTAGGTTGTACGTTGAGTGTAAGTGGCAATGCCAGAGCTGCTAGTGGCATGCGTGGCATGTGCGGAATGCCTTGGTGGTAGGTTGCACGGTTTGCAAGTTAGGCTACCAGCGTGTGTGTTTGGCATGTGCCAATGGCATGTGCGGAATGCCTTGGTGGTAGGTTGCACGGTTTGCAAGTTAGGCTACCAGCGTGTGTGTTTGGCATGTGCCAATGGCATGCGTGGCCGTTAGGGCCGTGGCCTTGGTAGGAAAAGCTACCAGCGAGCATGTTGGCATGTGCCAATAGCATGCGTGGCCGTTAGGGCCGTGGCCTTGGTAAGAAAAGCTACCAATGAGCATGTTGGCATGTGCCAATGGCATGCGTGGCCGTTAGGGCCGTGGCCTTGGTAGAAAAGCTACCTGGCCGAGCATGTTGGCATGTGCCAATGGCATGCGTGGTCGTTAGGGCCGTGGCCTTGGTAGGAAAAGATACCCGGCGAGCATGTTGGCATGTGCCAATGGCATGCGTGGCCGTTAGGGCCGTGGGCTTGGTAAGAAAAGCTACCAAATGAGCATGTTGACATGTGCCAATGGCATGCGTGGTCGTTAGGCCGTGGCCTTGGTAGGAAAAGCTACCAATGAGCATGTTCGCATGTGCCAATGGCATGCGTGGCCGTTTGGGCCGTGGCCTTGGTAGGAAAAGCTACCAGCGAGCATGTTGGCATGTGCCAATGGCATGCGTGGCCGTTAGGGCCGTGGCCTTGGTAGGAAAAGCTACCAGCGAGCATGTTCGCATGTTCCAATGGCACATACGGCCACTTTGGCCTAGTTGCACGGTTTGCAAGCCTAGGGCGCTATATTTGGCATGTGCCAATGGTGTAGCGGCTTGGAAATATGGCTTGTGGTACATGTTGGCATGTGCCAATGGCACGTACGGCCATGTTGACCTAGTTGCACGGTCTGCAAGTCTAGGGCGCTATATTTGGCATGTGCCAATGGCATATCGGCTTAGTTTGGCATGGTTGCCAATGGGTGCGATATGTAGTTTGGTTTTGGCGTCGCTGCTATGGTGCGTGAAGATGCGCGGCTTGGTTTGGCATCGTTGCCATGGTGCGCGCATGTGCGGCTTTGGTTTTTGGCGTCGTTCCCTTGGTGCGCAGTGTGCGGCTTGGTTTGGCATCGTTGCCATGGTGCGCAGTGTGCGGCTTTGATTTTTGGCGTCGTTGCCATGATGCGCAGTGTGCGGCTTGGGTTTGGCGTCGTTGCCATGGTGCGCATTATGCGGCTTGGTTTGGTATCGTTGCCATGGTGCGCAGTATGCGGCTTGGTTTGGCATCGTTGCCATGGTGCGCAGTGTGCGGCTTGGTTTGGGCGTCGTTGCCATGGTGCGCAGTATGCGGCTTGGTTTTGGAATTAGGGTTCTGTGTCGAAAACCCTAATCTGGTATTTTGAAAAATACCCCTATTAATTATTTACACCCGAGTTAAATGCTCTTAGTTAATGTGTTGCGGGTAGCACTAGGTCATGGTGTTTTACGATTTTACCCCTTGTTTAAAACCCACCATCAACATTAAGTCCCCTGCTTAGCTCGGAGCAGGAGCTTTGTTGCGAGGTAAGCATAAGATGGTGACAAACTATCAGCAGCCAATCGTAAAGAGAATTGAGGAGGTTTGTCTGACCTTTTAATCAATAGGATTTGGAATCCTTGCCTCTGGCAATTTTACACAAATCAGGAGGCTGGCGCAATTGGGAAGTTATCGTTGTGAGAGACGGACAGCTGGGCGACATTGAGAAGTTGACGCGAGTTTAGGAAACTGAGCGTGCTAGCTGGTGGGACCGACGCAAGGTGGGGAAGCTGTGCGTGCTTGCTGACGTGACTTGGGCGGTCATTGGGAAGTTGGCGTGAGTTGGGAAAACTGAGCGTGCTAGCTGGTGGGACGGCGCAAGGTAGGGAAGCTGAGCGTGCTAGCTGGCGTGACTTGATGGGATCGGTGTGAACAAGGAGGGAGTAGGTGTTTCTACAGATAGGAAAGTTTCCTTATTTTGCCTTTCCTTCACGCGCGGCTTCGATTAGGGCATCGTTCATGCCAAAAAAAAAATCTGGAAGCGTTATGTCCCTCATTGCTTCCTTTCCTTTTTAAAGGTTCTGTATTCAAACCCGACGCAACTGCATCATCTCCCTCGTTTGAGAAAAGGTTCTTCTTGTTGAATTTCTCTCTTTGTAGTGTCACGCAGATTCGAATCATCTTCTAACCAACAGTTCTCCGGATGAAGGCGCGAGGTCTGACTCTCGCATGAGAATCCCAACAAAGGTTATTCGGGTTAAGAAAATCATACCGGTATGTTTTCTTCTTCTTTGGCGGACTGTCGTACACTTTACCGCCGCTTGTTGTATAAATGGAAAATTTCCCTTTGTGCAGAGATATCCCGTTGGAGCATGCGTCACCGTTATCGACGAGGATGACCTAGTCGTTCCCCTTCCTTCGAATCCGTCCTTGTTGATCGCCGCAGACTTGGAGGACGCCGATTTAGGGCTCTATCTTGCGAAATGGGATGCGGCGAGAAGTCCCTGATCATACTTCGGTTTGATATGATGGAATGGATGAATACGTGAATGTAACCTTCTGGCGTGCTTTTGGAGTTTTCGTTGCACATGTACGGATTCATGTTGAGAAATTCCCGCGGCTCGTAAAACCTCGATAGTGATGATGTTGAAATCAGTAATAACCTGGTTGAGGGGAGTGAAAGCATCTCACGCTGGTAGTCCCCATGCATGACCTACTTTCATTATATCGCCTTGAATCCCCCCTCCACGGGATTTGATATAAGCCTATCGTACTCTTCTGGATGTGACATCGGGATGCTCGTAAATGACATGATGACATATTCTCGGATAGTGCAGGCTCGTGGATCCTCCGCGGCCTCGTAAAGTGTTGAAGGCGTCTTTAGAAAGAGAGGTGATGATGTTCTTGTGCTGCACCCTTGAAGAGTAGAGGACCTTGTTGTGGGTACGGATTTTTGGTGGACTGTTCTTCGTAGCTTTGAGGTGAAGGGATCCCATGTATATCTTCCGTTCTCAAGTATGGTTTACGTGTTTCCATCTTTGTAGTAATTCCGCTTTGCGGTGAAGATCTCGATCGGTATCAACGAATGAGGGGCAAACATTCTTGGTAGGAGATGTAATCGGGAGAAACTACATTGTCGTGGTAACAAAGTAGGTTGGCTGATATTTTATGGGCTTCCGTGGACGTGAAAGGATTGGCCGGATGCGTAAGCGAGCAAACCGTCCATGATCACGAGTTTTGGCGAGATGGATTAAAAGGTGTCCATGACTACGAAGATTGGTCGGGTCGTGACTATGTTCCTTGATATGGGGAGTGTGGCGGTACGACCCTTTGCAGGAAGGAGTGGCATTGAAGCGAATATTGAAGCGAAGCCGCTGCTGGAGAACGTTGATGCGTAGCTACTTCTGGAGAGAACGTTGATGCGGAGCTATTTCTAGAGAGAACGTTGAAACGACATCTTGCAACTCTCAGAGCCTTGACGGCTACTATTTTGAAGTCGGAGGCCGCGTCATGTTCTCACAAACTCGACATCCCTCAAGAGAAAAGAGGTTAGAGTCCCAGCCACATCGGCAATCGTGCTTTCTAGAGAGGTTGGGGTTTGGGAACGGCTTCCCGGGCCTCGGAACGCCGCTTTCCGATGCAAAGTCACGGTTGAGAGATGCAAATATGTCTTGATGCTATGCCTTGGAGAAATATATAATCTCACATAACTGTTTCATCATAGATCGTACGACTTTGTGGGCGAAGTTCCAATTATGAGGGTCCCGACGTAAGAAGGGTCTCCGTGAACTCGGGAGAGTTGTTGATTTCCATTGCTTTCGATTTTGGAGAAGTCCTTCCTGATCTTCACGTGTGACGAAATTGGATTGCTTATCCCCTTCTACTTGGCGTTCAAGAGCAACACGAGCCTCTTCATCTATAACGCGCGTTCTGCTGAAGTATCTTTCGTCTTTTCATCGAATCAACAGTTCTAAAAGGAGGTCGGCTTCTTAGGATCTTCCAAAGATCTTGCCCCGATGGTGGAGTAGCGTCTCCGGTGACGGTTGGAGCTTTCATGCTTGAAGAACCGTTGGGGTGGCGGAAGTGGCTTTGGTTCTGGTGATCGTAAGTGTATCGTGCAGAGATGACACGGTTTTGATCACGAAGTGCTGGAGCCATGGCGTTGTTTCGAAGGGCGAGGATGGTGCTGGAAGGGCGCAAGATGTTAGCGCTGAAGGATGCAAACTGTTAGCACAAAGTGTGGTACGGCGGTCGGCATGCGCGTGCGCATGTGTGCCCGGTAAGCGCGTCTCGGCAAGCGCTTTCGGCAAGCGCCGGCATGCGCGTCCCGGCAAGCGCATCGGTAAGCGCATATGGGAAATCGTCGGTAGGCGCTCGGATCGTCTTGGAATGGGCGCTCGACTTGGTGTGGACGCTGGCTTGGATTTCGGTATGGTACGGACCATTGGCTTGGCACGGTGCTGGCTTGGACTTGTTCCTGCGGGCCCAGTTGCCTCTTCCCATACGTAGCTCAAACAAGAAATCCTTTCCTTATTCAAATTCAAAAAGTGTTATGCTTATGAAATGGGTTGGCTCCCCTTTTTACCTCGTATCTTTGTTATCACGTCATGGTGTTAGCGGTAGCGCGGTAGTGATAAAGTGGGCAAGCATATCCCAGCTATGTACTCAAGCGTTTCTCTTTCAATTTGTTTTATTGTTTTCTTGTGCTGGTGTAAACCGTAGCCATAGGTATGCCTTTCATAAACTTGTGGAAATACTTCATCATAAATAATTCTTCAAATGTCACCGTAGTAACGTCCGCTAATAGTGACAGTAATTATTATTGTGCAAAGTAGGTATGTACGGGTTGGTTAATTTTTTTTTTTTTTTTTTTGAAAGGCAAACAAAGCGCCTGGTTTATGGTTTTTGTCTTCCTGGATTTCTTGGGTTGATAGATAAATGTTAGCTTTTGAGGATATTGGATTATTTCTGGGATGAATGGTTTTGATAATGTAACTCTGATTATGTTTTGGGAAAGGAATATTGTGTAGGATCATAATATCGCAATGCATAGGGCTCGCGAGATCAATAAACGACAGTACCGTGAGGGAGACGCAGGAAACTAAAATAGACGACGCAATGGAAAACGACACACAAAACAACTGAAAGACATGGAACCTGGCGAGAGCAAAGAAGTGTCGCGAGATTGAATAGTTGTACACTGGCGACACTTCGCGAGACATTCCTAAAAATAAAGGATAGCTTAGTGTCATCCACTATGTATTACCCTATATAAAGGGTCGAGTGAGTCTCGTTGTAGGGGAGATCTTTTTGGAATTGTTGCGCAAGTCAGTAGGAGAGAGAAAGTTTAAGAGTGTTTTACTTGCTAAGTATAATTCCATCTTCCCTGTGTAGATAACTCATGAAATCAATCAATAAACATTCTCAATTATGCATCTTTCAATGGACTAATTAACCAAAATATAGTGAGGGGTGTAGTGTGGGAAAACCCGCTACTACATATGCGCTAGAAACAGGGAAGAGCGGTGATTGACGAAGAAATTGGAGAGAATTTGGATTAACAGAGAAGAGATTTGGAAAAGATACTCAAGAATTCATTGAAAGGAAAGATGGCTAGAAGAAGAAATGTACAAGAACAACCAACGATTGTAAGAAGAAGTGGGAGACTTGCCTGGAGAAAGGAGGAATGAAACAGAGAATCATCAAGGATAAATAGGAGAAATGATGGAGAAGATCAAAATCGCCACCGATCTCCCCGAGCAAACGCTGCTGTGGATTATGATAGAGTAAGTGTACATACTTGGAGATCCGATTCAAGACGAGAGAGAGGAAGAACAAAGAAGTTAGTGAACAATGGACAAGGGGAACAAGGGATGAATGGAGAAATGAATCCAGAAATGAAGAAATGGCAGCGTTAGAAAGATTGAGGCAAACAATACACGAGGAGAGACGGCTAGAGGCAGAGGAACGAGCAAATTTGACAAGAGAGAATCATGAATTGAGGATGGAAAATATAAGGTTACAAAATAGGAGATCTAGAAGTAGCGTGAGATTAAGTTCAAGATCAATGGAGAAGAAGAGAGAAGAAGAGTTTTACCAACAGAGAATACCGAGGAAGAGACACAAGATCCAGACGCAGAGCACGGCGAGAGAAGAGGAGAAATAGAAGATCGTTATATTCCTCAGCCCGAAAATCTTCGAAATGAGCGAAATAGGGAAAATCAAGGAAAACATGCAACTCCAAGGGCCAAATGACCCAAATTGGCCAAGGAAGAATAATCCTACGGGAGAGAAGAATTGAGAAGAAACCGAGAGATCGAGGATGACATTGAGAGACACTACATTGAACAAGCGCGACTAGCTCGCGAGAGAGAAAGGCTAAGAGAAGAAATGGAAAATCAAGAGATGGAGGAAGCAATCCGCAGAATAACCATGACAACCGCGAGAGAAGGAGGGAACAAAATCGTGCTAATAGAAATATTAATGAAGAGTATGAGAGGGTGCAAATGATGAGAGCTGATAGGCAGCCAAGAAGAGAGAACAACCGATATAATGGCGTGCGAATTAACGAAAGAGGCCAAGAAGAACGTCGCAAGGAAAGAAGAGGAGAAGATAATGAGCAGGAAGGTCAAAATAGGCACGAGCGAAGAAGGAGAGAAGCAGAGCTAAAAAGACCAAAGAGAATCAAATTTCGAGGCAAATGAACAAATCTTAAGAGAGCTAGCTGAAATGAGAGGATTACTGAACAATAGAAGGGAAGGAGGAAGGAGACAACTGGACGAAGCCATCGCAGAAGCCGCGAAGAACCCTTTCACGCTAGAAATACAGATGGGAGGAATACCTCCTAAGTGCAATCTACCCGCATTAACCAACATCTTTGATGGAACAACTCGCGCGATACAACATATTAAGGCTTACCCGAGATGTATGTTACAATGGGAGAACCATGATACCATATTGTGCAAATATTTTGCGTCAAGCTTAATAGGAGAAGCATTAAAGTGGTTTGAAAGCCTACCAAGGAATACAATTACATCATTTCACCATTTACAAGCCACATTCCCGGGAGCATACATAAGTAACAACTCTTCGCGACTGTGTATTGAGGATGTATTCGGGTTGAAACAAAGGATTGGCGAGAGCTTAAGACAAGTTGACAATAAGATGGAGAACCATGTGTAGCGAAATGGCAGGATCGGGTTGAGGAGAGATATCTCATACTCTCATTTGTGAATGCTCTCTTTGCGACTAACTTGTTATACATTCAAATTTTTAGAATCAAAAATACAATCACGATGGCGTAATCGCGAGAATTACAGAAGAATATATTGCCTTAGAAGAAAGACAAAATGAAATGAATTCTTATCCCGTCGCGAACACGAACTCCAACGCCGCGAACGCAAGTTTGTTACCTCAATTCATCAATACAAATGGCGAGCACTTCGCAAGGACAAGAAAAAGGAGGGGTCGATGAGGGACATCGAAGGTAGTAGCCATGGGAAGCCATGATCAAGAAGAGTTTGAACGCGAAAGGAATTACTACAATCGTAATAAAGAATAATAAGATTCAGAGGCTAGATCATGTGCAAGAAACTTATGGTGGACGAAGGCAAAATAACCGTGGAGGGCAGAGAAGTCATAGAACAAGATGGGAACAAATTAAGATGCCTCCACCGAATGCTAGCGTTGAAAAGATCTGGGAAGCTATACTTGTGATGGAAAATGTACCAAGACCTTGGAATGTTGGAATGGAACCACCGCCAGAGATAGAAGCCATGAGTTTTGTTCTTACCATCGCTTCCATGGGCATCAAACAAACGATTGTAGAAACATAAAGAGAATTATTCTCAGGATGATTGATCGGGGGAAGTCAATCACTTTCTAAGGGGGAAGAAAACAGTCGACATTACCACCACCACCAGAGATGCATGTAATAAAGGTCGTCAAGCCGAAGGAAAGGAAACATTTGTGATAGAAGTGGGAACAAAATCCAAGAATTTGAACTGCAACTCCATTGTCCACTCCTATCGCACCATCGAAGATTTTCATGACAACGTGCTCAAGAGAGTCTTTGCGAGAGATGCTAATGATAAAGAAATTATGAGTCTGGCGAGATCAACGCAGTTAGAACAGTGGCAGTTGAAGACTATTTCTTTCTCTCGCAGATGAAGTGCCAAAAGGAAGAGAAACACATGATAGCCCGTTGGTTGTGAAACTAGAGATTAACCCGAAACCAGTCGATGGAGAAGATGATGAGGCGTAAGCTTGTCGGGCGATCAACCGAATCTTAATCGACACGGAAGTTCGGTGAATATCCTCTTCTACCATACTTACAAGACGATGGGAGGAAAAGATGAGGATTTGATCCCCTCTACATACAAAATATATGGCTTTAATGGCACTGCAAACAAACCAAAGGGAGAGGTTCACATGAGAATACCTCTACAAGGATTATCAACTCGGTATTTTATTCTCGTGTGGTTGACGTGGAATCTCCATACAATGCGCTGATTGGGAGGCCGTGGCTTCATGAAATCTTGGGAGTCGCGTCAACGTATCATCAATGTATTAAATTCCCACATCCAAATGGCATTGGTATTATACAGGGAGATTGGAAGGAGTCGCAACAATGTCATGAAGTAGATGTAGAAAGTCGAAGAAAGGAATGTCAAAAGAAAAGGGTGGAAACAGCATGTGAGAGATGAGCAGAGAAAGGAAAAACTGATGGTGGATGCCATAGAAGTAAGGACTGAACATACCTCGCGAGGTGAATGCCTAGAGACAAGCAAATATTATGGTAACAAACAAGCAAAGGATATGAGGAGCAAAAGGCATAAGAAATGAATAAGCAAAAAAAACAGGAGAAAAAAATAGCAGTTGAAGTAATGATATGCGAGAATCTCGCATAAGAGTAAAAATGAGAATTCGACTAAGAAAGAAAAGTGAAATACAACAAGTGAAAAGAACTGTGCGAATACTTCGCAAACAAATATCGCAAATAATGAAACATGAATGATTGAATGATTTAACAAATATAAATGCGCAAATGAATGGGACGAACCTTTATGGCGTACACCCTAGTTCGCGAATAACATTTCGTAAGAGGCAAATGTAAGACCTAAAGTGCGTCATATAAGGGGGTATCTCTCGCCGTGGTTCAGGGGAAGGTTACACCGCTCCCGAAGCCCGAACCATGAAAATTTGGGGCCCATGAAAGCCTATCCGGAAGAGGTACCTTGGATTCCCAACTATATATGTAGGTTATACCCTGGTTGGGCGACCGAGGGTCTCTTCCTAGGAGTCAATGTATGCTCAAGGCGCCGAGGTACACGGTTGAGCCAGAGTGCCCGGGATGGATGAACCTACCCTGGCCATTCTTGGCAAGTCTTGGCATGCGTTGCACTCGCCCGAAGAAAACTCCACTTAGGGTGCAGTCTCGTAACCATAAACCATATAGGTATAAGGGATAAGAGGCTGCGAAAACAACTGGTTGTTGTTAAGACCGGATGGGAGGAGCTAGTCTTGTATGGCCGATGTTTCGCCTCCTTGAAGGGGCAACCGGGGAGATGATAAGGGCGGTACTCTCCATTAGGGGGAGTGCCAAAACAGACGCAAATGTCATGAGGCTTTGTTTTCGCAAGGAGACTTAGGCTTGTCATATTTGTGCAATGATCCTGCAGAGGCAATAATACTAACACGAGGGTAAGGCGAGATCAATGGGTCTTTACATGAAAGTGTACGGACGTCCTGCGATTTCGTCGCACGACGGCAATGTCATGGGGCTTTATATTCGCAAGGATGTTTAGGCCTGTCATATTGTCGCAACAAAAACATCCTGCAGAGGCAAAAATACTTGAAAAATGATGAGGCAAGATCAATGGGTCATTACATACAAGTGTAAAGACGTCCTGCGATTTTGCCGCAATGAACGGGGTAGGGGAGGACCTCTAATTAGGAGGTCCGACTTGGAAGACCACACAAAATGATAAGGCAAGGTCAATGGGCCTTTGCAAGAAAGTGTAGAGGCGGCTCGCGACCTTGTCGCAAAAAAAGAGATAGAATTCTCAATTCATAAAGATATGGCACCTTGTCTCAACATAAAGAGAAGAATTCTCAATTCATAAAGATACCCGCGACTCCGTCGCGATGATCCATTTCAATTAACAATAAGGTTATTATCAAATACAATAAGACAGCTAAAATCTTCCATCTGAAGATGAATAACAGAGGCAAGTATGGGAATGGAAAAGATGGAATATTGTTATTCATCTTCTGATGGAAGAATTGTACATCAAGATAGCCAATTATATTACAAGGAAGAACTAACAAAAAAAGGGGAATGAAGATTGAATTCATGAAAAAAGAGTTCACTATAACAAAGATACAGCAATGTACAGATATTACACGCAAAGAAAAAGAAAACAAAAAGAATTACATCTTGGGTGAATCTTCTTCTTCATCCGATTCATCAGGTTTTATTATTCTCGTCGCCGTAATTTTCTTCTTCGCCAGCCTTCACTATCGAAACATCCGAGATGTGTAAGTTCTCAGAACCTTTTCAAGAAGCCGTGGATATGTATGCAGAGGGATGTTCTGGTGTTTACAAACATATTCCATGGCTCCATTACGAAAACGAACGGCATCATTATTAAAGTTCTCCACTGTCGTTTCAAATTGTTTCTTCAACTTGGAATACTTATCATTACGGAGGGAGAGATTCTTCGCAAGCTGTTGTTTTTCAGATTCAAGTTCTTCAATTCTCGTTGGAAAATTCCCGGCGAGTTGTTCTTTCTCAGATTCAAGCTCTCTAATTCTAGCTTGAAGCCTCTTCTCAGATTCTGCAAATAAGTAACAACAAGTTAATAATTTACAAGCAATATTACTTAAGTAAGAAGTAGTAAGGTGTAATAAATAACCTTCTATCGATATCATATCTTTAATCAAGGAAGTATGCTCGGCGTAAAGACTAACATCAACACCTAGGTTATTTCGGCGTTATCTAAAACTTTCGCAGCCCAGTGCGAATTCATCATCATTATTTATAACAAGGAGCGAACGAATCTGATCTTCTCGCTCACTAAGCAAAGAGTTCGCGAAGCAATTCATCTCGCTCAATTTGTAATTCAAGGAGAGATTTTTGAAAAGTCGCTAATGCCTCGTGCACCATTGTTAGTAATGCGATCTTTATCATCTATATGGTCGCTAATTTTCTTCCTCAAAACTTTGATTTCTTTATTGGACTCAAGAAACATTCGTTTAAATTGGTTGGCAAAGCACTTAAACCAGATCTATGTTCGATTTCTAAAAGACGATATTTGACCGAAGTTCATTTAATGAAAGGGAGTTAATTTTGTTTGATGAACTACTTAAAGAGTTGTTGAGGTGAGCGAGAAGAAGGTTATTATCCATAGGATCAGAAATGTATGGAGAAGAATAGCCTCATCGGAGAGATTATATACATCTCATTAAAGTAATAAGTCGCAGTAGCAATAGGCGACCATTAAAATAAAAATAATAAAAGGAGGTAAAATTTTATACCATAAAGTTGCTTTGATTGGCATTTTGAAGAGAGGACACCTTATCCTTTTGGGAAGTAAGTTCGGTGTTTAACTTTTGAATTCTCTCGCCTTTCTCACGAGATGACGCAGCTTCGGTCTCTAATTCTCGAACCTTCTCGCTCAACCGCAAATTCTTCTTTTCAAGATTATTGCGCCTTCTCTCAAGGTCCGAGGCAACTACAAAGGAAGATCTTCCAACCTAGGAAAGGAGATAGAAAAGTGTTAATACATATACAACAATATAAAGTCAATGGGGAGATATGATTGTATACATACCAAGGATCCAAGCGCATTCAAGAAGTCGAGACATAGTTCTAGAGACTCCATTGAAAGAATCATTGCCTTCCAAGAGAGTGGCATTGCACACGTTTGCGAGAGTCCCGCAAAGAGAAGCTAGGGAGCATCTCCCATTCCTTGGAAAGAATCGAGAAGATACTGGACAACTGACCCATAGAAGAACTAGTTAACGGGTCCCTGTAGCGAGAGAGCGATTCGAATCATGGTCATCCTCATCAGAAGGCTCAGAGTTTGAGTTAAGGCGAGAGGAAGATTGAATCTTTCGCTTCTTAGTTAAGGGGGCAGAGGATTTACTCTTGCGAGCTTACGCTTTACCCTTACTTTTAGTCTTCGCAAGAATAGTTTTTTCAACTTCAACCTTCGCATACACATAAAGATAAGAAACAGAGGCAACAATATTGTTTTAAATAAGAAGAAAGGAAGTGATTCTTACTTCACTCGCAAGCGATCGAAGCAATGTCGAGTATCCTCCGACGGATCATTTTTGTAGCTTCTTTTCAACTGCTATCCGAAAGATTTCACAAATTCAAGAATTATAGAAAGGAAATTACGAAAGTCAAATTTAAAGTCGAAAACATACCTCTTTCTTCTTCTCGTGCCATTTGAATTCCCAAGGATGATATCCTCGCGAGATTCGCAGAAGAATATGCGAGCCCGCGATATAAGGACCATTTAAGATCAAGGGTACGACCCACCATTTCTCATCTTTGGAATGGCGAGGAGAGGAATTATTGCCTGGGTGCCAATCAATGTCTTGCATGAGTAATTTGTCTTCAGAGACATTATCATTTTTCTTCAAACGAACACCCCAAATGAGATCTCGCATTCACCATAGTTATCACCGAGTAATTTTCAAAGAAATTCTCCACGTTGTATTTCTCACAAGATCTATTTCCAAGTCTCGCGAATTTGGGATTTCTGGCAGTGTTAGGGTATAAAGATCCTTTGCCTGCACCGCGGTTCGCGAACTCAAGCATCAGGCGAATACAATCGCCACTTAGTTGATAAACAGCCCGAGAGAATTTTTCATGGGCCAAAATTTCATAAAATAAAGGTAACTCAGGATCATACAAGGGAATAGGGAGTCCCGCGAGGAGCTGACCTAGCGAGACTATAATCCTCTGATCATTACATTGATGATCAGAGAAAAGATTTACAGAAAGAATGGATGAGGGTTCTTGATCAGGAATGGTTGACAGAGTAAAACCCTTCTCGAGCAACTTCTGTTGAACTTCTTCAAAAGGAGTTTTGTATCCACGACTGATGGAAGCCATCTATCAGTATGGGAATGGATGAAAGATCGGAGATCAAAAACAGCGCTAGAAAGGTTGAAGAAAAGCTTTGCAGTAGCAGGAGCGCAAATTGCGGAAGGAGAGAGTCAAAGAAAGATTCCAGAGAGAAACTAAAGAATGAAAAGGAGGGGAAAAGAAAACTATATATAGGGAAAAAGATCCTCGAGAAAAACGAGGTCATTTAATGCGAAGAGACATGAACGGTCAAGAAAAAGTGGTTAGAAGAAACGTGTCAAGAGAAGGCATTAATAATCAAAACGTGTAAAAGTACAAAATCAAGATAAGCAAAGCAAGGCAACAACATTGTAAAATCTCATGATACTCTTCCCTCGCAGAGAGATAAGAGACGATACTTCATATATATCTCAAAGAAGCTCCTAACTTCGCAAAAGAATAGAGGCAAGTACGTACTTTTCAAGTACAATATTCTTCCGCTTGCCTCCTTCATCAACAAAGATCAAAGACTACTAGACAACGGATTTTTCCTTCAAGATCGCCCTTCAAGCAATATTCAAGGAAAAAGAGGCAAGATGTAGGATCATAATATCGCAATGCATAGGGCTCGCGAGATCAATAAACGACAGTACCGTGAGGGAGACGCAGAAACTAAAATAGACGACGCAATGGAAAACGACACACAAAACAACCGAAAGACATGGAACTCCGGCGAGAGCAAAGAAGTGTCGCGAGATTGAATAGTTGTACACTGGCGACACTTCGCGAGACATTCCCGAAAATAAAGGATAGCTTAGCTGTCATCCACTATGTATTACCCTATATAAAGGGTCGAGTGAGTCTGTTGTAGGGGAGATCTTTTTGGAATTGTTGCGCAAGTCATTAGGAGAGAGAAAGTTTAAGAGTGTTTTACTTGCTAAGTATAATTCCATCTTCCCTGTGTAGATAACTCATGAAATCAATCAATAAACATTCTCAATTATGCATCTTTCAATGGACTAATTAACCAAAATATAGTGAGGGGTGTAGTGTGGGAAAACCTGCTACTACATATTGCACCGGTGTAGTTTTACAACCGGTAACCGGTCGTCTGGCAGATTGAGTCGGATCGAGTTGCAAGTCCCCAATCGCCGGTAGCATCTTCAACGAGTCCCCGTTTTGTGTAGTTTTACAACCGTAACCGGTCGTCTGGCGCGATTGAGTCGGATCGAGTCGCCTTCCCTACCATCTTGACATCCGGGTCGAAGAACGAGATCGACAATCGACATTGTAGCCGATAGATCAATCCTCCCGCCGTGGTCGCCAATTGTTTATGGGTAAAAATCGTTTTCGCCGATTTTGGTAAATTCTAGGAGGTGAGTGAGAAACCGGTTCAAACCCTAAACAAATGTGCTGCACGTGAGCACTTTATAGATTCGAGAGATCAACTGTACAAGTCCGGCCTAAACCAAGAAATTGCCGTTCAGACTTGCTTTTGGTCACAAAGTGAAGGAGAAGGGTTGATTTGGGGAGGGAAGCAAAGAAAGGTGTTGAGACCAGTAATACTCCGAGAGAGTAGTGTCTCGACTTGTATCGTAAAGTGGAAGCTTCGTAAGCTTGCAAGAGATGAAAGCTTTTTGGAGAGCTTGCAAAGTTGCCTTTTCCGAGAGTGTAGTATTTTTCTCCGACCGAGACTTGTTGTCCGGTGGAAATAGGTAAGACCTATTTATACAAGTCGGGATTGAAACGTACCCTGGCCTCATGAAGGAAGAGAGTAAAGGGTGAAATAATGGGAGGAGGTGGTAACCGCAAGGTGTTTTATGGGTGAAAACGTTTTCACCATTATTTTCTCATTTATTTGACCGTTTTATTCCTTTTCACGCTTTCTTAATATGAGCGTAGTGTACGCTGCAACCTGTGACCGCCAAACCAAAACCCTGGAAAGCATCCCCCAGGTTGTGTTGATATCTCGAGTGTTGGTTGCACCTTGAGTGCAAGTGGCGCTGCCAGTGGCGCGTGTGGTATGTGCCATTGGCATGTGCGGAATGCCCTTGTTGCGGGTTGTACTTCGAGCGCAAGTGGAAATGCCAGAGCTACTAGTGGCGTGCGTGGCATGTGCCAATGGCATGTGCGGAATGCCTTGGTGGTAGGTTGTACGTTGAGTGTGAGTGGCAATGCCAGAGCTGCTAGTGGCGTGCGTAGCATGTGCCAATGGCATGTGCGGAATGCCTTGGTGGTAGGTTGTACGTTGAGTGTAAGTGGCAATGCCAGAGCTGCTAGTGGCGTGCGTGGCATGTGCCAATGGCATGTGCGGAATGCCTTGGTGTTAGGTTGAACGGTTTGCAAGTTAGGCTACCAGCGTGTGTGTTTGGCATGTGCCAATGGAATGTGCGGAATGCCTTGGTGGTAGGTTGCACGGTTTGTGTAGTAGCAGGTTTTCCCACACTACACCCCTCACTATATTTTGGTTAATTAGTTCATTGAAAGTTGTATAATTGAGAATGTTTATTGATTAATCTCATGAGTCGTTTACATAGGAAAAATAGGATTACACTTAACAAGTAAAACACTCTTAAACTTTCTCTCTCCTAATGACTTGCCCAACAATTCCCCAAAAGATCTCTCTACCATGACTCACTTAGCCCTTTATATAGGGAAATACACAGTGGATGACAAATAATCTATCCTTTTATTTCTGAAAATGTTCCGCGAAGTGTCGCAGATGTACAAACATTTATTCTCGCGACACTTCTTAACCCTCGCCCGGTTCCATGTCTTTCTGCTGTTTTGTGTGTCGTTATTCATCGCGTCGTTCACTAGTGGAAATTAGCAGTTCCGCGACCGTCAGGACAAGTCATATATACGAGTTATACGACCATTTTTAACCGTCTCTGTTGGGGTCTCTGATAAAGCGTCGCTATTTCTTACAACCCTTAGCCGTGAGTCTCAAAATAACGACCGATTTTAAGGGTAACGAGGTCTAGACCCTTAGCCGTGGGTCTCAGATTTGAATTATAATATAAAAAAAATATAGATTCAGATATGCTGAAATGCCTGAATCTGAAATAATCTGACTGCATCAAAGTCAAGTCAAGTCAGGTCAAATGGAAGTCAAGTCATGTCAAGTCAATGTCAAGTCAAATGAAATTCAAGTCAAAGTCAAGGCAAAGTCAAGTCAAAGTCAACCCAAACTGAAATTCAAATTTAACTCAAATTGACATTCATTCATGGTTTATAAAATTACAAAAAAAAGAAGATGAAATTCTGAGTTCATGTCCAAGCTAGCTACTAAGTTCTAACAACAACATGCTAAACTAATAGACAATTGATTAAACAACGATAACCTCCTCCGATGACGATGAACTTAGCCAATACTTCATAACAAGCATAAAATCCATGTGTCATGTGTCGCTCCGATTTTCCAAGATTCCTCCACTGCAACCTGAAAAGAAAATCTAAGGTTGTAATTCGGTAAAGCATATGTGTACCATAAATAACAAATTTAATCTATAAACAAGTTTATGAGAATTTCAAAGTTTATTCCCAAGTTACAACCCAGACTTAAGTATACCATTTGCGCGAAAATTGCGATACCAACAATCTAGAGCAAACACACCAATCTTCATGGGAAATTCCCATGGAGCGAGCATGCAACAAAGAAACAATATGCACAAGTTCATATCCTCCTCTTCGGAGTTCTTTAAACCATCTGCACGTTGCTTGCACACTCAATCAGAAACAGGCATTGTTACTCTACTCCTGTTAATACAACTAGACGGTATCAATCAAGAAGATAAAATGAAGAGAACCAATAACATATTGTGGGTGGCTTTATCCTTCAGACTATCATGGTGGAAGACACTCTGGAAACTTTAAATGGATGGCATAACTACGTGTGATGGGGAAGGATCCAAATACTAAAACATGTAGCATCTTCCAAATACATTTTATACCCAGGTAATGGTCAATTGTACTTGTACTAGTACAAATAAGAAAATTAAGAGTACAAGTACAAGATAAGAAAATTAAGAGTACCGGTGAAAATGGGATAAACTAACTGCTTTACAAGTAAATCGAGAAAGAAAGATTAGAAGAGGGTTGTGAACTTCCAACATACAACTTGGTTTTATATGTCCACCAATGTTGACAACAAACCCTACGGTAACTTGCTAGGTGATTGTGTTTCTTCTATTGATTTTGTATTGAGAAGTTGCTTGTACTGCTTTCCATGCACACGGACTTATATTATTCTCTTATACCCAATCGAATCTCTATGTTATAGATGCAAACTACTCGCCACAAACTAGATGGAGCAAACCCAGGTTCATATATATGCAACTAATAGACACATTCCTTTCCCTACATAACTGTTGAGATCCTCTTGTTCTCAAACATCTTAATCACCATACTTAGATACTTATCATGAAACACTTTTAAAACAAATAACAAATTGATACGTTGTGAAGTTAAAGATTGCACCTTCTCATTTTGGGATCCTGCATATGCTAAAGCTAGCTCCATTTGCTCGAGATAGTTAACAATGTTACTAAACAATTTCTAAAGAAAATATAGCCTTCCATTTATGCTAACTTTAGTATAAACCGCAAAACAATCAAATTCCCTACTAAAATGTGATGCAAATTCTATTTGCCATTTGCCGATGCATACATACAAGCAACTACTGATTTATGGTGACTAAAACAAATAACCTCTCTCGCAAATAAAGCATTTCATACCAATCACAAGGGTGCTAATACGTAAATCATGACCACAAATTATTAATAAAATGACATTTTTTTCAAGAATAAATAAGAAAATTCTCAGACACTTATTGGATCCCCTTTCGACTTCTTAAACAATGTGAGTCATACAAGCCTTGTAACCCAAGAAAGCAATGAGCTTGTAGAGCTTGGTTGGGTCATCCTTAGGGAAAGCCTTCTTCATCGCATTAAACATATGGAACGCATATTAACTTCACAAACTTCACTGGATAAAAGAAATACAAATTATAAACACAAGCACTTATAACATGATAGTTAACAAAGCTTTTTCAAAAGATGTTCCGCACATCAAGGAACTCTTGCATGTGTGGAGCTATTAATTCAAGGTAAGATAAGAAAGCAAACTACCTACTTACAAAAAACTGAGCATATAAGACATGTTTTACTATATTTCTCCATTAGTTGCACATACAACCAAGACTTGTTAACATGTTATCAAACTACACATATTGAGGACTATAATGCTTGCATGTGCGCAAAATCAAGTTAAATGAACACATATATTGTTTGAACTTTCCTAATCCACTTTAAGGTGACTACACATCAAAACAGAAGTACAAATTATTGCTGCAGGTCAACTTGATTCCAAAGAAGCAAAATACAAATTAAGCAACCATGGTATATTAAGCATCCACTGTGAGCAATCCATGCACAATTTTGAAACAAGTCGACACCTATCAAGACCTTATAGAGACATGACAAAAGATTGATTAAATAAGAAAGAAGTATTACCCAAAATGTGCTCCAACTCCTGTCCATAACGTACTGCATCTTTGCACAAGATCACAACAAAGAAAATTACTTGAGAAAAATAAGAATACATATCCAAATATAATTTTAATATAAACATCAACCAATATTTAGAGAGATCGCAACTTACGATTTTGCATGTCAATGGCGAAGATGGGAGAACTCCACGTAAAGTTTTCAACACACCAGAGGCTTCCCACCACCTTGGACTTCTTTAAACTTAATGTTGGTATGCCTAGTGCTATGCCGCCTAGTGCTATACCCCTCCACAACCTTGCAAAGTTATATCAATGTCATCAAGCTCTACTCAAATGATAGGTATTTGCAAAGGCAAAATACCTAGACTGATGACAATGTGATAGAAGCTGGATAGAATTTCCATCTTCAAGTTTAGGTGCAACCCGAAACCTGAACATCCATACTCATTAGTCCAACAAATGACGGGTGACATAACAGAAACAAAAACATATCTAGTTTTAATACTCAAATAAATCTTAATCACCGGTGTCACTCTCTAGTGACTTGAGATGAACTCATGCCCCCCACCATACTTGTATCGTCACTACACATAAACTTTGGAAGATCCAGTTTTCAATTATGTGTATCAATCTACAAAAACACATATAGAAAGCAGTGTAAAACGGAAATATACGGTATAACCTAGCTAAATTTCCTGCTATCGAATAATGTGACAAGCTGCAAACCCTGTGTCTGTCAAGGCATAAAGATATATTTGCCTTAGCTTCACTCTCTAGAGCGGCTTTAGCTGAACTCATGGCCCCCACCATATCTCAGATCGAGAATCATCCAGTAAGAGTCACTACACATAAACATTGGAAGATCCAAGAACCAAATTTAACATCTAATGGACGGAAAGCCCACAAATCAATTCTTATTGTTCACTAAATCAAAAGCAATATGAACATAAATATACTCCGCAAGTTGTTCATTTGCACCAACCGTCGCTCTAACCGGAAAGGTGTAACCAACTAAGCCAAAAGAAAAACATGATTTTCTAGACATTCACTTATCTCTCGATGAAATTAAAAGAAATGCAGCAAGTAACAAAAGCCAAACTATATCTTGTTCTATGAAACTACTTACGAAGGAAGACGAATAGTAAGCATTTCAAATACTTGCGCAAATAATATCATAAAATGTCATTTGATATATTTAACACTTCAAAATGTCCTGTTATGTAAAATTGACCATATCATATCTCAAAAAAGAAAGTTCTTATCATAGTGATCCACACTTGGTCCAAAACCCCAACACACAACAAATTAGTCAATTCAAGGAACAAGAGTCCAGAAGTTTTTTCTGCCTATAAAAGAAGAATAACAAAACCCCAAATTCTCTCATTCAATCTTCAAAGTGCAAAAACTAAAACTCAAACAAAATCAAATGACATAAATATATCGAATTCACTTGACCAAAATAGCAAACCTGAGTGTGTGCAACACCTTACGAAGTATGTGGAAATACCCAATTCATGTATCATCGAATGTCGTAATACACGTAAGATATGAAAACTTCAAGTGAGTTAACGGCTCCAAATCGATCCAACAAAACTAATTACCTCTAAAATCCATGATAAACCCAAATTGAAGACACGTAAACAAGCTAATTAGCTCACCTCACGTAACAAAAAGCAAGTGTAACCAACAATCTTCTTATCACTAGGTGCGCAACCCATTAGTCTAATTAACAAAGCTAACAAAGACAGAAATCATCAAAATCAAATATCCAAAAATATGCAATTACCTCTTTATTGAGAACTACAACCAAAGATTCATAAAATCGATGATTTATCTATTTTGTGTAATAATCACCTATCATGCTTATAATCCCTAATAATATGCATACCAATCATCTAACTATAAACCCTAGAGTAAACAATTACTCTATCAAAGACACCAATGCTTCAATAGTCCCATAACAAAACACCAAATTGCTTCTAAAAATGCAGATAGATGTTATACCCGAACAAGCTCTTCAAGAAGTGCAATTGTACCTAATGAAATTTGTGGAAAATCAAATAAAAACAAATAATAATTAAAACTCTCAACAAACAAAAAATGTAATTAAAAAAATTCATAAAATTAAATTGCAAACCCTAACGATGAAGATATTCAAGATTCACTATCTTAGCAAAGACCACTAACCCATGAAACTCATCGCTTCTACCCGCAATCTCTTGATTTTTCAATCTTAGACTTCTAAGAACTTCAATTTCTTCTTAATCTTCTCGATTTCTCCTCTCCATATCAACAAAGATCAAACCCATCTCGACTTGAATCCAAAGGCAACCCTTATCGATTATTGTCATGATATCACTAATTTCATCTTCTAATTCTCAAATTCGTGACTTTAATTCTCTCACCGATTTGCTTCTTCTCCCGTGCAATAGTTAGTAAACCCCTTTTAATTAATCATCATCTTCTTCAATAATTGCAGAGAACTCATCTCCTTCCAACCCCAAATTCTCTTCTTTGTCTTCACGATTCACGATTCATAGAAAACCCTTTCTCCAATTCCATCTCAGATTCATAATTGCAGATTCGGAACCCTAGAACACCCTAAAACAAACAACTTTAGTAGTAATCATTCATGACATGATTATTTATTTAGATCTAGTTAGAGATTTTGATAAAACCCTAGAATGATAAAAAAAAAAAAAAAAAAACATGGATTGAATCTGTTCCTTGCAGATTTGAGATTTCAACCAGGACTAGTGAGTTTAGGGATTTCTTTAAGAAGAATCAAGAGAAGGATGGGTTTTTATTAGTTTGGTCGAAACAACATCTAAGGTTTGCGATTTCTCCATTTCCATGGAGCCAGTTCCTTAGGTTAGAGAGGGAGGGAGGCAGGAGAGAAGAAGAAAGAGAAAGTGAGATTGGAAATGAGAGAGAGAAAGAAGTATTTATATTCTCGATCAAATAATAAAAAAATTATCACATCTAAATCGGTTTTCAGGGGTCGCGGGATCGGCAGTAGATTTAGGGCAAAATAGTAATTATTCAGAGACCGCTATTAATGCTCTCGGAATTTTTCCTTGTTTTTATCATATCAGAGACCGCTATGTATGGTCATCGGTCTAACTACCGTCAATGAGGGTCTCCGATGTGGGTCGGTAAACACACATTTTCCACTAGTGGTTTATTTTAGCTGTCTGCGACTACCTCGCGACATCGTTGTTTATTAACCCCGCGAGCCCTGTACGTTGCGATATTATGATCCTACATCTTGCCTCTTTTTCCTTGAATATTGCTTGAAGAGCGATTTTTAAGGAAAAAATCTGTTGTTGTAATAATCTTTGGTCTTTCTTGATGAAGGGAACGGTAAGAATACTGTACTTGAAAAGCACGATTTGCCTCTATTCTTTTGCGATGTTCAAGTTTTGCGTCTCCCGTCTCTCCTCATACTTTTCTTGCGAAGGGAGGAATATCATGAGAGCGATGCTTTTTTTATTATTTGCGATCGCTTATCTTTATCCTGTTTGACTCCGCATACGCTTTTTAACCATTAAAGCCCTTTTTCGACACGTCTCTTCCAACCGTTTATTCTTGACCGTTCATGTCTCTTCTCGCATTAAATGACCTCGTTTCTCTCGAGGATCTTTTTTCCTATATATAGTTTTCTTTTCCCCTCCTTTTCATTCTTTAGTTTCTCTCTGCAACTTCTTTGATTTTCTCCTTCCGCAATTTGCGCTCCTGCTACTACAAATCTTCTCTTCGTCTTTTCTAGCATCGATCTTAATCTTTAACCTCCCATCCATTCCCATACCGATAATGGCTGCCATTAATCGTGCATACAAAGTTTCTTTCGATGAAGTTCAAGCAAGTTGCTCGAGAAAGGTTTCACTCTATCGACCATTCCGATCAAGAACCTTCATCTATTCTTTCGCAAGCTTTTCTCACGATCATCAATGTGATGATCAAAAGATTATAGTCTCGCTTTCGGTCGCCTTCTCGCGGACTTCCTATTCCCTTGTACAATCCGAGTTGCCTTTATTTTATGAAATTTTGTCCCATGAAAAATTCTCTGCCGTTTATCAATTAAGTGGCGATTGTATTCAACGATGCTTGAAAATTCGCGAACCGCGGTGCAGGCAAAGGATCTTTATACTCTAACTCTGTCAGAAATCCCAAATTCGCAGACTTGGAAATAGCTGTTGAGAGATACACTGTGGAAAACTTTTTTGAAAATTACTCGGTGATAACTATGGTGAATGCGAAATCTTTTTGGGGCCCACTTCAAGAAAAGGATAATGTCTCTCGAGGATAAATTGGTCATGCAGGATATTGATTGGCACCAGGGTAATAATACCACTCTCGCCACTCCAAAGATGAGAAATGGTGGGTTGTACCCTTGATTTTAAATGGTCCTTATATCGCGGCCCACACGTTCTTCCCCGCGAATCTCGCAGGTATCATCCTTGGGAATTCAAATGGCTCCGAGAAGAAGAAAGAGGTATGTTTCCGACTTCAAATTTGGCTTTCGAATTTCTTTCTATAATTTTGAGTTTGTGAAATCTCTGATAGCCAGGTTGAGAAGAAGCTACAAAAAGGATCCGTTTGAGGATACTCCGACAATGCTCCGATCGCTTACTGAGTGAAGTAAGAATCACTTCCTTTCTTCTTATTTAAAACAATATTGTTGCCTCTGTTTTTTATCTTTACGCGTATGCGAAGGTTGGAGTTGAAGAAACTATTGCTGCGAAGATTAAAAGTAAGGGTAAACTGCCGTCGCTGTGGTAAATCCTCGCCGCCCCTTAGCTAAGAAGCGAAAGGTCCAATCCTCTTCTCGCCTTAACTCAAGCTCGAATCTTCCGACGAGGATAACCATGAATCGGAATTCCTCTCTCGCCAAGAAGATTCCATTGACAGTTCTTCCATGGATCAAGTTATCCAACATCTTCTCGATCTGTTTCAAGGAATGGGAGATGCTCCCCTAGCTTCTCTTTGCGGGGCTCTCGCAAACGTGTGTAATGCTGCTTTATTGGAAGGCAATAATTCATTCAATGGAGTCTCTAGAGTTGTGTCTCCTGACCTTTTGAATGCACTTGGGTCTCTGGTATGTGTACGGTCATACTTCCGCTAATCTTTAAATTGTTTAAGTATATATATATGTTTTAATGATTTTTCTATCTTCTTTTATAGGTTGGAAGAACTTCCTTTGTAGTTGCCTCACCTTGAGAGAAGACGCAACAATCTTGAGAAGAAGAATTCGCAATTGAGCAAGAAGATTCGAGAACTGAGACTGAGTCTGCGTCATCTCGCGATAAAGACGAGACGATTCAAAAGTTAAATACCGAACTTGACTCCCAAAGGGATAAGGTGTCCACTCTTCAAAACGCTAATCAAAGAACTTTATGGTATAAAATTTTACCTCCTTTTACTATTTTTTATTTAATCGGTACGCCTATTGCTACCTAACTTATTACTTTCGCAGATGTATATAATCTCTCCGATGAGGCTATTCTTCTCCATACATTTCCCGATCCTATGGATAATAACCTTCTTCTCGCTCACCTCAACAACTCTTTAAGTAGTTCATCAAACAAAATTAACTCCCTTTCATTAAATGAACTTGGACCAAATATCGTCTTTTAGAAATTGAACATAGATCCGGTTTAAGTGCCGCCAACCAATTTAAACGAATGTTTCTCGAGTCCAATAAAGAAATCAAAATTTTGAGGAAGAAAATTAGTGACCTTATAGATGATAAAGATCGCATTGCTAATAATGGTGCACGGGCATTAGCAACATTTCAAAAATCTCTCCTTGAACTACAAATTGAACGGGATGAATTGCTTCGAGAATTCCTTGCTTAGTGAGCGAGAAGATCAAATTCGTTCCTCCTTGTTATAAATAGTGACGATGAATTCGCCTGGCCGCGAAAGTTTTAGATAATGCCAGAATAATCTAGGTGTTGATGTTAGTCTTCACGCCGAGCATACTTCCTTGATTAAAGATATGATATCCGATAGAGAAGGTTATTTATTACACCTTACTACTTCTTACTTCGTAGTATTGCTTGTAAATTATTAACTTGTTGTTACTTATTTTAATCCGAGAAGAGGCTTCGTGTTAGAATTAGAGAGCTTGAATCCGAGAAAGAACAACTCACGGGAATTTTCCAAAGAAGAATTGAAGAACTTGAATCGAAAAACAACAAATACCAAGAGTCTCTCCTCCGTAATAACAAGTATTCCAAGTTGAAGGAACAATTTGAAACGATGCTGAAAAACTTTAATAATGATGCCGTTCGTTTTCGCAATGGAGCCATGGAGTATGTTTGTAAACACCAGAACATCCTCCGCATACATATCCCGGGCTTCTTGAAAAGGTTCCCGAGAATCTACCCGTCTCTCAAGTTTCGATAGTGAAGTCGGGCGAAGAAGAAAATTCTCGCGATGAGAATAATAAACCGATGAATCGGGATGAAGAAGAAGAATCACCCAAGATGTAATTCTTTTTGTTTTCTTTTGCTGCGTGTAATATCTCATGACATTGTCTGTATCTTTGTTATAGTGAACTCTTTTTCATGAATTCAATCTTCACTCCCCTTTTTTGTTAGTTCTTCCTTGTAATATAATTGGCTATCTTTATTGATGTATAACTCTTTCATCGGAAGATGAATAACAATATTCCATCTTTTCCATTCCCATACTTGCCTCTGGTATTTATCTTCTGATGGAAGAAGTTAATTATCCTCATGTATTTTGTTGGATAATAATTTTAGTGTTATTGAAATGTATAGCCGCGACGAGGTCGCAGATATCTTTATGAATTGAGAATTCTATCTCTTTTTTTCTGCGACAAGGTCGCAGCCGCTCTACACTTTCATGCAAAGGCCCATTGACCTTGCCTTATCATTTTGTGTGGTCTTCCAAGTCAGACCTCCCTAATTAGAGGTCCTCCTCGCCACCATTCATTGCGACAAAATCGCAGGACGTCTTTACACTTGTATGTAAAGACCCATTGATCTTGCCTTATCATTTTTCAAGTATTTTTGCCTCTGCAGATGTTTTGGTTGCAACAATATGACAGGCCTAGATATCCTCGCGAATATAAAGCCCTATGACATTGCCGTCTTGCGACGAAATCGCAGACGTCCGTACACTTTCGTGCAAAGACCCATTGATCTCGCCTTACCCTCGCGTTAGTATTATTGCCTCTGCGGGATCATTGCACAAATATGACAAGCCTAAGTCTCCTTGCGAAAACAAAGCCTCATGACATTTGCGTCTGTTTTGGCACTCCCCTAATGGAGAGCACCGCCTTATCATCTCCCAGGTTGCCCCTTCAAGGAGGCGAAACATCGGCCATACAAGACTAGCTCCTCCCATCCGGTCTTAACAACAACTGCTTGTTTTATGATCTCTTATCCCTTATACCTATAGGGTTTATGGTTACGAGACCGCACCCTAAGTGGAGTTTTCTTTGGCGAGTGCAACGCATGCCAAGACTTGCCAAGAATGGCCAGTGGTAGGTTCATCCATCCCGGCACTCGCTCAACCGTGTACCTGGCGCCTTGAGCATACATCGACTCCTAGGAGGAGACCCTCGGTCGCCCAACCAGGGTATAACCTACATATATAGTTGGGAATCCAAGGTACCTCTTCCGGATAGGCTTTCATGGGCCCCAAATTTTCATGGTTCAGCTTCGAGAGGTGTAACCTTCCCCCGAACCACGGCGAGAGATACCCCCTTATATGACGCACTTTAGGTCTTACATTTGCCTCTTACGAAATGTTATTCGCGAACTAGGGTGTACGCCATAAAGGTTCGTCCCATTCATTTGCGCATTTATATTTGTTAAATCATTCAATCATTCATGTTTCATTATTTGTCGACATTTGTTTGCGAAGTATTTTACGTTCATTTCACTTGTTGTATTTCACTTTTCTTTCTTAGTCGAATTCTCATTTTACTCTTGGTCTGCGAGATTCTCGTACATCATTACTTAATTTTGTTACTTTGCATCCCGCTGTTATTGATTATTCACTTCTTATGCCTTTTGTTCCTCATATCTTTTGCTTCTTCATTGTTATAATATTGGTCTGTCTCCAAGCATTCACTTCGGGGGTATGTTCAGCCCTCACTTCTATAGATCTACCATCAGATTTTTCCTTTCTCTCGTTCATTTCTCACATGTTGCTTCCAACCCTTTCTTTTGGCATTTCTTTCTTCGCAGCTTTTCTATATCGACCTCATGGCACCGATGCGACTCCTTCCAATCTCCCCGTATGATACCAATGCCATTTGGGTGTGGAAATTTTATGCATTGATGGTATGTTGAGGCGATCCCCAAAATTTCATGAAGCCATGGCCTCCCAATTAGTGCATTATACGGGGATTCCACATCAACTACACGAGAATAAAATATCGCTTGATAATCCTTGTAGAGGTATCCTCATGTGAACCTCTCCCTTCGGTTTGTTTTGCGGTGCCATTAAAGCCATATATCTTGTATGTCGAGGGAATCAAATCCTCATCTTTTCCGCCCATCGTCTTGTAAGTATGGTAGAAAAGAATATTCACCGAACTTCCTAGGTGTCGATTAGAATTTGTTGATCGCCCAACAAGCTTCTCGCCTCATCATCTTCTCCATCGACTGGTTTCGGGTTAATCTCTAGTTTCACAACCAACGGGCTATCGTGTGTTTCTCTTCCTTTTGGTACTTCATCTCATGGAGAAAGAAATAGTTTTCAATCGCCACTTTTCTAATCAGCGTCGTTCTCGCTGCACTCATTATTTCTTTATCATTAGCGTCTCTCGCAAAGACTCTACTGAGTACGTTGTCATGGAAATCTTCGAGGGTGCGATAGGAGTGGACAATAGAGTTGCAGTTCAAATTCTTGGCTTTTATTCCTACTTCTATCACAAATGTTTCCTTTCCTTTCGCTGACACTCTTTCTCGTGCATCTCCGGTGGTGGTGGTAATGTCCGACTGTTTCTTCTCCCTTTAGGAAGTGATTCACTTCCCCGATCAATCATCCCGAGAATAATTCTCTTTATGTTTCTACAATCGTTTGTTTGATGCCCATGGAAGCGATGGTAAGAACAAAACTCATGACTTCTATCGCCTGGCGGTGGTTCCATTCCAACATTCCAAGGTCTTTGGTACATTTTCCATCACAAGTATAGCTTCGAGATCTTTTCAACGCTAGCATTCAGTGGAGGCATCTTAATCTGTTCCCATACTTTGTTCTATGACTTCTCTCGCCCTCCACGGTTATTTTGCCTTCGTCCACCATAAGTTTCTTGCACATGATCTAACCTCTGAATCTTATTATTGCCGTTACGGTTGTAGTAGTTTCTTTCTCGCTCAAACTCTTCTTGATCGTGGCTTCCCATGGCTACTATCTTCTGCTGTCCCTCATCAGCTCTCCTTGCCTGCTGTCCCTGCGAAGTGCTCGCCACTGTATTTATGAATTGAGGCAACAAGCTTGCGTTCGCGGCGTTAGAGCTTGTATTCGCGACTGGATAAGAATTCATTTCATTCTGTCTTTCTTCTAAGGCGATGTATTCTTCCTGTAATTCTCGCAGTTCTGCCATCGTGATTGTATTTTTGATTCTAAAAATTTGAATGTATAACAAGTTAGTCGCGAAGAGAGCATTCACAAATGAGAGTATGAGATATCTCTCCTCAACCCGTCCCCGCCATTTCGCTACACATGGTCCTCCATCTTATAATCAATCGCCTTAAGCTCTCGCCAATCCTTTGTTTCAACCCGAATACATCTTCAATACCTGGTCGCGAAGTGTTATTACTTATGTATGCTCCCAGGAATGTGGCTTGTAAATGGTTAAATGATGTGATTGTGTTCCTTGGCAAACCTTCAAACCACTTTAGTGCTTCTCCTATTAAGCTTGACGCGAAATATTTGCATAATATGGCATCATGATTCTCCCATTGTAACATACATCTCATATAAGCCTTAATATGTTGTATCGCACAGGTTGTTCCATCAAAGATGTTGGTTAATGGTAGATTGCACTTAGGAGGTATTCCTCCCATCTCGTACTTCTAGCGTGAAGGGATTCTTCGCGGCCTCGCGATGGCTTCGTCCGGTTGTCTCCTTCCTCCTTCCCTTCTATTGTTCAGGTAATCCTCTCATTTCAGCTAGTTCTCTTAAGATTTGTTCATTTGCCTCGAATTTGTTTCTACTTTGGTCTTTTTAGCTCGCTTCTCTCCTTCTTCGCTCGTGCCTATTTTGACCTTCCGCTCATTATTTTCTCCTCTTCTCTCCTCGCGACGCTCTTCTTCGTCTCTTTCGTTAATTCGCACGCCATTATATCGGTTGTTCTCTCTTCTTGGTTGCCTCTCAGCTCTCATCATCCTGCACCCTTTCATACTTTGTTCGTTAATATTTCTATTGGTACGGTTTTGTTCCCTCCTTCTCTCGCGGTTGTCATGGTTATTCTCAGGATTGCTTCTTCCATCTCTTGATTTTCCATTTCCGCTCTTATTCTTTCTCTTTCATGAGCTAGTCGCGCTTGTTCAATGTAGTGTCTCTCAATGTCATCCTCGATCTCTCGGTTTCTTCTCAATTCTTCTCTCCCGTGTAGAATTATTCTTCCTTCAAGAGATGGATCATTCGGCCCTTGGAGTTGCATGTTTTCTTGATTTTCCCTATTTCGCTCATTTTGAAGATTTTGGCCGAGGAATATAACGATCTTCTATTTCCCTCTTCTCTCGCCATGCTCTGCGTTTGGATTTTGTGTTTCTTCATCGGTATTTTCTGTTGGTAGAACTCTCCTTCTTTCTTCTCTATTCGATCATGAACTTGATCTCACGCTACTTCTAGATCTCCTACTTTGTAATCTCATATTTTCCATCCTCAATTCATGATTTTGTCTTGTCAAATTTGCTCGCTCCTCTCGCTTTCTAATCGTCTCTCTTCGTATTGTTTGTCTCAATCTTTCTAGCGCCGCCACTTCTTCGTTTCTGGATTCATCTCTCCATTCATCCCTTGCTCTCCTTGTCCATTGTTCACCGCCTGTCTTGCTCCTCTTCTCTCTCATCTTCGAATCGATCTCCAAGTATGTACACTCACTCTATCATAATCCACAGCCGCGTTTGCTACTGGGGAGATTGGTGGTTGGTTTTGACCTTCTCCATCATTTCTCATATTCATCCTTGATGATTCTCCTGTTTCATTCCTCCTTTCTCCAGCAAGTCTCCCACTTCTTCTTACAATCGATTTGGTTGCCCTTGTACATTTCTTCTTCTAGCCATCTTTCTTTTTTTTCAATGAATTCTTGAGTATCTTTTCCAAATCTCTTCTCTCGTTAATCTAAATTCTTTCCAATTTTCTTCGTCAATCTTTGCTCGTCCTGTTTCTAGCGCATATGTAGTAAAGCGGGTTTTCCCACACTACACCCCTCACTATATTTTGGTTAATTAGTTCATTGAAAGTTGTATAATTGAGAATGTTTATTGATTAATCTCATGAGTCGTTTACATAGGAAAAATAGGATTACACTTAACAAGTAAAACACTCTTAAACTTTCTCTCTCCTAATGACTTGCCCAACAATTCCCCAAAAAGATCTCTCTCTACCACAGACTCACTTAGCCCTTTATATAGGGAAATACACAGTGGATGACAGCTAATCTATCCTTTTATTTCGGAAATGTTCCGCGAAGTGTCGCAGATGTACAAACATTTATTCTCGCGACACTTCTTAACCCTCGCCCTGTTCCATGTCTTTTATAACATTTTTTGTGTGTCGTTATTCATCGCGTCGTTTATTTTAGCTGTCTGCGACTACCTCGCGACATCGTTGTTTATTAACCCCGCGAGCCCTGTACGTTGCGATATTATGATCCTACAGTTTGCAAGTTAGGCTACCAGCGTGTGTGTTTGGCATGTGCCAATGGCATGTGCGGAATGCCTTGGTGGTAGGTTGCACGGTTTGCAAGTTAGGCTACCAGCGTGTGTGTTTGGCATGTGCCAATGGCATGCGTGGCCGTTAGGGTCGTGGCCTTGGTAGGAAAATCTACCAAACAGCATGTTGGCATGTGCCAATGGCATGCGTGGCCGTTAGGGCCGTGGCCTTGGTAGGAAAAGCTACCAGCGAGCATGTTGGCATGTGCCAATGGCATGCGTGGCCGTTAGGGCCGTGGCCTTGGTAAGAAAAGCTACCAGCGAGCATGTTGGCATGTGCCAATGGCACATACGGCCACTTTGGCCTAGTTGCACGGTTTGCAAGCCTAGGGCGCTATATTTGGCATGTGCCAATGGTGTAGCGGCTTGGAAATATGGCTTGTGGTACATGTTGGCATGTGCCAATGGCACGTACGGCCATGTTGACCTAGTTGCACGGTTTGCAAGTCTAGGGCGCTATATTTGGCATGTGCCAATGGCATATCGGCTTAGTTTGGCATGGTTGCCAATGGGTGCGATATGTAGTTTGGTTTTGGCGTCGCTGCCATGGTGCGCAGTATGCGGCTTGGTTTGGCATCGTTGCCATGGTGCGCAGTGTGCGGCTTTGGTTTTTTGGCGTCGTTGCCATGGTGCGCAGTGTGCGGCTTGGTTTGGCATCGTGGCCATGGTGCGCAGTGTGCGGCTTTGGTTTTTGGCGTCGTTGCCATGGTGCGCAGTGTGCGGCTTGGTTTTAGCGTCGTTGCCATGGTGCGCGATAGATGCGGCTTGGTTTGGTATCGTTGCCATGGTCGCAAATATCTTGCTTGGTTTGGCATCGTTGCCATGGTGCGCAGTGTGCGGCTTGGTTTTGGCGTCGTTTCCATGGTGGGCAGTATGCGGCTTGGTTTGGCATCGTTTCCATGGTGCGCAGTGTGCGGCTTGGTTTTGGAATTAGGGTTCTGTGTCGAAAACCCTAATCTGGTATTTTGAAAAAAATACCCCTATTAATTATTTACACCTGAGTTAAATGCTCTTAGTTAATGTGTTGCAGGTAGCACTAGGTCATGGGGTTTTACGATTTTACCCCTTGTTTAAAATCCACCATCAACACCTGTCTAAATTTGTGCTTTTAGAGTGTGTGTCACCGTACGTAAATTCCGGGTAGAATGGTGAGCTGTCCAATTTCCCACCATAGAAGCACTATTTTGATCTCTTGAGTGCTATTTTTTATCAACCATGTTGGTGACATCGAATTGCTAACTTACATACCACTTGTGATCTTGTTCGCGATTAGCACCATCCACCTTATCTCTCTCTACACCAACAGGTCCATAGAAACACCATCATCATCAACAAGAGGAGCATCACAAATTTGAAGGAAAGTTGAACACGTTCATGGTTTACAAGCAAACAGTCTGAGAAATGGGCAGATTTCAGATTTAAGTAAAGCAACAAAACAAGGGGCAGAATTTTTATAAGTTGAAGACTATTGTACAAGAGTGAAAATTATCAAAGATGAGAGTTCGAGAAGTTTATGATATCAAGACATATAAGTTGTGAAGAATCAAGCGGTAAAGTACTTACACCATGGCCTTTGTACTTACGTTTTTATTTTATTTGTATTTTACTTTCTCTTGTGTCAAAAAAAAAAAAAAAAAAAAAAAAACGAAAATTTAAAAAAAAAAAAAAAGACAAGAGAAAATTTTTAGGTTTTTTAATAGTTTTTATTATTTTTTATTTGTTTTATTTCTTATTTCCAACAAAAAAATAAAAGAAAAAAAAAAGAAAAAAAAAAAGAAAAAAAAAAAGAAAAAAAGAAAGAAAAAAGAAAAAAAATATATTGGGTTTGTATAGTTTGTTTTTAGTTTTGTGTTCTTTCAATAAAGCCAATGGAAAGAAGGAATATCTATAATGAAGTTTCAAGCGACAAGGAATTTGAGGGAAAGAATCATATTGTCAAGATTCTACAAAGTTCAAGAGTTATCATCAAGAGTTGAAGACCGAAGACGATGATGAAGACACCGATAGAAGACCGAAGACGTTTCTATGGATGTTGTGGAGAGTGGTGCTAGCTGCACGCCGAACGGATACGAGGTAAGTAAGCATATTCCCACCTTCGTTAAATGGTTGATTTCCCTTCGAAGAGATCGTCAGAAAAATGGATTTTCAAAATTAAAAAAGATGTGGGTTTTCAAAATACTTCGGAGGGTTTACCTTCCTACCATTCAACGTGTCTCAGGATTCTCTCTTCATTCCTACTGGACACATGTGTGACCCATAAAAAGCTGTTTATTATTGAGAGCAATATCATAAACCCTTTCTTGTGAGGCAGAGTCGAGACTTTTGATCACTCAGAACCCGAATTTTAGAGAAGGGATGGTTATTTCTCTCTCAACTTTTAAGAATGAGATTGTGTTCATTTATGTGTCTAACTTCTTATGACTAGTGTGCAGAATCTATATGTCTTCTTAGCATTTTGGATACTATCATTACGGAGAACTAGTAAGTTGGAAAAATAGGTTTTGTGGGTATATCTCTAGTAAACCCTCACGAGACTATAACTCGTCCACTAGGGACACCTAGGGGTTTAAAGGCTTGTTATTTATGCTAAAAGTGACCGTAGCCTCGACGACACGGAGTTGTATGTATTCTTTATAATTGTTTTGTTTGATTTGCTCGAGGTCTAGCAAAGTCTAAGTGTGGGGAATCTGATAGGTGTAGAATACACCGTATTTACTATCTAGTAGTTACGCTTTCTTTGCTATTTTTCTTGTGAATTATGTACTTTACGTGTGTTTTTGAGTTATTAGGTACTCTGGAGTCGCACGGAGGAAAAGAAGCAGAAATCATTCAAATTGAGCCAAAAAGGCGTAACTGTCATTTCACATGCTATTGGGAGCTGAGCCAAGGTTAAAAGGAAACTCTATTAGGAGGAGTATTAAATGCAGCCAGCTGTGGTTAAGGGGTGACCACATGTTATGGGGCATCCACTGGGGTATCCCTTATCTGATGCAGAGGGGTGTCATTATCCAGCCCCAGCTCATGACCTAAATCGAGAGGAGTAATCTTCTCAATCATTTTTTTAATTTTACACCCCGAAATGGAGGTAGACCTTGTCGATCTTTTCTTGTGAGATCGAGAGAAGAAATTGATGATGAAGATACACAGAAATACTTGAAAATTGCAACCGAAATGGAGAGGGTTTGAGCTTGGTTGCATATGGTGATATCATCTGATGTTGCTCGAACCTAAAAGGGGATCTGAGGCTGTTAATTGAATGAACAGATTGAGGAGTTGAGGCTCGAGTATGAGATAACGGAGATGGAAGAAATCGAACTTAAATTGAGGGTTTATGTTTGTCTGAATTAGTGAATATAAATGAATTTCAGGGAGAAATAGAGATGAAGAACTGGAGCTTGATGAAAGGGTTTTTGTGGTGGTTCATTCATGTTGTTTCTGTTACACTGAGAAGAAGAGATGGAGAGTAGATTTTGTGCTGAGAATTGAAGATTCGGATGAAGGAAACTGTACAGCTGAATAATGGATAATGAAGGAAATCTAGGGTTTGTGTTGAAAATGAAGAAGTGGGTTCTGATCTTTGTGTTTATGGAATGTTGAGGTTAAATCAAGAAATGGGTTTCAATCTGATTTGAAATTGACAGAGTTGAGAGTAAGAAATCAGATGAATTCAGGGTTATGCTGTGGCAATGGAACTGAGTACAAGGAAGCTGGTGCAAGTGAAGCTACAATTGGTGTTGGTGGCAATGGGCTGTTGGTGTTGCAGATTAGTTGAGCTTGAACTGGGACTGTAATGGTGTTGAATTACAGGGAAGTGGTTGTGAAATTCAGTGGTGCTGCTCAGGGGAATGCAATGGAGATGGTCTGGTGTTTCTGATGGTGCTGTTGTGCTGTGACAGTGAGATATGAGGTGAAGCATAGCTGCAATGAAGGAGTTAGATGAAAGATGGCTTGAACTGGTGCTGTTGACACGGATAATAGTAGTCTGAATTGGTGGTTGTTGAATTGCAGGTCTCAGGTGCAAGACCTTGCTGCTGTTGGAGCTGTAATGGAGTTGAGGGACTGGTGATATTTAGTTGGGTCTGAATCTGATAAAATAGATGTATGTCTAGGCTGTATGACAGGGAAAACTCAGTGGAGATGGCAGGTGGTTGAAATGCAGAGAGGAAATAGAGCTCTGGTGGCTTGGTAAGCTGGCAAGATGGAGTGCAGGCTTGCTGGAGGTTTGAGCTGCTGCTGCAATTAGTTGCAGCTGGATTGGACAGTTGCAATGAATTGCATCTGAGATGGCCTGTGCAGTTTGGAGTCAGATGGCTGTGCAGAGAAGTGAGTCAAAGAGAGAGCTTCAGCTGCAGTTGGAGGCACAACTCATGGAAATGGAATGTGTGTTTGAAACTGCACTTTGCTGCAAGGGGTTTCTGGTTGTGTTGGTGGTCATTGCCATGGAAAGAGAATGGATGTCTGGGGAATGATGAATTATGGCCCGAGGTTGAGTTAGTATGGTAGTGGCTCTGGAGATTGGTATACAGGGAGCTGGTGTTGGTATTTTGGAATTTGGGTTTGGCTGTGACAATACAGCTGAGAATGGTGTTGCAGGTCTGAGATTGCAGGGAGATGCTATAGAGTTGGAGTTTGTTCAGATGACTATGTATAGGTCAAAAAGCTGAAATGAGTTTGCAGTCGAGTGTTTATAAGCTGCAGAAGGTTTAGATGGTAGAGCTACAGGGAATGCACATGGGGCAGATTGAATGGAGCTGTAGATTTGTGAATTGCAGAGTTGAAATGATGTGCTAAGATGGAGCTGATGCTATTGGACAGAGTAGAAGTTGCAGTTGGGAAGAAGGCATAGCCATCATGGCTGGAAGAGCATTGGTGAAGCACAATGATAGTGCAACACAGAGTATGGCCTGTGCAATGGCCTGGCCTGGCCAAGTTAACTCAGTCAGCTGAATCTGACTCCACCCTGACTCAGGTCTGACTCTGAGATGAGTCATCTGACTCTCTGACTTGGTCTGACCGAGTTGACTCGCTGTGATTTAGTGAGTTTGACTTGACCGAGTTGACCCGTTGACCGGTGACCGGGCGGACTTTGCCGGTCAACTGAACCATTTTCCGGCGACTTTTCCGGCCGATTTCCGGCCACAATACCAGATTTCCGGCGACCACTTTTGGGACATGTTTTCTACATGGGTTTCTCCCTCTTATGGGCTTGGTGGATTTTCATCTAATGGACTTTGAAGACTAGACCTAATTTTAGAAGTTGGAGAAAAGCTATAAAGGGAAGGTCTTCTACAACTTATCATATATCTTATTCTTGGAATTTTGGAGAGCCGTTTTGTTTACGCTTCTAGGGTTTGCTTTTGTTCATCTTCTTCTTCTTCTTTTCAATTAATATTATTATGATGAACTCCATAGCTATGAGTAGCTAAACATCTTATTGGTTATGGGATAAAAGTCGATTTCTCAACATGCTTTTGATTCAATGAATTAGTTTTGTCTCAGTAATTTATTGTTTGTGATTCACAATTAATAGTGTTATAAGATTTGAAAACTTGTTAGGTTGAGTCCGGAATCAATCCGATTGGCGTTCATCTCTAGAGCTATATTAGGGTTTTCAATACGAACAAGTTGTTTATCCCTGATTCTAAGTAGCATAATTGTGGGTAGTGCTTGTAGTGATATATCCTACTAGTCACAAGTGAATCATAACTTTTGTTAAAACGTTTAGTGCTTTTACACATTCGTTTGCATTGATGAGTCTTATTCCATAAAACTTAATGCTTTTAAGGAGTTAAACTTAATTGTGCTTTTACACTTTAGGTTGCTTTCTAGGAAGAATTCACATATGCATCTTTTAATGTGGTTGTGATGAAAACAGGGAATTAACGGGTTATACTTGCGATCAAGGTATCCTAGGACTTTTAATAAATACGAGATTAAAATACCAATTCTAATCATTGATGAAAATACATGTTTGTGAATGATAATATCCCGTGACCAATATCTTCTCCTTATTGATTATTCCAACTATTTGCTTTGCTTTATTTTATTTTTACTTTAGTATTTCGCTTAAACAACAAACATACCCCCCTTGGTTACTTTAGAAACTGAAAATTGCATAACAACAATTGCCTCTCTGTGGATACGAACTCTTCCTTACCTTGTGCTTCATTTAAATTTAGTGAGTAAGAAAGTGAAATTATTTTTGACGGATTGACAACCGATCAAATAGCAGCACTGCCAATAATCGAGAATCTCTCTCGTGCTCTTCATGATTGAGCTGGAACGGGAACACTGAGTTATGAAAATCTCGACCAACTTTTGTAGTTATTGAAAGTAAAGTAGAAGCAGATGGCCCTTAGTAATTATATTGGGTGCCTATAACAGTTCTGTAGGTTCTTTAGTTTTCGACAACTTCTGCTTGCTTCAGATGCTTCCAGATTCTTCATACGATGTCGGATTGACTCCACTCTATCGCCATTGGCTTCGTCTTTTCGTGCTCTTCGAGATGATGAGAAGAAATCTTGGATTTGAGCGAGTTCCACTTCCCTTTTGCCCTAATGACTCCAAAACACCTATAAAACTCAAAAGCAAACATAATATACATAATTTACAAGAAAACTCACAAAGAAAGCATAAACAATAGATATAAATCTAGGTTTATATCAGACCTATCATGCCATACTCCGCTGCGAGTGAACATAAATCCGTCATGCCATACTGATTAAGGTTTCTGCTGGGGAACATAGCACAGGAAAGCACTCAGTGAGTCTAGTAGTGGCGAGGTGCCAGAATTTACAGAGTATTATGGATAGAAGTATATTGAGCGGCTCAATAAGTGTGTCGGTGGAGAGGTTAGTACTCACAGCACCGCTTCCTTGCAGAGTGACGTCATATCTGATGCAAGGTTTTACGATTTTAACCCTAAGCTAAAAACCACCATCAACATTAAGTCCCCTGCTTAGCACGTAATAGTGGCATTGTTGCGGGCTAAGTATGAGACGGTGACATGAGAGAGTAAGATCGAGAGAGCATATGTGAAGAGATCGCCAAGGAAATTCAACTAACCTTTAGTGGAAGGCATGATAAATCCGTGATCCTTGTGCTGGCGGATTTTGTATAGATTCATCTTGGCCATGGGTCGTTGGTACCGCTAGCTTGAAGTAGTGGATGGGCGGGTAGCCGAAGTAGAGGATGGCGTGGCTAACTTGGCATGGCCGTGGAGCGTTGGCGTAGTGCTATCTTTACTCTGGCGTGGAAGACTTGGGCGCGACTTGGACGCGCAGATGGCTTGGGCGATGGCTTGCACGCGGAGCCATGGCTTGGCTTGGCTTGGCGCGGCTTGGACGCGACTTGGATTGGGCTCGGAGATGATGGTGCTACTCCGCTGCGAGTGAACATAAATCCGTCATGCCATACTGATTAAGGTTTTTGCTGGGGAACATAGCACAAGAAAGCACTCAGTGAGTCTAGTAGTGGCGAGGTGCCAGAATTTACAGAGTGTTATGGATAGAAGTATATTGAGCGGCTCAATAAGTGTGTCGGTGGAGAGGTTAGTACTCGCGGCACTGCTTCCTTGAAGAGTGAAGTCACATCTGATGCAAGGTTTTACGATTTTACCCCTAAGCTAAAAACCATCATCAACATTAAGTCCCCTGCTTAGCACGTAATAGTGGCATTGTTGCGGGCTAAGTATGAGACGGTGACAGGAGAGAGTAAGATCGAGAGAGCATATGTGAAGAGATCGCCAAGGAAATTCAACTAACCTTTAATGGAAGGCATGAGAAATCCGTGATCCTTGTGCTGGAGGATTTTGTATAAATTCATCTTAGCCATGGGTCGTTGGTACCGCTAGCTTGAAGTAGTGGATGGGCGGTTAGCCGAATTAGAGGATGGCGTGGCTAACTTGGCATGGCCGTGGAGCGTTGGCGTAGTGCTATCTTTACTCTGGCGTGGAAGACTTGGGTGCGACTTGGACGCGGAGATGGCTTGGACGATGGCTTGGACGCGGATCCATGGCTTGGCGCGGAGATGGCTTGGCTTGGCGCGGCTTGGACGCGACTTGGATTGGGCGCGGAGATGATGGCGCTGGCTTGGGACGCGCTCTTGGGATGGGATGATGACGCAGGCTAAGTCGCAGAATGACTCAGACACCAAACCCTAATTGTTCCGTATAAAAAAATATCTAATCCAGCTGGTATCACGCGTGTGAAGCCTTAATTCACGACTGATAAAAAGATTTTCTGCTGAATATAAGAGGTGATCTTGAATCCTTCACTCATACAAATCATCATAAAAATCGCATCCTTCTTTCCTACAGGTATTGTATCGTGTTTCTACCTCTAGTTCCATTTTGTCTTTCTCATCATGTAGATTGCCGGTACAAACATGGTAAAAATAAAATTATAGCACATAATGGGATCTTCCAGTGATGATCGTACCTCTTCGGAGAGAGATTCTGAACCCGACGAAACTTAGTTTTCTTCTCATGAGGAGGTATTAGACAGAATTGATTCTCTGTTCCGTGAGGCTGACGAGATCATACAATGCATGTCTCTTGCCCATTTATGCAGAGTGCGGATGTGTGTTCTGACTCTCTTGGATTCAGTGGACATGGAGGAAAGGTGGAGGCACGATGAAGAATCCCGGCTTATCGGGAGATCTCAGAGCAATGAAGCTTTTCTCCAACCCAGTGCTAGGGCTGAACGATTCGCCTCTCAGTTGAAGCGGCGGAAGACTGAGTCCATGAAAATTTTAGGTGAGGACCAGTTTAATTACCCTTTCTATGATGGTATTGTAATCCTTGACTTTGATGCGGATAAACCGGGACATCCTCAAGAAGCAGCTGGAAAAGCTCATGAGGAAGATGTTGATACGGTTTACGGAACTGAAGCACCTTCTGGAGTGGACGCCGAAACTGTTGTTAGGGGTGTTGACGCAACCGATGAGGATGCCTTCAAGGCGGACGAGGAGACGGAGGCAGTGTATGCTGGAGCCATTGGAGAAACTAAGGAAATATACGATGGGACTGCTGTTGAAACAAATGCCGGATAGGAAGTGGAAGCTGCTGTTGTGGTGGCTTCTGGATGGGATACTGCAGTCGCTGCTGCTGAGGCGGCTTCTAGATGGAACGCCGAAGTTTCTGCTGCCGAGGCGGCGTTTGGATGGAACGTTTGTTGTCAGAAAGCATGCTAGGGAAAGTGCTTGAAGAAGCTCTGATGAAGGCGCTATTGATCCAGGCGTCTGCCATTAACGACCAATTTTTCCACTTTTGCTATTTCTTCTTAGCGTGTAGCCCCTTTTGATATTCCAAAAGTTTACTTTTACTTTCTTGCTTTCATGGTGCAGTTAGGGTTTCGTCAAGTAACATTACGTTATTCAGCTTTTATGGTTTCACATCTCTGAATGAATTAATAAAACCTCATACACGCATTTACGAGATTTGGAGCCGAATATTCTTGAAGAAGATATCTGTTCTGCCGCCTGATGATCATCTTCCTTGCATATTTCCTTCTTCAGTATTTTGAATAGGTATTTTTGGTTTCTCTGGTTTTCAATCGACGGATAATGACTCTGCGAGAGTTTTAGGTTTGCTTGGTATTTTTCCTTTAAGACGGTTTGGGAAAACTTTTCAAGGAAATATGTTCTTTAATTGAAATTGAAAATTCTACTCATGAATGCAAGCAGTCCAATCATTTTATAGAAGTTACAAATATTTCACGAAAAGGAAAAATGCTGAAGGATAAAGCTGGAGGTGAAGGTAGCACAGCGTTTTAGGTATTGAAGGGTTTGAGCCATCGCGAGTGAATCGTGACACCTTCCAATTTGTCGGTATTCATGAGCTTGCAGTAACCACCCAACATAACATCTGCCACCAGATATGGATCGTCTTCCTTTTCTTTAGGCGGACCGCGTCGAGTGGCCATCTTCACTGTTATGTTCCCAACTTGAAACGAGGTCATCTTGAGTACTACATCTCCAATTTGAAACGGGTTGGAGCGTTGCACAACCTCTTGATTTTTAAACTCGTCATGTTTGGCTGTGACATCTTCCAAATTTTTGACAAAGTACTTGAAAGGCCCAACATCCCATTCACATCTCCTAATGACGCCTGGTTTGGTAATAGGACTGAGTCCCCATGCTTGACCGAGAGGAGAGGTGACTGGGTGCAAAAAGGGTTGTTTAACCAGAGTTACTTGTGTTCGGAATCTTGGGTTAAACGTCGACGGGCTTTCTCCAGGCAATTGAGTTACATTGGTAAGTTGTTGATACGACAACATGTAATCTTCAAAGTTGGACGGCTTGTTGGAAATACTTTCGGGTACCGTCATCGGCAGAGGGGATGCTCTTAACTTTGCTTTGTTGCTGTGTACCCATGCGTGCCCCAGAATCATGTCGTAATTTGAGAGTTCTTTGACGATGTGAAATTTGCCATGTGTTAGAGTGTCTCCCACCTTGATTTCAAGGTTGATGTAGCCATATGCGTCCATCGCCTTCCCTTCCAAGTTTTTGACAACAGTTGGGGAACGGGTAGCCTCCTATTTCAAAACTCCAGCAACTCTTAGAGTTTTGATGGTAACGATGTTGAAGTCATATGCTGCATCAATTAATGTGTTTTCGAGCTCAACGTCCCTCAGGTAAACCGTGGTCAGCAGTCCCCAGTTGTATTTTCCAGTACCACTTTCCGAGAGAGTTTGGGGTTCTGGCGTGGTTTCATCAGTAGGAAAGAGTCGCTTTCCCGATACAACACGGTTAAGGGCTGTGAAGATATCTTGACGTTGTGTCTTGGAGAGATAGAGAATTTCGCACACATTTTGCATCATGGATTGCACAGCCTCGTGTACAGAGTCCCAGAGGCCATGCAACTCCTGACTAGAAGTGGATCTGTGTGAACTCTTTCATTGCCCAGTCGAAGCTCCCCTGCTTCTATATTTTCTTTGAGGATATGTTTTAGCTTATTGAAGTCACTATTCGGGTGGTGGAAAAATCTTTGGTAGCGGCAATATTTGGAGTTCGCCATTTCTACTTCGATTGTTTGGAGCCTGATAGGAGGTAGCCCTGATGGCTGTCTTGGATCCACGCCCAAGAGTTCAATCACTTCCTCGATTGGGAACGGAAATCTAAGATATTTTCTCCGCCTTCTTGATGTCGCATGGGAGATTTAGCGGTGGTCTTCTCGTGGCGGAGTCGCCTGTCTTTGCGCCGCGCGTTTGTATGGTTGTTTCCGTTGTTGGAGCCTTCCTTTTTCCTCCTTCGTCTACCACGCCACAAAGCAGGAGGGTCCAGTGTTGTATTGCTTATTGATGAGGCATCTACTTCCTCGAGTTTCGCGTGTGTCCTCACTTCTGGTTGGCCTGGTTCTTTCCAACAACGTTGGGGCTGTTATGGCCGACCGCTTTGCAGCTTCATGAAGTTCAGAGAATGTCTGGAATCGCAGATTCTCTAGTAAGGTGCGGTAGATGGGAATCATGCCATTAATGATGGCCAATTATTATTCGATCACGTTTGGGTCATGACAATCCAATGCTTGAATTCTGAATCTTTTGACAAAATCATTCTAATATTCGTTGTTTCGTTGAAACATCCTTCCTAGATCTGAGAAGGTAATTTGCTCAGACATAAAGAAGTATTTCTTGTAGAAAGCTGCAACCATGTCAGACCAGTTGGAGATGCTGCCTGGCGTAATGTTGTTGTACCACGTGTATATTCTTCCAGTAAGTGATTTTGAAAATTCCCTCAAACGGAGAACGTGATTGTATTCGTGTTCCCCCAGGGACTCTAAGAATCGGGAGACATGTTCACGTGCATTACCGGTGCCATCATACAGAGAGAATTGAGGGGAAGAATACCACCTTGGAAGAGGGATTCTTTGTACTTCCGGAGGATACGGGGGTTGATGTTGATGCACGTATATGGAATCGCTTTTGTCCCGGTTTCGAAGAAGTCGTTCCAAATCTTCTCATGTGACGAAATTGGACGGTTGATTTCTCTCCACTGGAGTTCCTGGGCAAGTTTCTTCATCCACAAAGGTGCGCCCTGTTGAGGTGCTGACGCCAGGGGTATTGGAGGCGTTCCTCATTGGCTCTGGCTGGCGTGATTTTTGTGATAGCCGCTCCGTTAGCGTTTTGAAAAAAACAAGTACCTCCTTCTGGGTTGAGGCCATGTCCGTTGGGCTCTGGAGAGAACCTCCTGTCTTTCCATCAAGTCAGCAATAGTAATATAGGGTCAGCTCCCTCTGGCTACCCCAGCTTATCGTCCTTGCGGGGTAGTTGTGGTTCTGGTAGCGGTTGGAGGTGTCATACTTGACGAAATATTGGGAGCGGCGGCAACAACTCTGGCTCTGGTGATTGGAGGTGTAACACCTGAAGAAGCATTTTCCACGGCAGAGGCTCTGGCTCTGGTGATTGGAGGTGTAACACCTGAAGGAACATTCTCCATATTGCTGGTGTTGACAGGTGCCGAATTAGCACCACTGGGAGAAACGTTAACACCGAGAATAATTTCGGCGCCAGTGTTCACAGGGTTTGTTGTTGATCCTGACCTGAGTTCTACCATCTTGAGACCGGAGTTGAAAAATAAAATTGGGAATTGAAAAGTGATATTGCAACCGAGAGATTAATCTCCCACTATGGTCGCCAATTATTTGTGGGTGAAAACCGTTTCTGCTGATTTCGGTAATTTCGTGTGAGTGCGGATGAGAAACAAATCTAAACCCAAAACAATGTACTGCACGAGAGTACTTTTGATTCGAGAGATCAATCTGTACAATCCTGGCCTAAACCAAGAAATGGTCTTTCCAGGCTTTTTTCGGTCACAAAGTGAAGGCAAGGGATGGTCTTAGGGAGGGAAGCGAAGAAAGTGTTGAGGCCAGAATAGTTGATTCTGGAAGTGTGGGTATTTTGCGACTTGTATCCGAAAGTTGAAATGGCAAGCTGAATGGAAAGTTACTAGGTGATTTCTGGATGTGTATTGTTCTCCTGACCAAAACTTGTTTTTTGGTGGAAGTAGGTGAAACCTATTTATACAAGTCGTAATAAAACGTACTCCTGGCCTCGTAAGAAGTGGAAGCGGTTGAGGCCGGAAAAGTGGTAACGGTAACGCCCGGAATTGATGTTTCCATAATGAAGATGCGTTTCACCACTTATTTCTTGCCATTACTAACCGCCTCACTTTTATGACACTTTCTTGTAACGGACGTATTGCACGCCGCTCGCTGTAAACCGCCAGACCAATACCCTGATGAGCATCCCCCATTTTGTGACATGTTTTGATGTCTCGAGTGTTTTTATTGGAAAACGTGTAGCATGTTTCTATATGTGGCAAGTTAAAATAGAGAGGCTTGTTAGTTCAGTGACGACCTTCAACGGCCGAGATGTTGCACCTCAGGAGGAAGGGTGGCTGTTGATCGTGGATACCTTTCGTTAGTAGCCAGTGGCATGGCCGTGGTGTTGGCATGGCTTGTGCATGCCTTTGGCGCGGCCAAATTAAGGTTTGGCACAAACTGTGGAATTTGGCATTACGACCAAAAGTTGCCACAAATTTGGTGGCGAACTTGTATGGCTAAGATCTGCATCTCAGGAGGAAGGGTAGCCGTTGATCGTGGCTACCTTTCGTTGGTGGTCAGAGGCATGGTAGCGTGACTGGCATGGCTTGCGCATGCTTTTTGGCACGATGAACAAAGAATTGGTATCGTAGCTAATTTAGGGTTTGGCAGCACAAACCAAGGGATTTGGCGTTGTGGCCAAAAGTTGCCACAAGTCTTGCGGTTTGGTGGCGAATGGACGGATGAGATTTGCATCTCAAGAGAAAAGATGGCCATTGATCATGGCGGCATATTGTTTGCATAGCGGTATTTGGCAACATGCTAGTGGTATTCCAGTGGTGTAGCCATGGCATAGCGGCATGCTAATGGCATAGACGTGGCATGGTGCCATGCTAGTAGCCGCGGTATAGCGGTATGCTAGTTGCGGCGTGGCCGAAAGCTAAAATTGGCATCGTGGACGGATTTGGTAGCAACTTGCCCAAATTAAGGTTTGCTGTGTTGAAACCCTAATTAGTGCATGTAGTATGCGTGCGGCATGTTTGGCGCGTTTTGGGAAGCTAGCATGTTTTGGGAAGCTAGTGTGTTTTGGGAAGCTAGCTTAGTATAACAACCTCTTTTGAGACCGTGGCAGAGTTTGGAGCAACCCGATTGGTCGACGGTAAGTGGGGCCGACATGCTAGGGTGTGGCCACACTTCCAACGCGCGGTAGCCGATTTGAAGCGATCCGATTGGTCGATGGAAAGAGGGCCTAAGATGTTAGGGCACGGCCGCACTTTTAGTGCTATTTGTGGCGGATTTGGTTGCCTAGCTTGGTTAAGCACGTTTTCGACCAACGGGTCTAGTATATGCGCGAGGCGCGAAACCCTAATTTTGTAAACTAGTCGGGTTTATGAGTTCTTTGTGAGTCATCACAATAATTGGGTCGGATTTTGTATATCTTGCCACACAAAATCTTTATCTACGTAATGCACAGGCTTTCATTCCGAGTATTTCGTGCAATGGCCTTAACTTTGGTACTTGGAGGTTCATGCTACTCCACGCGAGTGAACATAAATCCGTCATGCCATACCGATTTAATGGTTCTCATTGGGAACATAGCACAGAAAGTACTCGGTGAGTCTAGTATTGGCAAGGTGCCGAATTTACTGAGAGTGTTATGGATAGAAGTATATTGAGCGGCTCAATAAGTGTGTCGGTGGAGAGGTTAGTACTCGCGCACCGCTTCCTGGCAGAGTGACGTCACATCTGATGCAAGGTTTTACGATTTTAACCCTAAGCTAAAAACCACCATCAACACAAGTTTTTGCTCGATATTAGGATTAGATCTAAATTTCCATAAATACTTTATTTGAGTAGTTCATGAAGCCATCTAATTGAGGTTGTTATAGGTGTGCCTTAATGAACACCAACTATTTGTTGTACAAGGACATGTTAAAGTTTGTCTCTAATAGAGACTCCGTAAGTTTTATTTCTTACTTTATCTGTCACCCGTTTTTTCTTAGTAAGTGAAAATCTTAGTTGTTTCTCCATACTCTCAAGTGAAAACATAGATTCAGATCCTCTTGAGAAATTCTAATTTTATTTTCTACTTTTCCTTTTTTTTTTTTTTTTTGGCCTTTTCTCTTGAGTCATTCGGCCTAACTACTTAGTATGCATGTTATGCACTTGAACCGATATATCCGTTTATTCTCGCAGTCTACTTATTTGTATGATACACTTGTGAGTGGATTGTAAAGTACCATAGAAGGTGATAGCTTTGGTTCCATTTGACAGAGGTTATGAGATTATGCAGGCATTTTTTGAGAAGTAATAATCTAGCTACTATCAGTAAATACCCTCTCAGCTTAGCAAGTGAGCTTTTTAATTTTTGTATGTCAAGAAATTTGCTCCTATGAGTCTCCTGCTATAATTTCTGAATGAGTTGAAGAATATGATGGTCTATTTGATTAAAAAAAATGTTGGTTTCCTCTAGATATACATTGTTTTAATTTCACATGGATTTGATGTTCATGGCAACAATGATTTTAATTGCCAAATATAATTTGGGTCCTGATTCCTGAGTGGTAAAGTAGATTAAAGTTAGAATGCCAAAAAATACCCAAGCATTGACTATTTTGAATTGGCAAATTCAAGATATAATGCTAATCGGGTTGGTTATACACGGTTTTACGGGCTACCAAAATGTGGTAACTCACCTAGGAAGTAAAAAAAGTTCGTTTATCAGAAGCAAAAAATGGTGAAAACTCCAGTCCATCCATTTATATTGTCTAATGTCTCTTATTAAATCCTTAAAAGGGATTTTTCCTAATAGACAAAAGTTCTATAAATTTTACACCATCCATTCATTTATTTGTCTAATGTCTATCTTATTAAATCCCTTGATGTCTAAGCTCTGTAAATGTGTTGATACTCATTCCATTTAATTGTCTAATGTCTATCTTATTAAATCCTTCTTAAAAACGTTCTATAAATTTTATACCTATACTTAGGTTTTTTACATATCTATATATAAAGAATACAAAAATTTTCTTTCCTTCGAAAATATAATTTTGAATTAATGATACCATGTAATTATGTAAACATTTGAATCCTTAGGTTATGGATAACTAGCTGTATATTCCACCAATCAGGGCTATTGCCTATAGCCCCAAATTGGGGTCCCAGAAATATTTTATATTTTAATAGTAGTCAATTTACACTTATAATTTAATTTTTAAATAGTTATCAACCAATATTAGGGGTATTTTATTCAAAGTCTAGCCAAAAATTACCCCAAAGTCTAACAAAAAAAATTGAAGCCCAATATTTTGGCGGCCATCTACGTGCTATTGGATCCAAGTTGTCATTTTAAATATATAAATTTATCTCCTTCTATGAGTTCACCTATAGTACTCCAAAACTATAAGACAACCATGCCAATGTGTCGAATAAAATTTAATTTATTCCCTTTTACAGAGAGTGTAGTTGCAGGATTTCCTACACTACACCCCTCATTAGATTCAACACAATTAATCCATTTGAAGATGAATAACAATAGATTTTATTGATTATTTTCTTGAAATGTTTACAAAGAAAGATAGAACAGAGCTAAAGAAATTACAATCACTCTTAACTTTCTCTCTCCTAATGACTTGCTTAAGAATCTAAAAAGAACTCTCCTACAACAGATTTACTCAACCCTTTATATAGGGTATTACATAGTGGATGATGACTAAGCTGTCCTTTATTTTCGGAATGACTCGCGAAGTATCGCAAGTGTATAAATGTTCGTCTTCGCGACACTCCTAAATCTCGCCAAATCTTCACACTTTTCTCATGTTCTGGCTGTCGTCACCCATTGCGTCATTTATATTATTTCTCTCGCGACACCTTCGCAATCAGTTGTTTATGGATCTCGCAAGGTAAAGATGTCGCGATATTTTGATCCTACATCTTGCCTCTTCTCATGTCTTTTTTGCGAAGGAGAAAATGTCATGAGAATTTATATTTTAAAATACCGCAATTGCTCATCTTTATCTCGCGATTGTTCACTTTTATCCGTTTTATTCATGTACGGAATTTATTACAGGTGTTTCTTCTTCCACTCTTTTCTTGACACGTCTCTTTTAACCGCTTATTCTTGACCATTCACGTCCCATCTCGCATTAAATGCATTTGTTTTTCTCGAGGATTCTCTTCTCTATATATAGTTTTCTTTCCCTTCTCTTTTTCTCTTTTATTTTCCCTCTGCAACTTCCCTTCAACTTTCTTCCTCCGCAATTTGCGCTTCTGCTATTGTAATCCTCCCCTTCAATTATCTCAATCTTCAATTCTTCATTCATTCCCATACTATATTAATGGCTTCACTTGGTCGTACATATAAACCCCTTTTTGAAGAAACTCAAAAGAAATTGCAGGAGAAGGGTTTCACTTTATCAATCAAGAATCTTCGTCTATTCTCTCTGCAAAACTGTTTTCTGATCATCAATGTGATGATCGGAAAATCATGGTATCATTAGGTCAACTCCTCGCGGGCCTTCCCATTCCTCTATACAATCCCGAGATACCATTATTCTATGAAATTCTTGCTCACGAGAAATTCTCGCGAGCTATTTATCAATTGAGCGGCGACTGCATCCGTCTAATGCTTGAATTCGCCAATCGTGGGCACTTTGGTAAAGGATCTTTATATCCCGATGATGTCGAGATCCTAAATTCGCAAATTTACAAAGAGTCGCTGAGAAGTATACCGTGGACAACTTTTTTGAAAATTATAAAGTAATAAATATGAGAAATGATAAATCTCGTTGGGGTGCTCTTGTTAAAAAAAGAAAAGATAATATTTCCGATGACAAGCTACTCATGCAAGATATTGACCGGCACTCGGGCAACAATAGTACTCGTCATTCCAAAGATGAAAAATGGTGGGTTGTTCCTTTATTTTTGAATGGACCCTATATCGCAGTTCACACGTACTCCTGCGAATCTCGCAAACTATCATCCTTGGGAATTTAAGTGGCCCGAGAAGGCAAAAGAGGTATGTTTCCTTTTTTCAGGTTTTGCTTTTGCGATATTCCCGATGACAAGAATTTATTGAATTTGCAAAGTTTACAGTTGACAAACTGAGGAAAAGTTATGAAAGAAACCCAAAGGCGAGTACTCCGCGATACTCCGATCGATCACGGATGAAGTAAGAAATATTTTCTTTTGTTATTTTTAACAATATTGTTGCCTCTATTTCTTATCTTCATTCGTGTGCGAAGGTTATTGAAGAAACAAACATCCCCGAAGCCGCGAAGGTTAAGGGCAAGGATAAAATCACTCTTCGCAAGGACAAGTCTTCTGCTCCATTTTCTAAAAACGGAAAACCCAACCCTCTTCTCATTCTAGTTCTCAAACCGGCGAAAGCTCCGACGAGGATGAAAATGAGATTGGTACTTCCTTCCTCGAGGGAGAATCACTCGACTATTTCTTCTATGGCGCAATTGTCTAGTATCTTCTCCGATTCTATGCAAGGATTAGGAGATGATCATTTAATCGCTACTTGCGAAGCTCTCGCTAAAATTTGCGATGCCCCGCTGTTAGAGGATAATGAATCTTTTCATGAGTTTCCCGAACATTGACTTCCAATCACTTAAATGCTCTCACCGCTTTGGTATGTTCATATTCCTTTGCTTCTGTAATTTCGATTATAAGCTTTCTCTTAACAATTTCTATATTTTCCTTTATAGTCCGGGGAGAGCTTCCTTTGTTGTTGCCTCGGATCTCGAGAAAAGACGCGACAACCTTGAAAAGAAAAATCTCCAACTCAAAAAGAAGATCCAAGAACTAGAAATCGATGTTGCGATGTCTCGCAAGAAAGATGAAAGAATTCAACAGTTGGAAGTTGAATCTCGCTTCTTAAAAGACTAAAATGTCTACTCTTCAAAGTGCGAATCAACAACTTTATGGTATAAAAATTTTACTCTTCAAGTCGTCTTTATTTTATCATCTCGCTTTTCTTTGCCCGATTTATTATTTTCGCACATATATAATCTCTCTGAAGAAGCCATTCTTCTCCATTCATTTCCCAAACCTATGGACAATGATGTTCTTCTCACTCATCTCAATGAATCTTTAAGCAGTTCGTCAAGCAAAATTGATTCCCTTCCGTTAAATGAACTTCAAACCAAATATCGTCTCTTAGAGATTGAGCATAGATCTAGTTTAGGTTTAGCCAATCGATTTAAACAAATTTACCTTGATTCGCATAAGAAAACCGAAACTTTAAGGAAGAAAATTAGTGGTCTCATAGATGACAAAGACCGTATTGCTAATAAAGGTGCACAAGCATTAGCAAAATTTCAAAAATCTCTCCTTGAAGTACAAATTGAACGAGACGAATCTCTTCGTCAGAATGCCATACTTAATGAGCGAGAAGATCAAATTCATTCGCTTCTTGTTATAAATAATGATGATGAATTTGCTTGGGCTGCGAAGGTTCTAGATAATGCCAGGAATAACTTAGGCGTTGATGTTAGTCTTCATGCCGAGCATACTGCCTTGGTTAAAGACATGATATCCGATAGAGAAGGTTGTTTATTATACTTTACCGCTTCCTTATCTCGTAGTAATGTTACCGTGTTGTTAATTCATTGTCATATGTTTTGCGAGAATCCGAGAAGAGATTTCAAACAAGGATTGAAGAACTTGAGTCCGAAAAGGGGAACTCGCAGTAAGACCTTTCTCTTCGCAATAACAAGTATTCTAAGTGAAGAAACAACCGCAAGCTACAAAGGGCGAATTTCAACAATAATGTTGTTTGTTTTCGCAATCAAACTATTGAAACAGTTTGCAATTATCACCGCATTCCTCTTAGTTCATATCCTTGTCTTCGCGATGATATTCCTGAGGATATACCTTTTTCGGATGTCTCTGATAGTGAAGCTAGCGAAGAATAAGAATCTGGCGAAAAGAATGATGGAATTGAAGAATCTGACCAAGAAGTAGAATCCCCAAAGAAATAACTTCTTTTTCTTCTTTCGCTTCTTGTAATATTTGTATATATACTCTTTTAATCTTCTTGGATTGCTAAATATGAATTCAATCGTTGTTTTCTTTATTTGCGCATATCAATCAATTCTCCTTTATAATTCAACTGACCAGCATTATGAATACATAAATCCATCATGTGGAAATGAATAACAAAATCTTACCCTATTCATTCTCATACTTGCCTCTGTTATTCATTTTCAAATGAGAGATTTGATCAATTATCTCTGAGTAATGAAATCTCTGACTTTGGCCTTTATTATTTGTAATGTTATGATGGAACATAATCGTTTTCGCAAGCTTATTTGCTTCCTCAATTTTATGTATGTCTATATCTTTAGTTATGTTGAAGTTCATCATTGCGACAAGATCGCAGGATGTCTTCACAAATGAAGAAATCTATTGATCTTGCCTTATCATTCTTGTGTGGTCTTATTTTGCCTTCCTAATTAAAGGTCTTATTTCGCCACCCCTCGTTGCGACAAAATCGCAGGACGTCTTTACATTTTCATGTAATGACCCATTGACCTTGTCTTATCATTTGTTAAGTATTTTTGCCTCTGCAGGACGTTTTATTCGCGACAATGTGACAGGCTTAAATATTCTTGCGAATGTAAAATCCCATGACATTGTCGTCTTTGCGACGAAATCGCAGGACGTCTTTGCATTTTCATGCAAAACCCCATTGATCTCGCCTTATCCTTGCGTCAGTATTATTGCCTCTACAGGATCATCGCACAAATATGACAAGCCTAAATTTCCTTGCGAAAAATAAAGCCTCATGACATTTGCGTCTTTTGACACTTATCAGCTTCCTAATGGAGGGTGCCGCCCTTATCTTCTCCATGGTTGCCCCTTCAAGGAGGCGTACATCGGCCATACAAGACTAGCTCCTCCCATCCGGTCTTAACAACAACCAGTTGTTTTTGCAACCTCTTATCCCTTATACCTATATGGCTTATGGTTACGAGACTGCACCCTAAGTGGAGTTTTCTTCGGGCCGAGTGCAATATATTCCAAGACTTGCCAAGAATGGCCGAGACACTTCAAATGTCCTGGTGCACTCTTGGCTCAACCGTGTACCCCGCACCTTGAACATACATCGACTTGGAAGAGACCCTTGGGCCCAACTGAGGTATAACCTTATATATAGTTGGAAATCCAAGGTATCTCTCCTGGATAGGCTTTCATGGGCCCCAAATCTCCATGACTCGGGTTCGGAGCGGTGTAACCTTTCCCCGAGCCATGTCAAGAGATACCCCTTATATGATGCACTTTAGGTCTTACATTTGCCTCTTACGAAATATCATTCGCGAACTAGGGTGTACGCCATAAAGGTTCGTCCCATTCACTCACTCTTTCATTTTTGCTAATTCATTTCATCATTCATTTTGTTTGCGAAGCTATCGCACAATCTTACATTGTTTAATCATTTTTGTTTTCTCAATTCTTTAATCAAATTGTCATACATTCTTGATGGCGAGATCCTCTGAAAGAATTAGTTGGAAATAATTTTGACAACGCCATGGATCAACTGGAGAATAGTTGTTCGGCGTTAACCCAACATCTTATCTCGCGAAAGGAAGGTAGTCATAGAAGTTGACTGCCTCATCTATTCTTCCTTTATCGGACCTTCATATTTTTGTTTCTTATAATATCTTTTTGCTTTTATTTTTTTTGTTTCAGAATCCGATTCCTCTTACCCTTAACAAGCTTTTGTTATTGCTTTTTGATGATTATTCACTTCTTATACCTTTTGCTCCGCTACTCTCCGCCTCTACACCATTCAAATCTCTTAATGTTTCCTTTCCATCATAATTTTCCACTATTTTCATGCACTTGTTTCGCAATGTATCTTCTCCTCTTACATCAATGGCATCCACCATTAATCTTTTCTTCTTTGTTCATCTTTTGCATGTTGCTTCCAACCTTTTCTTTTCACAGCTCTCTCTTCGCAACTCTCCACGTCGATTTCATAGCATTTTTGTCCTTCCGTCCAATCTCCCTTTATAATTCCAACACCGCTAGGGATGAGGAAATTTTATGCATTGATGATAAGTTGACGCTACGCCCAATTTCGTGCAACCATGGCCTTCCGATCAATGCATTATAAGGGGACTCCACATCAACTACACGTAACAAAATCCCCGTTGATAACCCTTGCAAAGGTATTCTCATATGAACTTCTCCTTTAGGCTTGTTCATTGTTCCATTGAAACCATATATCTTATATGTCGAAGGTATCAATTCTTCATCCTTCCCCCCATAGTCTTGTAAGTATGGTAGAAAAGAATATTTACCGAGCTCCCCGTATCAATCAAGATTCTATTGATCGCCCAAAGAATTCTCGCTTCGTCGTCTTCGCCATCTACAAGTTTTGGATTAATTTCCAATTTTATAACCAATGGGTTGTCATGCGTCTCTTTGCCTTCAGGAATTTCTTCTGCGTTGAAAGAAATAATCTGCATTTGCCATTCTTTTAACTGCGACGTCTTCGCAATATTCATCACTTCTTTATTATTAGCATCCCTCGCAAAAACCTTACTGAGAACGTTATCATGAAAATCTTCAATTGTTCGGTATGAATGAACAATGGAGTTGCAAAACAAATTTTTAGCTTTCTTCCCAACTTCTATTACAAATGTTTCTTTCCCTTTGCACGAGTTTGTTCTATGTATTTAAGGCGGTGGTGGTAACGGTTGAACTTCTCTTCACCTTTTAGAAAATGACTGCCTTTCCTTGGTCAATCATTCTCGAGGATGATTCTTTTTATGTTTCTGCAGTCATTTGTCAAGTGTCCATGAAAGCGGTGGTAAGAAGTAACTCCCCGACTTCGTCACTTGGTGGTGGCTCATTCCCATGTTCCATGGCGCAGTATGTTTTCCATCAAGAGTATAGCTTCCCATATTTTTTCAACACTAGCATTTAATCTTTGGCATTTTTATTTCTCCCATACTACTCGTGACGTCGTTTGTCCTCCATGATAATTCCGCTTTGACTTCCATAAGTCTCCCCCGGATGATCAAGTCTTTGAATTTTGTTATTGCCACCACGGTTGTAGTAGTTCCTTTCTCTCTCAAATTCTTCTTGATCACGGCTTCCCATGGCTACTATCTTCTATTGTCCATCATCTCTGTTACCCTTTCTTGTTGACCTTTAAGTACTTCGCCACCGTGTTTATCGATTTTGGTAATAAACTTGCATTCGCAAACATTTGAACTTGTATTCGCAATTGGATATGATTCCATCTCATTTTGCCTTTCCTCTAAAGCAATATACTCCTCTTGAAGTTCTCGCAGACTCCGTCATCGTGATTGTATTCTTGACTCTAAAAATTTGAATATATAGCACATTGGTTGCGAACATAGCGTTATAAATGATAAAATGAGATATCTTTCATCCACTCTTCCATCCATCTCGCTACACATCGTCTTCCATCTCACGCTTAGGTGTCTTAAACTTTCGCCAACTCTTTGTTTCAAATTCAAATACATCTTCAATTCCTGGTGAGTTGTTACTTATGTATGCCCCTAAGAATATAGCTTGTAAATGGTTGAATGACGTGATGGTGTTTCTTGGTAAACCCTCAAACCATTTCAAGATTTCTCCCGTTAAACTTGATGCGAAATATTTGCACAATATAGCGTCATGATTTTCCCATTGTAACATACATCTCACATACGCCTTGATGTGTTGTATTGCGCAAGTTGTTCCATCAAAAATGCTGGTTAATGCGGGTAAATTGCATTTTGGGGGTATTCCACCTAACTGCATCTCTAGCGTAAAGGGAGTTTTCGTAGCTTCTTCGATGGCCTCATCCAACTGTCTTCTTCCTCCTCCTCTTCTATTATTCAACATTCCTCTCATCTCGCTAACTCTCTTAAGATTTGTTCATTTACATCGTGGTTCGAATTTATTGGTCTTTTTAGTTCCGTTTCTCTCCTTCGCGTTCATGTCTATCTTGATTTTCTTGTTCAAGCATTTTCTTCTTCTTTTCTCTCGCGATTTCCTCCTCTATCTCGTTCTCGAATTCGCACACCATTATATCCATCGTTTTCTATTCTTGGTTGTCTATCAGCTCTCCTTTGTATTCTTTCATACTCTTCATTGATATTTCCATTGTTGCGATTTTGCTCGCGCCTTCTTTCTCGATTGTCATGATTATTCAAACGGATTGCTTCCTCCAATTCTCGTTCTTCCATTTCTACTCTTAATCTTTCCCTTTCGCGAGCTAGACGCGCTTGTTCAATATAATGCTTTTCGATTTCATCTTCAATCTCCTTTTGTTTCCTCTGTGTTTCTCTTCCATGCAGTATTCTTCTTCCTTCTTCCTGATTTTCTTCATCAATTGGATTATTCTCGCTTCCTATTTCCTTGATTTCCATTATTTTGGTCACCCCACAAAATCTCTCGGACGCGGAATACACACCACTTCCTTCTTTCAAAGATCCTTCACCGAGATTTAGCTCTCTTTCTAAATTTTCTTCATTAACATTTTCTACAGGTAACATTCTCCCTCTATCATCTCTAACCGATCATGGTCTTGACCTGGTATTAATTGTCGACCTCCTATTCTGCAACCTCATATTTTCCATTCTTAACTCATGGTTTTGCCTTGCTAAATTTGCGCGTTCTTCAGCTTCTAATCGTCTTTCTTCATGTATTCTTTGTCTCAACGTTTCTAATGCTACGATTTCTTCATTTCTATGAAATCAGTTTCTCCCATTTCTTCTCGATTTCTCTCCTCTTGTCCATTATTTATCAATTGTTGCACTTCTTCTCTTTCTTCCACAGAATCTGATCTCCATGTATGCACGCTTACCCTATCATAATCTATTACTCTATTCGGTGCTGGTTGAATTGGTGGTTGAATTTGATCTTCTTCTCTATCTCTTGCGTTTATTCTTGATGGTTCACCTACTTTATTTCTCCTTTCTCCAGCTAATCTCCCGCTTCTCCTCACAATTGCTGGTTGTTCTGATACATTCCTTCTTCTAGCCATTTCTCAATTTTAGTAAATTGTTTGAAAATTATTCAAAATTTCTTTCTCGTTACTCCTGATTCTTTCAATTCACAAGGTTGATCTTCTACTCATCCTGCTTTTAGCGCATATGTAGTTGGGCAGGATTTCCTACACTACACCCCTCATTAGATTCAACACAATTAATCCATTTGAAGATGAATAACAATAGATTTTATTGATTATTTTCTTGAAATGTTTACAAAGAAAGATAGAACAGAGCTAAAGAAATTACAATCACTCTTAACTTTTCTCCTAATGACTTGCTTAAGAATCCAAAAAGAACTCTCCTACAATGCATTTACTCAACCCTTTATATAGGGTATTACATAGTGGATGACATCTAAGCTGTCCTTTATTTTTCGGAATGACGCGAAGTATCGCAAGTGTATAAATATTCGTCTTCGCGACACTCCTAAATCTCGCCAAATCTTCACACTTTTCTCATGTTTTGGCTGTCGTCACCCATTGCGTCATTTATATTATTTCCCCGCGACACCTTCGCAATACTGTCGTTTATGGATCTCGCAAGGTAAAGATGTCGCGATATTCTGATCCTACAGAGAGAAACCAAGTAATAATGATCCTTGAAGTTTTCATCATGCACGTAGCTAAAAATCCCTAGCTAATTACCCTGTGAAAACGGCACAGGTCATTCCCTAGTTTTATATATGGCGTTTAAGGACTTAAAGCTTTTTATTCATTAACACATTTAGCGTGGTTATTCATTTGGCCCCTTTACCCAAATTGGACCGAAAAAATTATTCATTAGGCCCCTTTGCCCAAATTGGAACGGAAAAAATTGTTCATTTGACAATGTTATGCATTTATCGAGGTTAAACTTAATGCATACGCCAACATCAGTCAAATATAAAATAAAGTCAAATTGCTACCATTTTTTTTTGATACTAAGAAGAAATTTTATTAGATAATGGAACTAAGTACACCATTCATATCACCATATAATACTTCTACAATAAAATTTGGTGGACATTGTGTCCAACTTCTACTAATTTGAAAATTCGCTGATCGTCCGTTCAACTTATCACTGGTTTATTATACTTTATATTGATGAATTTACAAGTCCATAATGGATTCTTGCTAAAGAAACTAGTGATATCCAAGATCAGTGATTGTGATTCCCATCTGACTCGCTGGTAATTTCCATTGGATGCTGATACTATATTTTGAGCATCAAGCTCAAAACATATTTGTTGTAGTTCGAGTTATTTTTCCCATAATATAGCTTGCCTCAGCCCCTCTATCTCAAAGATGTTCTCGCATCTATGTGTCCACATTCATGGATGCATCGTCCTTGTTCAAACTCAACAAAAGATTACGAAGTATTAGTCTCATTCCTGTATGAGTTTCAGATAAGACTGTTTCAAAAGAAGCATCACATCATATAGAATTGATAGACGCATTTATGTGTCTATTTTGATCTCAATTATCTATTTTTTTAGTGCTCATTTTGTACTTATTTTGGCTTTTTATGTTTTCGTAGGTGTTTTCGGAGAAATAAGCTCTTGTGGAGAAATTGGCTCGAAAAGTGGCATTTGGACCTCCGGAGAAAATTACTAAAAGCTCCTAAGACATGTGTTATTTACACCCCTTAAATGGATAAGGAGAACCCAGTCGATAAGGGGAAACCCGTCGTTATTTGCAACCTAGGGCATCCCTAAAGGCATCTGCTAAAGGCACTCCTATTATGGTTAGGAGGCATCCTATCTTCTTCACTAGCTTGAAAACAGGTGGGCATGAAAAACAATCACCGCGTAATTTTTGGGTTGATTCTCGGTCGGGAATTTCTCGGATTTTCTTGTTGTGCTAGGATTAAGATGGGCCTGTTAGGACAACACAGGCTTGGTAATCGGTGTAAATTCGAATACAAAGGAATTATCTTCAAGATTTAGTTAAACAGGGAACAAGATATTACGGGATTGCATGGTTGTATTTTTAGAAGAGATTTTGTGCGAGTTAATCGTGCATATGGATTGGGATGAAGTTGAAGCGACAAGACAGGGATGCGTGACGTGTTGGAATCAAAAACAGGGCACTAAATCTTCTTTATATTTGGTAGTTTGTTAAAAAAGGGAGGAGTTATCTTGGGTATTTGCTGGTGTATTTGGAAATTATGTGATGATATCTACTCTGCTGGATTTGATACGATCCTAGAGAAAGTTTAGAGGCGTTGGATGACCTCATAATCAGCGTAAAGAAGATGGAGAAAGAAGAAAATAATGCCGAGACTTGTGGAAGAGGAATAAGAGATTTCTTGGAGGTTTAATCGTGTTGTTGTGTACAAATAAGAGAGGTTGGTGCTTTAGAAGAAACGTCGAGAGTTTGGGGTGAAGCAGAGGTAGAAAATCACGCTGCAGGAGGAGTTGCAATAGCAGCAGGTGAACAGGAAGAAGAAGAGTTGCGCATTTACGTAATGTATGTCGTTCTCAAGAACACGAAGAATGCACTCACACAGACAAATTTTATTCTCGCTACACAAAAGATTTATCGTTCTCTCGTAATGTTGTCTTTGTAACACTTATATCCGTTGCGATTTCACAGCGTTATTATTTTTCACCTCTTGTAAACACTTTTTGAGCTATGAATATCATTATTGAACGTGTTTTCACCATGACGAGCTAAACCCCATCACTGGGATGACGGAGGAAGCCAATTCTCATCACTATGGTAACTTATTTAATTCTTTTTGTGACTTTTGCATTAATACAAATTGAATTATGATTTTAAATTAATTAGTTGTCATTTGGTTTGATGGGTTATTCTTAGCTTTAGTGTGTTGATAACCCATGCTTATGATTTACAATTAATGTTTTGTAAAATCTACCTTGGCAAAGATTAAGAGTCAATAATTGTTGTTTTTGGAGCTATAATTGTCTAAGAATTAATATTGAAACCATAGGATTAAAGTTTGGTGAAATCCTGATTCCCAGTAATCTCTCAATATTGTTATCATACTTTGTTTTATTCACTAGATTAATTTTATAATTTAAGTCTAAAATCAACTTCACATGTCCGAGAATCAAACCCTATACTTACCACTTGTAAAACTACATCAATTTTTGGCGGCGCCGACGCGGACTTGTATTTAGGTTTAGGTTTTAGGTTTTAGGTTTTGTTTTTTTTTTTTTTAAGGTTTTGTATATATTTATTTTTATTTTTTATTTTTTGTTCTATTTTACATCTTTGGTATTTTTGTTTTTGTTGTGCAGGTTTTGCTTGAAACGGAAGGTGAAAAGTTGAACTTGCCATAAAAGGAGAAAGCCGAAGATTTTATTTTTAAGGACTTTTATTTTTGGTAGTTTTTTATTTATTTTTGGACTTGTAATTTTCTTTTGTTTGTTTGTGTTTATTTTTAGTTTTTTTTATTTGTAAAAAAAAAAAACACTAGAACACACCAATTGTGCATCCCTCGTCAGATCACCGAGTTTAGGAAAACTCGTGAATTAGTAAGCTGAACCCATGCCTTGGAAGTTATGGGAGTTACCATCTGAAAGTCCACAAACCTCAGCCTCGTACCTTTGGGTATATTTTGCTGTAGGTAACCCAAGCTTACCTAAATTAGTGAACCCCAGCATTTGCATGTGCACGATTTTCTTGCTTCACTAGCATTGCTTCTATTTTTGCCGAAATGGTTGAGAAAAAGGATGATGAGGTCCCAGTAAAAACCCTTAGGGATCGTTTGAACCCGTCTAGGGTAGTGCGTGACCCGTATAGTTCTACTGAACTTCTCACGGTCCAATTTGATATTAGACTCGAGACTATTGGCATGCTTCGTAAGTTTAGGGGATTAGAGAATGAGAACCCGTATACCCACATAAGAGACTTTGAAATGATTTGTGATACAATGAACTATCCGAATTTCTCCAAAGATGTGCTTAGGTTACGTTTGTTTCACTTCTCTCTCTATGATAAAGCCAAAGAGTGGTATCATTTTATTACTTCTAAAACAATTACCACTTGGGATGGTCTTGTAGAGGTATGTGTTAAGAAATTCTACCCACACCATAAGACTGCAGCTATTCTAAGTCTATCCAAACCTTTGCGTAAATTAGGTGAAAAACTTCATGATTATGTAGAAAGGTTTAGTGAATTGTTATACCGGTGTCCACATCACGGCTTTGAAAAAGCCCACATGGCCTAAATTTTATATGAGGTCCTTGATAGTGAAACCCGTATGCAGGTAAAAACAATTAGTGGTGGAGAATTTACCCATCAAGACCCAGATGAATGTTTCGAAGAATTCATCGGGTTAGCCGAGAAAACTAGGTAATGGGCTTCAATGAGAGAACCAGAAATACCTAGAAATCCTATCCATAGGATCGATAGAGTTGATTATGGGTCAGATATTCTTAGGCGTCCAGAAGCCTTAGAAATGAATCAAGGGTCACACCATACTAGATACGAAGAGCAAGCCAATGCTCTTCATAACAACTCTAAGTTTGAAAATCGTCGGAGATTTGATCCATATTCAGATACCTATAACCCTGGTTGGAGGAACCACCCTAATTTTTCTTGGTCTAAGGGTCAGAGTCAAAGTCATCCTAGTAGTTCTCAGACTCTCCCAAGTTTTGGGTATACTAAGAACCATATAGGGCCGATCAAGATTTAATCTGCTTTGATTAAAAATTATGAGCTTAGAAGAGTCTCTCACCATCTTATCTCATAAAACTATAGTGCTTAAGCAATCTGTTGAAAAAGGTTTACCGGAAAACTCTCAAGCTATTTCCGAGTTAAAAACCCAGGTTAGTCTGATTGCTGAGTCTTTGCAAGAGAGAGAGAGAAAGGCACGTTTCACAGTCAACCACTACCCAACCCTAGAGGAATTCATGAAGTATCTTCTAGCGAAAAAGACTTCAATCATGTGAACTCTATAACAACCCTTAGGAGTGGTAAAACGGTAGACAATAAGGTATCCATGCCTAATAGTGGACATACTGTAGATCCACCTTTTAGTTCCCACGATGAGCCCCAGAAGAAGCCACTAGCTGAAGAGACCGATAAAATTTCTAGTGATTCCAATGTGTCCCGATAGGTCTCATTTTGTGCACAGAGCCCCATATCCACAGTTGTTAGCTCCAACAAAGAGAGAGTCGACTTTCAACGAAATAATAAAAATATTTAAGTAGGTAAACATTAACATCCCTTTACTAGAAGCAATTAGGCAAATGCCTGCTTATGCAAATTTTCTTAAGGATCTTTGTACTCGAAAGCGTAAGCTTAATGTCCATAAGAAAGCCTTTTTAGCTGGACAGGTAAGTTCAATCCTTCTGAACCAAACTGCCCCTAAGTATAAAGACCATGGATGTCGTACAATTGGTAATCACATGGTTGATAAGGCATTACTTGACTTAGGATTTAGTGTTAACTTACTCCCGTACCATGTGTACACCCAGCTAGGTCTTGGTGAGTTGAAACCGACTAAAATGACCTTACAGTTAGCTTATAGGTCTGTCAAAGTACCTCGTGGTGTCATAGAGGATGTACTAATTGAGGTTGATAAATTTATTTATCCAGTGGATTTTGTTTTTCTAGACACTCAATCTATTCAGGACCCTAGTGCTCAAATACGGATGATTTTAGGCCGCCCATTTTTAGCCACAGCTAACGTAGTCATCAGCTGTAGGACCGGGCTTATGAACATATCCTTTGGTAATATGACCATTGAACTAAATGTATTTAATGTTAATAGACAACCTTCTGATGACTTGGAGGAAGTGAATATGATTAGCACTTTAGTTCAGGATCTAATTCAGGATAATTGGGACGACACTTTATTTGGTGATTCCTTAGATGAATTTGATGAGACAATTCTCTTAAGTCAGTTAGGTGACCGAACTTTTGAACTAGAATAAGCTCCCGAGTACTTTAAGGACTCTACAAACCCTGAAATTCAATCCATAGTGCTAGGACTTACGGAGTTGACCCTAAGTTTGGGGGTAATGATCTGGAAGAAGCTCTTGAGTATTTTAAAGACTCCGAGGATCCGGAAATTCAAGCAATAGTTAGAGGTTTGTCCGAGAATACTGACTACCCTAAGTTTGGGGTAGTGATGGTCAAGTATCCCCATTAGAAGTCCCTAACTTGGGAATCGAGCCTAGTATACCTGATGCATTACTTGAGTCTCTTCCGACTCCTCAAACTGATCCTCCCGACATCTGGCCCAAGAGGAAATCCAAAGAACTAGAAAACCCATAGTTCAGAAAAAATCTGTTTGTCAATACACTCATATGAATCCCAAGTGGGTACCACAAAAAAACCCAGTTGTCTTGCAGGAAACCTTGGATGAGGATGTGCTCTGTTTGTTCATTTTTCTGATTTGGTGCAGTTCTCTAATAATTGTGGAAATTTTATTTGATTTTGTTGACCCTTGATTGTTTCGACTATTGATATATGATTTTAAAGGTAATTATCCATTTTGTGGTATTTACCGTCTGGGTCAAGACTTTAAACTTAGCACTTCTTGGGAGGTAACCCAATATTCATGCGACACGGTAATATCTTTCCTTATCTCCTTTGTTTCAAATGGTAATAGCATTCTCAATGTTCATGCTTTTAATTTCATCTTTAGAACATTGAGGACAATATTAGATTTAAGTTTGGGGGTATGGGAGAAACTTCTTAGTTGCAATAAATAAACTCCAGAGCCTAGAAATGTATGCTTATTAAGGATGGCACTAAACAATCTAAGTGGATGGAAGCATCTTGGTTGTAGGAGTTGAGGAACCAATCTGATTAGATGGAGACATCTAAAGAGTCTATTCATAAAAGCACGAGCTCAGGTGTTAGAAAAAACATGGTAGTTTCGCCATATCTCGTTGAGTCCTTTTCACTTCTGTTTTTATTTTATTTTTCTTTTTAAAATATGTTTCTCTAAGTGATTAGGTGGGGCTCACGATTCAAGTTGTTACCACCGCTAGGTGAAATAGAGTGATTGAGTTACTAAGAAAAAAAGAAAAAAATAAAAAAAGACCAGACAGTTAGGACCAAACGGAATAATTCTCAAAAATAAATAAAAATTAACACTTGGATAGCAATATGTGTGTGTTCTCCCTGTCTCAGTCGCTAAACAAGCGTGGAACGCATGATCCACGGGAATTACCATGTAATCTGCTGACAAGAAGCATGCGCTTGGATCCGTAAGATCTAATCATGTTGTTACAAAAAAAAAAAATTGTTAATGTTCGAATGAATAAATCGACCATTTGGTTCCCCTTGTATATGCGTACGCAGTTGATCTAGAATTAGGATCATCGACCACCGGGTTCCCTTGTATATGCCAAATTGTGTTGATATTAGTCGACCAAAAGATCTCGGTCCATTAGGATAGGTTCGTTTTGGCAAAGTGGCCTTCTCGATAGATATGAGAAACACCGTTCACCTAGTCAACATCAAAACCATCTATTTTTTCTCTATATCCATCTCTTAATCTATTCATGTGATTTGTTGACTCCGGATATTGATGTCCATAGTGCGACTATCTGAGTAGAGATTTGTCACTTATATATGAATTTTAGTATACTTTAGTGGAAACTCGTGTACATCAATTGTAATTTCGCATCAGGGTACTTCCTCCTGTAGTCAATAAGTATGCCAACCAAGGAGATTCTTTAGTGCCCTTCAAGGTTCTGCGTAGATAGCTAGGGTCTGGAGAAAAGGTTTTGTGGGTATATCTCTTCTAAGCCCTCCCGAGACTATAACTCGGCCAATAGGGCCACCTAGGGGTTTAAAGGCTTATTGCATACGCTAAATGCAATCGACGTTGCCTGCGACAGTGAGTTAGGATTTTATTTTGTAAATTTGATTTGCTCGAGGACTAGCAAATAATAATTTTGGGGGTATTTGATAGATGCATTTATGTGTCTATTTTGATCTCAATTATCTATTTTGTTAGTGCTCATTTTGTACTTATTTTGGCTTTTTATGTTTTTGTAGGTGTTTTCGGAGAAATAAGCTATTGTGGAGAAATTGGCTCGAAAAGTGGCATTTGGACCTCCGGAGAAATTACTAAAAGCTTCTAAGACATGTGTTATTTACACCCCTTAAATGGATAAGGGGAACCCAGCCGATAAGGGGAAACTCATCGTTATTTGCACCCCAGGGCATCCCCAAAGGCATCTTCTAAAGGCACTCCTATTATGGTTAGAAGGCATCCTATCTTCTTCACGGTTTGAAAACAGACCATGAAATAATCAGCCACTGCGTAATTTTTTGGGTTGATTCGTGGGAATTTCTTGGATTTTCTTGCAGGCTAGGATTAAGATGGGCATGTTAGGACAACACGGGCTTGGTAATCGGTGTAAATTCGAATACAAAGGAATTATTTTCAAGATTTAGTTAAACAGGGAACAATATATTACGGGATTGCATGGTTGTATTTGTAGAAGAGATTTTGTGCGAGTTAATCGTGCATATGGATTGGGATGAAGTTGAAGCGACAAGGCATGGATGATTGACGTGTTGGAATCAAAAACAGGGTACTAAATCTTCTTTATATTTGGTAGTTTGTCAAAACAGGGAGGACTTATCTCGGGTATTTGCTGGCGTTTCTGGAAATTATGTGATGATATCTACTCTGCTGGATTTGATACGATCCTAGAGAAAGTTTAGAGACGTTGAATGGCCTCAGAAGCCGCGTAAAGAAGATGGAGAAAGAAGAAAATAATGCCGAGACTTGTGGAAGAGGAATAAGAGATTTCTTGGAGGTTTAATCGTGATGTTGTGTATAAATAAGAGAGGTTGGTGCTTTAGAAGAAATGTCGAGAGTTTGGGGTGAAGCAGAGGTAGAAAATCACGTTGCAGGAGGAGTTGCAGCAGCAACAGGTGAAGAGGAAGAAGAAGAGTTGCGTGACGATTTGAATGAAAGTATCGTTCTCAAGAAAACGAAGAAATGACTCATACAGATTAATGCTTATTCTCGCTACACAAAAGATTTATCGTTCTCCGTAACAGTGACTTTGTAACACTTATATCCGTTGCGATTTCACTGCGTTATTATTTTTCACCTCTTGTAAACACTTTTTGAGCTATGAATATCATTTTTGAACGTGTTTTCACCATGAGGAGCTAAACCCCATCACTGGATGACGGAGGAAGCCAATTCTCATCACTGTGGTAACTTATTTAATTCTTTTTATGACTTTTTCATTAATATAAATTGAATTATGATTTTAAATTAATTAGTTGTCATTTGGTTTGATGGGTTATGCTTAGCTTTAGTGTTTTGATAACCCATTCTTACGATTTACAATTAATGTTTTATAAAATCTACCTTGGCAAAGATTAAGAGTCAATAATTGTTGTTTTTGGAGCTATAATTGTCTAAATGTTATAGGGCTTTAGCCCACAGATGTGCAGCCCAATGTAATAGCTAGGGTTCTATTCCTATTGTATATAAAGGATACTATAAATATGTAATAGGGTTACCCATATCAATAAGAAATCCCTCTCCTTTCTGTCTCTTCGTCTTCTTCTCCATAATCTACTGCAAAACGTTATCACCACGATGCTATACCGCAAAGCTAAAAATTGGATTTGATTTGTTTTTATAATCCCTCGCGAATCAAAAGTACCATCATCATCAAAAAAAATATATATATATTAGTTATCATCCGTTCACGTAACATCTCGGGAAATCATTTCATTTGTTATTTTTTTCCTTTTTTGAATCGAGACACCAATCAACACATCGTAGTGCAACATGATGGGAGTTTTGATTGTGCCGGGTTCCGCCTCATTCATCACATTTTTTTTTACGGTATCTCAAGGCGATATTAATCCGCGGCTTTGAATCATTCTGAGATCCCGAGGAGAAGGAAAAACCGATCGTTTTCTGATATGATACTTGGAAGTGAAGTCCAATCCGGTCCAGCTCAACCTAGTCCGGTTCGGTCGGCCCGATAATCCGGTCCGGTCAACCAAGCCGACCAACAACCTTGATCATGTCATGTCTTGTTTGTTCGGGCTGGTTTTTCTCGGGATGTCCGTGACTAATAAGACTGTTCCAGTCTTGTCTATATACGGTAAGAACCAAATTTTGAGGTATGTAACTATAACGCGAGTTTTTATATGCTAGGCTGTTGATGGTGGATTTTCGTTTAAGGTTATATTTGTAAAAACCAGAGAAAATCATGCGCTGACATCTTGTAAAAGATAAAGCCATCTATAAGTGTTGGATACTCCTCACTTGATTCACCAAGAATGGAACTTGTAGCAAATGGGGTCCCATTCTCAGTGAATTTCATATCACCTTGTATTTCCCGTACTCATTATCGGTGTGGCATGATGACCGAGTGTTACTCATATAGAGTAATACGAACCTCCAAGCACTATAATGAAACCATGTACGAAATACAAATGCGGTGCCGATTCTCGGTGTGTTATACTAGCCCGAGCCTCTCGGTGTGTTATACTAGCCCGATTGAGCCCCTCCGGTGTGTTATACTAGCCCGATTGAGCCCCTCTCGGTGTGTTATACTAGCCCGATTGAGCATCCGACTTTGATCGTACAAGATCCGGATATGATCTCGATCGCAGTCATCCAACTCCGTAAGCATGATTGGATGACCCGCATCATTTCCATCACCCCCAAGCAGTATGGAATACCCACGGCCGACTTCCTGCATGGTCGGCCATCGGGCTTAGCTTGCCAAAAGATAACCGTTCATACCAAGCATTATGACGGAAAACCCTAAATTAGGGTTTGCGGCATATTACATATGTTGCAAAGTAGTCTCAACCATCCATCTTCACCAGGTATAGATGGAGGGTCTAGATGTAGACTCAAAGGGCCCAGAGCATGTCAACACGATCACCGTGAGACCGCCTACACACTTGACCAGTCGGTCAAGACCAACAAGGTTTGGCCGTGACAAAATCGTCACCCAAACAAGAGGTGGCGCACGGCTTTGAAAGCCAAATTAGGGTTTCAAGCCATCACGCGCGTCCATCTTCTCCGCATACGAATGGAGGGTCACAGATTAGATTAAACAGGTCCAGTCATACCAGCATGATCACCGTGGGCCCATCTATCTCCTCATGCGGTCGGCCAAGGCATATCATGCCCGGCTAATCCAAAACGCCCGTCAATCATGCGTGGTTACACTTCCCAAATTGCAAATTGATCTCGACCGCTCAACTTCACCGGTCAATTTGAGTGGCCTAGATCGCGCCTTCTTGGGAAAGTGAGACATGGACGTGTACACCGGCATGCCATCAACATGCACGACCGATCGGTCTTCTCCAAAGCCCTTCCCATGCTTGGTTTCGACCAAGCTGAAGAGTGATGCTTGCGCACCTCTTCAAAAACCCTAGTATTCATTAACGGTCGCAGATGAGTGCCTCAAACATCATCTCATCCGTTCAACTTCACTGACTTGGTTATACAACCCCGGTCAGAGTTATTTGGTTAGTGAGGAGTCATTACCCATCACTTTACCACACCGTAATGCAAGACTGCAGATAAAATACACACGATACTTCACAAGTATCGACTTTACAATAACGCAGTTATTCAATTCAGCATTACATGCTATCTTTCGTGGATCCACGATCCATATTCCGGACATCAATCATGTCACAACTCGGGGGATACATACCGGGGTATTGGTCACGGCGGTTTACAGCGTGCGGCGTACAACGCGCCATCACAAGAACGTGTTAGGAAGTCATGGCGGTTAGAGATGAACAGGGAGAAGTGGGCAAGACTGGTTGTGTATCACCGACACACAACTCCACTACTCCATCATTCCACTACCTCCACTTCCCACGAGAAATGTGAATGAGGCTCAATGACTTGTATAAATAGGTTCTCCGCCCTATTTCAAACAAGAGACAGAACAACACAAGTTCAGACAAGACAGAAAACCAAGTGTTAATACAAATCGTATTCAAACACCCAGAGCCTGCTTGCATCAACCGCAAGCCTGCTCATCTTTCTGGTACAAGTCATAAGCAAGCCAACACCTTCACAATCTCAACACCTTCTTCGCTTCCCTCCCTAAGATCAACCCCATCTCCTTCACTTTGTGACCGAAACAAGTCGGAACGGCCATTTCTTGGTTTAGGCCGGACTTGCCTACATTGATCTCTCGAATCTACAAGCACTCACCGCGCAGTGCATTTGCTTAAGGTTTAAATTCATTCCTCATCCACACCCCAAATTACCAAATTCTACAGGAGTAGTTTTCACCCATCAACAATTGGCGACCACAGTGGGAGGTTGATCTCTCGGTTGCACAAAAATTGAATTCTCAATTTTTCGGTTTCCATCTCGCAATGTATCCGAAACAACGGGTGGTTCGGATATCATGGGAAGTATAGTTAGAATCCGGGAGGATGTCTTGGCAAATCAAGCGGTATCACCGAAGGTAGAGCGAAACATTCCGCCTTTTGAATGATATCACATCACAATTACAAGAAGGGTCGGCGTGCATCTACTCAGCAGTGCAAGAAACGCCGAATCCTTAGCCAGGAGTCACACCTTTACTCGGTGGAGAGGAAAAAAGAGCCCGTAGGAGACTGTGAAAGATGAACAACATGGTCCGGTCAACAATGAAGAACCGAGGCAACTCCATGAGGAGAGGACTTGTCCGGAGTACTACAACGTCTAGGATAAAGAAATGGAGCCTTGCAGCTTACGGATCCTCGCTGGAAGATTTACATCTCAAGACCCTTGTCGGCCGTGAAGAAATGCTTGAGGAAGGAGAGATCAATCAAGTAACACGTGAGTACGAGAGGATGGGAACGTTCAATTCGATCACTCGGCAGGTGATATTACAACACCTCCCATCACGAGAGCAGAGCACTGCAAGTCCCGGCATCTCATCAAGTGTAACACCTCCGGTAGTCACCGGAGCAACAACTTCCACTCCTTCATCGGGACGAGGAACCGGAGGGACGAGGAGGAGGACCATCTCCTATTATTGCAGAGACTTGATGAAAAGCAGGAAGTTCTTGTCAAGACTCAAATGGATATGGCCGCAACTCCGGAAAAGAGGTACTCACTTTTCTTAAGACATTAAGCGATCGATTTCCACATGACCCGCAACAGCCCCCTGGAGCCAACAAGGAATGAATTCAACGCACCGGAGAAGGTACTTCAATGGCACGGACCTACATGGACTCGATCAAAGAAGCAACATCGATATGAGCGGTCTGTCATGGAGGCTCCTACACTGGGACCGATCCTCACAACGATCTTCCTCAAGTCAATAGTTTCACTATGAACCGTGAGGCCGGTGGATCGGGAAGCGGTTTCTCTAGTGGAAAGTTTATGCAAACTTTCACATCTCTCGAAGAATCAGCGCGCGGAGACGTTTTGCTGCTATCAACCGGAGGAAGGTCACGATCGTGACCTACATGTCACCGCACGCATCAAGGATTCAGAGTTCAAGACGACCCTTATCTACACAGGATCGTCTTCATTACTCTCAAGATTCTCAGGACATCCAAGGCTATCCCGTGCAAGGTCCCACGGAAGCCTACCACAATGACGGACTTCGAGGGAAACCAAACCAACATACGGGAGAAGCTCCGTGGAAAGAATCGAGATAAGTTCGTTGCATCCCACTCCCCATGTGGGCGTCAATTCGGGAAGAAGACCGACTTGCATCATTGAGGGCTAGTACCCACGATGCATCTTTGCCGTGAAGCATTCTTCTCCATATTGTGAAGCCACAACCCACGTTCACACGAGGAGGGAAACGAACTTTTATGGCGGGTCGTGACCGAAAGGAAAACAGGTATCTACCAAGATTGCCATTATCAGCAGAGGAGATCGCAGTCTCTCCACCTAATGGAATGCTACAACAAAGAACGAACCACAAGAGCAAGTGCTAGATGCTCCACAACACCTGCAAGATGGCACCAACTCTATAAGCGATGAAATTGAAATCGTTGAGGAATCTCCTAGGCCTATCTCCATCAGCTCAACCTTGTGTACGGATAAACGCACGAAGCTCGTGCAACTTCTCAAAGAGTACCGGGACATATTTGCTTGGAGATATGAAGAAATGCTTAGGATGAAAATTGGTCACCCATCATATACATGTCATACCCGTATCCAAGTCGGTTAAACGGTTGTAGTTCATACATGAGGAAAATGGATAGATCGGAGGTGCTGCATAGACTTCGAGAGACTTGAACAGTCTTTGCTCCAAAACGATCCTCCTCCGCCTAACATCGACATGTTAATAGATACAACCAGCGGACACGGCATGTTCTCCTCCATGGATGGATGTAGCGGCTACAAACAGATAAGGATGTACGAGCATGATGCAAGTAAGATATCTTTCGAACTCCTCTCGGAAATTTTTATTATACCATGCTGCCATTTGGTTTAAAGAGTGCGGTTCAACGTATAACCGCTCTATGACGGTAATCTTCCACTTTGGAGCCGATACCTCAAGGGAGCAAGACCTCAAGAAGATAACGATGTCCAACCGTCATATCGAGAGAGATCAGGGTGAGTTACTCTATCGACGTGTGGTCGAACAAGATCCGGGTGAGTCACTTTATCGACAATGCGGTACATGTCTATCACGCTATATTGGAGAATCCGCGCTTTTTTGGTCATCCTCTGGAGTCATTTGAACGCTCATCTACAACAACATATGCCCCGATAGAAAGAACCAGCTGCCTTAGGAAGAGCCTCATAATGTTTTTAGGGGCATATATCTCACCAACAAAGCGATACAACATTCAACCTTCGTAAGCGGTTCCTTGAAGCAAGCAAGAGGAAAACCACCAAGATACAACATCATGCGCGTCATCAACTCCAACTCCAAGTACCACGTGCACGAATCCCACAATGATGAAACAACGTCCAAGGTATTCCATACCGGCTCGACAACAACCACTACGGACAAACCATGTAAACCACGCTTGGGATCGAGGCTCAACATGAAGTTCCTTCACCGTCATCAAGGACTTCTTCAACATGAGAAAGATGGTCATCAAGAATCATGGATTCGCAAGGGTAATCGAATCAAGAGGAAGCCACTTCAACGCTCCCTCCAATGAAGAGAGTCGCTTCAATGGTCTATTCAAGAGCCGCCTTAACGCTCTCCGAGACCCACGTTCGCTTTTAATCCTTCTTCAACACTCTCTCCAGGACCCACCTCAACGGTCGCATCGTAAACCACTTTAACATCCTCTCGAGACGTTTCAACACTCAAGCTGCATCAATAATCTGCGCTCCGGTCAAGTTATCTTTGATGTATTCATTGCTCAACATACGTCTCATCCATCCTTCATAAGGGCCCTATGAGCATGAACAACCTAAAAGTCGATAGGAGAAGAGTTATCTTGTGGAGCAGATATTTTCCTATAGTTGAAAAGGCGCAGTGAACAACTCATCATCAATGTTCGGCATATCTTTGAAGCTTTCAACACCTCCCCGACTTGGCTTTTGACATTATCTCCGAGAAGACATCTGTGGGGATTCTCTTCTTCCACAATGAAATAAGAGACGGGGAGTTAGAACTTGTATGAAAATACGGGAGAGATGTAGTCACACGGCAAGATTTAACTCACATCGAGAGCACACAATGGTAGGCCAAACACCATTCAAGTCAAGACAAATTTTAGTCAGGTAAAATTTTAGTCCTAAGACAAATTTTAGTCCGGTGTTGATTTCAAGACCGGTACAAGTTTCAAGTCCTGTCCGGGCGTATGTGGGTGAGACTCACGTTCAATCAAGCGAGACACAACAAGCCCACATTCGAACAAGCAGCGCAGAGCCCCACCTAAGCGGAGTGAAAAGAAATCCGTCGATTAGGGCACAACCCCACGATCGAGTGAAGCGGCGCAATAGCCCCTCGACCAAGCAGCATAGCAAGGTCGATCAAGTAGGCAAGGCCGACATCATACTAGGGAAACACTCTCCTATATGCCTTTTAAACGTGACATACTCCAAGGACAGGATGACCCGTCCCTCCTGGTAACATCTAACTTTGCCTCAAAAGTTTTATCTTTAACTGTCACCATCTCATGCCTACCACACAATAATGTAACCATTATGTGATAGGCAGGGGACTTAATGTTGATGGTGGATTTTCGTTTAAGGTTATATTTGTAAAAACCAGAGAAAATCATGCGCTGACATCTTGTAAAAGATAAAGCCATCTATAAGTGTTGGATACTCCCTCACTTGATTCACCAAGAATGGAACTTGTAGCAACATCCCATTCTCAGGAATTTCATATCGCCTTGTATTTCTGTACTCATTATCGGTGTGGCATGATGACATCGAGTGTTACTCATATAGAGTAACACGAACCTCCAAGCACTATAATGAAACCATGTCTGAAATACCGCATGTACGATTCTCGGTGTGTTATACTAGCCCGAGCCCTCTCGGTGTGTTATACTAGCCCGATTGAGCCCCTCTCGGTGTGTTATACTAGCCCGATTGAGCATCCAGGACTTGGTTGTATCGATCTCGGATATGATTCGATCGCAGTCATCCAACTCGTAAGCATGATTGGATGACCCGGATCAATTCCATCACCCCCAAGCGGTATGGAATATCCACGGCCGACCCGCATGGTCGGCCATCTCGGCCTTAGCTTGCCAAAAGATAACCGTTCATACCAAGCATTATGACGAAAACCCTAAATTAGGGGTTTGCGGCATATTACATATGTTGCAAAGTAGTCTCAACCATCCATCTTCACGGTATAGATGGAGGGTCTAGATGTAGACTCAAAGGGCCCTGAGCATGTCAACACGATCACCGTGAGACCTCCTACACACTTGACCGGTCGGTCAAGACCAACAAGGTTTCGTGACAAAATCGTCACCCAAACAAGAGGTGGCGCACGGCTTTGAAAGCCAAATTAGGGTTTCAAGCCATCACGCGCGTCCATCTTCTCCGGTACGAATGGAGGGTCACAGATTAGATTAAACAGGTCCATCATACCAAGATGATCACCGTGGGCCCATCTATCTCCTCATGCGGTCGGCCAAGGCATATCATGCCGGCTAATCCAAAACGCCCGCCAAACATGCGTGGTTACACTTCCCAAATTGCAAATTGATCTCACCGCTCAACTTCACCTGGGCCAATTTGAGTGGCCTAGATCGCGCCTTCTTGGGAAAGTGAGACATGGACGTGTACCCCGGCATGCCATCAACATGCACGACCGGTCGGTCCTCTCCAAAGCCCTGCCCATGCTTGGTTTCGACTAAGTCGAAGAGTGATGCTTGCGCACCTCTTCAAAAACCCTAGTATTCATTAACGGCCGCAGATGAGTGCCTCAAACATCATCTCATCCGTTCAACTTCACCGGCTTTGTTATACAACCCTGGTCGAGTTATTTGGTTAGTGAGGAGTCATTACCCATCACTTTACCACACCGTAATGCAAAGACTGCATAAAATACACACGATACTTCACAAGTATCGACTTTACGAATAACGCAGATTATTCAATTCAACGATTACATGCTATCTTTCGTGGATCCACGATCCATATTCCGCACATCAATCATGTCACAAACCTGGGGATACATACGGGGTATTGGTCCGGCGGTTTACAGCGTGCGGCGTGCAACGCGCCATCACAAGAACGTGTTAGGAAGTCATGGGCGGTTAGAGATGAACAGGGAGAAGTGGGCAAGGCGGGTCGTGTATCACCGACACACAACTCCACTACTCCATCATTCCACTACCTCCACTTCCCACAAGAAACGTGAATGAGGCTCAATGACTTGTATAAATAGGTTCTCCGCCCTATTTCAAACAAGAGACAGAACAACACAAGTTCAGACAAGACAGAAAACCAAGTGTTAATACAAATCGTATTCAAACACCCAGAGCCTGCTTGCATCAACCGCAAGCCTGCTCATCTTCCAGTACAAGTCATAAGTGCCAACACCTTCACAATCTCAACACCTTCTTCGCTTCCCTCCCTAAGATCAACCCCATCTCCTTCACTTTGTGACCGAAACAAGTCCTGAACGGCCATTTCTTGGTTTAGGTAGGACTTGCATGATTGATCTCTCGAATCTACAAGCACTCACCGCGCAGTGCATTTGTTTAAGGTTTAAATTCATTCCTCATCCACACCCCAAATTACCAAATTCTACAGGAGAAGTTTTCACCCATCAACATAGGCTTATTTACTCGCTAGGCTTATTTATTTGTTTTTTTAGAATATGCCTAGTTTTGTTTATTTTTGTCTTAAAATAAGTCAACAGCATATAAACTGTCAATTTAAATTATTTTTATTGATCTCAATCATTAAGAATTTTGGTCTTAATGCTATTTGTTCTCTTGAATATGATATTGGCTATAGTTGAATGGTGTATTTTGTTTAATTAGTTGTACCAACTCAATTCCAATATATTTATTTGGGGTTTAAAAGTACTTGAGCACCATTATTGGATACTTGATATTTTCTCAAAATTTTTGAATGTTCCGTGGAATATATCCACTTGCTCGACTATTAATATGTCAATAGTTTCAAAACATACATTCAAATAAAATCACATGTATTCCAATTTTTGTGGAAGAACTCACAAAAGATGATATGATTCATAAAATTTTCATTTCTCTACTTCATCCATAATACTAACGAACCGGTATATGTTGAAGTATGACAACAAGAAAATTAATTATTTTTTAGTAATATATTCAACCTAAAGTAATTGGTTGACATGTGTAGTGAGATTCTCTTGGCCTAATGAGATAAAGAAATTTCTCAAATTAAGCTAAATGTAACAAAATTGAAAATGGAAAGAACCCCAAAGTAATAAGGGTTAGACGTACCGACTCATATAAAGCATGTGAAAAGGGACATATATATCATGAAAAAATATATATATATTATTTTTTTATTTTTATTTTCCCGGCAGTAGTGGCACCAAAGTATAGGTATCAATTGAACATGGGATCAGCTAAAATGTAATTCTAGCTCCCATCATAAATAAAAAAGTTGGAAATGCACCTGGTCATAGGTGTTGGTATATACAATATAATGTGTATGTGTATCATAGTAACAACCAATTTTCACATCAACTTTAATGGCAACAAGAACTTTGCCACAGCCAATTGACTATCTTATCGAGCGTAGCAATCGCTCAATTTTATTTTTTTCTTCAAGATAGAACAAAGACGTCATGAAAATATCTAGATGTACCAAGAGATAATCACACCTTGTTAAAATTCCCAAGTAACCGTGCAAATGGATATCATGTGGAACATCAAAATGATAAGAATGTAATTGATTGCATCTTTTATACTCTCTAATATATTTGGAAGGAAATATATTTTAGAGAAACTAATGAGTCAATCTAGTGTAATGTAATTCACTATAATATTTGGATTATTGAATAATATTGACTCAAGACGATGAAATGTTGGAAATTGACTCATACTGAGACTTTGACATAACCATAAAGGAACTTTGGTTGAGACATGATGTTTCGTTTTGAAAGGACTCATACGTACATCGATGTGTTTGAGTGGATGATACAACGAGAAAAAGATTGACATAATGCAAAGTAACGGCATATCTCTCAATAAGTGTTTTCTAAAGTACCAGATGCACAAACCCCCTCCTCCCTCCCATTATGCTTTTAAGTAAGAAAGCATATCACTCATTTTTACAAAGTCTTCAGTAAAACAGGACCGAGACCATCCTAAGATGCAAATGGTAAAAAATTCCATATTACAAATAAAACAAGGTGAAATTTAGAAAAATATTCATGCGAGAATGCGGACCATTAACGGTTGATGGATCTCGGTGAATGTTTTGACTTTTTGGACTAGTTATAGTTCCTAAGAAATTTGCGTTTGAAAACTACTAGCACATACCACACAATGCAAAGTGCAAAGGCTAACCACCCTTGTTAATGCTAGAGAATTTACATCAAAAGGACTTGATGAATATTGCATGTTTAGTAAGATCAATATAGAACATCTTATACCCAATGGTCTCGCAGAGGCTACCTTCAAAGGTTACAGATGGTGTCTAAGGAATAGGTTATGCGTACCAACCTATCTTTTATTGCTTTGGGGATATGCAATATTACACGCATCTTACTTAATTTGTTTTAGAACCCAATATTAGTCAACCTTTTCGCGTACCGGTTGGTAAATTTGGATTTAAGCGACATTCGTGTTTTTACGCATTTTTGGTTACACTATATATGTGCCATTACGACTCCACATCGTACTATGATGGGTCTTCAAAATTGTTAAGTAGTTATGTTGGAAATGAGTTCCCAATAATTATCCGCATTTTAAAACTTTTGGCAGGAGATCTCTTACCGCTATATTTGCGGGTTGTCATTTTAATGAGGCATTCTTCCCGTCGTTAGGGGGAGATAAGAAAAAGTATTTTCTAAGTGAACATGAGGAATTGTCGTGGTTTGTTCCCACTATGTCTCATGTTGATGTTGATTCTTGTACTCCACAAATGTAAATGTGAAGTGGCAAAGAATAATCGATTTTCAGAATGTACACTGATGTCGCTAAAGTGACAAGATCACACATACCAGCTGCAAATATTCTGCAAGGTTAGAAATCCTCGGTATAGGGTACACCATAGACTAAGGTATTGCAACTACACTTGGTGGAAGTGTAGTTAAGGCCGTGGCTCCATAATGGAAGATGGAGATGCCACTAGGTTCGATCAATGCTCACCTAGAAAGGAAGTAGATGAGTAAGGCACAACCTAATTTGTATCATTAATGAAATCATCTCATTTGATTATCTCTGACTATGTCCATGAATCAATACTGGAGGACGCTCCGAAGTTTGGCGATTCCAGAGAACAATGACATCCCAAGTGGATTATGAGACACACACGAGTCAATGGAAATATCTTGTGAGTATATTAATGATTATTATTTTCATAATACGGTTGCTAAAGGAAATAGAGCACGATGAGATCGAACCATGCTTCTTATTGTTTGAATATCAACAATAAAGAGCATATTTGGCCTACACAATCCAGGTAGAATTTGATTATTTGACAAATATATAGGTATTTGGTGTGGTAGTGCTAACCAACCAAGTGTAAAGCCTGTGGACATACATGATTATTTGTCACAAAGCACAGTGAGAATAATGAAGTCGTAATGGTATAAAGACTCTCCCGTGGCGCGAGGTATCTCACAAAGCCACGGAATTGTTTACTTTGTTGTAATGAGCATTATAGAATTTTGCTACTTAGTTAGCTTGGTAATTTCAAAAGGACTTGAAATGCAGCATATGTATGTGGTTGTTACGTATCTCTGAAAGAATCAAGAGATATAAGATATTTACAAAAGTACTTGATAGACTTTTTGTTTCCCAAATAAATGACTCTAAACCACAGAGTGCGTTTATGATTAGATAGAACGCTCACTTATAGATTCAAGCAATCATGCGGTTGTGGTATACCCGTCCAAGTGACTATTTGATTTGGAGGGGATAGACAAGTAAGTTATTTTTCCTTGCGTATTCACAAGAAAGTTCCGATTTCGAATTGTAACTATCTATGTCGATGGTACAGGACATGATGGGTACTCTTGATGTAATAAGAGACCTGAAAAGGTATTTGAAATCCGAATTTGAGATGAAAAATCTGGGGAAAGCTCGACCGAATATTGAGATTGTGGTATATTATCCCACCAGTTTGCATTTGTCTAAAGTTATCAGGAAATTTAACAAAGACATGCATCCTGATAGCACTCCCATGATTAGTCGAGGTTCAAATATAAGTAAGTGACCATTTCGACTAAAGGAAAATGACGAAGATGTGTTGGGAGATGAAATTCCCATATCTAAGTACAATAGACGCATTGTTGTACTTAGTATAATAATTTACTCGATAAAATTTTGCATCCTCAAGGAATTTGTTAGCTAGATATAGCTCAGCGCCAACGCAATGTCATTGGAATGGTATAGTGAATGTAATCACGTACTTAAAGGTAACCATTGACATAAATTTGTTTTATCCCTACAAAGACATTTAAAGGAATGCTAATGAAAGTGCAATCCAAAAGTTGTTGATTATGAAGGAACAATAATCTCTTCTCCAACGAAAGTAATCGAGAGGAGATATGGTAGATTATTTTCTAAGTTATTACCGATATTAGGCCAAAAGTACGTGACTAAAGGAACTATGCCTGGAACAACTCAAAGTAATCGGGGAGATGCCGACATCGGGGGAGGATCCAAGGATATGATGTCGACATATTTTACTTGAAATTGAAGCTGTATTGTACTCTTTTTCCTTTCGATCGAGAATAGTTTTTCCCAAAGGGTTTTGTTACTCGAAAAGGTTTTTAGCGAGACAACACTAAAAACATCAAGTATGTTGAACGTTGAAGACATAAAGATCGTCGTTGATATTACTTAAAATATCAGAATCAATGAAATGAAACGCGATAGTCTGTTAACCAATGTAACTTCCAGAATCAACAACAGGGTCTTATAAGATTTCAAGTCACCAAGGTACAATGTGATAAACTCTTTTTGACTGCATTAGGCTAATGAAAATTGTCTGACATCAGGGGGAGCATCTAATGGTGTGTTGAACTATTTTCTTTCACCGAGGTTAATTTTTCCCACGGGGTTTTGTTACTCGGCAAGGTTTTTAATGAGACAACAACAAACACTAGGAATGTAATTTCCCAGCTAAGACTATTATCTTTCCTACAAGTATTTTCTTCTTTAAAAGTTGTGAAGAAACTAGTCAACTTCAATGGAGCAAAGTGATCATCTGCAACGGATCACCCTTACTTGCATCTATCACGTTGTACTCTTTTCCTTTCGTCAAGGTTTTATCCCACTGGGTTTTCCTTGTCAAGGTTTTAATGAGGCAACGTATACGTATCAAATTATGTTCTAAGTTCACTTAATGTTGTATCCCTTTTCTTTAGTTCAGTTTTGTCCCTGCAGGTTAGCTTTGACGAAGTTTTAACAAGACAACTAACTTAGATTCGACAATCTTTGAAGATCGTATTACATGTGATGAACTACATGTAAAATACGAAGCAACATGTGAAGAGATGTACCAAGGTTTTGTCCCACTGGGGTTTTCCTTTTCAAAGTTTTAATGGAGCAATTGTCTTAGAATCAGAAGTCATCAAGGAGAGAACTACATTTGAAGACCTACATCCGAAGCATTGTATGTGAAGTACTGCATATGGAGTTTTATTGGACCGCACAAGGGGGAGTGTTATAGGGCTTTAGCCCACAGATGTGCAGCCCAATGTAATAGCTAGGGTTCTATTCCTATTGTATATAAAGGATACTATAAATATGTAATAGGGTTACCCATATTAATAAGAAATCCCTCTCCTTCTCTGTCTCTTCGTCTTCTTCTCCATAATCTACTGCAAAACTAAGAATTAATATTGAAACCATAGAATTAAAGTTTGGTGAAATCCTGATTCCCAGTAATCTCTCAATATTGTTATCATCCTTTATTTTATTCACTAGATTAATTTTATAATTTAAGTCTAAAATCAACTTCACAAGTCCGAGAATCAAACCCTATACTTACCACTTGTAAAACTACATCAAGAATAAGCAAAAGTATTAGTTGGGATCCATTTATCATGTGTTCAGTTATTCGAGTTGTTCGTGTTGCTAGGTTGTGCAATTCTTTTCATGCTTGACCCTGTCATGTGATTAAGGTACCGAATACTACGAATTACTTCCACAATATTTGGTTTTTTTCCTTCTAAGACACATCTACAACGTTCCTTCCATATTTCCCAGTTTGCGTTGGCCGTCTTAACTATCCAATCCTTGTCTAAGTTAACAAACTCATTTGCAAACCAACTTGTGATCCAACCATCAACACTAATGTTAGTATATTACATACTTCTTATAGCACCATGGATTGAGGTCCAAACTGCACGAGCAAATGGGCAATCCCATATTATGTTCTTAGTAGTCTCAACAATCTGATTGCACATGCTGCAGTTTTCCCCACCATAGTTCGCTACTCTGCCCATACGTTCAATTGAAGGTACGATGTCATTTATGCGTTTCCATAGAAAAGTTTTAACCCTTGGCAAGGTATCCAAATTCCATAGTTTCTTCCATAGTGTGGCCATATTCACGTCGTAATTGCAAAAGTTGCATTTGTCTTGATATCCATAAGCTTTCCGATTTGATTTTACAGGTGAATTGACCATTTTCGTAAGTGTCCGTGATCAATCTATATATTAAGTGTCTTTGGTATCCTCATGTTCAAGATTTTGCTGGCATCTTCAAGGGGAAAAATTTGGTGAATGACTTGCAACTTTCCAAGCTTTAGTGTCGCATCAATTAAATCACCGATGTGCTATAAGTGACTGCCAGCTTAAAGTCTTCAATGGAAACTGGTGGTTCTTGTTTCCTTGAAATCCAATTATCTTTCCAAGTGATTATTTTCTTCCCATCTCCCAAGAGCCAGAAGTTATGTCTTTCAACGAAGCCTATTTCACCAAAGATGCTTTGCGCACGCCCATGCCAAATTATTCTTTTTTGTTGCATGAGTATCAAAGTATCGGAAAATTTCTTTCTTTTAATGTCTTAGCCCATGGATGATGAGAGTTATGACAGAGCCTCCACACAGATTTAGTTAATAAAGCTTTGTTGAAGCGTTCCAGATCCTTAAATCCTATACCTCCAACTTCTTTATGGCGGTTAACTCTTTCCCAAGAAGTTAAGTACACTCCTTTGCCATTTTTCTTGTTCCACCAAAATCTTCTCTGTACCCTATCTATTTATTTTATTGTTTCCTTTGGGATTTTGAAAATTCCCATTTGGTGTGATGGCATAGCATTTAGGACATGCTTAACCATAACTGATCTTCCAGATTGAGTTAAGAACTTTCCATTCCACCTTAAGAGCCTTAACTTCATCCCTTCCACAAGAGATGAGAAAGCCGTTGTCCTTCTCCTATTAAGAAACAATGTAATTCCTATATATTTCTCATCAAGAGACATCCTCTTCATCTTCAATCTTCATAATAAAATCCTGGAGTGTCTTGAGTGAAGATACTTGGACAAGAAAAGCGTAGATTTACGGAGATTCACTTGTTGTTTTGATATGGAATGAAGTCGATTATGACCTGCAATAGATTATTGACATTATGAAGACCATCCTTGACAAATAACAAACAATCATCAGCAAAAAAAGAATATGTGACAATTTGGTGGTGCATTATTTGCAATTTTTATGCCTTGTATCTTATTCTCAGCTTCAGATTTGGCCAGAGATCTTGTGAAAACCTCCATGGTAAGCAAGAATAGATAGGTTGATATTGGATTACCCTGTCGTATTCCTATAGTGGGCTTAAATAGTGTGCATGGTGAACCATTTAACATAACTGAATCTCGTGGTCTTTGATACATTCTTGTATCAAGTCACAAAAATGATCAAGAAACCAAAACTTTCCATGACTTTGCGCAGGAAAGACCATTCCACTCGATCAAACGCCTTACACATGTCTAGCTTCAATACCATGTATCCCATTTTTGTCTTCTTTCTTTTTATGCAATGGATTAATTCATGCGCAAGTGTGATATTATCTCCTATTTGCCTCCTGGAACATATCTTTGCTTGCATTGGTGAAATTAGTTTATCCATCAAAGGTTTGACCTCATTGCCATAATCTTTGTGATCAACTTATATGTGGTGTTACATAAAGCTATAGGCATGTAGTCACCACAGTGCATGATGAATCGAACTTTTGGTATTAAACAAAGATTAGTCTTATTCATCTTCCTTAGCATCCTCTCACTGGTAAAGAAGCTCTGAATCATTTGTATAACATCCTCTTTGGTAGTGCCCCACTGAGTCTAGAAAAATCCTAGAGGAAAACCATCCGGTCCTGGTTCCTTCCATGGATGCATGCTTTGTAGGGCTTTGTAGATCTCTGTCTCATCTGGAATCCTGGTAAGTGCAACATTTCAACTTCTGTGATACACCTTGTTAAGAGACTAAAGAGTTCTTCATTATTAACTGAATCAGATGTGCTCATTATGTTACTGAAATGAGAAGTGAGCAGATCTTCAAGATTTTTCCTACCATTTTTGACTACCATTTGGTTTGAGAAGCGATTCAATAAGATTTCTTGATTTTCTTTGTTTGTCTGTCGATGGAAATACTTATTGTTTTGATCAACCTCTCAAAACATTGTATCTCTTGATTGTTGCCTCTGTAGAACTCTTCCTCACGTGCATAGTACTTGACTTGAAATGGGTCCGAAAAGGCATTCATTAATTTTATTTTCAATCTGCTTTGATTGATCATCACCATAATTTGGTTGATGTAGATTACTTAACTTATCTTGAAGACATTTAATATTATCATGAATATTACCAAAGGTTTCCCCATTCCATTTAGACAAATCCCTTCTAGTGATATCTAGTTTTTTATCTAGCCTAAAAGCAGTAGAGCCGTGAACATCTTTTGACCAAGAGATACCTATTTGGTCTTTGCAAGAGGCTTCTCTGAGCCAACACTCAAAAAATTTCCAGTTTTTAGACTTAATAGTATCATTGGGATTAACATCCAAAAATATTCTATATTGGTCAGAACCAAGAAAAGGCAAGTGTTTAAGTATGACATTTGGAAAAGTCAATAGCCAGTCAGGGTTTATAAGAGCTCTATCCAATCTTGATTTGATTCTACAAGTGCCATTCTTGTTGCTAGTCCAGGTATAAGGACTTCCATGATAACATATATCAGATAAGCCAATAGAATAAGTTGAACTATGTTAGAGGTTCTAGAGGAAGAGCCAACACTATTTTCTCTTTCATCAACATGTATGGTGATGTTTAAGTCTTGATGAGTGCCAAATAGTGCATATTTATACACCTTTTTATTGGCATTTTACTCATCTTTTGTGCTCAAGAATCAGATATTATCCCAGATTCTGTGTTTTCTTTGTTTTCAAGAATAAATATTTGTATTAATTAATTTTGTGTTTTTAGGTAATAAATAAAGCTCGGAGAATTTGAGGAGCCAAAGAGCGAAGAATTGGAGTCGAGCATCTAAGGAGCAGAAAGCCGAAGCCCGCGCGCAATAGTTGCAACCCAACAAGTAGCAACTCATATACAAGACATGGGCTTGAGCTGGAGCAACCCGCGACCCGGATCCGAGCCCGTCCACTCCAAACCGTTGAGATCTCTCTCATCCACATCCTACGGTCGCTGAGCCTCCTCATCAACCCTCGATGTACTCGCGCAACACCAGATCGCTCCAAAACCGGCTACCTCTCTCAGCCGTTAAGATCTTCTCCAACCAATCCGACGCTCGCTCCATCAGTCTCATCAAAGCTTGATGTCTCCGCCCCACAGCAAAAATACATATCCCCTACACCTCAGCCGTTCAGATCCTCCACCTGCTAGATCCTACGCTCGCTGAAGCGTTCTTATCATCCCCCGCTGTTCGTGCCTCACAGCAAAGCACCCATACCCCTATACCCTAATCGAACCAACTCATTTTTCTTCTTCTCCTTCTCTTTCTTCTCTTCTCTCTTTCCCACGAGCTCGCAAACCCGGCTCCTCCCCATGCCTTGCAGAGCCACCTCATCACCACCAACTCCTTTATCTCTTGTCACCATCATCACCATGTGAAAGCCGCACCACCCACCTCTCTAGCTCTTATTTTCTCTCTCTTAGCTTCTGCAACCCTAGAAGCTAACTTAGAGAAGATAAGAACTAGGGTTAGGTTAGCCAACAACCATGCATGGCGTTTCTGAGAGCCGCAGAAGAAGGGAACAACGAATTCAGAGTATGGGTTTGCCTTAATTGTCATTTATTTTCTATTTTTAATCGAATTTAGGGTTTGGGTATTTGGAGGAGTTGCATGTATAAATAGAAGAGGGCGAGAAATTAGTCACGCCTGGATTAGCCGGAGTGTCAATTAGGTTTATTTTGCTTAAATTGTTATTTTATCATGTTCTAGTTTAGTTGCAAGGGTTTCATTGAAACCCTCATTCTCTACTTTGTTTTAACTCTGTGAACTATCTTGAGTACTTAATATCATCAAATGTCTTCAATACAAGTATCCAGTGTTTTTTCTCTCACAATGGATGCCTTGCATCCATTGTAGTTAGGTTACAACTACATTGAGGTTCTCGCAACTCATACTTTAGACCCAAATGCTTGATCCCTTTGACTAGTTGTACTTAATTAGACAACTAGTGCTGGGTCAGCACTTTAGTTGTTCTTTGAAGCATTACAGGGAGAGATAAGTGGTGGGTTTGACACCCTGCCCTTATCAGTCACAAGGCAAGAAAGTCTCAACTCAGTTGAGCACACAGTAGGAGTGAGTGGTGGAATTGAGACCTTAGCATCCCCTGTCACTATTTGTTTACCTTAGTTTAGGTTTATATCATATCTCAACATCAGTAGTTTCGGCACAAAAACATCGTGTTACATTACCTTCACTTAGAACTCAGTTAAGCAGCCTTAGATCATTCAAGAGCACACCTAGTCCTTGTGGGATCGACCCGTACTTGCCGCGTCTCCAATAGACGCCGTGCACTTGCGGTATAACCCGTAGGCCAATTTATTTACCCATCTTCCAGGCCTACCAAGTTTTTGGCGCCGTTGCCGGGGAATTGGCGTGTGCCCTGTGATCCATTGCTTGTCTTTACTAAGATTTATTCATCCCTGTACATATCTAGTGTAACTTAGTTTCCATTGTTATACTTCAGTTTTTGTAGCTTAGCTTCCCTGTAGTGTACTTAGTTTAATTTTCTTATAAACTGCATCTGTAACTTAGCATATCATTAGCCTCTCATTGCATATCTGGTATAACCCTGCATATAGTTTGCTTTCCCTGTAATTTATAACTTGTTTTAACCTTTGCATCATAGCTTCCTGTTGTAGTTTCATAGCTCTCTGCATCATCCTCTGCACATTGTTCCTTTTGTTGCATCTTACTTTTCGATCTGAGCTATAAGCTTCATGGCCTTGTAGCTTAGTGTTAGTATAACTCTTCAAGCCCTTTTGACAGTCCAAATTACTCTTTCCCTGTGTCAGTCCAACTTATTCTCAAGCTTGCATTAGTCAGTTCCCCTTTTCCTTGTTCTTTAACTCATCTGCTGAACTGAGCTTGCATAGTGATTACTCATTACTCATTGTTGCTTTGACTGCTTTTGTTATTGGTTGAGTGTAGGATCATAATATCGCAACGTGCAGGGCTCGCGGGGTTAATAAACAGCGACGTCGCGAGGCAGTCGCAGACAGCTAAAATAAATGACGCGATGAATAACGACACACACAAAACAGCGAGAAAGACATGGAACCAAGGCGAGGTTAAGAAGTGTCGCGAGAATAAATGTTTGTACATCTGCGACACTTCGCGGAACATTTCCGAAATAAAAGGATAGATTAGCTGTCATCCACTATGTATCGCCCTATATAAGGGGTTGAGTGAGTCTGTTGTAAGGGAGAGATCTTTTGGAATTGTTGGGCAAGTCATTAGGAGAGAGAAAGTTCAAGAGTGTTTTACTTGCTAAGTGTAATCCTACTTTTCTGTGTAAACAACTCATGAAATTAATCAATAAACATTCTCAATTATACAACTTTCAATGGACTAATTAATCAAAATATAGTGAGGGGTGTAGTGTGGGAAAACCGCTACTACATATGCGCTAGAAACAGGACGAGCAAGTGATTGTGAAGAAATTGGAAAGAATTTAGATTAACAAGAGAAGAGATTTGGAAAAGATACTCTAGAATTCATTGAAAAGAAAGATGGCTAGAAGAAGAAATGTACAAGGGCAACCAACGATTGTAAGAAGAAGTGGGAGACTTGCTGGAGAAAGGAGGAATGAAACAGGAGAATCATCAAGGATGAATATGAGAAATGATGGAGAAGGTCAAAACCAATCACCAATCTCCCCAGTAGCAAACGCGGCTGTGGATTATGATAGAGTAAGTGTGCATACTTGGAGATCTGATTCTGAAGACGAGAGAGAAGAGGAGCAGCAATTTGGTGAACAATGGACAAGGAGAGCAAGGGATGAATGGAGAAATGAATCCAGGAAACGAAGAAATGGCAGCGTTAGAAAGATTGAGACAAACAATACATGAAGAGAGACGATTAGAAGCAGAGGAGCGAGCAAACTTGACAAGACAAAATCATGGGCGAGGATGGAAAATATGAGGTTGCAAAAAGAAGGAGATCTAGAAGTAGCGTGAGATCAAGTTCTAGATCGAACAGAGAGAGAAGAAAGAAGGAGAGTTTTACCAACGAGAAAGTGCGGGGAAGAAACACAAAATCCGAATACGAGAGCATGGCGAGAGAAGTGGGGAAATAGAAGATCGTCATATTCCTCGGCCGAAAATCTTCAAAATGAGCGAAATAGGGAAAATCAAGAAAACACGCAACTCCAAGGGCCGAATGATCCAATTGTTGAAGGAAGAATAATTCTACACGGGAGAGAAGAATTGAGAAGAAACCGAGAGATCGAGGATGACATTGAGAGACACTACATTGAACAAGCGCGACTAGCTCGCGAGAGAGAAAGAATAAGAGCGAGAAATGGAAAATCAAGAGATGGAAGAAGCAATCCTGAGAATAACCATGACAACCGCGAGAGAAGGAGGGAACAAAACCGTACCAATAGAAATATTAACGAACAAATTATGAGAGGGTGCAGATGATGAGAGCTGAGAGGCAACCAAGAAGAGAGAACAACCGATATAATGGCGTGCGAATTAACGAAAGAGACGAAGAAGAGCGTCGCGAGGAGAGAAGAGGAGAAAATAATGAGCAGGAAGGTCAAAATAGACACGAGCGAAGAAGGAGAGAAGCGAGCTAAAAAGACCAAGTAGAAACAAATTCTCGAGGCAAATGAACAAATCTTAAGAGAACTAGCTGAAATGAGAGGATTCTTGAATAATAGAAGGGAAGGAGGAAGGAGACAACTGGACGAAGCCATCGCGAAGCCGCGAAGAATCCCTTCACGCTAGAAGTACAGATGGGAGGAATACCTCCTAAATGCAATCTACCGCACTAACCAACATCTTTGATGGAACAACTTGTGCGATACAACATATTAAGGCTTACATGAGATGTATGTTACAATGGGAGAATCATGATGCCATATTGTGCAAATATTTCGCGTCAAGCTTAATAGGAGAAGCACTAAAATGGTTTGAAGGTCTGCCAAGGAACACAATCACATCTTTCAATCATTTACAAGCCACATTCAGGAGCATACATAAGTAACAACTCTTGCGACTGTATTGAAGATGTATTCGGGTTGAAACAAAGGATTGGCGAGAGCTTAAGGCAGTGATGAGTAAGATGGAGGACCATGTGCAGCGAAATGGCGGGACGGGTTGAGGAGAGATATCTCATACTCTCATTTGTGAATGCTCTCTTCGCGACTAACTTGTTATACATTCAAATTTTTAGAATCAAAAATACAATCACGATGGCGAATCTGCGAGAATTACGGGAAGAATATATTGCCTTAGAAGAAAGACAAAATGAAATGAATTCTTATCCGGTCGCGAACACGAGCTCCAACGCCGCGAACGCAAGTTTGTTACCTCAATTCATAAATACAGTGGCGAGCACTTCGCAAGGACAGCAGGCAAGGAGAGCGTGAGGGACGGCGAGAAGATAGTAGCCATGGGAAGCCACGATCAAGAAGAGTTTGAACGTGAAAGGAATTACTACAACCGTAATGACAATAATAAGATTCGAGAGGCTAGATCATGTGCAAGAAACTTATGGTGGACGAAGACAAATTAACCGTGGAGGGCGAGAGAAGTCATAGAACAAGATGGGAACAGTTAAGATGCCTCCACTTTGAATGCTAGCGTTGAAAAGATGCGGGAAGCTATACTTGTGATGGAAAATGTACCAAGCACCTTGGAATGTTGGAATGGAACCACCGCCGGGCGATAGAAGTCATGAGTTTTGTTCTTACCATCGCTTCCATGGGCATCAAACAAACGATTGTAGAAACATAAAGAGAATTATTCTCGGGATGATTGATCGGGGAAGTGAATCACTTTCTAAAGGAGAAGAAACAGGTCGGACATTACCACTACCACCCAGAGATGCAGAGAACGAGTGTCGTGAAAGGAAAGGAAACATTTGTGATAGAAGTAGGAACAAAAGCCAAGAATTTGAACTGCAACTCTATTGTCCACTCCTATCGCACCATCGAAGATTTCCATGACAACGTACTCAGTAGAGTCTTTGCGAGAGATGCTAATGATAAAGAAATAATGAGTCCAAGCGAGAAATGTTGATTAGAAAAGTGGCGATTGAAGACTATTTCTTTCTCTGCAGATGAAGTACCAAAAGGAAGAGAAACACACGATAGCCCGTTGGTTGTGAAACTAGAGATTAACCCGAAACCAGTCGATGGGGAAGATGATGAGGCAGAAGCTTGTTGGGCGATCAACCGAATTCTAATCGACACCGGAAGTTCGGTGAATATTCTCTTCTACCATACTTACAAGACGATGGGCGGAAAAGATGAGGATTTAATCCCTCGACATACAAGATATATGGCTTTAATGGCACCGCAAACAAGCCAAAGGGAGAGGTTCACATGAGAATACCTCTACAAGGATTATCAAGCGATGTTCTATTCTGCGTGGTTGATGTGGAATCCCCGTACAATGCACTAATTGGGAGGCCATGGCTTCATGAAATTTTGGGATCGCCTCAACATACCATCAATGCATAAAATTTCCACACCCAAGTGGCATTGGTATCATACGGGAGATTGGAAGGAGTCGCAACAGTGCCATGAGGTCGATATAGAAAGCTGCGAAGAAAGAAGTGCCAAAAGAAAGGGTTGGAAGCAACATGTGAGAAATGAACAGAGAAAGGAAAACCGATGGTAGATGCTATAGAAGTGAGGGGTGAACATACCCCGCGAGGTGAATGCTTAGAGATGAGACCAATATTATAACAATGAAGAAGCAAAAGATATGAGGAACAAAAGGCATAAGAAGTGAATAATCAATAACAAAGCAGGATGCAAAGTAACATTTGAAGTAATGATGTGCGAGAATCTCGCAGACCAAGAGTAAAATGAGAATACGATTAAGAAAGAAAAGTGAAATACAACAAGTGAAAGCAGAATCGTGCGAATACTTCGCAGACAAATATCGACAAATAATGAAACATGAATGATTGAACGATTTAACAAATATAAATGCGCAAATGAATGGGACGAACCTTTATGGCGTACACCTAGTTCGCGAATAACATTTCGTAAGAGGCAAATGTAAGACCTAAAGTGCGTCATATAAGGGGTATCTCTCGCCGTGGTTCGGGGGAAGGTTACACCGCTCCCAAGCCTGAACCATGAAAATTTGGGGCCCATGAAAGCCTATCAGGAAGAGGTACCTTGGATTCCCAACTACATATGTAGGTTATACCCTGGTTGGGCGACCGAGGGTCTCTTCCTAGGGAGTCGAGTGTATGCTCAAGGCGCCGAGGTACGGTTGAGCCGAGTGCCGGGATGGATGAACCTACCCTGGCCATTCTTGGCAAGTCTTGGCATGCGTTGCACTCGCCCAGAAGAAAACTCCACTTAGGGTGCAGTCTCGTAACCATAAACCCTATAGGTATAAGGGATAAGAGAGCTGAAAACAACCAGTTGTTGTTAAGACCAGGATGGGAGGAGCTAGTCTTGTATGGCCGATGTTTCGCCTCCTTGAAGGGGCAACCGGGAGATGATAAGGGCGGTGCTCTCCATTAGGGGAGTGCCAAAAGCAGACGCAAATGTCATGAGGCTTTGTTTTCGCAAGGAGACTTAGGCTTGTCATATTTGTGCAATGATCTACTTGAGAGGCAATAATACTAACGCGAGGGTAAGGCGAGATCAATGGGTCTTTACACGAAAGTGTACGGACGTCCTGCGATTTCGTCGCAAGGCGGCAATGTCATAGGGCTTTATATTCGCAAGGATATCTAGGCCTGTCATATTGTTGCAACCAAAACATCTGCAGAGGCAAAAATACTTGAAAAATGATAAGGCAAGATCAATGGGTCTTTACATACAAGTGTAAAGACGTCCTGCGATTTTGTCGCAATGAACAGTGGCGGGGAGGACCTCTAATTAGGGAGGTCTAACTTGGAAGACCACACAAAATGATAAGGCAAGGTCAATGGGCCTTTGCATGAAAGTGTAGAGGCGGCTGCGACCTTGTCGCAAATAAAAAGAGATAGAATTCTCAATTCATGAAGATACCCGCGATTCCGTCGCGATGATCCATTTCAATTCAAAATAAGATTATTATCAAATACAAGAAGACAACTAAAATCTTCCATCGAAGATAAATAACGAGAGGCAAGTATGGGAATGGAAAAGATGGAACATTGTTATTCATCTTCCGACGAAAAGAGTTATACATCAATAATGTTAGCCAATTATATTACAAGGAAGAACTAACAAAAAAGGGGAATGAAGATTGAATTCATAAAAAAAAGAGAGTTCACTATAACAAAGATACAAAGAATGTATGATATTACACATGAAGAAAAAGAAAACAAAAGAATTATATCTTTGGTGATTCTTCTTCTTCATCTGATTCATTAGTTTTATTATTCTCATCGCCAGAATTTTCTTGTTCGCCAGCTTCACTATCAGAAACTTCAGAGACAGGTAGATTCTCAGGAACCTTTTCAAGAAGCCAGGGATATGTATGCAGAGGGATGTTCTGGTGCTTACAAACATACTCCATGGCTCCATTGCGAAAACGAATGACATCATTATTAAAGTTCTCCTTTGTTGTTTCAAATTGTTTCTTCAACTTGGAATACTTGTTATTACGGAGGAGAGACTCTTCGCGAAATGTTGTTTTTGATTCAAGTTCTTCAATTTCATTTGGAAAATTCCCGTGAGTTGTTCTTTCTCGATTCAAGCTCTCTAATTCTAACCCGAAGCCTCTTCTCGATTAACGCAAATAAGTAACAACAAGTTAATAATTTACAAACGGTACAAATGTGAAGTTAGAAGCGATAAGGTATAATAAGCAACCTTCTCCATCGGATATCATATCTTTAACCAAGGAAGTATGCTCGACGTGAAGACTAACATCAACCCCTAGGTTATTTCTGGCGTTATCTAAAACTTTCGCAGCCCAGGCGAATTCATCGTCATTATTTATAACAAGGAGCGAACGAATCTGATCTTCTCGCTCACTAAGTAAGGAATTCTGGCGAAGCAATTCATCTCGCTCAATTTGTAGCTCAAGAAGAGATTTTTGAAATGTTGCTAATGCTTGAGCACCATTGTTAGCAATACGATCTTTGTCATCTATATGATCACTAATTTTCTTCCTCAAAATTTTGATTTCTTTACGAGACTCAAGAAACATTTGTTTAAATTGGTTGGCCGCACTTAAACCAGATCTATGTTCAATCTCTAAAAGGCGATATTTGGTCTGAAGTTCATCTAATGAAAGAGAGTTAGTTTTGTTCGAAGAACTACTTAAAGAAGTGTTGAGGTGAGCGAGAAGAAGGTTATTATCCATAGGTTCAGGAAATGTATGGAGAAGAATAGCCTCGTCGGAGAGATTATATACGTCTGCGAAAGTAATAAGTTAGGTGGCAATACGCGACCAATAAAATAAAAATAATAAAAGAAGGCAAAATATTATACCATAAAGTTGTTGATTAGCGTTTTGAAGGGTGGATACCCTCTCCTTTTGGGAATCAAGTTCGGTATTTAACTTTTGAATTTTCTCGTCTTTATCGCGAGATGACGCAGCTTCAATTTCTAATTCTCGAATCCTCTTATTTAACTGAGAATTCTTCCTTTCAAGATTGCTACGTCTTCTCTCAAGATCTGAGGCAACTACAAAGAAGACCTTCCAACCTATGAAAGAAGATAGAAAAGTTTGTTAATACATATACAACAATATAAAGTCAATGGGGAGATATGATTGTATACATACCAAGGATCCAAGCGCATTCAAGAAGTCAGGAGACATAGTTCTAGAGACTCCATTGAAAGAATCATTGCCCTCCAGTAGAGTGGCATTGCACACGTTTGCGAGAGTTCCGCAGAGAGAGGCTAGGGAGCATCTCCCATTCCTTGGAAAGAATCAGAAGATACTAGACAACTGACCCATAGAAGAACCGATTAACGGGGTCCCCTGTAGCGAGAGAGCGATTCGAATCATGGTCATCCTCATCGAGAAGACTCGAGTTTGAGTTAAGGCGAGAAGAAGATTGAATCTTTCGCTTTTTAGTTAGTGGAGCAGAAGATTTATTCTTGCGGCGGCAGTTTTGCCCTTACTTTTATCCTTCGCGGCTCTGACTTCTTCAACTCCAACCTTCGCATACGGTTAAAGATAAGAAACAGAGGCAACAATATTGTTTCAAATAACAAAGGAAGTGTTTCTTACTTCACTCGTAGCGATCGAAGTATGGTCGAGTACTCTCCAACGGATTATCCTTGTACTTTCTTCTCAATTTGGCGATCGAAAAATTATACAAACTCAACATATAAAAAAAAAAAAAAAAAAGAAAGTTGCGAAGGCAAGGTTTAAAATGGGAAACATACCTCATTTGCTTTATCGGGCCATTTGAACTCCCAAGGATGATACCTGCGAGATTCGCGGGAAGAACGTCTTGAGCCCGCGATATAAGGACCATTTAAAAACAAGGGTACAACCCACCATTTCTCATCTTTGGAGTGGCGAGGAGTAGTATTATTACCGGGTGCCAATCAATATCCCGCATGAGCAATTTATCCTCGGAGACATTATCCTTCTTTTTAAGGCGAATGCCCCGGCGAGACTTCGCATTAACCATCTTTATCACTTTGAATAATTTTCAAAAAAATTTTCTACGGTGTACTTCTCTCGAGATATTTCCAAGTCTTTGAAATCGGGGTGTCTAATAAGTAGTAGAGTATAAAGATCCTTTGCCGCGCCACGATTCGCGAATTCAAGCATTAGGCGAATGCAATCGCCACTCAACCGATAAACGGCCAGAGAGAATTTTTCATGGGCCAAGATTTCATAAAATAGAGGCAACTATGGATCGTATAAGGGAATGGGAAGTCCCGCGAGAAGCTGACCTAGCGAGACGATAATCCTTTGATCATCACATTGATGATCAGAAAATAACCTTGCAGAAAGAATGGATGAGGGTTCTTGATCGGGAATGGTCGATAGAGTGAAACCCTTCTCGAGCAACTTCGTTGAACTTCATCAAAAGAAGCTTTGTATGCACGACTAATGGCAGCCATTATCAGTATGGGAATGGATGAGAGGTTAAAGGTTAAGATCGATGCTAGAAAAGACGGAGAGAAGATTTGCAGTAGCAGGGAGAAGATTTGCAGTAGCAGGAGCGCAAATTGCGGAAGGAGAAAATCAAAGAAGTTGCGAGAGAGAAACTAAAGAATGAAAAGGAGGGAAAAGAAAACTATATATAGGAAAAAGATCCTCGAGAAAAAACGAGGTCAATTAATGCGAGAAGAGACATGAACGGTCAAGAATAAGCGGTTGGAAGAGACGTGTCGAGAAACGGCTTTAATGGTTAAAAGCGTATGCGGAATTGAAACAGATAAAGATAAGCAATCTTGAATGAATAAAAAGACTCGCTCTCATGATATTCTTCCCTTCGCAAGAAAAGTATGAGGAGAGACGAGGAGATGCAAAACTTTGGAACTTCGCAAAAAGAATAGAGGCAAGTACGTACTTTTCAAGTCCAAGTATTCTTTCGCTCGTTCCTTCGTCAACAAAGACCAAAGATTACTACAACAACGATTTTTCCTTAAAAATCGCTCTTCAAGCAATATTCAAGGAAAAAGAGGCAAGATGTAGGATCATAATATCGCAACGTGCGGGGCTCGCGGGGGTTAATAAACAGCGACGTCGCGAGGCGATCATGATGCGGCTAAAATAAATGACGCGATGAATAACGACACACACAAAACAGCGAGAAAGACATGGAAAGGCGAGGTTAAGAAGTGTCGCGAGAATAAATGTTTGTACATCTGCGACACTTCGCGGAACATTTCCGAAATAAAAGGATAGATTAGTTTGTCATCCACTATGTATCGCCCTATATAAGGGGTTGAGTGAGTCTCGTTGTAGGGGAGAGATCTTTTTGGAATTGTTGGGCAAGTCATTAGAGAGAGAAAGTTCAAGAGTGTTTTACTTGCTAAGTGTAATCCTACTTTTCCTGTGTAAACAACTCATGAAATTAATCAATAAACATTCTCAATTATACAACTTTCAATGGACTAATTAATCAAAATATAGTGAGGGGTGTAGTGTGGGAAAACCTGCTACTACATTGAGCTTGCAACCAGAGAACTGATCCTCTGTGTTAAGTAGCAGGTGCTTGCTGTGCTACCTGTGTTGCTGTGCAGGCCAACCCAAGAAGGGATAGAAGCCCTGAACTTGAGGTAAGATTCATTAAACTTGAGGTAAGATGGAGTCTTGAATGCATGCTTGAACCCATTAGACCCTGAATTGTTGCCTTGCCTTGGCTGAGTGCACAGACCTGTAACCCTGCTAAGCATGTTGATACTTTGTGAAACATTGCTTAACCATACCTGCTAAACTCTGCAATTCCCTGTGCATGAGCTGCTTGGTTATACTGATTGTTGCTTGACCATGAACTCCCTTGATGGCCTGTGCATAACCCATCTGCCCTGGTGAGCCAAGTTGTGAGCATAGCCTATGCATCTGTTGCGCATGCTCACTCCCCTGTGCATCATTGAAAGTGCGCTAAGCATCATTATGTTTGAATCTGTGTAAACCTGTTAGCTGAGAAGCCTTGGACTGAGCATTATTGTGTGGCCTGAGCATTATTATCTGCCCTGTGCAACCCTCCATTCTGAAGGCGTGAGGTGTGTTGCGAGTGCCGGCTCGTCTTTGTAAGTGCTGGCCTGCACCAAGAGCTGCACTTAGAGAGTTGCTAACCAGTGTAGTGCTCATTTGAAATCTATGCTTAGCCTGTACTTTGTATGCCATTAGCCCTGCCAGATTTGAGCAACTGAAGCTCGCAGTCGTGAGCTAAGTGAGGGCTGAATAGAAAACTTTGACTCAGCTGAGTAAAAGTCTGACTAAGCTAAGTGAGTGAACTAGTTATCGTTCACCGAGTTAAACCGCAGAGTTGAGTTGACTCCTCGAATATTTGAGTCAATCCTAACTCGGCCGATTTACCGAGTTGAATCGGGTTGTTTATAATCGAAACCTGGGGTCCACTCGGGCTAACTAAACTCAACTGACTTCTGGGCTTACACCAAACCGAGCCCAACTCAACCTAATCTGGGCTTCTCACAATCAAGCCACACAGCTGGGCTGAAGCAAACCTTTAACAACCAAGCCCATATTAGCTAAACTGTTGGGCTGTCTGCACAAAAACTGAGCCCACATCATTTGGGCTAGAACCCAATTCACTAGGTTTACCACACCCATTAAGTTTTGCAAACACTTTGGGCTGCAACCACACATAATCCCAATAAACCAAACTGAAGCCCAATCAACCAAAATCAAATCCCAATAAACCAAAGCCCCCAACAAAACCAAATGAAACCCAACAAACCAAAAACCCAATAAACCAAACTTAGTCCACTTCACTGGGCTTTGAGTTCAATTTGAGAGCTAGACCATGTCAGGATTTTGGTCCGCATCCTGGGATTCAAACAAATCCCTTAGAGAACGTGCTTACGGAGCACGCTTCACAGATGAACCCCACATACCATAGTGATTTTAGGGAATTTTATGCGCCCTCTCGGGCCCCGACCTCACATACCCTAATCACTATGATCACATGTATCATCCATCACAAGGTTGAGAATGAACACTCTCCTCATACCCAGTCATCACTTTTAGATCAATTAGAAGCTCGACTATCTCGCTTTAAAAAAGGCAATCTGTCAAATCTAATTCCCCTAGGCAATATGAAATGCATGCTTGCACCTTATGTGGTGGCTTAGACCACCCGCCGAGATCTTGTTATATTTTGCATGATTTTAGACAGTCTAGGGAAAACCATGATAATCCAATGAACGAAGTGTCTAGAAGTGACTATTGGGACCATAATCAACCTTGCACACATGCATCATTCACCACGGTGGGGAGATGAACAATTTTATACTCCCCCAACTCCTAGTTTGCAATCAACAATGGATACACTCATGGAGCTAAATGCTAGGCTTGAAATGAATGCAATGCATGACCATCCATATAGCAACATGTCTGAATTTCCCTTCTCTAGTGAACCTCATGTTCAACTATACAATGAATATCCATATGAGGAATGCATACCCACTAGTGAAGACTCTCCTTCAATGGAACAACTCAAGATGATTCTTCAAAGGAACCTGATTGAGTTACAAAATGATAGGATTGAAAATAGTGTTTCTAGTCTTACTCATGCAACTAACATTGAATATGAACCTAATCTAGAGGTAGATGAGTACACTAAAAGTACTACAATTTTGAATGGAGAGATGGATTTTTGCTATGATGATGATGATGATGATGAATATGAAGAGCATGTGTATTTTGAAAATGTAATAGAATCTTTAGGTTCGAGACATTAAGTGTCTCTCCCGTGAACCCTATGAATGATGCTTCTTCCGATATTCATGCATGTGATATTGATGTGGAACCGTGCAATTATCCTGTGAAAATGAACATGATTTACCCTCTTTTGACTTTAGGAAAGTGTGTGATGGTACAAATGATTTTAAAAATGAAAACAACCTAGATGTACCTAACCTCTCTCCGAGTCACAAATTGAAACTCCTTCACCCAACCTAGGTGTAGTTTGTCACAAAATTGCAAAACCAACTTTTCCGAAAATGCCTAACTTAGGCCTAGAGCTTTGTGCTTCCCAAGTCCTCTTGGACTATTTTGCATCAAAGTATAACACTCTTAAGGAGCCACGGTTGGAATGTGTATGTCACACTCTGTAATTAGCAAAACTCATTTTGAGTTAGACCTTTTGCATGATGTACCTTTAAAATTGCAAGATTTTGTTCTCACAAACACACCTGTTCACAAGTTTAGGTTTGGGGGAAACTCCTTCACATCTGCAGTCTTAGTTGCACTCTCTTGTTATATCTGTGTAAGGCTGTCGATGTTTGTATATATTTTCTATTGGGTTGATCCTCAACTCTTTAGATTGTTAGTTTATGGTGAATTTTTGTATATAAGCCAAAGTAGGGACTTGTTAAATTTTCTTTTCTTGATTCGGTTGAGTCTTCTTGCACATATATTATGCTAATCCGATATGATCTCCGTTGAGAATATTGGATTCTAGCCTTGACGAATGAAGCTCAACCTTGCTCCCCGCCGACATCCAGTAATCTCTTCCCTTTTATCTTATCAAGATAGTTCTCGTGGTACGTGACTGTTTAAATTTTTCCTATCTGTGACACATTGAGGACAATGTTTGATTTAGGTTTGGGGGTGCATTTGCATTTAGAGTTTTTAGTTTTTATTTTGCATTTAGAGTTTTTAGTCTTTTTAATCTTTTATTTTCATTTAAAAAAAAAAAAAAAAAATCAAAACTCTTTTTGTAAAAACCTCCAACTTTCAGAGATTTTAGAGTCACTAGTATGCTTTTAGCTATGTTTACATAGAGAGTCTGACCGAAATAACAGAAATTGGAAGTACCGGAGAACACAATCGGGTTGCTTAGTTGATTAGAGCGTTAAAGTTGGATTTAACCATCTGGGGGCGAATTAGGTCTTTGTTTAGATATTCGGTAGTAGAATTGTGATCACCCATAGTGGAGACTACCCAATTTACATCAAGTGAGGCACCAACCTTCAAATTTTGCAACTTTCTAGAAAAGCTGTTAGAGTGTGTGTCACCGTACGTAAATTAGGGTAGGAATGGTGAGCTACCCAACTTCGCACCATTTTCAGCACTACTTTTGATCTCTTGAGTGCTAGTTTTTGTCAATCATGAGGGTGACGTCTAAAGATGAAAACTCCTTCTAAATACCGATTTGTAGTTAGCATCATTCTCTCTCTCAATCAGCAAGACCCATAGAAACACATCATCGTCAGCAACCGGAGCAGAATTAGAATATTGAAAGAAAAATTGATATAGTCCAAGGTTTATGTGCAACAAAGAAAAAGAAAAGAAAATAGGATGAGAATTAATAAAAGTTATAAAATCAAGACAATACAAGTTGTGGAAAAATTGAGTGATAAAGTCCTTTGTCCATGGAGTTAGTTGTTTCACTATTTGTATTTGTATTTGTATTTTCACATATTATAAAAAAAAAAAAAAAAAAAAAAAAAATCAAAAATCAAAAATCAAAAATCAAAAAAATATTGTAGTTTATTTTCTTATTTTTGCTACCACCATGGTAAAGAAGTGTTTAAAAAGAAAAATCCAAACAACAAGGAATTTGAGTAGAAAAGTTAAAAATTGTCAAGTTTTGTGAAGTTTAGAAGTTCGTCATCAACATTTGAAGACCGAAGACCGAAGATTGAAGACGTTTCTATGGTTCTTATGAGAGAGTGATATTAATTGCCGATCGGGTGAAAAGTGAGTGAGTACTCCCACCCCTTACTAATGGTTGATTTCCTTTCTTAGAGATCATCAGAAAAAGACTCTTTTTGTCCACACTTTTGTGGAGTCTCCAGATTTTACTTCAGAAGGTTATCCTTCTTACCTACAACGTGTGCAGGATTTCTCTCTTTATTCCTCCCTGCACACATGAGAGACTAAAAAAGCGATCTTTTTGAGTGCAATTATCATAAAATCCTAATGGTGAGGCAGAAGTTGAGACTTATGATCACAATCGAATCCGAATTCTTTCATATGGTATGGTTACTTCTCGCTCAGCACTTAAGGATGAGAATGCGTTCTTTGGTAGGTCTAACTTCATGTTACTAGTATGCAGAAACTCTATGTACTCATAGCTTCTTGGATGCTTGAGACTCTTTTACACTCTGAAGTTGGAGAAGGTTTTGTGGGTACACCTCTTGTAAACCCTCACGAGACTATAACTCGTCCACTAGGGACACCTAGGGGTTTAAAGGCTTAGTGCATACGCTAAATGCATTCGAGAGACCTACGACAGTGGTATAGTTAGGATTTCTTATTTTTTGTTTCACTTGAGGACAAGTAAAATTCAGGTTTGGGGGTATTTGATGAGTGCCAAATAGTGCATATTTATACACCTTTTTATTGGCATTTTACTCATCTTTTGTGCTCAAGAATCGATATTATCCCAGCATTCTCGTGTTTTCTTTGTTTTCAAGAATAAATATTTGTATTAATTAATTTTGTGTTTTTAGGTAATAAATAAAGCTCGGAGAATTTGAGGAGCCAAAGAGCGAAGAATTGAGTCGAGCATCTAAGGAGCGAAAAGCCGAAGCTCGTGCGCAATGAGTTGCAACCCAACAAGTAGCAACTCATCTACAAGACATGGGCTTGAGGTGGAGCAACCCGCGACCCGGATCCGAGCCCGTCCACTCCAAACCGTTGAGATCTCTCTCATCCACATCCCACGGTCGCTCTGACCTCCTCATCAACCCCTCGATGTACTCGCGCAACACCGAGATCGCTCCAAAAACCGGCTACCTCTCGGCCGTTAAGATCTTCTCCAACCAATCCGACGCTCGCTCCATCGGTCTCATCAAAGCTTGATGTCTCCGCCCCACAAGCAAAAATACATATCCCCTACACCTCGGCCTGTTCGGATCCTCCCCTGCTAGATCCTACGCTCGCTGAGCGTTCTTATCATCCCCCGCTGTTCGTGCCTCACAGCGAAGCACCCATACCCCTATACCCTAATCGAACCAACTCATTTTTCTTCTTCTCCTTCTCTTTCTTCTCTTCTCTCTTTCCCACGAGCTCTGCAAACCCAGCTCCTCCCCCATGCCTTTGCAGAGCCACCTCATCACCACCAACTCCTTTATCTCTTCTGTCACCATCATCACCACAATGAAAGTAGCACCACCCACCTCTCTAGCTCTTATTTTCTCTCTCTTAGCTTACGCAACCCTAGAAGCTAACTTAGAGAAGATAAGAACTAGGGTTAGGTTAGCCAACAACCATGCATGGCGTTTCTGAGAGCCGCAGAAGAAGGGAACAACGAATTTAGAGTATGGGTTTGCCTTAATTGTCATTTATTTTCTATTTTTAATCGAATTTAGGGTTTGGGTATTTGGAGGAGTTGCATGTATAAATAGAAGAGGAAACTGAGAAATTAGTCACGCCTGGATTAGCCGGAGTGTCAATTAGGTTTATTTTGCTTAAATTGTTATTTTATCATGTTCTAGTTTAGTTGCAAGGGTTTCATTGAAACCCTCATTCTCTACTTTGTTTTAACTCTGTGAACTATCTTGAGTACTTAATATCATCAAATGTCTTCAATACAAGTATCCAGTGTTTTTCTCTCACAATGGATGCCTTGCATCCATTATAGTTAGGTTACAACTACATTAAGGTTACTGCAACTCATACTTTAGACCCAAATGCTGATCCCTTTGACTAGTTGTACTTAATTAGACAACTAGTGCTCTGGGTCAGCACTTTAGTTGTTCTTTGAAGCATTACGGGGAGAGATAAGTGGTGGGTTTGACACCTGCCCTTATCGGTCACAAGGCAAGAAAGTCTCAACTCGATTGAGCACACGAGTAGGAGTGAGTGGTGGAATTGAGACCTTAGCATCCCCTGTCACTATTTGTTTACCTTAGTTTAGGTTTATATCACATCTCAACATCAGCCGTTTCGGCACAAAAACATCTGTGTTACATTACCTTCACTTAGAACTCAGTTAAGCAGCCTTAGATCATTCAAGAGCACCCCTAGTCCTTGTGGGATCGACCCGTACTTGCCGCGTCTCCAATAGACGCCGTGCACTTGCGGTATAACCCGTAGGCCAATTTATTTACCCATCTTCCAGGCCTACCAAGTCTCCTAGTAGGATCCATGGAGTATCTATATTAAAAGTTTCACAAACATTCTTAATAAAATCCCATTGGTCTTTCCTTTCCTGTGGATATGGAGAACCATAAACACAAGAAAGTAGCCATTGTGGCTTAGCTGGGTCACTTCTAATAAGACAGTGAAACATATTTCTATCATGATGGATAATATCAAATTGGAAACCATCTTTCCATAATAAACAAATACCCCTAGCTCTTCCTATAGAAGCAACATAAAAGGTGTTAGGTAAACCTAAAGACCTAACATGCTTAAGGATTTTATCTGAGTTAATCTTTATTTCCTGCAAGAAAATAATGTCAGGTTGAAGCATCTTATTAATGTCAGATAAATAATTCTTAGTATCCTTAGTTTGCATAGCCATTGCAATTCCAGGAAATGATTCGCATTTGGATAAAAGCTGTTTTTGTAAAGAATGTAAACATGAAAAGAGGGTAATTGCTAAGACTTGCGTTGGAAATAAAAATTAAGATTGCTTGTTGGGAAATATTTGAATTTACCTGCATGGCCATGCTCGAATGATGTTTGTGGTTTCAGCTGTGCTAGTTCCTGATCCATTTGCTTACATCACCGAGTTATTATGAGTGTCCATAACAGCAGTATTGGTATTTGGTGGCTGGACATGGATATTGTGAGGGTTCATAAGTGGTTCATTATTGAGAACATAATTTCTCAATCTTTTCGATTGTCTTGGCTCATCTCCAGTATCTTCAGCTGCATTCCCAAGATTCATCTCCTATTCAAGATTATTATCCATGTTTCTCTCATCATTCCCCTCATAGACATCTTCTTTATTTCTTAGGTATTCTTCATACTCCTCTTCATACAAGCTATCAAGGTACAAAATGTTGGAAGTATGTAAACATTTGCTGTCATATGATCAATGACAAAGCACTTGTCACAGATCTTCTTTGTTGGAGCTCCTAATGGTATCTGATCCAAACTTTTTCATTTGTAGATGTATTCCACCAGCCACCCCTATGCAATGGCTCTGTAAGACTTATTTCTAATCTTGCTCATATCTAGGCCTGTAATTTGGTGAATGTGTAAAAATATTCCTTCCCATGAAACCAATTACTTCATCCACAACCAAATTGTTTAGGTGTTCTAGCTTCAGGTATTTGAACTGTATAGTAAAAATCTGGTGAGTGAATTTATACTCTGAAATAGGAACACCATTAGTGTATTTTTGAACATCAAAAAGAGCCTCCCCTACAATCCAAGGACCATTTTGTATAACTGCATCTATTTCTTCTTCTGAGTTGAGCCTCACAAGCATAAGGTTAGGATCCATAACTCGGATCTTCTTGTTTTTGTAGCTTATCCAAAGTGAGTTGATATCTTCTCTTATAGTTCGCATATCAATCTTATGCTTTCACATGAGTTTACCTAGTATTCCAAAAGTCCATTCTTTTGCAGCATCCTGAACAACTTGTGAGGATCCAACAACCCTCCTTCTTTCCGGTAGTTCAATGTTAGCTCTCCTAAGTTGTTTTGATAATTGAGTAATACAATTATCTTTATAAGAAGCCATATTAGGGTTCTTTGTTTTCACTTTTTTTGTATGGTTCTTCTATGCAAGGATTGAGATAGGATAGATTGATAATGATCGATAAGTGTATTTAAACAAACTTGCTCATGATAACTATAAACTTTCCATGGTGAAAAGTCTTCCTTCCTAGATATCTAGACTAAATCTCTGGAAATTAGTTGACAAGGATTTGTATGAGCTGTGATATATCTCTCAAACAAGGAAAGAGTTCCGGGTTCATAGTCAAGGTTGTAATTACGGCTACTCATAGGCAACAGTTTATGAGGTAATTTTTGAATTTGAAAGTTTTGGCAATGGAGGTTTTCTATTGCAAACCGGTTTGAATGATGATTTCTAGAAGATTTTCATTGGGTTTGATCTAAGGAAATTCCTAGATGTATACTATTGATATGGACCATCACAGAGATGATGGTTAGCACCACTGCTGCAAGTTTTTTTTTTTTTTTTAACACCACTATTTTTGGATCAAGAACATCCCACATCTTGAATATAATGCTACCACAGTATCCCACAAAAAGAGTCTAGAAACCTGCAAAAATTAGTTTCCCATTAGAACGAAATTGAAACAATGAAGAGATTTCGTAAAGATTTGAAGAGTAGTAATATGATAAGAACCTAGAATATTCTTATCAAGAGGATAGACAGAAGCAAGTCGTAAAAATAAGTTTATAGAATAAATTATATCAAAATTATTCTCTAACATTAGATCGACATGCTTCTGGTATTTATATAGACTTCGACTTCCAATAATAGATCTAACTTATAAAGGGAAATCGCACTAAATAACTTACGACTCAGGAAAATATCACTTTCCTAACTTAACCTTAAAGGTTATGACCAAAACTATAGACAAACTTGACCTTACCGTAGGATTAGTCCTAGGAAATGAGTACGTTTCCTATCAATCCTACCCCCTTAAGAGCATTCTTGTCCTCAAGAAATGTGGATAACAGGGATGATAATGGTTCTTTATCAACTTCAATAGGGAGCTCGCTGGATACTTCATAGCTCGGTAGTACGACTTTCTTCAAGTTTGATACATGAAAAACAGGATGTATTTTTGATCCTTCGGTAGTTCTAGCCTATAAGCCACTTTGCCAATGCGCTCAAGAATCTTGTATAGACCAAAGAAAAGTGTTGACAGCTTTTGAGAAGGCCTGCGAACAGCTGAAGTCTGACGATATAGTTGAAGTTTTAAATACACAAATTCTCCTTCTTGAAACTCAATTTCAATGCGCTTTTTGTCAGCATATTGTTTCATTAGATCTCTTGACACCTGCAAATTCTCCTTCAAATAAGATAATATTTGATTTTGTTGTATAAGAGCTTCATCCAAATTAGTGTTCCTTGCTTCTCCAGGAACATAATTGTTAAGAGCGGGAGGTGGTACCCCATAGAGTGCTTCAAATGGTGTAACTTTTTTCGAAGTATGATAAGTCGTGTTATACCAATATTCATCCCATGATAACCATAATGTCAATGTCTTTGGTTTATCATTAATGAAACATCTCAAATAGACCTCTAAACACCGATTAACCACTTCAGTTTTCCCATCGGTTTGAGCATGATACGAAGAACTGAGCTTGAGTTGAGTGCCTTGCACTTTGAACAACTCTTGCCAAAATCGACTTGTGAATACAACATCTCTATCTGATAGGATGGCTTTTGGAAAACCATGGAGTTTAACCACAAAATCCATAAATTGATGAGCCACGGTAGCTGCTGTGTAAGGATGCTTTAAAGAAACAAAGTGAGCATATTTGGTGAATATATCAACCACTACTAATATGACAGTCTTACCATGATAATTTGGCAACCGTCGATGAAGTCCATAGATATGTCAGACCAAACTGTAGTGGGTGTTTGAAGGGGCTCTAACAATCCAGATGGTGACAATGTGCTATACTTATTCCTCTGACATATATCACACCCAACAATAAAATCCTTCACATCTTGTCTCATTATAGGCCAATAGAACAACCTATTTAACCTCTGAATAGTCTTCAAGTAACTTTGAATGACCAGCATTGGTGGTGATGAATGAAATTCTTTCATAAGAAAATCTTTCCACTTAAACAATGGACTGACAACTAATTGGTTCTAACGATATTTCAGTAAACCATTATCTTCAGAAAAAATATTGGTATTAAAACTACTTTGATCCAACTTCTGTATCTTCTCAATTATCCAAAGACCAATCTTAAGATCATGTTTGAGTTCATCCATCCACGAACAATGTACATAAGATATAGCTTGTAATGTGCCATTACCATCATACATTCGAGATAATGCATCATCTGCTTGATTCTTGATGCCCTTTTTGTACACAATTTCATAGTCATATCCGAGCAGTTTGGTCAACCACTTTTGCTGAGAAGGTGTAATGGCCTTGGCTTCCAAGAAATACCTCAAACTTTGTTGATCTGTTCGAAACAAAAACCTACGTCCAACGAAATATGGCCTCCATTTGGTAACTGCATGAATAATTGCAAGTAGTTCCTTTTCATAAGTTGACAGACCCAAGTGTTTAGGACCAAGTGCCTTGCTAATGAACGCAATGGGTCGTTTTTCTTGCATTAAAATAGCTCAAATACCTCTCCCACTAGCATCACTTTCAATTATGAAAGTTTTAGAGAAATTAGGCAATGCTAATACAGAAGCTGAAGTCATGGCTTCCTTGAGGGATATAAATGCTTCATTGGCTTCGTTGGACCACTCAAAACCATCTTTTTTAAGTAATTGTTTTAGTGGCGAAGCAATTTTTTCATAATCTCTTATGAATTTTCTGTAATAATATGTCAAACCAAGAAAACCCCTTAATGCTTTGACGGTTGTAGGTGTTTGCCACTCTTTCATGCCTTCGTATCTTTGATGGATCGTAGCTACTCCTTCACGGTTTATTAGATGCCCAAGATATTCAACTTCTTCTTTTCCAAAAGAACACTTGCTCAATTTCACCACCATGTTTTGGGATTGTAATATCTCAAAAACAACTCGTAGATGTGACAAGTGATCATCCCATGTTTTGTTGTAAATTAATATATCATCAAAAATACCAAAACATTTTTACGGAGTGGTTTGAACATGTCATTCATTAAATGTTGGAACGTAGAAGGTGCATTCGTTAGTCCAAATGGCATCACTAGGAACTCGTAGTGCCCATCATGGGTTCTGAAATCCGTCTTGGGTATGTCATCTTCATGCATTCGAATTTGATGATAACCTGCACGTAATCCAACTTCGAGATAAAACAAGCTCCATGTAGTTCATCCAGGAATTCATCAATTATCGGTACAGGAAATTTATCCTTCACAGTAACAAGATTTAATGCTCTATAATCTATACATATCCTCCATGATCCGTCCTTCTTTTTCACCAACAGTACAGGTGAAGGGAAATGACTGGTAGTTGGGCGTATTAACCCAGTATCCAATAATTCTTTGAAGCAATTTTCAATTTCATTATTATGATAGTGAGCATACCTGTATGGTCGCACATTGACATGAGTGCTATTTGGTAATAACAATATTCGATGATCATGCATTCTTGAAGGTGGAAAACAGTAGGGGTTGAAAATATTTCCTTGAAGTCTTCTATAATTTTGCCAATACCAGGTGAAATTTAAGACCCTTTGGTTTATGGTTGTTTTGGTTGCCGTATATGACAGACATAGCTAGGAGCTCCACTTCTTACTAGACGTTGCATCGCATGACTGGTAGCTATCCTTAGCTTATGATTTAACTCACCCACTAATTGAATGACTCTATCATCCATAGTAAATTCCATTTTGAGCTTCTTAAAGTCCCAACTAATTGGACCCAAATTAAGTTCTAACCATTGTGCACCCAAAACAACGTCACATCCTCCCAAAGATAGTACATGAAAATAAGACACAAATTTATAGTTTTGTAATTCAAATCCCAAGCTTGGACATCTACCTAAACATGGTAATCGTGTTCCATTTGCAACTATCACTTCAAATCTCTCATCACTCAATATTTCAATTCCTAATTTCTTTGAAATTATTGGGTCAATAAAATTATGGGTGCTGCCAGAATCAATCAAAATTGTTACCTATTCCTTCTTTATAGCTCCCGTTACTCTTATTGTTTGAGGTGTTCGAGACCCTACTAATGCATGAATAGATATCTCACCCATATCTTCTTCACGGAATTTCTCTTCTCCTTCTCCACTGAATGTTGGATAATCACCATCTTCGCCTTGCTCTTCTTCTCCCTCAATTAAGAATGGTTTTAGGTTTGCATTTGTGTCCTCTAAACCATTTCTCATTGCAGTAATAACACAACTGTTGTTTTCTTTTTTCATCAGTTTCAGCTTGAGACAATCTTCTAGCATGAGGGAAACTTGGTGATACCTTAGTTTGAGTATTAACATTAGCTGGTACCATTGATCGATTACTATTTCTAGCAATTTGACGTTTCAAGGAAATTTTTTTATCTTGTAATCGCGCAGTGTTAATAGCTTGTATTAATGTAGTTGGCTTGAATGAAAGTGTCTCCAGACCAACTTCTTCCTTAAGTCCACTAATAAAACAGCTTATAAGATAACTTTCGGGTAATCCCTTTACCTGATTAGATAATCGTTCAAACTCCTCACGAAAATATTCAATGTTTTCAAGAATCGCTTTGCCTAAGCTTTGAAAGTTTAGTTTGCATAATCTTCAAGGCAGTACTCCCAAATCTTTTTAATAATCTTACATGAAATTGTTTCCACGACATATCCACCATGTAATCTTGTACCCACCGGTACCGTGGTGCTTTGCCGTCCGTCAAGATGAAAGCTTGCCAACGTTACCTTTTCATTGTCAAGAATCTTATAATACTCAAAATAGGTTTCAGCCTTACTCAACCAAGTTTCTGGTTCCTGTCCATCAAACTGTTGCAACACCAGCCTAACGGGCGGTCGATATTCTTTCTTCGATTCAGAAATTTGAATCTCCAAAGCGTTCAATTTATCTTTTAATTCCTTGAGTTGTTTCTCCATCTTCCTCTTTTGTGTTCATGTGTAATGTTGTTTGATCATAAATTGGATTTAACACTCGATACCAATTGATAAGAACCTAGAAGATTCTTATCAAGAGGATAAAGAAGCAAGTCGTAAAAATAAGTTTATAGAATAAACTATATCAAAATTCTTCTCTAACATTAGATCGACATTCTTCTGGTATTTATATAGACTTCGACTTCCAATAATAGATCTAACTTATAAAGGGAAATTGCACTAAATAACTTACGACTCGGGGAAAGACCACTTTCCTAACTTAACCTTAAAGGTTATGACCCAAACTATAGACAAACTTGATCTTACCGTAGGATCAGTCCTAGGCAATGCAGACGTTTCCTATCATAATAAGATTGAAAAAGATGAAAATCGGAACTTAAAGATAATTCCTACACTAGAAAGGTAATGTAAAAAAACAGAAGAAACTCCATTAACATGGTTCCACAAGCCTTAATGGAGTATAGTATTAGAGCAAGATTTAAATCATGTATCAAACAGAAGAAAAAGAGAAGGATTAGATCATGAAAAAACGGGAGAATTTCAAAATTTTGTAGAACCAATTCGAAAATGAGTTAACTCATCAATTGCCGATCCGATAGAGAAAATTTCATGTTTTTACTCATCCCGATTAGAAAAATTCAAAATTGCTACCAACTTATATAATAAGTATAAAAAAACTTGAACACTAGCAAAAAGACTTGTAAGAAAAATTGATATACCATAACTTGGTAACTCACAAGTTCATCCGGTCTCAGACCATAACTCCCATAGGCATACGAGCAAATTGACCTAACAGATTTGATCTTCGATTTAAATCAAAGATGAAGGTCGGTCTGAAACTCATATCGAACAGCTATTATCGAAATTGAGACTAAATCAAAGACGTTTCCCATAGCTATTATTGTTTGCAGCTATTATTTGAAATAATTTTCAACTTGGAACTTGTCCATATTACAATATCACCATTTGGTTTTCAATAATTCTTCAAAACAGACTATAACAGTAGTCAGAATCCATACATATTTATTTCCTTTTTTTTCAATGGGTTCACTTCGTTCAGCAAACCTCTACTGGCTAAGGAGAAAAAAGAAAGACTAGTAAAAGAAGAACACTGTACTCAACATAAGCTACTTTCTATAGTGCTGATTGGAAAAGCATTTCAGCCAATTCCTGCAAACAATAGAAAACATATGCACCATTAGACAACGCCATTTTATTTCAAGTATTATCTTTTCAGACATTTCAGACTATTAATCATTAATACAAGTTCCACTTTGAATTAAAAATAAACAAATTACACAATTATGATAAACATATAAACGAAACAAACAAGAATAGAATAATCTGTCGCTGTTTTCTGTAATTTGTGAATTTACAGGTGCAATGCATGTTAAAAGTTACCTGTTTTGCAGAGCCAACCTTTGGTTCTCCCCATTCCATTGCCTTCTTCTCAAGTGCTTCAAAATCAGCCTTTCCAGCCTGGTTTTTTTGACGGAAAACCCCAATAAGCCAAACAACGACAAAAAAAAAAAAAAAAAAAAAAGGAAGGGAATATCAACACTACTATGACGAAACCAACCTCTATCTGGGCACCAATTTCTGTGTCGAAGCTCTCATACCGCTTACGGACAAGCTCAGTTAGTGATCCGTCCTATTCCGTGAGAAAAACCCAGATCACAGTGAGCAAGTATATTTTATAGAATAGCAAAACAAGGAAATTTGGTAAGATTTAAGAAGGGTACTCTCGACCTCAAGCAGCTTGGCAACATTTCGAAGTCCGCGGGCCAATGTATCCATTCCTGAGATATGAGCGATGAACAAGTCTTCGACATCGGTACTCTCTCGTCGTCTGCAATGCATATCAATAGGCAAATTAAGTTCTTATCTCAAAGATATGTTTATCCCTGTGAATTGAATGTACTCAAACAGGAGGAAATTGCTCATCCTTAAGCGATTAAAAACTGAGAGAAAAAACCAACAATTTTGCGTCGAAGTTGAATCCTCCTGGTGCTAGTCCTCCCTGTTTAAAAACCCAAAATAAGAAGATGATGCAGGCTACTGACGCACCTCTCCAACGGAGTACTCATAATGAATTCAAAAGTTTCTTTGGTAGTTTCTTACATTCCTGACAACGCTGAGCATAACCAGAGTTGCTTCTCCAATGTCAGTAAGGAACTGATCAGTATCCCATCCTGTATATGTAACAAAGTGAGTCTTCCGCCTATTTTATCCCTTCCCATACTTAGTTTCAACTTGCATTGCTCTTATAAAAACTTGATACAATCGTAAAATCTTTATGTAGCCAACTCTTGAAAGAATGGGGAAATGTTTACCAATCTGAGGATCTCCAGTGTTTGCATCAATGTTTCCAAGCATCCCAAAATTTCTGGCAGTCTCAAGCTCATGGTGGCAGCTGTGAAACACCCAACATTATTCATGTTATCAAGATGATGGAAAAGTAGGAATTTTGCAAAAAGTTGCAAATTTTTGAATGACACACCTGTGACCAGAAAGTGTAGCATGGTTGCACTCAATGTTGAGTTTGAATTCACCTGCAAAAAAAGTTGATGCCAAAAAAAGTTAGCAGTCTATCCATTAGTAGGAGTCACTTACCAACTTGAATGTCACTCTGAAGTTTTCCTATAAAATTCAATAGGAACATCAGATAACACATGCTCATACAAGTATACAATGGAATCGATTTAAAAGTTAGGGGGGGATTACCAGAAAGTCCATATTTTAGTAGAAATGCAGCTGTAGTTGCCGCATCCCAGTCGTACCTAAAATAAAATTTTCCATGAGAGTATGACAAGTAGAAAAATCAGAAAACAGAGCCATAAGTGAAACACATACTGGTGCTTAGTTGGTTCTTGAGGCTTTGGCTCGATCAGTAAAGTCCCTGAGAAAAACACATTCAATCCCAGTTCTTGATAAAAGACTTTTTAAGCTTATATTTTTAGATTATTGCAGCATGCAAAAACAATTAAAGCAACACTTAATCTAAGGTAAACATTCTCAAATTTGTTACCTTTGAATCCAATCTTTTTCTTCCAGGCAACAGCACCTTCCAAAAATCTTGCCTGCCAAAACGAAAACACTCATCGTGTTATAGGACCAAATGAGAAAGGAAAGGAAGAATAGAAACCCAAATTAACATATAATAGTCCAACGAGAACAAACAAAATGCATTTAAGTGATTACGACTAGAGCAATATAGCAGCCTACAGTTCGGCCGAACAAATAACTTAGTTGATACTCGCAATCAAAATTAACAAACAAAACGCACGGAATAGCTGTTGAAATTAAGAACAGAGTGAGATGTATTGCAGCCATACCAAATGATCAAGCTCTCTTTTCATATCAGTGTTCAATAAAGTTTGATAACCCTCGCGACCACCCCAGAAGACGTAATTTTCACCACCAAGATAATGTGTGACCTGAAAAAATATAGAAACTGGTATGGATTATGAGAATTCAAGGACTCGGAATTGGAATGCATATAAAGGTGAATGTATACCTCCATGGCTTTCTTGACTTGGGCTGCGGCATAAGCATAGACACCTACATCGGAGCTGCAGATAGTTTCGTATAATAAGGTTACATGATAGTTCTATAAACAAGGTGGAAACGATAGACTAGTCAAGATATACCTAGTAGCAGCACCATGCATGTAGCGAGGATGCATGAACAACTGAGCTGTGCCCCACAAAGGATGGATTTTGTTTCCCTACATGGTTTGGGGTTTCAGTTAGAGAACTTAAACTTGAATTCACAACGACAACCAAGCCTTCAATTCACAGAATAACGGGAATACAATGTTGATCTACTACAATAAATACAAAAGTATAAACAAAGAACAATTTAAGTTTTTCATTTTAAAAGTTTTAAATGACAACTTGGTAGGCAAAAGTATTTTTCAAAAACGTATTGACACTGGAGAAATCTAGGTCAATTAAAAGGGAAGCCAAAAGGAAAGGCGCCAAACAATAGCTACAAAATTTTCTTAACAAAGCCGCATGCCTTCAAAATAGAGGAATGTCATTTAGATGCCTATAACAGGGGACGCTGAAACTGCAGTAAAAGAAGAAGCTTGGTTACTGCTCGAGTTATATATTTAAGATAGATTCTGTAAATTACCTGAAGCTCTCTTGCCAAAGCGACCACTTCATCCAAATTCGAATTGGACTCCTGATACATACAGCAAATGTAGTTATACATCGTTAAGACTCGAGACATTATACGGAAAAAATTAAACTCCGTTAGAAGTTTCCTATTATACGAGACTCCTAGCTTAGGTTTAGCAGTCCTTTCTAGTGTAGTGATTTCCTAGTTTAAGGGTTTCTTCCTAGTGAAGACTTGGCTATTAATAGTTTGCAGTAGGAGTTAATCATATGTCACTCCATTCACATTAATTAATTTACATTAAGTTTACCTATGAACTCTCTCCTGTGTGTATCATAAGCAGATTTTATCCACCCTATGAATCAGCTGATTATGTGAACCCATATTTAGGACTTGAGTAGAAAAAAATGTATGAAGAAACTAGAAAGGCACTTCCAATCCAATTGTTAAATACAAAAATATTAACAGTATCACTAGAATAAACAGTACTCACCTCCAAGGTTTTTCCATCTGGGGCAATGTCCCTATCATGAAAGCACCATAAATCTACACCAAGCTTCCGAATAAATTCAAAGTTTGCTCTCACTGTACCATTCAGAAAAAAAAAAAAATAGTGTCAGCTGTATTGCTCTAGCACTTGGGTTATTTCAAATTCAGAAAACCGGAGTAACTTTACAAGTTGATCTTACTTCTTCTTTTGGCCATTGCCAATGAATTAGTACCGTCTTCCCATGGCCAGACCTTGGTAGGTGCACCAAAAGGGTCTCCTCCAGTTCCACGGAAAGTGTGCCAAAAGGCAACACTAAATCTCATCCAATCCTGTAGTAATAATGCGCCTTTGTCAGAGAATAATCACTAAAACAAGTGTAGATTTTCTTAACAAAGTAAGTAAACGAACCTTCATTTTCTTTCCAAGAATCTCTTCCTCCGCATTGTACCATTTAAACGAAAGTGGGTTCTTGCTCGAAGGACCCTAGACACACCAAACAAGAATAAACATCCAAATCAATTTCCAAACATCATACAGACAAAGTCTTTATCTTAAGGTGGGTTTAAGAATTTTACCTCATACTTGATTTCAGGAATGCCAGGGAAGAATTCCCCCTTCCATTCACCATCACTGGCACATTCCTTTCCAAGATCAGCAGGACAAGTAGGGGGGCTACTAGCAATCTAGAATAACCCATTACAGCAAGCATCAAAATTAGATAGGAAATCGAAATCACAAAAAAAAAAAAAAAAAAAAAAACAGTAAAAAGCAAGCTGGCTAGCTGTGACTTACAACTGCAAGTGTGATCACATTCAAGCACACCAAACCCAAAATAATATCCTTAATCTTCATTTATATGTCTGCAACACAATTCTTAGGGTTAGGGATTTCCAATCTACCCAAACAATTAGGCCCCAATAAGCAACAAAGTTATTCTCTCTTTTTTTTTCTTGGGGGGCATATCAATCTTTTCATGTTACTCATCAAAAGCACACAAAAATACATATCATAAATTGAGCTCATGGTGCTATACATACCCACTATTTGCTTCAAAGAGATCGATATTCAACAACATTAAAACAATGATCAACCCAAAATAAAAATGAGAGTTGTTTCAAATAGTGGGTTTTGCTTACTTACAGCAATGCCTTAGTTTGCAGAAAGAGAGAAACTTTGATGTTGGAAAACTGAAATTCTTGAAAATTGAAAAGAAGAGAGAAAGATGATGAGATAGTGAGATAACTACGTCTTAAGTTTTTGAGATAACTACGTCTTAAGTTTTTATCTTCTGTAGCTGACTGTTTTGAAGTAAAATACACACTTCGTTTCTTTCGGCAACATGTGGCAGTGTTTCTGGATAAAGTTATAACATGATTAAGGTTCTATGGATGGCATGCTATTATTGGTGGAAGAGCTGGAGTTAACTAGCGCTGAGGTCTATCTTATCAAGAATAAAATGATGATTTCTGTTGGGTACTGAATATATGAACGAGTATAAGTGTTTAATCCGTGAATAAAGATAAGGTTTACACGTATAAATCTTGTTGCCGAGGAGAAAAATAATGAAATGATTTGTGTACGAGTCCAAATTGCGCGCGCTCCTCCAGAGAGTTTGCAAACAAAACCTAACGTTAACTGTTTACTAAATTTCCACGCTAAATTGGGGTCTATGCCATTTAATTGTGGCCTACACTACAAGATAAAAAAGGTCATTAAAATGTAAAAAGAGTAACCCCTTATCCAATTATTTTAAAAAATGACTAATTTATCCTTCATTAATTAGTGTTAATCGGGTGATTAATTGATGTTTAATCAAATTAAATAAGAAATTAACTAAGTAGGAAATACCCTATGGTCCTAGAAATAATATGTTAGAGAGATTGTAGTCCAATTGACCTAGTCAATTATGTCATTTAGTCTATTTTTGTACTAATATAAATTATCATTTGGTCCTAAAATTATAGTTTGGTCCTAGGGTGATGTCATGGATGATGTAAATGTCATCTTGTAGTGGCAAAAACACCCTTATATTATTGTTTGGTCCTAGAAAATAATGGTTTGGTCCTGTCACGGTCCTTTGTTTATTTCTCTCTCTTAATAAAAATAAATAAATAAAACTTAAAACCTAAATATCTTTTGAACCATATGTCTAAAAATGATAAATTTTATATATTCGAAAATCCTCGACGATAGCTTTCCAACGAGCACCATTGTCGCTATGTTTCGGAGCTTTTAATTTTTTGCCTTATTTTTTAGCTATAAAATGAACTATTATACGAGTTCATTCTACAAAATGAAGTCCATATAAAAACCTGAAAAAAAAAAACAGACTTCATTCCATAAATTAAGTCCATATAAAGGGGTATTTAACGCGTGGTACCCGACAAATGTCCAACACCTAGCTTTGGTACCCAATATTTAAAATATTAAGGGTTGGTACCTTGACCAGATGTTGACTGTCAACCAACATACTTTGACCTGATTATTTATTATTTTTCTTTAATAAATTAAATTAAATTTTCTACTTCTATTTTATTATAATTTTACATAGTTTTTAGTTGGTAGCCGAGCGACAAGCTGAGCACCAACTCCTTTTTGAATAGCAACACCCAATCTATGAAAAATAAAACTACCTAGACCACTACCAGCGTCATGGCTAACTAAACAATTCTTCAGACGCTTGAAAAAACAAATAAAATCTTCACTAAGTTCCCCTAAGGTAGTAAAGGCCAACACGCCCAAACCATAACCATGTGAAGTACACTCATTCAAATATTTAGAACGTTTGCGCGAAATTGCTTTAGAGATAGCCTGACCTGGGACGAAAGAAGGAACACCATTTCCAGTAAAAGGTGAAACTCCTGTAACATCCATACACACATCTTGGCCGTTTTCCCAATTGAGAAGAAGGATATCTGCTGGACGTAAATCCTTGTTACTATCTGATATAAGACCCAAAGCAACCTCCTTACGAGCGGGGACACCAAACTTTGAAACAAATATGTGCAATTACGTCACGTACTAAGTCATGGCGAAACTTTAGTCCAACATCATTAGCACAATGAAGCGCGTGATCACCAAAGATATCCATGGGCTTATTGCAACAAGAGCACAACCCATCCTCGACAAATAGAGGGATACCAAGACGATAGCTAACCACAGCTCTAAACTGTCTGGGACCCAGGCACTGATCTAAACCACTGATTGGAACAGCCAAAAGGTAGTCTTGAGCATGTTTGATCTGATTGCATTGCCAAAGAATGGAGTCTCTTGTAGATAAAGTAAATTGGTCGGGGATTTGCTTCTTAACTGCATCGAAATAAGTGACTGCCAGGGAATGCATAGAAGGGGGGGCAGTGTCATTGACGCAATAAGTAGAAGGCAAACCACATACCTGAATAAACTTCTGAAGAGCTCTCTGGAAGGCAACCCCATTATCGGATGAGAAGGAGCTACCAAGTATCAACTTTCGCACCGATGCAGTCTGGCTCTGAGAGGCAAGATAACAATAAGTGCGCGTATCGACCCATGGTGTAAATGCCAAGACCACCATCTTTGATGGGAAGAGTAGCCAATCTCGTTGTAAAGGTCCAAACCGGCTCCATCTCCTGTGACCAAAAGCCTCAAATATTGGAACAAGTGATCATCAAAGAGGTCAGAGGCTTTTTGCAGAGCTTCCGGGTTAGTAGTATGCATAGCAAAATAGAGTCTGGAAACACCGACACAATTTCGGAGTAACAACATCTCACTCTGGGGATCCTGGAGCTTTTTGATAGCCGACATTAGGTGGATAGTCTTGTTCACCCTGCTAAGTGCCATGTCACTCATGAAATCCAAATCCAAACTCACAGGACCACCCAAAAGCTTAACTCCCTTGCTAGGCCTACCAATATCAGGGGGAAAAACACCTTCCTCCGTGCTGCGTGGATCAGGTGTAGGCCAAAAGACCTCAGTTTTCCTGATATTAAGATGAAGGCCCCTGCTCGGTCCTTCAGATTCAATAATACTCAAAGCCCTAGCAACCTCCAACGTATCACCCATAATAGTGCCATCATCCAGGTACCAGGCATGCAAATCAAGCTTACACCGCGAAGCAATGGACTTCACAAGAGGGTGAAGTGTCAAAGCAAACAAAAGGGGACCAAGGGGGTCACCTTCTTCGAACACCGAGCGCCAAGACATGATGTATTGGTCATAGTAAAGTTTAGCAGCTCGGCATAGCAAAATTCAACCCCCGAGAAATACCGGACAATGAAGCCGAACCTCTCTAATAAGATGAGACCTATCCACCATGTTGAACGCATTCGAAAAATCAATGAGCAACATTGACATATTGTCCGAACGACCTTTCAACTCCAAAGAAATCGTTGACAAAGATGGAGAATGCTTTCTCCCCCAACCGGAACTCCAACACCAAATTGGAAATCTCCCAAATATGATTGCATGTCTTTGCCAACTGAAAAGGCGGCCACTTTAGAGACCAAACGGCGCCAAATAGTACCAACTGTAATTGGCCTAAGACCACCTCCGGGCTTGAGTAAAGGTGTAAGGGGTGCACTAGCGATGAGTTCTCCTAAAATCTTAGGACACTTACCTACCAACCAAAGGTTGACAACCCCAGCAATCGAAGCCACCAAACCGTCCTCTATTGCTGCTGCTGCACCACTCATGGCATCGACTAGATGCTGAGCTCGTAATCCATCACGGCCACAAGAAGTACCCCGAGGAAAACTCTTAATTGCACCTAAGACAGCCCTTGAGTCAACCGTAATTGGGTCACCCAATGCAACATCATCCGGAGTATAGGGTGGAGGAGCTGCAGGGTGTTTGGATTGTAACTCAGTCAAGGTACTCTCGTTGCGAGGAGCTAACCCATTTGAAGACAAGACGCGGATAGCAGCTGCGAAATGCCCATAACCAATCTTATTGCGACAAGCACTTAAATTAGCCAATTCAGGCTTCTTTTTGCTGTCTTTTTTAGATGAGTGTTGTTGGCATGGGAGTCGTAGAAGCTTAGTGATCAGCGTAAAGCATCCCATGGGTTCCTTCCAGGTGAGTAAGGCCTGCTGGATGGATGATATTTGTAGCCGCTTCCTACTGGAAGACTTCGCTTCAGCAGATCGAGTTGGTCTATAAAGATTTAAAGTGCATATGGGAAGCAACAGCAGGCGAATCCAAGAAGACAGTTCAGTCGGTCTACAAATCACGTTATCTAGACAAGTCTTTAATGCTCTTGAGAAACCTAACCTGCATTGAAGTGGTATGCTGGAGACCGTGGTAAAACGGCGCTGAAAAACAGCGTTGAGCAGGTCAGGCGATAGCGAGAAGGACTCGTCTAAAACAGGTTGCAGAGAAGCAATGACCTCGGCAGACTCTAATGGAGCACTACAATCCACACTACTCGCTGCAGCTTCACCAACAACAACAGTATCGATCAAAGCAGCGACACCATTCAAGTCTCCAGCATCAGGTCTAGCAATGCCGTGTATGAGAAATTTTGCATAAGTTCCAGGGCCGGCAATGGCAGCATGACGAGCACCATCAATACCCTTGCAGGTGGTTCTCCAGGCACGTACGGTCATGCACTGAATGCAAAGCCACATACGAGTCTGATGAAGAACATTTTCCCACGCACAATAGACTTGTAGATCATTGGAGATGATATTCCTGCATACAACTCTATTATCTTCTGTGGTAAGGTGCCTGTCATGGATATGGTGTGCAAACGAACCCCTAACATACCCCCTACCGTTCACTCCATCCTTACAGCCATCAAAATTTTTGAATGGGCAATGACAATACTCATACTGTGAACCAGCATCTTCAACGAGGTTGTTTTGAAGCCGCCGAGGAGCAGTAGAAGATGACTGAGGTATAGGTGAAGGTTGAAGAGAAGGAGTCTGTAAGCGGCTCGGGTCATAGGAACGTATTGATGAAGCCATGGTGATTTTTTCCAAACCCTAAAAAGAAAAAATAAACCCTAGTTCGACTAGAAGAGAAAAACCAAAAGGTAAAAACAAGCGTGGGAGAAGAAAACGAACAAGAAAACCGATTGAAAATCAAAGACAAAAAAACGCAGGCATGAGACCAATCCAATGAAAAACCATGGCTTTCAGTCGCCGGTGTTTCTCTCTGGAGCTCATCGCCGGTGTTTCATGACTCCATCTTCAACATACTATCCCGGATAAAAAAAACAGAAGATTCTAGCTTAACTAGTTACACTCTGCAAATGTAGGATTACTGAGAACGTATTGGTTGTTTTTTTTTAATGCCGAGAAATTCTTTCTCCATCATAATCAAATCCAAAACACCAATTATTTCCTACCGTAATCAATCACAACCCCCAAATCCTTCTACCCGAAATTTCCAAATCGTAATAGAACTTCTGCTGAAGCTTCTGATAAGATTTGAGATCTAATATTCTCTAAAAAAAATTAAAATCAACAGATCGACCTCCATTTTTCTATCACCGTCTCCAGTTCTAGATCTAGTTTTGCCCTAAGTTTGCTTTATAAATTACTTGTTAAAGGAACTGATGCTGAGTAGATTTAGCAACAAATTAATACGCGGTCAAATGAATTGGTATCAAACTTGAAATGAAAATCATAGCCTTTTGATAAAAACCCAATCGAAGTTTCTAAGGGTTTTGATGTGTTTATTGAGAACAAAAAAAAGAAGAAGAAGAAGTGAGGTTCTCTTGATGAAATCTAATTGAGAGGTAATTCAATTGCATGAAATCAATGGTGACTAAAATTGCCAGAGAGATGAATACTAGAGAAAAAGAAGATCGTCAAATAAAGGTTGGTTAGTTTCATGGTGGTGCAAGTTTTGTTAATTTTCTTTTTCATTTTCTCACTGATTCAAGCAAAGTCTTTATGAAAAACTGAGTTTTGTGAAAGAGTATATGGATTTCCATTTATTTGTTCCAGGCATAGAAACGGTTGCAAAAAGAATGGTAATGGAGAATTGACAATTTGGATTTAAAAATTAGGGGCTCGTAAATTTCATTTGTGAAGCGTGAAAATAAAATGGAATTCAAGGGCAACGGTGGGAACCAATTTTTAGTGAATAATTAAATTGTTATAAATGAAAAATAAAAATAATAAGAAAAAGAAACTATTAGGTCAAACCTAGTCTCTGACAATCAACATCTGGTCAAGGTATCAACCCTTAATATTTCAAATATTGGGTACCAAAGCTAGGTGTTGGACATTTGCTGGGTACCAAGCGTTAAATACCCCCATATAAAACATATACAAACAGACTTCATTTCTGGAATGAAGTCCATATAAAAACCTGAAAAAAAACAGACTTCATTCCAAAATGAAGTCCATATAAAAACACATACAAACAGACTTCATTTCTAGAATGAAGTCCATATAAAAACATGAAAAAAACTGACTTCATTCCAGTATGGAATGAAATCCATATAAAAAGCCTAAAAAAAACAGACTTCATTTCTGGAATGAAGTCCATATAAAAACATCAACATCTTCATCTTCATCTTCAAATGAAGTATGTTTTTTTTCATTCTCGGAATGAACTACTATTATATTGAAAAAAATTAAAAGCTCCGAAACATAGCGACAATGGTACTCGTTGGAAAGCTATCGTCGAGGCTTTCCGAATATATAAAATTTATTAATTTTTGACATATATTTTGAGAGATATTTAATTTTTAAACTTTTAAATATTAAGGTAAGAATGAGAGAGAAATTAGTAGAGAAAATAAACAAGAGAGAAACCATTCACGCGAGAGGACAAAATAAGAGAGAAGGGGTACTTTAGATATTTTAATAATATGGACCAAATGGAAAATGTGATTTTAAAGGACCAAATAGACATGGGACCACCTTGAAAAGGACCAAACCATATTTTTCCCTTTAACTAATGACCTTATCTTCATTCTTCATCAAAAAGTGAACTTTTTTTTTCTTTTTTTTTCCCCTGAAAAAACTTGCCCAAAATCGGTGGATGTTCTTGCTCACATAAACCGATTGTAAGAATCAGTTTATAATACTTAAAAAATAGACCGATTGTAAAATTCAAGAAATTTTCTGTGATTTTTTGTTGTTGCCAGAATCGGGTTATGTTAATGCCTACATAAACCGATTGTAAATCTGGACATTTCTTCGATTTGTTTTGCTCAGAACTTTTTCGCCCAATGTCGGAATGACCTCATTTTTTTTGCGTTCAACTCGTATTTTTCGTGCTCTATAACTAAATATAAAAACTTTCAGGTTTTGTGCAAAATTTCAAACATGGATAATGAATCGGTTGATATGTGCATTAGCATAAACCGATTGTGGTTGATGTTCATCACATCAATCCAGAATTGGTTTATGTATGTGTATAATAAAAACCGATTCTGGTGAACATCAACAACAATCGGTTTTTTCTTAATGCACACATAAAACGATTCTGGTTTGGTTTCAGAAAAATTTGATGAGAAATTTCAGAGATTCATAGTTAAATCATTGATGAATCCCTCTTAAAGGTTTGTCTTGAAAGGATTTAATTCAATACACTTGGTTGTTTGAAACCGAAATATTGTCCGAAAACCAAAAAATGGTTATTTGAATTGTTGTTTTTGATTATCATGAAAATTGATGAAAAAAATAGATTTTGATTAAGTTTTAGTTTTTGATTATCATGAAAATTGAAAAAAAAATAGATTTTGATTAAGTTTTAGTTTTTGATAATCATGAAAATTGAAAAAAAAAAAAAAAAAAGATTTTGATTATAGATTGTTAGTAGATATGATTAAGGTTTTGCTGAAGGATAATGCTTGGGATTAAATTTGATAGTGAGGGTAGATTGGTATTTTCATCCCTTGAATTATTATTTGTGAAAAATGCTATAACCCCGTTACTATATGGGTTTAATATATAGAAGCCCCACAAAATGGATCCTTCACTATCAACTCCATTTTTCCATAATTTGATATTTCTAGGCCCAAAACTTTAAAATTCTGGGCTTGTTAATAAATGGTAATTTTGACAATACCAAGAATACCCTTTAGTATATATAACTAATAAAACAAGCTATAGGTTTTATCGGTTTCAGTTTCTTTTTCATTCTCTCTCTGCTTTCATTTCTCTCTCTGCTAATGAAACTTGCAGAGGAGATGCAGTTCCCAGCAACAAAACGATTTCGAATCCTAGATCTAAGATTTTCGAAACTATATCGGTTGAGCAAAACCTAAATTCAACATCATCGTCGCTTGTTCTTGAAGATTCAATGAAAATCAATGAAAAAGGTCGGTGAGAATCATCATCAGCAAATGAATCAGAAGTAGTAAGCTCGGTGAGAATCATCACGGTCATTTTTTCTTGAAGATTAATGTACAAAATCTGTAAATCTAATAAATCAATCAACTGATTTGTAGGTCATAGAAGAAGAATAAACAGGATAAAACCAGAGGAGTCACCATCAAATCGAGAGACAAAGATAAGTTCTTCTTCTTTGATTTTGATTCTCATCTTTATCGCTGTTTGGACTTAAAATTTCGAAAACAAATCACCAAAATAGGGTTCTTAAGTGAGATTTGATATATCTATTACTCGATGCATTTTCCTGATTGAAAACCAAATGTTAGATTCGTAACCTGAGTATCTCTATTACCGTCAAATATTTTCAAATATAGTTAACTTTTGATTTTTGACCTAAATCGAACTTAATTTTTGTTCCTAAATGTTTCTTCCAGCTTCAATCGAAAGTATATATCTAGTTGTTGTATCAAAAGTTCTAGATTAACTTGTATTTCTAGCTATGCTACTTTATTTTAGTCTTACAGTAGTCGTGGTGGATCTAGTGAAGGTGAGATTAAAGTGAAATCAAATGTTGGTGGAGTTGAATATGTTTCATCTTTGTCTCATGATGATGATGAACTAGACAAGGTGAGATTAAAGTCAAATAAAATGTTGGTGGAGTTGAATATGTTTCATCTTTGTCTCATGATGCTGGTGTAATTAATTTTCCAAGATCGAATTATGTATGAATATACCAGAGGCTCTAAACAAGGACTCTCAGTTTCAGTTCCTTTGGAATCTGGTTTGACTACTAATGCATAAACATGGTGGATAGCAGTCACAACACCCATTTTCTTATTAGAGTTTAACTTTCCTGGTTAGTTTCGAAGCTATTTTGTGCTTTATCAAATGTTAAGAACCTTAATTTGGCTTCCCTTAGAGTTATATGTAAAACAAAGCTGTAGCAATAGAATCACAAAGAATCTTTTTCATATTTGATATTGTTGAGGAAGTTCTCTAGTCCAGTAATTCAGTCAATATCACTTCCATTATATGATTGAGATAAAGTGTTATTTTTATATGGCAGTATATGATATGGAAACGATGATCAATCTGTAGAATGGACAAGTTTTTATTCTTTATATGCAAGGCAACAATTCCCACTGAGAATACTAGAAATCAAGTAAGTTATATAGATTGATTCTAAATGTTAATTTAAGATGATTTAATTTAGATTGATGTGTGTATTATTAGATAGATTATAAAAAGGGAGTATGAAGTGTTGAATCTTTGTGGCACTAGATATTGATGAGTTTAATATCTAAGTTTCTATTGATGTTGATTAGATATTGAAGAGCAGATACTTCATTTTAATATGATATTATTTAGAGCAATTTTATCTCAGTTTTGTTTTTTTTTGTCAAAATTGTAGAAGAGATGAAGAAATGGCTTTCTGCAGGGTTTGTTGGTGTGGTTGTGTGCAGAAGTTACAGAAATGGAGTTGGTAGTTCTGGTGGTGCTCGGAGTGGTCTTGTAGCTGATTGCATAAAGTCTGGTCTTTGGTTGTTTATATTTTGCATTTACAGGGATTAGGAATTTTAGATGAATATTTAGGATTGAGTGAATGAATGGCGAGTTGAGCCGAACCGCAAAATGAGGTGAAGCTAAAATGATTGTTGTGTCTAGCTAATGGCTTGTGGTAATGGTGGTATGGAGGCAAGAATGGATGTGCTGCAGCTGAAATGGCTTGACTGAATTACCTGAAGTAAATATTGATTGCAGCTGGAGTTGAAGCTGAAATGGAAGAGTTGAAGTGCGGTTCGTTTGTGATGTCTAGATTTAAACATGCCAACTTTGTTAAGGTACGTAATAGTTGTCTAGTTGATTTGTGGTGCCAGTTTTCATGTTTGAGTTAAAATTTCATTTTGTGTTGCTTATGATATGGGATTATTGCTCTTGTAGTCTATTGGAGCTTGTATGGATCCTATTGTGGTGATAACTACAAATCTTTTGCTTGGGATGTCTCTATGGAAGTACTTACTCGGAATCTGACCAAAACAACTTGACCGTCATGTAGCCATAGGTTATGCACTTGATATTGCTCGTGCCACGGAGTGTTTACATGCCCATTGAGTTATACACAGAGATTTGAAACCTAGTACGTTTTGCGAAAAAGTTGAGTTGTGCAGTAATTACTTTGTTCATTTTGTGTTAAAAGTCATGTCCATTATGTGCATTAATTTATGTATGTTAGGACTGGAAATGTATGGTCTTCATGGTGCTTAGGAAAGTGATGATGGCTAAATATTTTATTTGATTACTATTAGTTATATCAATCTTTTGTCATTGTTGCGTTCTGTGGCCAATAAATTCTTAAACATTTTTAGACTGGTGGCATGTAGGTTCCACGTACCTAGTTACAGGCATTGCTCATAGCTCATTATGGGTTGAGTTTATTTATCAGTTGTGATGTGTTATGACCATAAATTTCGAGGGTACACAATTTATATAGATGTTGATTCTTTCGTTCCAGTATTCACTAATTTTGTCATTTATATTTCTTACTAAATATTATATAGTTAGTATCTACATGCCAGGTATACTAGACAGATACATGTGTAACTCCCGATTACACTACACAGATGCAAGTGTAACTCCCGGTTACACTAGTGTGTAGTTAGCTAGTTACACATGCTAATATACATTATGAAGTGTCTTTAGATATCTGACCATTTTTGGATGTGTAACTATTAGTTACACATTCTAATTAGATGTGTAAATTTTAGGTACACAAGCTAAATGGATGTGTAGCTACTAGTTACACATGCTAATTAGATGTGTAACTTATAGATACACATGCAAATTGAATTGAATAGGATACAGAGAAATTATTTTCTTGTACAATGATTATAGGGATTTCTTGGGACGTTTTACACATGCTAATTAGATGTGTAACTTATAGATACACATGCCAATTGAATTAAATAGGATATAATGAAATTCTTTTCTTGTACAATGATTAGAGGAATTTCTTGGGATGCTTTAATTTATTTTTGAAATGCAGGATGAGGTCTTATTGTCTTGGACGAAACTGAAGATGCACTTTTTTGTTTTGAGTTATATGGCAAGCCAATACATTTCAGGTCAATGTCAGTGCTAAAATGGGGAATTCAGAGATCAATTTGTCTACTTTTTTTATGAACTTCGATATTATCCCTGGGTTTTGTAAGTGTTCTTGATAACTTGACTTTCATCTTTCAGTATCTAGTTTCAGGTTTATATCCTTACTGGCCTTTTTTGGATGTAGTGTAATACTCTTTTGTTGTTTGATAGGAGTCCTACAAGATATTTTTTTATTAGGAGTGACATTATAAAAAAGCATAAATAGGAATTGATGTGTTATACTAGAACTTTGTACTACAAAACTATGTTATAACAGTTGAGAACATTTAGCAAAGTTAGGTGTTGGCTTGTTTTTCAGATTATGGCTGTAGTGGTCTTTTGGAATGAACAATCAGGGGATTCCATTATAACCAAATGTTGTTTGAATAATGACTTGGTAATTGATGAAATATCATTTCTTTCTAATTATTTGGTGTCTTTTTGTGCTCGCAATGCTAAAGTAGTTTCCTTGAAAAGTCTTAGTGTAAGGTCTGAAACACATGCGTCACGCAGTTGAAGTTGTTCCAGGCTCGGTTCTTTTCTTACATTTGCCTATCCTATTTTTCCCTATATCTTAAAATATTTTTATTATTTACATTACTCAACTATAATTAGGATAGGTGATTTGGATGCTACCAAGATGATTCAGTAAATTACTATGTAATAATTCTCCTTGTTGCACTGTAAGTTAAATATTTAGTGTTTTTGCTTTATATGTACAAAGAGATTTTAGGTTTACATGCCACTATATATGTGTAACTACTGGTTACACATGCATAGTACATGCCACTATGCATGTGTAACTCCTAATTACACATACAACAGGCATGTGTAACTCTCAGTTACACTACCCATATCCATGTGTAAGTCCTAGTTACACATGCTAAAAATGAATAACAAAATTGTTTTTTGCATCTCTGAATCTAAGTACATTTAACCTTATATGTATGTGTAACTCCTATTTTTACTAGTCACATGCATTTGAAAGTGATTATGCAATGTTTTGTATGTCTTTCTTTTAATCTCATAAAATATGTTTGTTTGTTATTCTTCAGGTTGCAGATAACTTCATAAAAGTTGGTGGCTTATTTGTGGTGGTGGAGGTGCAGGTTTTGGAGGAGGATGAGGAGGCAGTGGTGGTGGCTAGCAGCGGTTGTTAGGCCTAGACAGATGCATGTAACTCTCAGTTACACAAGATAGATGTATATGTAACTCTCAATTACACTAGACAGATGCATGTGTAACTCTTCTAGTTACACATGCTAAGAAATTATTATAAATGAATATTAAAGTAATACATGTAATATTTGTATGCGTTCTTTTTGATGTCTATTTTTTGATATGTAACTTTGCATTACACATGTCATAACGATGTGTAACTTCTGGATACACATGGCATATGCATGTGTAACTTCTGTTTACACATTCACGCGATGTTTTAATAATTTTGGGCCTAGATTTAATAATTTTGGGCTTAAATTTAAATTTTATTTAATTTGGGGCTTGACAATATATGTAAGGGTACGAGTGTCTTTTAGTAATTAGGGGCCTAGATTTAAACTTCTTTTAATTAAGGGACTCATATCATGAGTTGGGCCTTAGCCTAATTTTCCCTTATTATTTTTGTCCTGTAGTGTAGGCCCAAATTAATTGGGATAGGCCCCAATTTAGCCAGGCTAAATTTCAACCAGTTTAGGCTTGTTAGGCTTCCGCCAAGTTTTTTTTTTATAATAGTGGCTTCAAACCAAAAAGTTTAAGTTAAAACGAAAAGCCAAAGTTAGTAAACAAGTCTTAATTTTTTAACTAATAATCTTACTTCTTCCACAAAATCAAAACATAAACCCTAATTTTTTTTAGATCTAAACTAATTATACTTCAATTGATTTTTAATTGTTCTCTCATTATTCTTACAAATTGCCCTGTTATAAAACTTAATTTTTACTTTTGCCTCAAAACAAATTAAACCCCACATTTCACCTTTTCTCTAAAATGATGTTATTTTTCCTAAATTTTGATTATAGTAATATCAATTGAGTTATATATTCTAATTGTTCCTTTAAAAGTTCTCCTTAACAACATCAATCGCAAAAAAATGAAATCAACTAAGGTTTTGATTCTTTTCCTAAAATCAAATTTCTAAAACTCCATAAGAATTATTATTCTATAAAAATTCTAAGAAGATATTATTTTCTTTCAATCATGATACATTAGAAATCATCAATTATGCCATAGATCTTACATAAATTTAATTATGAAAATTGTACGATTAACTTTTTTTTTTGTTTTTTTTTGTTATTTTGATAATTTATTTTTGGGTTATATATAAAAATTACGTATAATTTTCTGGGTTATGTTAATAATCATAAGAATCTGTTTGGTTAGATTAATGACTTATTTTATGTGGGTTATGGTTAATAAAACCATGAGCTACATTTAAGAGAAGCCGTAATAGTACTCTTATCTAATAATAATATATGATAGATAGTAATATTTACTAAATTATAATGTCTTTCTCTAAAGAGGTTTTTAACCAAATAGGAAAATTGACATCGGCTATTAATCTAAATAGACTATTGATAGCATTATAAATTTCCTTCGCTAATAAGTGAGCTGTTATTTACTTCTCTTGGAGCATAACTATATTTTCAAGAGCTGAACAAAGAAAGTAAAGTTGAACTATCCTTAATAACTAAACTCATAGTTTATTTCATCGTCGTAGATGAACCATTCAACCCAGCCACACATTGATGTTATCCCCCTCTAGATGTAAATGCTCAATGTTGTTTTCCTTAGCCCAAATGAATGTGTGCATATCACCTAGAACTTTTGCATGTTCCTCATCAAAAGCGGTCAGAGGAATGCTTGTTGCTCCTCTGCATTCACCTGCATAAGATCTCATGATTAGTCTGAGTCCACATTTACGACTAATATCTTTAAAATTGGCATCAAAGTTGATTTTCACATAAGGACTAATAGGAACAGTCCGTCTATTGTTCCTATCAATCCTGCAATTCACAATCCTGCAATTCACAATCATTGTACATATATTTTTTTCTCAGTCAGTAATATATTTCTTTACCTGCAAAACTAAAGTGGGGACAATCATGGTATTGTTTTCAAACACTAGAATACATCTCGATTTCCAGATATGCTAGAGTAATATCCCCGTAAATTGAATATGTTTCCACATCTGGTCATTTCTACCTAGTAGTATAACAAGCCACATCCCTAAACCAATCAGGCACATTTTTATTTTGAATTCTGCAAAATAAATCAGGATCAAGAGACATCCACATCTCTTTATCATAGTTACAATCTATAAATAGATGTTGGATAGTTTCTGAAAAGTTCATGCAAAAAGGACAATAGTGTCCACATTCCTTATTTCCTTATGAATACGATCTCTAACCAGTAAACATTCTTGAATGAATTTCCATAATAAAAAAGGAATCTTTTGAGGGAGCTTAACATGTCAAAACCTGTTCCAAGGGAATTGATTATTAGGTATAGAATTCATATCAATTTTATTATTAAGGATACACATATAAACATATTTTACACTAAAATACTCATTATTAGAATGTTGATGCGTGTCGTTAATGCAACAAATTAATAAATATATTTCCCACTAATTATCTGGTAATATAGTGGTAGTAAGAGATCGTTCCCACAGAGAACTGTGTAATTGATAGGTTATTTAAATTAGCAAAATAAAGTAAATCACAAAGGGGATTGGTTTTAAGATAAATAAAAAGACAATAAGAATAAAGGGATGATTAAGGAATCCTTCGCCGTTACCAAGCGTTAACAGGATTAGTATACTTATCTATTGTTTGTAAGAACCATTCATCACCAACCGTAGAATAACAACTAGATCAGTGTTATCCCCAAAACTCCTTCAATCACTGGATACGGAAGTTCTAGACAACCAGATGCTATCCAACAAACCACCAAGTAGTATATCACTCAAGGTGTAATCCAATCGAACGTCTTAAGCTTTGTGAATTTAGGTTGATCCCAGTAGTTAAACTCTTAGATCAAGGTTTACTTGCTGGTGTTGTCTTCACACACGATTGCTCCACAGAATCCCTCTTTAAGGTCTCGCGATTTCTACTTGTGTAGAGAGTTTATCGATGATTACTTATCTCATAACTTCTACTAGCGATAGAACAATCAATAGACTAATGTAGTATGCATCCCAAATCAATCTAAGAACCACTCATAAACCCTAGATATGGTAAAGACAAACGATGATGATAAAAACTCTCAATAGATTTGTATTAATAATAAAGCTTCACGCTTAGAACATTGAATTCATCCTTAATCAACAAAGGATTTAGCTACTCATATTACAAAGAAGATGAATAATGGTGGTTTCCCCCTAAAGGGGTAAACCCTAGGTTTTGATGTAGAACTTGTGATATGTGATTGATCGATATATGAAAGGCCTAATACCTATTTTTATAGGTTTACATTGCTTGGCCATCAAGTATCTAGTTCGGTTCAAGAACCCGACCCGAAAATACGAAATACGGATCCTAACCGTAAGTTTTGGCCTTCCAAAGTATGCATACCCGTACGCATACCTAAAAAGTCATGGAACTAAAAGTATGCGCACCCGTACGCATACCTAAAAATCCAGCAGAAATTCACGGAACTAAGTATGCGTACATGTACGCATACCTCAAAAGTCTTCGATATTCGATCAAGAGCTTGTTTTGGCCACAACTTCTTCGTCCGAACTCGGAATTACCTCATTTTTTTTGCATTATTTTCCTCTTTCAATTATATTCAAGATGGTGATGATAAATCCTTAATTTGAATGAGTTAATCTTGGTCTTTGTCCCGTCTCTTGATTTTGAGCGTTTTGCTCCTTTTCATCGCACTTCTTTCACTTCTCTTGGACTTGGATTCTTGGAATACTTCTCTTCCTAGATCTTTTCAGCACTTTGTAGATCCTTTTTGGATGATTCACCTATTGGAGGCAAATAAGACAAAAAAAGAGTAATAATACGAATACATGCAAGAATAATAGCTAAAACAAGTATGGAATGGATACTAAAATCATATGAATTATGCACTTATCAAATTCCCCCACACTTAGCTTTTTCTAGTCCTCGATCAAACTAATCCTAAATAAAACAACTCCATGTCGTTAAGAAAACGGTTGCACTTAGCTAATGCAACATGCCTTTAAACCCCTAGGTGCCCCTAGTGGACGAGTTATAGTCTCGTGAGGGTTTACAAGAGGTATACCCACAAAACCTACTCCAATATCTCTCCTTGGAAGAACTACTAAGGATAGACACAAAGTAGAAAGCCAAATAATTAGATTGCATAAATTCTTTAGCTGCAAACATCCCACATACATTCCAATCATCACACACAAGCAATTACTTACGCGTGACATTCAACCGGATTGCAAAACTCTACTAAGATAGTCATCATACTTGTTGCAACATTTTTCACAACACTCGGATACTAAAATCACATGGATAAATAAGAGAATGGAAATAAAAAAGTGAAGTGTGCAAATGTTGACTAAAGTGAAAGATGTTACCCACAATACTTGTATGAATGTCGCCAAAGGATTCTTATTTATAGCGTGATAGTTGAGAGAAGCACCCATTTAACTCGACCACATGATTACTCTAAGCGCATGTTCCTTTTCAGCAAGTATGTGATAGTTGCCTTGGATTCTGTGTTCCACGCTTGTTTAGGCGATGGAGACAGGGACAACGCTTCACACATACCGCTATCCAAGTGTCGAGAACCTCATCAATAGTCTTTTTGACTTGCTATATAATGATGATAGGTTTTTGTTTTCATCGACTTCATGATTACTCCGATATTCCGGACTTATCATAGAATTATTAATGTCGATAAATGAAGAGGAGCCTTATATATATGTTCTTTTTTCTTTTCTTTTTTTCTTTTTCTTTTTCTTTTTTTTTTTCCGGCTCACTCTTTATGAATGTAAGACAATTTTCTATGGGGATTTTATATACTCGACCAATGATTACCTTGCTACAACATCCACAACAGTATCAGGATCCCACCAAATCACTTTAGAGAAACATATAACTGCGAAAATAAAAAGAAAGTGATTCAGTAATGATAAATTGCGAGGATGAATATTTCAAACGACTACCGTGCCATTTCTAGCACCTGAGTTTCGCATCCAATTATGAACGTATATATAAAGATTGTATAATGATGAAGTGGAACTCAATCTATAGCCGTAAGAAGTGTTTCAACCTAAAAAGGTTTAGAGTGTCATCCTAAATAGCTCATAATTAACTCCAAAAAATGAAGTCTCGAGAATGCAAGAAATCAAAGAGTATTATTTATTTATTTATTTTATATGCAAACTAAACATGTTTAACTACTCCCACACACTTAAACTCACCATTGTCCTCAATGTTCAAAACCGAAAATTGTGATTTCTGACATAACAACCCTGAAAAACTCGAAAACTGTACAAATGGGTAGGGAACTAGGAAAAACATCCTAAAAGAAAGTTGTTCTCCTACGTCTTTTCTATAATGTGTCAAAAGGGAAAAGTGTTTCGATAAATGACTTTTATGGCCTCCGTAATGACAGACATGCAATCTGAAAAAGTTCTGTAAAAATACCAAAACTCAAATGCTCAGGCCAATCGGTCCAAATTAACAGACTCCGAATTCAAATTTTCTTTTTGGAAAAGAAAGGTGAGTCTGTCCTCTTTAAAATTTGTGGTCAACCACTCAAATCGGACTCCGTATGAAGTCTCGAGAGTTGTTTTCGTGACAACTACGCATTCAAAACTTTCATTATAAATATAGGACTTTGTAAAATCTAAGATGGGAATGCAAGATATGATATGAAAAACTAAGAAAAATAAAAACAAAAGGGATAGAGATACAAAACCGATGGGTTGCCTCCCATGTAGCTCTTGGTTTAACGTCATCAGCCCGACGTTATTGTTATCGTCCATACACCAATAATATGAAAATTTGGTAATCATTCCAAATAACAATCTGCAATTCAAATAACAGCTTCACAAAAACATTAGCACAAAATATAAATATTGAAGCAATCACTTTATTGAAGTTTCCCCCATACTTAGTCCTTTGTACACTCGGAAGTGGATACAAAACATAAAATTCTGGAACTTCAAAAGGTTCCTCAACTTTGTGAACCTGCACAATACTCGAATCAAACACATCAAGTGGTGGATACTTAGAAGCAAAATAATCCGTTAAAACTTTGGAAGCACACAACTCCAATCCTAAGTGAGGTATTTTATTAAGAGTCGGGTTAACAACTCTTTCGGAAACTACTTCAATTGGATGGAAAGGATCAATAGATATAAAATTATGCAAAGGATTAGACAAACCTTGTACGTGATCCTCATCGTTCTTAATTAACATTGAATTATTTACCTCAAGTATATCGTGGTCCTCTATCGAGCTTTTAATTTCCTTGACAAGCTCAATTGGGTCTTCCACAATTTCAATCAATTTGGTTTCATTCTCAATCTCAATGTCTTCGACACTCTCGTCATCCGAATCAAATTTCGCTTTCATGAACTCTTCTTTGGTATAAATTTTTGGGTATTCTGCATGAGTCTCCGTTGATATGCATTTGATTATGTCACACCGTTCATAACGATGGTTCGGTCATACCAAGGCTCCTCCTTTTGAATAGGCGAATGATCATTATTAAGATCCGGAGCTTGAATAACTTCATCATTGTTACAAAGGCTTTCCACAGGTTGCTCATCTTCACAATATTTGTTGTCGTCCTCAGGAATTTCAGAATTGGTTTGGTTTTAAGGCCAAACTTCTTCCTCATTCCTATTCCCAATGAGTTGAGCAGTTTGTATCTTTATCTTTTCCATATTCCTTTGAAATTCTTGGCATGATTCTTCCATCTTTTTGTTATGCTCATCCAAATTTTGAATGTGTTGGTCCAACCCTTGTTGATGTTGCGTCATCTCTTCGATCAATTGGTCAAGACGTTCTTCAAAACCTACACTTTCACTCACCACAAGATTTCCAGACCAAGTCTCCTCCTTTTGAATAGGTGAACGATCATAAAAACGATCAGGAGTTTGGTTAGATATATTGTAGTAAGATCCGGTTGATGTGTTATTCTCCACGCTTGGTTTTTCATTAATGGGTTCCGGCATGGACAAAATGGCCTTTAACTGAAGAATCAACCAATCAAGGTTCTGCTCATCATTAGAAGGTAAACGATTAGAAGAAAAACTATCCCCAAATCCTTGTGATTTTTCACTTACATGCCCGTCATAAGGTTGTTGACATGTATGAGAATATCCATAAGGTTCCGTAGGATATTGATCATAGCCAAAAGATTGGTTTTGATAATACCCATATGATAGTTGGTAGTTGTCATATGAATGAGATTGAAAACCATATTGATTACCACTATTATATGATTGATCTTGTGCACCGTACATGTTATTTCCGTAAGGAAACATGACGACTCACAAGAGAAAAAGAGAAAATAAAAACAAAAATCTAAAAAAAAAATAACAAATAAGCTAAACAAATAACAAATGAATTATTTTCAGGTGAATTTTCGAGTTACTTCATTGATTATCATGTCTTCTTGGTTTAATAATCATTAATTCTAGTGTTTTATCATGGAAAATAGTTCTGAAATACCATTTCATCATGATACTGGCTATGATAAATCATCTTCAGTTGTAGGGAAGAAAATTCTTTCGATTGAACTACCAGATGATTTGTTTGAAAAGAGTTTAGATCCATGAAGATTTTCGTTAATTGGAAGGTTGAATTTACAGAAAATTAAATTCGTTGATGTTATTATTATTCTTCAAAGTCAATGGAAGTTGGTTGTTGATTGTAAACTTATTCCTTTAGGAAGGGGTTTTTTCACAATCAAGCTAGATAATGAGATTGATCGAGCTTATATCAAATCAAATGTATAGGAAGTTACAGATCAAGTTCTCAAAGTCAGGAATTGGGTTTATAACTTTAGACCGGCTAATCAGAGAAATTCTAGGGCATTTGTTTGGGTGCGTTTTCCAGGTTTAGGTCTTGAATTCTGGAGTGAGGAAATTCTATTTAAGATTTGTAAGGAAATTGGTAATCCAGTTAAAATTGATGCTGCTACAGCTAAATGTGATGTGGGATATTATGCTAACGTTTTGGCAGAAGTTGATTTTGCATTCCCAATTCCAAATAAAGTTTGGATTGGCACTAAATATGGTGGTTTCTTTCAAAAAGTCTCTATTCCATATTGTCCTAAATATTATAGTACTTTCAAAATGGTAGGTCATTTCATTACAGAATGTAGGGTGGAGAAAAACAAAGTTAATACAAATATTTCTGCAGGAAATCAGTTTCATCAACATACAAGGGTAACTTCTTCTCCTACTCAGCATCTTAATACTTGTGTTATAAAACATAATATTGAAACACCATCCTCACAAAAACCTGCATCTACACCAAAACCTGCATCTACACCAAAACCATTTGATATATGTGACAGGTCTGAATGTAACAGTGAGGATTCTATAGTTCATATTATTCATGTTACTCCTACTATCCAAACTGTTAACATTGAAACTATTATGGATAAAGGAAGATTTAGTCCTCTTGAATGTGTAGAAGAAAATACTAGAATGGAATCTCGAGGTTGTGGAAGTTCCAAAAGTTTTGGAGGTTGTGGAGGCAAATTCATTACGTAACAACACCGTTAGCTTCATAGATGGTAAACCGGGTAGAGTGTCAAATGAAGCAGATTAAAGTTACTTCTTGGTCTAAGATTGTTGAAAAGGAGATGGTCAATGCTTATCCCTCTACTTCTCAAAGTTCATCTCGTATCGCTTAAGGTCACTAATCCTGTTTCCTACTAATAGCAAATATAACTTCAGGAAGAATCCAGGTAAAGGAGGTACCAGAAATCCTCCTCCCAACAAATGAAGATCGTATATTTGAATATCAAGGGCCTGAGAAGACCTAGGGCTAAAGATAAATTAAGGTCTTTGGTAAATCAATTTAGTCCTTCTCTAATCTGGATTGCAGAACCAAAAGTCTTTTGTACTGCTTCATTTTGTAATAGGCTGAATCTCCCTGGAATGCAGAGTATGGTGATTCATAATTCTACATCAACAAATAAAGTTAATCTATGGTTATTTTGGAATAAATGTTTAGCTACTCCTCAAGTAGTTTCTCTTTCAAGTCAAATGGTCACAATAAGTATTGGAGATGTTTTAGTATCAGGTGTTCATGCTCATGTTAAAAAGATTCAAAGAAAATTCTTATGGTCAGAAATGGAATTAATCAGCAATCTCAAAAAGCCATGGATTGTGTTAGGTGATTTTAATGCAATAATTTCACCAGATGAGAAAATTGGTGGTAAAACACCAAACAGAGCTTCAATGTTGGATTTTGTCAATTGTCTTAACACATGTGAATTAACTCAAGCCCCTAAGTCAGGATTGCAATTTTCTTGGTCCAACTGCCAACAAGAAAAGAACAAAATATTATGTACTCTTGATAGAGTTGTTTTTAATCAATTATGGCTGCAACAGTATGGTGATTGGGGGTACAAAGTAGGTTTGAGAGTGGTCTCAGATCATCCACCTTTACTGGGGGTGTGTGCAAATATTCCTAAGCCCAAAAATATTCCTTGGAGATTTCAGAAAATGTGGATTGATCACCCATCTTTCATTTCAGTGTATGATGCAGCATGGTCCATTCCTGTTGTTGGAGATCCTGCTTTTATCTTTATGCAGAAGCTCAAAAATTTGAAGAAGGTTCTAAGTGAATGGAATTGGAGTGTATTTGGTAATATTCAAATCAAAATAAAAGAGGCTGAAGCAAAAGTTTAAACTGCAATGGAGTTATCTGATGAGAATCCTTTTAATGAAGAGATTTTGGCTAAACTAGTAGAAGCTCAAAATGAACATGCTACAAGAGAAGTGCAAGCTAATACTCTTATGAAGCTTAAATCCAGAGAAAAATGGGTTAAAGATGGTGCAGCTAATACTGGATACTTTCATGCAAAAATGAAAATCAGACATGCCAAGAATTTAATAAGTGAATTAGAAGATGGTAATGGAAATATAATTTCTGATCAAACATAGATTGCTAGCTCTTTAGTTCAACACTTTCAACAAAAATTTGAATTTCAAGATGTTAATATTGTTGAAGGTTTACTGGATGTTATTCCATCAGTTGTTACTAATGAAGACCAAGCAATGTTGGACTCTATTCCTACAATTGAAGAGATTAAAAGGATTATTCTTGATATGTATCCAGATAGTTCTCCAGGACCAGATTGATTCTCTGGAGCTTTTTATAGAGTTTGTTGGGATATAATTCAAATGGATTTAAGGGAAGCAATAAAAATTTGCTGGAGAAGAAAGTTCATCCCCAAAGGACTTAATTCAAACTTTCTTACTCTATTACCTAAATGTCCAGGTGCAAAACAAGCAAGCCAATTCAGGCCCATTGGGTTGAGCAATGTCTTATTCAAAATCTTCACCAAAATAATTACTACAAGAATGAATGGACTAATGGTGAAATTGATATCTCCACAACAAGCTGCTTATATCAAAGGTAGAAGCATTCATGAACAAGTTGTCTTGGCTTAAGAGATGGTAAATTAAATGAAGAAGAAAAGGAGAGGAGGTAATGTAGCATTTAAACTTGACATATCTCAAGCTTATGACACAGTAAGTTGGAAATTTCTGCTTAAAGTTTTACAAAAATATGGTTTTTCATCATCTTGGTGTGATTGGTTATTGACAATATTTGAATCAGCAAAACTATCAGTTATGGAGGACCTTGTGGCTTTTTCTCAATGAACAAAGGACTTAAACAGGGTGATCCATTATCACCTATATTATTTTTTTTTGATGGAAGATGTCTTGAGCAGAAATATTTCACATTTGGTGAATCAAGGTAAGATAACTCCAATGGTCATTAGGAATGGAATACATCCAACACATCTTTTCTTTGCTGATGATGTCTTCATATTCTGTAATGGTGCTAAGAAAAGTCTAGATTGTATTTTTAAGCTTCTTGATGACTATCAAGTCAGTTCTGGTCAAATGATTAACAAAGCCAAAAGTAAATGCTTCGTAGATGGAACTACTTCAACCAGGAAACAACAAATTTGCAAAATGGTTAATATGGATGTTTTTGGTTTTCCTGATAAATATCTTGGTGTCTTATTAGCTCCTGGTAGAGTTACTTCTGCAATGGTGGTTATGCTTCAAAACAAACTTGCTTCTTGGAAGGGATAACTTTTATCATTTCAAGATAGGCTTGTCCTAGTCAAGTCTGTATTATGCAGTTACCTGTTGAGTGTGTAAACACGATATTTTTACATTTCGATTTACAATTTTTAGTTCTCAATTTTGTACAGATTTGATGGTTTTGTTTAATTTTGCAGTTTTCTAGAAAATAAAGCTTGGTTAATCAATACACAAGACTTCTCCCGTAAAATGATTTAAAAAGCAAAATCACAATTCCAAATATCACTGCATTTGAGATGCACAGGGTACAAGGATCAGAGAAGCCTAAGACAATTCAGTTGTCGATATTCATTTCACATGGTTTGGGTTAGTGGGTTGAGCCGAACGTGATCAAGAAATTCATTATGCCACACCATAAATAGTGGGCTACGAAATCCAATTTGGTAGCTGCATGGTTCGATGGTCTTGGAGGTGTCAGAACACATCAGCTCCATCTACAGCTGTCACAGACACATCAGCTTCATCTACAGCTGTCACATGACATATGAGTTTGTTCTACAGCTGTATTATCCAATTGGCTATTTCCATGTGTATTAGTGACAACTATGTGTAACTTGTTTCTTACTTTTCTGTCTATGTGGTCTGTAAAGATACTATAAGTATCTCTTCTTCCCTGTTGTATTCCTTAACAGAAATAATACAATCCAATATTGTTCTTACATGGTATCAGATACCAAGAGTGGAACTTCAACTTCCAACATCAAAATCTGATTAAATCGATCCTTACAATCTTGTTCTTGAGCAATCATGCCTAGAACCACCAACAATTCATCTTCCTCTGCTGCACAACCACCAAATCCAAACAACACCACCAACAACAACACAAACATTCCCTTTTCTAACCTAAATTCATCTGTTTTTCCACCTCTTACTGGTTCACCTTTAGTGAATCAACATCAACATCCTACCAATTCACCACAACCACCACCATATCAATCTCTTTTTCGTTGTCCTCAACTTCCATTCCAGAATATATCAAATTTTTGTTTCAACAAAACTCGATGGATCCAATTTTATGGTTTGGAGAGATCAATTATCCTCGATCTTGTTAAGTACAAATTTGTATGGTCTTATTGATGGTTTTATTCTTCAAACGCCTCAGTTTTTGATGCAGAACAATGTTCAAACAATTAATCCGCAGTTTCTTGAATGGCGATCTATGGATAAATTCGTCAGTTCTTGCATCAATGCTACAGTTTTTCCTTCACTTGCTTCAAAATTACTTGGAAAGGTAACTGCTAAAGATAAATGGGATCATCTTTCAAGAATTTTTACTCAACAATTTTTTACAAGAAAATCTCAACTCAAATCTCAGCTTCACAACATAAAGAGAGGTAATTCTACAATCTTTGAGTTTCTTCACAAGATTAAATCAATTTCTGATTCCTTGGCTGAGATTGGAGAACCAGTAACTGAGGAAGATTTAGTGATGTATACTTTATCTGGTTTAGGGAGAGAATTTGCTCATTTTGTCATTACTATTCAGAATCATGAAACTCCTTTAGCATTTTCTGAACTTAGATCTCGATTAATTCACCATGAGAAGTGGCTAAAAGATCAAGACTATGAACCTTTCTCTCCTTTAGTTGTTGATCCAACTAATTCAGCCTTTTATTTGAGTAAATTTGCTAATTATCAACATTCAAGTGGTAGTTCTTCCTCCAACTATGGAAATCATCATACATCTAATGTTTCTAAAAGTTCTGGTAACTCATCATCTCATACTGGTAATGGTGGATCTTTAATTCAAAGAGGGGAATTCAATCCACATCAGAGAGTGGACTATTCCACTATTTCTTATCAAATCTGCAATAAGCTGGGACATTTTGCAAATAGATGTAGACTTAGATATGCTGCACCCAAAAAGAATTCTACATCAAATGTTCAGAAAGCTTCTGCTGAAATGGAAATTTCTACTCCAACATTTAATCCATGGACTGCTGCTGCTACTGGTCATTGGGGTGCAGATGAGACTGGTCCAGTTTGGATTCCAGATTCTGGTGCAACAAGTCATATGACAAATGATTCTTCCATATTAGCTGCTCCTGAAGAATTTGCTGGTGATGAGCAAGTCATGATTGGAGATGGTAAGTTACTTCCAATAACTTTGACTGGTAGTGCTACTTTACATACATCTCCTAGTTCTCATTCTTTCATTATGGATAATGTCTTGTTTGTGCCACATATTAAACACAATTTGCTTTCTATTGCTAAATTCACTGCTGATAATAACTGCTCTTTTGAATTCTATCCTTGGGGTTATGAAATAAAGTCTATTCACAATAGACAAGTATTAGCTAGAGGACTGATGCAGAATAACCTATATCTACTAAAGTCCTCTCAACAACAACTTCTTAAGTAAACTCCTAAGGTTGCTCTCACTTCAGTTTTGGCTTCTTCAACACTTTGGCATCATAGACTTGGTCACCCTGCTACAACAATTATCAAAAAGCTTGATTCTTCAGCTTCAATAAAGCTCTCCAACAAGAATTTTGAAGCAGTATGTAGTTCTTGTCAGCTAGGCAAAAGTAAATGTTTACCATTTTATCCATCTACTTTTATGTCAGATAAACCATTAGCTTTAGTTAATTGTGACATTTGGGGGCCTGCTCCTGTTCACTCTACTTTGAGCTTTAGGTATTACATTTTATTTGTGGATGATTTTAACAGGTTTAGTTGGATTTTTCCACTCAAATGTATCACGATATGAGTGAACTTTACGTTTCTTTCCACTTTGTGGTGGTGGCGGCGGCAATGGTTGAACTTTTCTCTTCACTTTTTTAGAAAGTGGACTTTCCTTGATCAATCATTCTAAGGATGATTCTTTTTAAGTCAGTATAGCTTCCCATATCTTTTCCACACTAGTATTCGGTGGTTAATAGTCTGTTTTTCATCCTCCACTCTTTCAACAACGTAATATTAATTTGGGTAACAAAGACTGATTTCCTGCGACTCCCTCATTTGTCTTTCTTCCAAAGCTGATTCTCTCAACTCCAGTCATAAACGAGTTGTATTCTTGATTAAAAGAATTTGAATATATAACAAGTTGGTTGCGAACATAGCATTTTGAGCGATAGAGAATGAGATAACACTAGATGCACTCAAACTCTAACTTGACTCATCGGGTGTTAGAAATAACATGATAGTTTCACCATATCTAAAGTCCTTTTCACTTGTTTTTATTTTGACTATGTTTCTCTAAGTGATTAGGTGGGGCCCAGAATCAAGTTGTTACCAATGCTAGGGTGAATTAGGTGATTGAGATACAAAAAAAAAAAAAAATTGAGACCCGAGACCATCGGACCAACCGGAATAAATTAAATAAAGTCGACCCATGGAACCTGTATATAGGGTTGTGTTGACCTAGAGTTAGGATTGTCGACACTTGGTTCCCTTGTATATGCAGTGTGTTGATATTAGTGGGACTAGTATCTCGGTCCATTAGGATAGGTTCATTTGGCGGGGCCAATCATAGTAAGAGCATCAAAACCATCTATGTTTTCTCTATATCCATCTTCTTGATCTATCCAGATTAGTTTTGACTCGGTATTGATGTCGTAGGTGCGACTATCTGAGTAGAGCTCTGTGACTTATATGAATTTTTAGTATGTGGGGCAAACTCGTGCGTAGATAGTTGAGTGCAGGTAAAGGTTTTGTGGTACACCTGCTAAACCCCCAGAGGTGAGGCCACCTAGGGGGTTTAAAGGCTTATTACATACGCTAAATGGAAATCAACGATGCTGCCAGGTGAGTTGGATTTCAAATTTGCTCGGGAAGCGAATAATAAGTTTGGTATTTGATAGGCAATTTGTGTGTCTATTTTGATCTCAATTTTTGTATTATTTAGTACCCCATTTTTGTACTTATTTTGGTATTTTATGTTTTGTAGGTGTTTTTGGAGAAATAAAAGCTCGAAAAGTGGTATTGCACTGCGTGGGGAAAATTACTATTCGGACTCTCAAAGTAGCAAATTACTAGTAGCACCTGGAATGGATAAGGGCACTCATCTTTCAAATTCAAAGATGCAATTTGAAATTATTTTACCGAGAATTGTTTTGGTGGACTTGGATTATCCACTTGGGTGGATAACCGGAGTTTTAAACAGGGCAAGTGTTTGTCTCCGTGAAGATAACTCGGGATTTGGATTTGAGAATATTTGTGACATTGTAGAAGTAGAAAAAAGGAAAGAAGTGATGGGAGGATTATACGCAATTATAATGTGATATTTTGTCATTTGTCAGTATAAAAAGGTTGGATGGGACTCGGGAAGGTTTATGGAAGTTTGGGATACTATTGCTAAATTCACTTGCCACTTGTGGTCGTGATAATAATTTCTTCCTTATCGATTTCTTCTTTTAAATTCTATCCTTGGCAATAAAAATAAGTTATGAAATAAAGTCTATTCACAATAGACAAGTTACATATAATTCTTTTATAAAATCTACCTTATTAGCTGCCTTAATTGTCGAGGATGGATGTCCCGTAACTCTCTCCATCTTGTGAATTAACCTATATCTACTAAAGTCCTCTCAACAACAACTAATCGTCTTAAGTAACTTTTAAGATTTGTTCCTAAGGTTGCTCTCACTTGATTTTCTTGTTTAGCAGACTTTCTCCTCCATCTCGTTCATGGATTTGGCTTCTTCAACACTTTGGCATCATAGACTTGGTCACTTCAATCTCCTTTTGCTCACAACAATTATCAAAAAGCTTGATTCTTCAGTACTTCAATAAAGCTCATTTCCAACAAGAATTTTGAACGTTTCTAAAAGATGTAGTTCTTGTCATGTATGCCGCTCACCCTATCATAATCTATTACTCTGTCGGTCTAGGCAAAAGTAAATGTTTACCATTTTATCCATTTACTTTTATGTCAGATAAACCATTAGCTTTAGTTAATTGTGACATTTGGGGGCCTCGACAATTCAAAAAGACCTCTCCACAACAGCTACTCTTGACTAAGTTCACTCTACTTTGAGCTTTAGGTATTACATTTTATTTGTGGATGATTTTAACAAAAGTAAATGTTTACCATTTTATCCATTTACTTTTAGTTTAGTTGGATTTTTCCACTCAAATGTAAAGATTTTCCACTCAAATGTAAAACAGATAGTCTGTCATGTTTCAAGTTGTTTAAACAATCAAGGAAAAATTTGTTGGATTCCAAAATTAAAGTGTTTCAAACTGGTGGTGCTTATGAATTGGTTAAGGGACCTTTTAGAGAATTTTTGGATAAAAATGGTATCTCAGTAAGAATCTCTTGTCCTTATCTTCATCAACAAAATGGAACTGCTGAAAGGAAACATAGGCAAGTTACAGAAATGGGGAACACATTGTCATTCAAACCTTCTATGCCTAAAAGGTTTTGGTTTGATGCATGCTTAACAGCTACTTATCTCATCAATAGGATTCCTACTAAGTTATTAGCCTATAAAAGTCCTTATGAAGTGCTATTTGGTAAGCTACCTGATTATGCCTTTTTAAAAATCTTTGGTTGTCTCTGCTTTCCTAATATTGCACACACAAGAAAAGACAAGTTGAGCCCCAAATCTACTCCTTGTATCTTTCTTGGTTACAGTCTTTTTCATAAAGGGTATCGGTGTTATGATCCTTCAACTCATAAGGTATACACAACTGTTCATGTGGTCTTCAATGAACTTGTGTTTCCTTACAGTGGATCTCACAGGGTATACTCATTGCTTCTTCAGATACATCAACTCCTACTTCAGATGTTTCCACATATGATGTTTCAACTTCAGTGACAGTTAATGCTTCTACTACATCAGATGTTTCAGTTGTTCAAGGTGCTAATTCTGACACATCAGCTCCAGATACTTCTGCATCGCTCGGTACCTCTATCTACTATTACTTTACCTTCTCCTCCTGCTAGAATGCACACTAGGTCTAAGTCTGGCATTGTCAAAACAAAAAACTTAGATCCTAATTTTGCTGCATCATGTTCCTGTGGCTTTTAGTGCTATTTTGGATTCTCTAGTTGAACCTAAAACTTTTGCTCAAGATGCCAAATTAACAAATTGGGTTCAGTCTATGACCAATGAACATACTTCACTATATGAAATGGTACATGGGAGTATGTTCCTTATGAACCTGGAATGAATGTACTGGGATGTAAATGGGTTTACAAGACTAAACTCAAAGTAGATGGTACTTTAGAAAGATTCAAGTCTAGATTAGTAGCAAAAGGTTATCATCAGGTAGATGGAGTTGATTATGATGAAACCTTTAGCTCTGTGGTCAAAGATACTACAATTAGATGTGTTTTGAGTCTAGCTTTACATCATCACTAGACTATGAGACAATTGGATGTCTCAAATGCGTTCCTTCATGGCACTCTGAGTGAAGATGTATACATGGAACAACCTCCTGGTTTTGTTTCTACTGAATTTCCTTCTCATGTGTGTCATTTAAAGAAGTCTCTATGGATTGAAGCAGGCTCCAAGGGCATGGTTTGATAAGTTCAAAGCATTATTTACTTTCTTATGGCTTTACTCAATCTGTTTGTGATCATTCAATGTTCTACTTCAGCAAGTCAGGGAAGAAAATGATTCTGCTTGTTTATGTTGATGATATTATCCTATTGGGAAATTCTGATGCTGAATTATTACATTTTATCTCTGATTTGAAGACAGAGTTTGCTATGAAGGACTTAGGCCCTTTAGCATATTTTCTGGGTATTGAAGCTTCACATGATTTTTCTTCAAATACATTGCTTCTAACTCAGAATAAATACTCTCTTGAGCTGTTAAAAAAGTTTTATTTGATTGATTGCAAGCCATGTAAGACTCCAGTGGCTCAAGGGAAAAGGGTATCTTTATATGATGGCACTCTCTTAGCAGATCCTTCTCATTATAGAATCTTGGTGGGAGCATTACAATATCTTACTCTCACAAGAACTGATGTTAGTTTTGCTGTCAATTATGTTACCCAGTTTATGCATCAACCTACAAATATTCACCTTCAATTGGCTAAGAGAATTTTAAGGTTTATTAAAGGAACATTGGGTACTGGAATTACTCTTGGAGGAGGGTGCTCAAAAATTACATCTTTTACAGACAGTGATTGGGATGGATGCCCTGATTCTAGAAAATCTACTACTGGTTATTGTATGTATCTTGGTGATAATCTGGTTGCATGGTCTTCAAAGAAACAACCTACTCAATCTCTTTCCTCCACGGAAGATGAATATAAAGCATTGGCTGTTGCTGCTTCAAAGATTAGATGGATTTCTTACATTATGAATGAGCTGGGAGTTCTTGTGTGTTATCCTTGCACTATTTTCTATGATAATATAGGTGCTGAAAATTTGGCGGCCAATCCAGTTTGTCATGCACGCACAAAACATGTTGAGTTGACTTATCATTCTGTCAGAAGCCTTGTCATGATTGGTTTTTTGGTTGTCAGATATGTTCCTTCTCTTCTCAACATAGCAGATGTTTTCACTAAGGGATTATCTAAACATTTGTTTGTCAGACTTAAAGGCAAACTTTTACACTTCAGGAGTGCTCAGTTTGAGGGAGGCTGTCAGAACACATCAGCTCCATCTACAGCTGTCACAGACACATCAACTTCATCTACAGCTGTCACATGACATATCAGTTTGTTCTACTGCTGTATCATCCAATTGGCTACTGCCATGTGTATTAGTGACAGCTATGTGTAACTGCTTTCTTACTTTTCTGTCTGTGTGGTCTGTAAAGATACTATAAGTATCTCTTCTTCCCAGTTGTATTCCTTAACAGAAATAATACAATCCAATATTGTTCTTACAAGAGGAGAAATAGTCATTGGGCATAGAAAGACCGCACAAATAGTACATGTGCCGGAAGCACCGAAACCCCAACATTTTGGTAAAGAAAACACTATAACATACCAATGATGTCTCACATGGAAAGTCCGATCGTGGACAATAAGAACAAACATGTATTTTTCTTATGGTCGACGTATGTAGAAGAGGTGAAGTATGGTAGCACCGTCGTCTTATAAAGAAGATACCCCCACTGAGTTCTTTATTTATGAACTAGTGTCTAACCCGTGCTATGCACCGGGTCTGGTGGGAATTGTCGATTTGTGTGGCAGGGCTTCGCCCCGCGCCCGTTACTCAAATGCATTTAAACAGCTTCAAAGAAAATCTTGATTAGTCCGACTATTTTTAATGGATACCTCAAACTATATTATGAGGAACAATGCTATATGTATAGTTTAAAATGATTTGCATAAAGCGAAAGTATAAATTCTAGATACGTTTATTATGTACACCTTTGACAATAACAACTAAAAGCATCAACTAAATCTTTTATATATATTGCAATAACATAACATTTTATTTGAAATGTATCCTAGATGGAAAGGATTTCCAAACATCGTTGATTGATCAATTACAAACCCGTTCACCACTGTCCATCCCGTATCATCAAAGGAATAAGAATTAAAAATACCTAATTTCTTTTAAATTTCTTGGGTTAGGTCTAAATGAACATGGGAACAAACAGTTAGCTTAAATTAGAAACTACACAAAGTATAACCGAGGCATAATACCATCTAATAGTTTAATAACTATAATGCATTTAATTAAAAATTATCACAACTTAAGCCTAAACTAATTATCGTCCTTAAATAATTACAATAAAATTCATTTAATTCAAAATTGCCACAACTTAAACCTAAATTTGATTATAGTCCTTGAAGCCTAGATATCAAATTCCATACATTTATATTTATGTTTGCAATTTTTCTCATTGTGTGATAATTTCTTTCTGGTGGGATTAGTCAGCGGCCCTGCTTATTTGTGTTTCTTGTCGTACAATTAACATTTATGAGTGATTTTGTTTCTCACTCGCAGAAGTGTATTGTTGCCTAAAAAGAAGAAAAAAAACATTAAAATCCCATATACTAACCAACAAAAATTAGGTAATATAAAAATACATGGAGCGCAAATGCACAAAGCTTTCACTTTCTTAGATTAACTGCTAAATGAGGGGCAAAGTTGATAACAATTTAAGAAAATTTAAAGTTTGTTTTCGTACATAAATTTTAATATGGTGTGGTGGTTCTCAGACACAACGCCAACCCACTTGAAATACATAGCCAAAAAATGAAGAAAATGAAGAAAAATAGTTACATAACCGGATGACCCCTCTTCATGGTTTTTTTTTTCTATGGCTCCATCAACAATCTCATTTGATGCACCTTGCTCGAACACTGCATGATCAAAATACCTACATTTTCTAGAAAAGTTTAAACAAATCAGAGACAATTGGGCAAGTTTAACAAATAACTATCTCCTTGGACGATGTTGCGCGTAAATTTGCCTTACTTCCCATAAAAATATATACTATTTTTTTTTCAAGGAGATAAATTATTCTCAACCTAATCCAAAATATTTGCTCTACCCTACACTTATTAGTTTCTTTGTTCATTTTCTCATCAATCTTGCAGCCAAAAATGCTTCCAACTATTCCATATGTTGGAAAAAAAAGCGCACAGCCAAATTCATTAATCTAAATTAACAAGACCAAAAAATTTCAACAATAAGATAAAAACATTTAGCATATACTCTATCAACTTCTTTGACTGTTCATCACCATCAACATGTAAGCTTTTCACTCAAATAAGTCAATACTGTCAATTGCTATAGCCTCGGTGATGTCTAATCAATGAGTCAATTTGCTAGGAGATCAGATATCTAATGACGGAAAATATTTCAATTATTTTTCATCTGAAATATCATGAGGCAAACTTTAAGATATAGTCAAGAAATCTTAGATTTCCCTTTTAACTACGAATATCTTTCATAGTTCCAAAATTAACACCATGCCATGTCGAATCAGTATGTAGGATCCCACCATTTGTTGATGTTTGTCAATCGTATTTCAAGTCAACTGATTTTACACTTTACAAACTATACAAACTATAAATAAGTAAAAACTACAGATAATTAATAAGTATAGATGAGAACAACTTGGGGTTTAAGCAGCTAATCACATAGTATTTTAATATCATTTATTTATGCAAGAATTTTCCTTTTACTCCAAATAAACATCATGACTCCACTCTATTACATCCCTAGTTACTTAGGCAAAATATCATGGACCATATACAGAAATCCAAAAGAACTAATAGAACATCAATCCTAATAAATTGGAGCTCAATCCCCAACCGGTGTTATGACGTCAATCCTGGTAATCTGGGGCTCAATCACCAACCCGTGTTATGATATGATCCAGACTATCTATGATTAAACATCCAAATACAAAATAAATAAATAAATAAATGAGACTGTTGGGGAAGGTGTTGATGACTAATGTACAAAAAGAAAGACGATGGTTCTAGACGTTTTAGAGTTTCTATTGGTCATGAACCACGTATATCTACATGTAATTTTGATGAAAGACTATAACCGATTTTTTCAAATTTTCTTACCCCAACTTTCTTGCCCAGTAAAATCTTTCATAAGGTGATGCACCACGTCAGTAGTAATACCTTTTATAAGCAATAACCATATCATCATTGGTCAAATTAACATGTTTAAGAGCTCAAAAAACAACTTCTCTACATATTAGTACATCGTATAAAAAACAGAAAAAAGAGCTTACCATTTCTTTCATGTGATGAAAAATTGATAGTGTCTCCAATGCCTTATCAATAGGTTTGGTATAGTAAGGTATAGTTCAATTCATTCACATCTTGTTATCAATATCATGAATAAGTAACCTATCATAAACAAAAAACGGATATGTAAACCTTTCTATTCACCATCAAATTCAATGGCAGCAAGAACAGTTCCCACAGATTGAAAGTGTCACCAGAAGCTTATCAAACTCCAACCCAAATCAGTGACTAATTCATACCCAATCTCCATATCCTTCTTAGCTTCAAATTCCCTATCCTAATCTCCATTGTTTCAACGGAAGTAACATCAATTTAACTCCATCTTTCTCGCAACCCTTGGCAGCTGAGCATTGAACCATGGCTAGCAGTGATGGCAAGGAGCTTGGTTCAAAAGCTCTTGGTTTAGTGAGAAATCTTGGATGTGAACTGAATTGAGAAACACAATTTGTAAAAGCATAATAGTTTAATACCAGGACCTGAGTACCAAAAGGGAAGTCTCACAGTTAAACTTACGAATTTCGAATTTGTTATTTTGTTACATTTCCCCGTAACCTATAGTTCCCCTGACATCAGTGAAAATATTGCTTTCTTACATCCCAAGCATCCTTGCTAAGCCAAAATTATAATGTTCAACATCCATTGTATCTATCAGAAAGATATTTGTACAAATACGAATCTTAACCTCATGTATGAACAAATTGAAAACTTACGAAATAGCATTCTTTGGACATCTAATAATAAAATCAAAATATAATATGAACAAAGATGGAATCAAAATATAATCATCTCAAAGCCACATGAAACTTAAATGCCCATACAGTAAAATAAATGGGAATACCCACATGTCGACGAAGAAACTGTGACGAAATCAGGAGAGATGTATTATGGTAATCTTTGATCTACATTGTCTCCCCTCTAGCTTCTTCCACATAAACCAATTATGGCCAGCTACTAAATCCCAAGGCATCTATCATTTCAGATAGTGAACTCTGGATAATGCACAAAGATTTAAAAAAGTTTATAAGCATAAGTTACACAACTCGTTCAAAAATTTAATTATACCATGGGTACCTAAGTACAAAGGGAAGCAACATATCCTCGGGCATCAATCATTGATGTGGATTCTACCGCAAGAATTTCCCAATCTCCCAATGCAACAACTATTCTCAACACTAAAGCCGCCAATGAAACCTGTATATAAATTTAAAATATTAAATTATAAGCCATATTTACTCGAAATTGTCCATAATAAGTCATCCTTGTACTTGACTGTCATGAAATCAATAGAATTTTTTTTTATTATTAAAAATTTAATTTTCACTATAAGTGAGATCCGCTATCAAGGAACACAATACAATCATCTCATTAGAAAACTTAATACATACTATAAAGCCTTTGATATGGCTAGATTACTCATATAGAAGCTTAATTACAATCAGATGAGTTCTTGTTTGGTATGAACAACTAAACCTCTGCCACAATATAATTGAATAACAAATGGTCAACAATGGATTGTAAAAGCTCCACTTCAGATTAAATCTACATATATAATAAAAAATATGAGATTGTAGTGACAACAACAAATCCATTGAAATGCACAACAGATTATTGGTAGGGCATGAAGTTTTACCCATCAATGCAGTGGTTTTGATCCGTCCGTTTCTTACTGTCGTGGTGTTTGCATTTTTACGAACTTTAAATGGATATTTTTGGATGCTACATAAGTAGTTGCAAATGAATGCTCCATTAAATTCATTAAATAGTGGTTGTGAGAGGACTTGGATGCAAGTAATGCATAAAATAAAGTGCACAACGTCTCAGAACGATAAATGTATTACACATGGTAGGAAAAATAGACAATTTATCAGCATATTGAAAAATCCTTTGGGTCAAAATAAAAATGTTGCAAAATCCATCAGATCCCAAGGTAAATTAAGATGATAGTATAGAAAATCAAGCAGGTGCAATGTAAGCTAATAAAATAAAAACGCGAAATTGTTTAACCTAAATATATGCAGTGCAAGCAAGGAGAAGAAATCAAGATTTTCACTAAGGGAGAAGACCACCCACAATTGGTCCAAACAATAAATTATATATAAGTATAGTCTTATATGCTCACATTCTCAAAAAATTTGATAACGATCCTTCCAAAAAATACAACCATGTGCGTACACACCTGAACTCCGAAAAGTATAAGTAATCTCCCATATGTTCCTCCATCCCCTCTCGTCTCCTAGAGTGTGTATTTGAACTTTACCATCCATGTGAATTTGAACTACCTTGTACTCATTGGTACGTTGACAGTAGCCGAAACCTCCAATTACGTTGTATCGTGGATACCACGAAAGCACATGATCTCGTGCAATTGGGATGCATAATTGTGGCAGACGGAGATGCTCACCAGTTTCTGGATTCATAATATATACATGATCTTGTATGCCGTGGTGTGCAACATAAAAACATACCATACCATTGCAAGATCCAACTATTGGGTGCAACTTAGTCCAATCATCATAGGTTCCATCATTAGGTATTTGTGATTGTTGGTCACATTCTGAGTCGGGCTGAAATCTTCCTCTCTATAGAAGAGTTGAGTAACTTTATCTTTCCCCATTCTTGGTGTAACACCAAAAAGGAGTCCAATTATTTTGTCCCCAAGGACAGTATTCCACTCTTTGCATACACATTTGCATGCCAAAATGCTTTCTGCAGTTTGGAGGCACTGTAGTATCTCGGAAGTTAATTCCGGAAACATATCCATTACTATAACTAATGAAAGATTATCAAAAAAAATTTTACAAGCATTTAGGAGTTTCTTATTGTAGAATGCTATAAGGAGACACGAGTAAAGCTTATATAGACATCAAATACACTTGTTGGCGAATGGTCGCGTACTTAATGAGCATGCATCATTTAAAAATTCATGATCCCAACAAGTAACGACCGGATTCTTATTTAAAGGAAACACAATCTAAAGGGTACAACATTACGTCATAAAGTAGGTCTGAAAGGACATGACAATTTAGTAGGGTATTACATATATTATATATAATCGTGACGACCGAAGGGAGTTCCATCTATATAAGTAGTTTACATCACTCTACAATGTATACGTATATATATATATATATATATATTCTACAAGAAAATCTAGCTATTGCTACACCATATATTGCCACATCTTCAATATATAGGTGTTGCGAAAGCAAATTTATAGTCATAGTACTTTTCAGCTGCAGCTAAAAGCTATAATTAACTGCTGTAAAATGAAACTTTTTCCACAAAATTGTAGCAACAATATGAAAAGAGTGTGGAAAAAAATTATAATCTCTGGCTGCAGCAATAAATATTGGGTGCAACAATATACTTCTTGCTACATAGGTTATCGCGACACTAGTAGAGGTTTATGCCATAACCATTGGGTGCTGCAATATATTAAGTTTTCTTGTAGTATGTACCAATAAAGATGTGTCTTTCCATAGTTATTGCTTGACAAAGTCCACGAAGCTACAAAATGATGATGACGTGTGCCCTAACCAGATTATTGTGCGAGAGTTGAGAGACTGAGGTGCGGTTTGATAGATGCATTTATGTGTCTATTTTGATCTCAATTTCATATATTGTTAGTACCCATTTCTGTACTTATTTTGGCATTTTGTGTCTTTGTAGGTGTTTTTGGAGAAATAAGCCTTTGCGGAGAAACTGGCTCGAAAAGTAGTATTTGGACCCTGAGAGAAAATTACTAAAGTCACCTTGGAAATATATTGAACGTACACCCGAAGGATAATTGCTAAGGGGCACTCCAGTGATAGGGGGCACTCCACTACTATCTGCACCCGCATATGGAAAAGAAGATAACTTGTAATGATGGGGAAGGATTTGGAATATATATGGAAGAAGGAAAGTTAAAGATTTGCATACGCTGTTTTGAAAGTATGTCGTCATGCCAACGTAAAATGGAGAATTGGCCCAGAACTTCGAATATGGGAATATATATGGTGGCACGTGGCTATCACCGGTTGGAGGAATCTTACCTAGGTGATGCAATCGTTATGGATACGAAATGACAAGAAGACAAAATGGAAGGAATTTGGTCCCTAATAGAAAGTGGAGTCTTCATATATAATTATATACACTCACAAGGAGACAAACGAGATATTACCTAAATAGTTATGAATATGACTCCGCGTGCCATAACTTCAAGTCCAATTATGGAAACAAGGGTTAAATTATACAATAAAAAACCGCACAAAGAAATAATGATATTTCCTTACGTATTTGGTCATCCCTAATAAGGCAAGTGAGTTTATTTTCATGGGGTGACGTGACGAGAAGATGCATTATAAAAAGAGTCTGACGAGACAACTTGAGGGGGGTTTTTTGAGGGAGACGGAAGCCCGTACCGAGCAACAATAGTTTTCATTCTTTTATTTATTTTTTTCTTTTTGTAATAATGAGGAGCTAAACCAAACACTGGACAATGGAAGAAGCTATTTTTCATGATTGTGGTAATTATATTTAATTCGTTTATGACTTTTTGCACTAATTTAATTTGAATTATGATTTTTCTTAATTAGTTGTGATTTTGTTTGATGTCGCATGCTTAGTCTTAGGTACTTTTGATGCGCCATACTTATAATTTACATCTAATATTCTAAAAATCTACATTGGCAAAGAATTAAAGTCGATATAACTTGAGCTATAATTGTATAGAGTTGATATTTGAACCACATGAATATGAAAATTGGTGGAATCCTAAGTTCTAGTATTTCTCAATATTATTATCATCGTTTTTCATTAAGTCTAAAATCAATCTTTACACGTCCGAGTGAACGACAACTTTTCTTACCACTTTACAAACAACTTCAAAATCACATCACGGTTACTTGGCGAAACCAATGCATGATTTCGGTTTAAAAAAATATATCCACAAAGTATGAGGTTTATAATTATATCATCGCTATGAGAAAGATTATATCCACAGTCAACGAGGAGTGTAGTTATTTTCTTTTGAAACATCCACTCACTTAAGTGGTTTACGTCACTCTAAAAGTATATACCAATCAAGAAGTGTCTTTTCCAGAGCTGCTGCTTGACAAAAATAGTTGTCAGCGCCTTTTTGTCAATTTTTCTCTTCTAAATAAAATGATGATGAAAATTGATAATTGTCCATGCCTGTTATACCTCCTGTGAAGCTCTTTTTTATTTTTAGTAAAATAATTAATAATGAAAGTTAATGGTTGTCTTACGATCAGACCCTTGATATAGTACTTATAACATTGCATTGTTTGGCTTCAAAAGAACTACATAGTATCAAGTATCACTTGGGATCCAAAATATTAGCCACAATAACACAGTGGGTAAGATAATTGTTATTTGGTTGGACTTGGAGGCCATTGGGGGTTCTGCTCAGATCGGCTCTCCCAAAAACCTCAGCAGTTGTTCTTTCCTTTCCGCTCTCTCTCTCTTTCCTCTCCCAAAAACCCTAAAATCCTAAAGACTAAAAACTTCTATGATTGAGCGTCGTTCTGCTCAGATCGGCTCCTTTGGAGCCGATCTGAGCAGATCAATAACCATTATCAACCTCCCTGACCTTGCTTCCATCGTTTCTGTATCTTTTCTTAGTTTTTTTTTTTTGCTTCTATTTGAGGTAAATCGGTATTGTTATTGCATTTTCTAGTTTTGGTTTGGGGTTTGGATGATTAGGTAGTGGTTTGTGATCTGATGATGAGAAGAAATCAACTCATCCAATCTTTTTCAGTTGTATTTTCAGACCAAGCTGCTGCAATAACTTCTCCAGCAACCTCTATTTCAGATTTCAGCTTTATTTCAGTTTATGTTGTAGATTTAATTTTTTTGCTTTTAGAAGCTGTATGTCTTTTAAGTTCTATATCAAGGGGTTTGGTTCTAGATTTGAATCTTTACTTCCTAGATCCAGTGACCTTTCCTATATCTATATTTCGTTGGGTTGTTGATTGCTGCTTATCGTATGCCTGCCTCACTAGCGATGTCCCGTGTTACAAAAATTTTATCAGTGCTTTATTCCGGCGATTAACCAAGTTCCGACGAGCTTATCTTTCATCGTCAGTAGAAGAAAGGAATCAAGTGTGGTTGTGTGACAACTCTTCTTCAGAAATCTTTAATGAAAATCCTAATGGTGGATCTTATTTACTATCTGGTTTACTGGTAGTCTTAGTTTTATATGTACTTTTCTTAGGCTTAGGTTTTGTAATTTCTTTTATCTGTATTAGAAATAGGGTGTTGAATTTGTTGATTCTAGCATCAATTGTAGCTAGCGAAACAACAACAAGATCAAGATCATTTACAAGTTCATCGACTCCAGCAACTGATACAAAGACTCCAATGACGATTCAGGTCGTGCCATCCCGATCCAGACCTCAAAAGACTCGTTCAGAATACCTCAGCTACTCAAGCTACTGTTACTCAAGACTTTGTTACTTAGATTTAGGTGTAAGATACTGTTACAATGAAAAACTTAGTTCATGTAAGCCAATCTTTCATGTTCTTGAAATCACGGGGTTGGATTTTATCCAACCACTGCCCTGCGCAGTCAAACAAATTAGTTTTGTTTCAAAACTAATTAGACCCTATGATACCATTTGGAATTCTAGAATGGTCTTTAAATCTGTTAAATTAGGAGACAGTCACGAATTGGTGGAGATCTTTTGAATATGTTGACAATGTAATGATCATGAGAAATACTGTTTCTGATTTTCAAGATCGGCTACAAAATTATGTATGGTTACGAGGTTTTTCCTCTTTTATGAAAAAAGAAGAAGATTATTGTTGTTTTTATTTCTTCATATTAAATTATATGTGAACCTTGAAAAGTGTTGCAAATGTGAGAACCACATGCATACCAAGCAGAATCGTTGCACTACAATTATTACCGGGATGGGCAAATGCTCGAATTTGAACCTTTGTCATCTAGTTTGACCCTTAGCCTTGTCCACTATTGCACATTCCATTTTCGCCATATTTTTTTATTACACAAAATTGGTTAAAAAGACTAAAATCATTAATTTCTGGGTGCAAAGACATTTAGATTTTGATACTGTTTAAATGGACAAAAATATAAAAATAGCCAGGATGTAACCAGTTTCATCCTACCCATTTTCAAATTCTTTTTCTTATTTTTAATTTACATCAGGATGCATCCAGTTTCATCCGCTATTTTTTAAGTTTAAGCCAGGATGAATCCAGTTTCATCCTTGCTATTTTTGTGTCCATTTCACCCATAATAATTTTTACTCATCCATTTGAACCATGTTTTAAATTTTTTTGGACAAATAACCCATATTTATTTCCTTCTTTCAGTTCATCATTTTTTTTTTGATATATATGTAGGTGGTTTTTGTTAGGTTATATGTAAATGCACATGGACTTTACACAAGGTCAGTTGAAGCAGTAGTAGCCAGTCGGGGAAATATCAATCCCTGGTAAGTACTTCACTTGGTTATTATACTTAAACTATTAAGTTTAAATTTGTGGCTTTGACACTCGGTTTATACTTGCGAGGTATTGCGCTGGTGGGAAGAATCAACAAAATTCCGATACAAGTAAGTTGTTTTTCCGGTTAATTGAGTGTTAAGGCATGGACATCTGTGGTGCACAGAAGGGGACTAAGGTTTATGTTTCTTTTGAGTGCCTAATGAGTTGTGTTTGTTCAGATGCATCTGAGTACTGCAACGAATTTGACTTGCGCAAATTTCTCTAAGTATCAAATTCCTCTAAGTACCAAATTTCTCTAAGTATCAAATTCCTCTAAGTACCAAATTTCTCTAAGTACCAAATTTCTCAAAGAAACTTTCTAAAGGAATACATACAAATACAAACTTAATAGTTTAAGTATAATAACTAGTTTGTCCTACACTTTTGGAGCTAAGGCAGCACTTCTGCAATAAAAATATCTTGTTTATAATTATCATACCTTGAAGTTTGAGTTACGAATGAAGAACATAGATCACGAAAAGCTGAAAGACTTGGCGACTCTTGGATACTAAAACACTCAATTCGCTGTGCATTTATATGAACCTGAGATGAATTGAATGAATGTTCTTTTGCATAGATTGAAGAAATTGTTGTTGAGTGTGGTCATGAATGTATTGAATTTAGAATTCCGGCTTATTTCCGACAGAATAATTACTGCCGGTCAGCCTTGACCTGGTCAAAATTGGTCAATTGATAGGTGTAGAATACACCGTATTTAATATCTAGTATTTACGCTTTCTTTGCTATTTTTCTTGTGAATTATGTATCTTATGTGTGCTTTTGAGTTTATTAGGTGCAATGGAGTCATTTGGAGCAAAAAGACCAATTGGAACTCGTTCAAATACAAGATTTCTACTTTTCATTGTGTAGAGGACGAGAAGATGAAGACAATGCCGAAAGAATGGAGTCATTCCGAGTTCGTATGAAGAAGTTATGAGCAAAACAAAAACCCATGAACAAAAGGGCAAACTTGACATTTCATCACGGGAGAACACTATCCGGAGCCCAGTAGTGGTTAAGGGGCTCTCATTCAGCGTACCCCTTATCAATCAGCAGTGGGTGTTATTAACACTGGGTAGCCCTTATCCAGAGGATGGTCATGCTGGATAGTACCCAATTGGGTCGGTCCTATCCATGGCCCAGATCCGGATCCGAACCCGAAACCGGATCCGCACCCACTTCACTACCCTACCCTAAATCGAGAGAAGCTCTCTTTCTCACAATTTTCTCATTTCCACCTGAATTAATGAGAGAGCCAGAGAGTGGAAGAAGGAGGAAGAGCGATGCATGTTGTTGAAGATTGAAAAACGATGAGATCGTGTGAGTGCAGGGTAGAACCGAAATGAGGCAAGGGTTGAATCCAAAACGGAGAAGTGAAGCTCAGTTAGGGTTTGGTGAAATTGAAATCACAGAGAAGATATGAAGGCGATTTGAAACCAAATTGAGCTAGGGTTTGGTATAAATGATGCTGCTGTGTTCGAATTTCAGAGAGGAGGAATCAGAGATGGGTTAATGGAACTAGGGTTTCTGAGAGCTGTTGTTGCTGATTTCTAGGGTTCTATGGAGATGAAGGGCTCAATTTAAACAAGGGATTGAATGGGTTTTGTTCGAATTAATGATAGAGATCATGATGACGAGGTGGCGATGTTGGCGTGAGTTACTGGTGTTGGAGTTACTGTGGTGTTGGAGTTGCTGAAGGTTTGAATTGGATTAATGGGATTGTAGTGCAGCTGGAGTTACTGGTGTTGCTGATACTCGCAGCTGGTGTTGCTGATGGTTTGAATTGGATTAATGGAGCAGTGGCCTGAGAATGAATGTGAATTGTTTGTAGTGGAAGCGGGCAGTGTTACTAAGGGATATGAAGCAACAGAAATTGGCTGAACTGAAGCTGTACACTGTGGCGATGTTGGCGTGAGGTCTGGTGGTGTTGCAGTGGTGCAGCTCTGGGCTGTTGAAGCTGCATTGAAGTCTGAGGAGGCTGCAGGGCAGTTCTGGTACTGTGTTTGTGTTCGAATCAGAGAAGAATTATGGCTAGAAACAGAGAGTGTGCTGCCATGGTTACAAATGCTGTGTGATTACAGAGCTGTGGAGGTATTGATAAGCCTCTGGTGTTGATAAAAAGGCTTGCAAGTGCTATGGATGGCAGTGAATGCAAGGAAATGCCTGAGATGAGCTGTTTCTGGTGGAGAGAATTGAATCCAAAATCGATGGAAACTGTGAGTCTAAGGTACAGGAATGGTGAGAAAGGCGAGGGCGAGTTCTAGTGATGGTTGTGGTGGATTTGAGCTACGGGAGATGGAATGCATGAAATACGGGGAAGAATGCAGCAGGTGGAATGTTGTCTTTGGAATGGAACACAGGGGGGAAGCTGGAAGCAGTGTTGTGAGGTGGTCTTTGTAAAGGCGAGATGAGAAGCTGCAGTGAGGGCACATCTGTTATTCTTGTTGATTGTCATGGGATGTATTAGCGCTATGATTTCGGATGAGGAAAGCACAAAGAAGAAGTGGTGTTGTTGTTGTTGTAGTGAGTTGCTCGAGGAGTAAAGTCAGGAGTCGAGAATGGTTGCGGTTGGCTTGAAACAAACGGTGTGAGAAATGGGTCAAGAATGTTGCCGAGCTACGAGAGAATGTATTGGTGGTCTTTGTGTGTTGAGTAAGTGTGCAGCTACAACAGAATGATGGAATTGCAGTGATGGAACAGCCAAGATGGCTGAAGTGGAGTTGTGATGCACCACAATGGTGCAACACAGATGTTATGGCTCATGCAATAGTCTGGCCAGTGCAAATAGCCTGGGCTGAAGTGAATTAGACTGACTTAGACCCTGATTCAGGTCTGATTAGCCAATAACCCAACTCAGCCCTGACCCAGCTGACTGACCCTGATTCAGCTGACTTGACCCGGTTTGACCCGATCCGACCCAGTTGACCCGACCGGTCCTGACCCGTTGACCCGGTGGCCGGTTTGACTTGGCCAGTCACCTGAGCTAGTTTTCCGGCGACTTTTCCGTCCAAGTTCCGGCCATAATCCCAGTTTTCCGGCGAGCGTTTTTGTGACATAATTTCTACACGGGTTTCTTTCCATGGTGGGCCGGGTGAATTTCCAACTAATGGACTTTGAAGACAAAACCTAGTTTTGGAAGGAGTGGAGCTATATAAAGAGAAGACTTTTATTATCTATGGGATATCTTATATCTTGATCACGTTTTATTATCTTTCCGCTACTTGTTTTCTAGGGTTTAGAACATGAAGTCTTTTCTCTTTCTTCTTGTGATGAACTCCATGAATATGAGTACTTAATCTTATTATTGGTTGAAGATGTAGTTGGATTTTGCAACCAAGTTATGATTTTTATGAATTAGTTTTCTCTCAATATTATCGTTTGACTTCTACGGGTTATAATAATTGCATGATTGATGGATTGCAATATGATTGAATGTTTGTTTAGTCGAGTCTAGAATTGATTGAACTCACATCCATATCTATAGCTATTTTAGGGTTTTCATCGAGCGATACCCTTGAATACTAGTAGCATGATATGATTAGGGTTTGTAGTGATACATCCTCGTAATCATATGTAGAAATTGACCTTTGTTCGAATTGTTTGCGCAATGTATTACAATTGCATTGATTAGCCTATTTCTGAAACTTAATGCTCCTAGGAATTGAACTTGATTAGCGCAAGGCGTTAGGTTATTCTTTAGGTAGATTTCACATACTGCAGACCCTAATGTGTGTGTTGATAACTTTGGAAATTACGGAGTATTCTTGCAATAAGGTATTCCATGGCTTTTGATGATAGCGAGATTAAATACGAATTCTATTCATATATTCATTAACTTGTTTACAATTGAAGATGAAACCTTTATCCAATATTTTCACATTCTTGATTTGCGTACTTTGTTTGCTTTTCGTTTATTTTTATTTACACAATCGAAACTCTTAGGGTGTTTTATATAGGAAACCATAACAATTCGACAACCTAGACCTCTCTGTGGGATCGATCCTTTCTTGCCCTTGCTATATTTATATTTTGAGTAGTAAGAAAGTGTAATTATATTTGTGTCGCTTACGACGGCTGATCAAATTTTGGCGCCACCGTTTCTTGGGAGGCACTTGGTTGTCACTTGTTTGGTTTCTTATTTTTGTTTTGTTTTTGTTTTTAGTCTTATTTTTGTTTTTCTTATTTTTACGGTTTTTAACCTTGGTTTGAGAATCGTATTTCAGGTACCTATTATGGACGGAGCATATTGGAGCAATCAATACGGCTTTCAACCTCAACAACATGAAAACTATCACCCTTACGGGGAGTACAATCAAAATCAATCCTTTGGTTATGATCCATACTCCACGTACCCTTTTAGTTGTTCTCATACATTCCAACCTTCTTACGGTGAGTATGTAAGTGAGCAACCACAAGGAGGGGAGACTAGTTGTTTTCCTTATAATATTTCCTCTAGTTTGGTAGGTGAAATGCAACAATTTATGGACAGCATGGAGTCAATTTGTAGACAACCAAGCGTGGAACCATTTTCATCGACCGAATGTGCTCATGGTATGTTTGGCCCAATTTCTGATCGTAGTTATGATCATCCACCCATTCAAAGGGAATATAATTGGCCTAACAATATCAAGTAAGTAATTCTACTTTTTCTTTGTCGAATGAGCTTTACAAACAAATGGAACACTTTATTCAGAATTTGGATGGGACACTCCAAGAGCTTCAAAAAGGTGTTTCCACTTTAAGACAGGGCATTGAAGAATACAAGGAGGAAATGAATAGTTATGTTGAAAAAGGCGAACCTTCGGGGACTTTTGTTGATATTTGTGTAGTTAACTCAACTCTTGATCGTAATAATGATCATTCACCTATTCAAAAGGATGAGTTCGAGATTAGCAACACTAAATTCAGCGAGGACCAATGTTATGATGACTATGATAGTGATGATGATTATTATGAAAATACATCGTTTGAACCAACTCATGGTGACATCCCCGAGGAGTGTACAATGGAGTCTTTTTGGGATCAAGATGAAGATGAAGAGGAATATGTCGACACTTGTGTAGATTACTCAAGCATTGATCTTAATAATGATCAAGAGCCTATTCAAAGGGTGGAGCTTGAGGATGATGCATTTTCGAGTGTTCTAGAAAAGTTTCTTATGATAAAATTTGGATCCGCAAAAGAGTATGTGCCTTACAACAAAAAGGAGGGTTATGTTGAGAATGAAACCGGTTTAACCAATATTGTGGAAGACCCAATTGAGCTTGCATATGATTGTAATGATGATGTTTATGTCGAGACTATGGTTAAGGCAGAAACGGACGAAGAATGGTTGCAAGGTTTGATAGAGGACCATGATATCCAAGAGGTGAATAATTCACTTGAGTTTTTCAAGGATGAAGAGGATTCCGTGATACAAGAGATTGTGAAAGGTTTATCTAACCCTTTGCCTATTGTTTCTTCTCCTTTACCTCTTATTGGTTTGAATGTATGTGCTTCGAGAATATTGTTGACTGACTTTGTTTCTCGTTTTCCGCCATTAGAGATACTTGATTCTCATACTATGCAGGTTATGGAACAAGGAACCGTGGATGTACCCGACTCATATATTCTTTATACGCTTCCATGTGTGGACAAGAATAAGTGTGGGGGAAGCTTTTATCGGTTCATAGCTTCACTTTTGCTTTATATTACTAATATTTGTGTGAAGTTAGTGTTTCCAAAACAGGTGCTATGGGTGGATCCCCAACTTTTCCGATTATTGGTGTATGGGGAATGAATCTTACAAGAAGCTAAGTCGGGCCGTCGACTTTAAAACAAGCGCTTAGTGGGAGGCAACCCACCGGTTTTGTATTTCTTATCCTTTTGCATTTTATTTTTGTTTCGTTTATTTATTTTTTACTGTTTTCATATCATATTTGCATCCCTATGTTTAATTTCATTGAGTCCGTAATCCATCTTAGAAGAGAATTATGCCGAATACCTTTTCGTCAGAAAATTTCAGACTGCGCGTAGTTCAGTCCAGAGACCATAACTGTCAGACCGTTTATCGAAACACTGTGAAATTTTGACACTGTGTAGAAAACACGTAGATGAACAACTTTTGTGAAACGGAGTTTTTCCAAATTCCTTACCAATTTGCACAGTTTTTGCGTTTTATCTGCTGTTACGTCAGAATTCAGAACTTTCGGTTTTACACATTGAGGACAATGTGAAGTTTAAGTGTGGGGGAGCATTTATATGTTTGTTTTTGACACCATTAGTGGATGGAACCATTTTGAATGCAGGAGTTGAGGAACCAATTAACTAAAAGGGAAGAATATAGCTCAGAAATCACAAATTAACATGATAGTTGTTACCATATCTCGGAATATCACCATATCACATTCTATTTTTATTTTTCCATATTTATCTATTGTTCTATAAGTGCTTTGGTGGGTCACTAAAAATCGACGTGTTATTACTGCTAGGATGAAATAGAGTGGTTGAGTTACATAAAAAAAAAATTTTTGAAAAAAAAAAAAAAAAAAAAAATGAAAAATATATGAGAAAAAAGAAAAAAAAAAAAGACCGACCAATTAGACCAAAACGGAATAAAAAGACACTTGGGAATAGCAGTATGTGTGAAACGTAGTCCCTGTCTCCGTCGCCTAAACAAGCGTGGAATGCAGGATCCAAGGCAACTATCATGTACTTGCTGACAAGAAGCATGCGCTTGGATCCAAAAGATCTAATCATGCCGTCTAAAAAAAAAAAAGAAATTGGATCCAGTTTGATCCAATCATATAAAGAAAAAAATTATTAATGTGTTGAATAAAGTCACTTTTGGTTCCCTTGTATATGCCAATTGATTTGATGTAGCATTCAAAGACTAAGTAGCTCAATCCAATAGGATTAGGTTCATCTTAGAGTGACCTTGAGACAGATATGGGAAACATCGAACACTTGTGAATATTCGCCAACATCTACATCTATATCCATCTTCTTAATCTTTTCATTGTGATTGTGGTTTGTTAGTTTCCGAGTATTGTGGCTTGTTCGACTATCTAATTAGAGTTTATTTACTAATATATGAATTGAATTTGCAAGGTCTCTCCTCCTGTAGTCAATTTGGATTCGTTCATTGATTTGTCACAAATAGACGGAGTTTGAAATATAGGTTTTGTAGGTATATCTCTAGTAAACCTTCACGAGACTATAACTCGTCCACTAGGGACACCTAGGGGTTTAAAGGCTTGTTATTTATGCTAAAAGTGACCGTAGCCTCGACGACACGGAGTTGTTGTATTTTATTGTTTTGTTTGATTTGCTCGAGGACTAGCAAAGTCTAAGTGTGGGGGAATCTGATAGGTGTAGAATACACCGTATTTAATATCTAGTATTTACGCTTTCTTTGCTATTTTTCTTGTGAATTATGTATCTTATGTGTGCTTTTGAGTTTATTAGGTGCAATGGAGTCATTTGGAGCAAAAGACCAATTGGAACTCGTTCAAATACAAGATTTCTACTTTTCATTGTGTAGAGGACGAGAAGATGAAGACAATGCCGAAAGAATGGAGTCATTCCGAGTTCGTATGAAGAAGTTATGAGCAAAACAAAAACCCATGAACAAAAAGGGCAAACTTGACATTTCATCACGGGAGAACACTATCCGGAGCCCAGTAGTGGTTAAGGGGCTCTCATTCAGCGTACCCCTTATCAATCAGCAGTGGGTGTTATTAACACTGGGTAGCCCTTATCCAGAGGATGGTCATGCTGGATAGTACCCAATTGGGTCGGTCCTATCCATGGCCCAGATCCGGATCCGAACCCGAAACCGGATCCGCACCCACTTCACTACCCTACCCTAAATCGAGAGAAGCTCTCTTTCTCACAATTTTCTCATTTCCACCTGAATTAATGAGAGAGCCAGAGAGTGGAAGAAGGAGGAAGAACAGTCGCGGCTGTTGAAGATTGAAGAACGATGAGATCGTGTGAGTCTGGGGGTAGAACTGAAATGAGGCAAGGGTTGAATCCAAAACGGAGAAGTGAAGCTCAGTTAGGGTTTGGTGAAATTGAAATCACAGAGAAGATATGAAGGCGATTTGAAACCAAATTGAGCTAGGGTTTGGTATAAATGATCTTTCTTTGTGTTCGAATTTGAGAGGAGGAATCGAGAGATGGGTTAATGGAACTAGGGTTTCGAGAGTCGTTGTTGCTGATTTCTAGGGTTCTATGGAGATGAAGGGCTCAATTTAAACAAGGGATTGAATGGGTTTTGTTCGAATTAATGATAGAGATCATGATGACGAGGTGGCGATGTTGGCGTGAGTTACTGGTGTTGGAGTTACTGTGGTGTTGGAGTTGTTGAAGGTTTGAATTGGATTAATGGGATTGTAGTGCACCGAGTTACCGGTGTTGCTTCGATACTCGCACTGGGTGTTCTTGATGGTTTGAATTGGATTAATGGAGCAGTGCTTCGAGAATGAATGTGAATTGTTTGTAGTGGAACGGGGCGGTGTTACTAAGGGATATGAAGCAAATGAAATTGGTCGAATCAAGCCGTATAATCGTGGCGATGTTGGCGTGAGGTCTGGTGGTGTTGCAGTGGTGCAGCTCTGGGCTGTTGAAGCTGCATTGAAGTCTGAGGAGGCTGCAGGGCAGTTCTGGTACTGTGTTTGTGTTCGAATCAGAGAAGAATTATGGCTAGAAACAGAGAGTGTGCTGCCATGGTTACAAATGCTGTGTGATTACAGAGCTGTGGAGGTATTGATAAGCCTCTGGTGTTGATAAAAAGGCTTGCAAGTGCTATGGATGGCAGTGAATGCAAGGAAATGCCTGAGATGAGCTGTTTCTGGTGGAGAGAATTGAATCCAAAATCGATGGAAACTGTGAGTCTAAGGTACAGGGAATGGTGAGGAAAGGCAGAGGCGAGTTCTAGTGATGGCTGTGGTGGATTTGAGCTACTGAGGAGATGGAATGCATGAAATACGAGGGAAGAATGCAGCAGTGGAATGTTGTCTTTGGAATGGAACACAGGGGAAGCCAAAGCAAATGTTGTGAGGTGGTGTCAGAAGGAGATGAGAAGTCATACTGAGGGCACATCCGTTGTTCTTTGTTGATTGTCATGGGATGTAGTTGCTATGATTTGAGATGAGGAAAGCACAAAGAAGAAGTGGTGTTGTTGTTGTTGTAGTGAGTTGCTCGAGGAGTAAAGTCGTGGAGTCGAGAATGGTTGCGGTTGGTTTGAAACAAACGGTGTGAGAAATGGGTCAAGAATGTTGCTGAGCTACAGAGAATGTATTGGTGGTCTTGTGTGTTGAGTAAGTGTGCAACTGAGAATGATGGAATTGCGGTGATGGAACGACCAAGATGGGTGAAGTGGAGTTGTGATGCACCACAATGGTGCAACACGGTGTTATGGCTCATGCAATAGTCCGGCGGTGCAAATAGCACGGGTGAAGTGAATTAGACCGACTTAGACCCCCGATTCAGTCCGATTAGCCAATAACCCAACTCGATACGACCAAACTGACCGACTCGATTGGTGACTTGACCCGGTTTGACCCGATCCGACCCAGTTGACCCGACCGGTCCTGACCCGTTGACCCGGTGGCCGGTTTGACTTGGCCAGTCACCTGAGCTAGTTTTCCGGCGACTTTTCCGTCCAAGTTCCGGCCATAATCCCAGTTTTCCGGCGAGCGTTTTTGTGACATAATTTCTACACGGGTTTCTTTCCATGGTGGGCCGGGTGAATTTCCAACTAATGGACTTTGAAGACAAAACCTAGTTTTGGAAGGAGTGGAGCTATATAAAGAGAAGACTTTTATTATCTATGGGATATCTTATATCTTGATCACGTTTTATTATCTTTCCGCTACTTGTTTTCTAGGGTTTAGAACATGAAGTCTTTTCTCTTTCTTCTTGTGATGAACTCCATGAATATGAGTACTTAATCTTATTATTGGTTGAAGATGTAGTTGGATTTTGCAACCAAGTTATGATTTTTATGAATTAGTTTTCTCTCAATATTATCGTTTGACTTCTACGGGTTATAATAATTGCATGATTGATGGATTGCAATATGATTGAATGTTTGTTTAGTCTAGTCTAGAATTGATTGAACTCACATCCATATCTATAGCTATTTTAGGGTTTTCATCGAGCGATAACCTTGAATACGAGTAGCATGATATGATTAGGGTTTGTAGTGATACATCCTCGTAATCATATGTAGAAATTGACCTTTGTTCGAATTGTTTTGCGCAATGTATTACAATTGCATTGATTAGCCTATTTCTAAACTTAATGCTCCTAGGAATTGAACTTGATTAGCGCAAGGCGTTAGGTTATTCTTTAGGTAGATTTCACATATGCAGCCCTAATGTGTGTGTTGATAACTTTGGAAATTGCGGAGTATTCTTGCAATAAGGTATTCCATGGCTTTTGATGATAGCGAGATTAAATACGAATTCTATTCATATATTCATAAACTTGTTTACAATTGAAGATGAAACCTTTATCCAATATTTTCACATTCTTGATTTGCGTACTTTGTTTGCTTTTCGTTTATTTTTATTTACACAATCGAAACTCTTAGGGTGTTTTATATAGGAAACCATAACAATTCGACAACCTAGACCTCTCTGTGGGATCGATCCTTTCTTGCCCTTGCTATATTTATATTTTGAGTAGTAAGAAAGTGTAATTATATTTGTGTCGCTTACGACAGCGATCATCAATATTGACCAATTTTGACCAGGTCAAGGTTGACCGGCATTAATTTTTTTGTTGTTACAAAAAAGTTAAGTAACGGCTCGAGTCATTACAACATCCCCGTTGCAAAAAAATTCGTAACGCCCCGAGCTGTTACCACGTGGCAACCAGAACGGCTCAAGTCATTACGAGGGTTACAAAAATTGGTAACGGCCACAAAACCGTTACAAAAAAAATGTAACACCCACTTTTGCAACAGGCGAGGGCCGTTACAACCCGTTTTTGTAACGGCCTGGTTCTGTTTCTAATCCCAGAATTTGGTGTAGTGAGGAAGAAGATAATGAATATCAGCCACAGTGCTTTAAGTGTAAAGGGTTTGGTCATATTGCTAAAGACTGTCCCAATCTTAAGAAATACAATGGGAGCAAGGCATTGGCTGTAACTCTAGATGAGTCCTCCGATCATATAATTCTGAAGAAGAGGAAACAACTGATGTTGCATTAGTTGTCAATCTTATTCCTTACCCCACCACTAGTGATTTACCCATTTTAAGAATGAACATGTCTTCCGATGTTATTAAATCATCAAATGGTGAAGGGATAAATAAGACAAGATGCAAAAACTCGTCTTAAAAAAACAATTGCTAAAGTTGCGTTTGCAATTTCGGTCCATCTCAAGGTACTTCATTGGTTCGAGGTAATAGAAAGAGATCTTTTCATACTATACTAGATCAAGAACACTCTGGTTGTTCAAAATTCCATAATGAGAGAAAATCTCGTACTAATGCCACTTGATCGGTATTAATATTCTTTCCTCATCTTGTGTGCCAAATTTTGAGTGTGGAAGAAGAAAAAATCAAGGCACTTTTGTGTAGATTATGGAAATAATATCTAGTATTTGAAGATATTTGATATATTCGTATTTTTAGGAATATTATATTTTCTAAGTTTGAAAAAAAATATAAAAAGATTCTCCTCCTTTTAAAATCGTGGATGAATTGTTGCTTCGCGCCACATCTTTGACACGCCTTCTAGCTCTGTTCTCCTACATGAAATTGAGGAGAGACTTGGCTTTTCGATTCAACTACATGAAAAGTTCAATGCGAGAGTATGTTAAAGTTAGGAATATGGTGTACGAACATCATCCACAAGCTCCTCTTATGGAAAAAGTAAGTAATCCGATAATATTCATCGTTAAAAGTTAGCATACTAAAGTTTAAGAATTCATTGAATTTCAGTTGGAACGCTTCAATGGGCTATGGAGAATTCGTAACGGGGAAACTAAGTTCATTCACCACAAAGAATATACCACGTTGGACCGACGTGCTAGGAGGTTCATCGACGAACATTTGATGTGTCAAATTCTGGAATGCCCATATTAACTCTTATGTAATACGAGATTAATGTAATGTTATTTTCTTTATCAAATAAAAATCCATTCTCGTTCCAATTTTATAGTTTAAACAATGGGTCGTCCACGTATAGAATATACTAAATAACGACTCTCTCCATAAGATTAACAAATAACGGTTCTCCATTAAAGAGTCGTCATTTTAATAAGAACACAATGGACGACTCTAATATGCAGTCGTTATTCTGCTATATGATAATAGTAACGACGCTACAATTGGAAATTTGGTTGTCTCCTGGATGTTTTTGTAACTTTGGGTCGTCATTTATTACCATATAAACTGAAACGACTTTATATGCCTTCCCATGAATTAATACACAAATAGAGTCGTTATCTCTGTATATATTGAACCTAACGACTCTACAATAGAAAATATGGTTCATCTCCTGGATGTTTTTATGACTTAGGGCCGTCACTGCTTTTTATATTTAAATAGTAACGACTCTAGCTATGAAAATAAACCGAGTTCTCTGTTTTAATTTCTCTAAGGGTCGTTATTCTGCTATATATCGATATGTAACGACTCTAGGGGAGAAATATGTGTTTGATCTCCTGGATGTTTTTGTAACTTAGGGTCGTCACTTCTTTCCATTTAACTAGTAACGACTCTAGCTATGAAAATAAACCGAGTTCTCTGTTTTAATCGAAAGTTTGCTAACCCTAAATCGGTTCCAGACCTCAATTTCACAATCAAAACTCAAGCAAAAAAATGAAAAAAGAGGTGGGTCTTAGTTTACTTACTTTCTAATCGGCACCATTTCTTCTTCTAATTCTTCCCGGTGTTACAATATGACTAGTATGGGCTATCACTTTAGTTTGCCTTTAGCAATAACTTAGATGTATTTAAAAATTCTATCTTAGCTCATTACTAGCCATCTGATTATGGACACGTGTGTGTGATCCATTCACTAGGTTAAGACCCAATTATTGGTCATTTAAGTTGTAAGAAGGATTCGTTGAATCCCATCTGAAAATTAATGAAAATTTTATTTCCTTGGCTGCGCTTCTTAGCACAGAAATCTGGCTTGGATCTCTGATTCAAGAGGTGTTTAACACCAATTATCCTCCATTTATCCCATCTATGTATTAATTTGTTGTGTAATCACAACAATTGGTATTCAGATCCTTGTTTTCACCCAATTTTTTTTTTCAATGACACTCAAAGACCTTGAAACAAAAACCCCAGCTAATGAAGCTGCCATCAGTAAGCTTCAATCAGATCTCAAAACGCTTTCCACTGATCTTACTAATCAAATTGATATTGTGAAAGCTAGTTTCAGAGAAACCTTACAAGAGAATAACCGCAGTCTTATTCAGTTGCTCCATAAACCTTCAAATCACAATCGAATCAAGATCCGTAAGGTTCACAATGCAGGATGACGACTACACAAATTATTATCATCATCATTCTAGCTTTCCTAATCACCATCATCGGATTCCAAAACTAGACTTCCCACGCTTTGATGGAGATAACCCAAGAGGATGGATCCAGAAGAGTGAAAGATACTTCCAACTCAATGACATAGAAGAACACGGGAAAGTCGACATAACTGCAATCTATTTAGAAGGTAAGGCTGAAAAATGGTTTCTAAATTTTCAAGTTAATCGAAATAGAATTACCTAGAAAGATTTATCTCTCAATCTATGTGCTAGATTTGAAAATCATGTAGAAGAAAATTTTGTTGGTAGCTTCAATAAACTTGTTCAGTCATCTTATGTGGATGATTATTATGATGAATTTGAATCACTCAAAGCCTTGATGCTACGTATGAACCCTTCCTTGGGTGAATCCTACTTTGTTATGAGCTTCCTCAGTGGATTGAAGGATGACATTGGCAAAACTGTATCCATGTTCCACCCACAAACTCTAGACGATGCCTTGTCATTAGCTAGACTCCAAGAGCAGAAACTTCAATTAACTAATGCAGCCTCAAAACCATTTACCAAATCCTTCAATACCCATTACAGCTCACAGAGACCATACACTCCTAATCCCTTACCTCCTAGACCAATTATCACTTCACCCAAATCTAGCCCTTCCACCCCAAAATCTTTTTTCACACCTACACCAAAGTCCACCACTACACCTCATATCATTAAAAGACTCTCTCAAGAGGACATGGACAAGAGAAGAGCTCAAGGGCCCTGTTATAATTGTGATGCTGTTTACAAGCCTGGCCACTTGTGTAACTACTGAATCCCAGGACACTGAGGAGGAAGAGGAAGAGGAAGTGTTTGTTGAGGCACCTGAATCTCCAGTTCAATCTGAAGTTGAGGTATCTCTTCATGCTCTTACTGGATCTGCCACTGGTGATACAATCAGGATTCCTGGCCTCATCAACAAGAAGACTGTGTCTATCCTTATTGACACAGGTAGCAGCACTAGTTTTATTGACAATGCCTTGGTTACTTCACTCAGGTACTCCATCACACCAACTTCACCTATGCTGGTCACTGTTTCCAATGGAGAACAAACAACAAGTTCAGGCATTTGCTATAAACTACAATGGAGCATGCAAGGGCACCATTTTATGGAAAACTTGAGAGTATTACCACTTGGAGGATGTGACATAGTACTTGGAGCAGATTGGTTGAAGAAATTAGGTGATGTGACCTTCAATTTTGCAAAACTTAGTGTTTCCTTTCTATACAAGACCAAACTTATTACATTGCAAGGCACTACTCCAAAACATTCATTCCTGATGATGAGTGGAGAGGCAGTCAAAAAGTTCTTTCTCAAACATTCACATGGGGTAGTAGCTCAACTATTCTCCATCAATACAACTTCACCACCCCCTACCACCCCAGACATTTTACTGCCACTCTTGCAAGAGTATACTGACATATTTCAAGAACCTTCCACTCTTCCACCTGAAAGAAGTTTGGACCATAAAATTCCCTTACAACACAAGTCATCACCTGTCAACCAAAGAGCTTATAAGTGCCCTTATGTGCAGAAAGGTGTAGTTGAACAATTGGTTAAGGAAATGCTTCAAACTGGGATTATTCAGCTTAGCCACAGTCCATTTTCCTCTCCCATTCTTCTTGTGAGAAAGAAAGATAATTCATGGAGATTCTGTGTGGATTATAGGAAGCTCAACAGCATCACTATTAAGGATAAGTTTCCTATCCCTATTGTGGATGAATTTCTAGATGAATTACATGGTGCCATCATCTTTTCAAAGATAGATCTGAGGGCAGGTTATCATCAAATAAGAGTACATGATCTTGACATCCACAAGACAGCTTTTAGAACTCATCAAGGCCATTATGAGTTTAAGGTCATGCCATTTGGCCTCACCAATGCCCCTGCCACTTTTCAAGCTCTAATGAATGATATTTTTCAGCCATTTTTAAGAAAGTTTGTGTTATTCTTGTTTGATGACATTCTTATCTATAGTAAAAGCATGAGTGAACATTTGGAGCATCTCAGATTGGTCTTTACACTGCTCAGACAGCACCAACTATTTGCCAACCTGTCCAAATGTTGCTTTGGCCAACCTTCCTTGGAGTATCTGGGTCATATAATCACAACAGAGGGTGTGTGTGCTGATCCCAATAAAATTGCTTGTATGCAATCTTGGCCAATTCCAAGGAACATTAAAGAGCTGAGAGGGTTTTTGGGCCTTACAGGTTACTAAAGAAAGTTTGTGCAGCATTTTGGAGTTATAAGCAAGCCACTAACTAATCTCCTCAAGAAAAACTCATTCCAGTGGAGCTCAGATGCTACAACTGCATTTGAGACTCTCAAACATGCATTGAGCTCTACACCTGTATTGGCTTTACCTGATTTTTCTAAGCCCTTTGTAGTGGAAAGTGATGCTAGTTACATGTGCATTGCAGCTGTCCATTTGCAAGACAAGAATCCAATTGCTTACTTCAGCAAACCACTAGGACCTAGAGCTGCAACACTCTCTACTTAAGAGAAGGAATTTCTATCCATTGTTACTGCAGTTCAAAGGTGGAAGCATTATCTCCAAGGTACTAAATTCATTATCAAAACTGACCATCAAAGTCCAAGTACCTATTGGAAATGAAGGTTACAACCGCATTCCAACAAAAATGGATCATCAAATTGCTTGGCTTTGATTATGAAATTCAGTACAAAAAAGGCTGTGACAATGTGGTTGATGATGCACTTTCTAGAAGACCCTCAGATTCTGCTACTTGTCGTTCAATGTCCATATCTAGACCAACTTGGATACAAGAAGTTCAACAGAGTTATGTTGATGATGCAAAAACCAATCAACTCATTTCTCAACTACTACTCAGTTCTGATTCTCTGCCTAATTACTCACTCATTGATGGTGTTCTGAGATATAAAAATAAGCTTTACATTGGTACTGATGCTCAGATTAGAGAAAAACTCTTGCAGTCCCTACATACTTCTGCCATTGGAGGACATTCTGGAATTCAAGCTACATCAGTGAGAGCAATAAGTCATTTTCATTGGCCATGTATCCATAAAGACATCATTTCTATTATGTCCCAGTGTGACACCTGCCAAAGAAACAAAGCGGATAACACCAACTCAGCTGGATTGCTCCAACCTATGCCTATCCCTGCACATGCTTGGCAACATATAACAATGGATTTTATAGAGGGTTTGCCTATGAGCAGCAAGAAAAGTGTCATCTTGGTGATAGTTGACAGACTGAAAAAATATGCTCACTTCTTAGCTCTACAACATCCCTATACTGCTGCATCTGTAGCTCATGCATTTCTGAATCAAGTGGCTAAGTTGCATGGATTACCCTCTTCGATTGTGTCTGACAGAGATAAAGTCTTCACCAGCAACTTCTGGCAGGATTTATTTAGAGCATTGGGTACTAGCATCAACCTTAGCACAACATATCATCCCCAAACTGATGGCCAAACTGAAAGGGTCAATGCTTGTGTTGAGAATTATTTGAGGTGCATCATTGGCCACAAACTAGGGAAGTGGACTGATTTCTTAGCCTTAGCAGAGTGGTGGTATAATACTAGCTACCACACAAGCCTCAAGACTTCTCATTTTCAGGCACTATATGGGTATGTTCCTCCTCATCTTGCTTTTCCTTCTGCTACTACCACTTCAGTTGCTGTAGTTGAGACATACTTGAGAGATAGAGCTTCTCTTCTTGATATATTCAAATAATCACTTCATAAAGCCCAGGAAAGAATGAAGCTATATGCTGACAAATCCAGACAAGATAGAACCTTAGAAGTTGGAGACTTTGTCTACCTTAAACTTCAACCTTACAGGCAGTCATCTCTTTCCTTGTGGAAAAATTTTAAGCTCTCATCCAAATTATATGGCCCTTATCAAGTTATGGAGCGCATTGGCAAAGTGGCTTACAGGTTGGATCTTCCTTCACACTCTCGTATTCATCCTATATTTCATGTTTCTCAACTCAAGAAGCACATTGGCCAGCAACACACTCCTTCCCCCTCTCTTCCAGTGGTGGACCATGAAGGCCAAGTGATTATGCTCCCTGAAAAGGTTTTGGATTCACGGCAAATTCTGCAGGGAAAACAACATGTCAGATAAGTCTTGATCCAATGGACTAACTCCTTTCCTGAGAATGCAACTTGGGAGAACATCTCTAATATTCGAACCCACTATCCTAAGTTCATCCTTGAGGACAAGGATGTTTTTCAGGGGTAGGTATTGTCACAGTATGACTAGTATGGGCTATCACTTTAGTATGCCTTTAGCAATAACTTGTATGTATTTAACAATTTTATCTTAGCTCATTACTAGCCATCTGATTATGGACACGTGTGTGATCCATTCACTAGGTTAAGACCCAATTATTGGTCATTTAATCTGTAAGAAGGATTCGGTGAATCCCATCTGAAAATTAATGAAATTGTTATTTCCTTGGTTGCGCTTCTTAGCACAGAAATCTGGCTTGGATCTCTGATTCAAGAGGTGTTTAACACCAATTATCCTCCATTTATCCCATCTCTGTATTAATTTGTTGTGTAATCACAACACCCGGCTTCTTACTACAACCTTGGTTTTGAGATTAATCTTCAATTTGGGTTTCTCTACCAATTTAGGGTTAGCAAACTTTCCTTCGAACTCATTGGTTCGAGCCATGTTTGTAGAACAAGTTAATCGTCGATTAGAGTTTTTCGTATAGACGATTACGACGATGAATCGACGAAAAAAAAAAAAAAATGGTCGTCAATGGAGAGAACTCGGGTGGGAGAGGAAGGGAAGAGAGGAGAGTAAACTGATTTTGGTTTTAGAAAATCAATTGGGCCTTGTGTTTAGGGTTAATACGTTTTTAAGTAGTAAGGGTAGAATGATATTTTCACCACCTTTTGGAACCCCTAAAATTTTTGGTGTGGGTATAAATTAGTCAGGGCCCCTAGGGGCCCACAATTAAACGAGGAATATTAGCCACAATAACACATTGGGTAAGATAATTGTTTTTTTTCTTTTTTGTTTTCATTTGTATTATATGTGAACCTTTGAAAAGTGTTGCTAACGTGAGAACCACATGCATACAATTACCGGGATGGGCAGATGCTCAGATTTCAGCCTTTGTCATCTAGTTTGACCCTTTGCCGTGTCCACTATTGCCCATCCACTGAATTTGCTTTGAATTGTGGATTTTTAGATCAGAAAGAACTCAAAACTTCTCATAAATTTTCACCGTATTTTTTATTATAGTTTTACTCTAGCCCGACATCACCGTTAAGATTCTGAATCAATTCTACCATGCATTGTTTAGATTTTGAAATTTGTGACTGCATTTTAGAACAAACGTATTTTAAACAGGCGGAAAAATGCAATCGCATGCTACGGCCTATGAGGGCGAATAGGGCTGTCAACGGCACTAAACGAAACAAATAATGGCTCTGCCGCTACCGTTGCCGTTAAAATTGGCGGTTAACCGTTATCCGCTAATTGCCGACGGAATTGTAAAAATGGTTCCATTGCCTTACGTTTGATTATCGGTTAACGGTTAATTTTCCGAATTAACCGTTAATGGATCTTCATCTACTTCTATTTCGTTTCATCGCTTTCTGTGCCTAAAACAGCAGCAGTGGTGGTGATTGATTTCGATTGTTGAACTTGAGATGCGAAGGTAATTGAGATGCAAATCGAAAGTGATTGAGAGGATGACTTCTTTTGATGAACCAACGTAATTGGATGCTCCTCCACTTTGGGTCATGATTAATTTCATTTAATTGAAAACCCTAACTTCAATTTTGAAACCCTAAATTGAAAATTTAGTTTTTAGGATTGAAATTAAGCTCGAAATAAAAAGAAGAAGATAACCCTAGTTTTCTAATCGAATGAAGATGATGATTTTGCTTGAATTGAAAGGAAGGAGATGAGGGATTGAGGGTGATTGATGAGGGGTGAGTTTTTCTTCTCTCGGTTTGGTCGAGTTGAAGAACAGAAGAAGAAGATAATGATTCATTCGATTCGAGTATAGCCTAGGTATAGAATGTTACACGTGCTAGGTACACGTTAGCGGTTAACGGAACTAAGGCTAACGGAAATAGGTATTCCATTACCGTTACCGTCTTCGGATAAAATTAACCGCTACATTAGCGGTAACGGGTAACGGATAACGGTATAACGGAACTAAACGTAACGGCAACCGGGTAATCGGTTACGGCTAACGGTTAACGGGTTTCCATTGTAAGGCCTAAGGGCGAACATTATAAGACCTTCATTTTTACAAATATATAAAAGAAAAATATGGCAAAAATATACCCATAGGCTAGGGCGTCCACTTGGGCACCACCCCACTAATTACTTAGACTCGACCCATGAGAAGGTAAACTAAAATTATTTTCATTTGGTATCTAATTGGTCCCTTTGATTAAATCGAGGGATGCATAAAACGACAAAAAAGAAACCCTACCATACGGGGAAACAATAAATAAACACAAATGGTACTATGAAAGCAAAGAGGTGTGCAATGCCACTGCCCAACGTTTTTTTTTTTTTTAATAGTATAGATAGATTAATATAGTAGAAACTCTATAAATTAATGTTGTGGGGACCATTAAAATTTATTACTTAAACGAGATATTAATTAATCGATAAATTAATAACTATTAATTTATATATTAATTAATATTTTATTAACTTATAGATAAATTCCATATCAAGTTATTAGTTTTTATACATACAAAGTACCATATCATATCTTTTAATTTTCTATATAAATACAATATCAATACCAAATCATATTTTTATAAACACAATATTCAATCATGTATTTTATTTCCTATCTAAACACAAGTTTAGGCAATTGGATGAACATACAGACAGTGAAATCATTCAAGATTTGCAAAATTTGATCGAGAAGTTGGGCTATCGCAATTCAATGAATGTCGAAAATGTCCTAAATTATCCAGAAGAAAATGAAGTTACACAGTTGTTAACCGATTAAGAAATAATCGAGAACGTTGTGGGAACTGATAAAGATGTGGAAGAAGATGATGAAAGCTCTACGATAGAGCCCCTTTCACGAAACGAGACTATTAAAGCGACAATCACTGTGAATAATTTCTTGCTGAGCTAACACCAAAAATTCTTACAGTGATAAGAAAAATTAGAGATGAAATTCAATGCGATATTGATTTTAGCAAAAAAAAAAGAAAAGAAAAGAAAAAAAAGATAATCAAATCATTTTTAAAAAAGTCTTCGTAAGTCATTAATGTATTGAATATATATATATATAATGCATTATTAATTTATATTTCATATGGGCCTATATAGGTAATCAAAAATGTATTATCTTATAATTTTGCGAATTATTAATTTGACACGTTGTCCTCGACTCGGGACCGGCCAGAAATATTATTTAAGGGAGTTTATTAAATAATCGAATATTAATTAAAAGAGTTATACTCTACTGAGTTTTTCTTCAGTCAGATACTCTAACCATTGAGGTGCAACAGACTCCCAAAAAATACTACTCGAGCTACCACTGCCCAAACATATCGGGGATAAAAAATGATATGTATACAGTATCCTCTTACCAATCAGAGTGATAGCCAGGAACTTAAGTTGAGCCAGTACGATGCATTTGAGTATTAGTTGCCATTTTATATTCTCCAACTACTTTGGCCTAATTATTTAATAAATCCAACTGTCTAAGTTTTACCATTTTTTTTTCCAAGAGGCAATGGGTAGTTGTATTTTTCAAAAAAATAATAAAGTGGTTATATAATTGTTCAACTTACAGTACTCATGCGCCGTGCATAACATGGCGTCATAACCGAGTTCAATGACGTTCGTGGGCCTACGTCATTATTCTCCTTCCTACGAAATCTCTTCTTTCTAATTTTGAAAAAGCAGTATGACTTTCTTTTCTTCTTTGATAGAGAGCTTCTTAGGGCAGAACGTTGAATAAGTCATACATTTGGACTCTGCCAAGTAAGACCATGACTTTCTTAAAAGTTTTCACTCGCTTATTAGCAAGTCAAAGTGTTTCCTGGTCAAACACTTTTTAAGGTTTCCTCTGTGTCTAGATTTCCTACTACTTTTTCACCATCTAGAAAAGTTTTTCTCCCATGATATAAATGGGTTGATCTACTTCTCCTCATTCATCAATCACTTACCCATTGTCCTCCCCTCCCTCTCTATAATTTATTATCTTTCAAAGCTAGAAGATTAATTACTTCAATTAGTCCAATATTTCTTCTCAAGATTTTCTTCCGTTTGTTGTCGTCTAAATGGAGATCAACAATATCAACGGGGATTGGCAACAGAAGGATTTGTTCAATGAATTAGTACAAGCAAGAGACTTGGTAAAGAAGCTGAGGATTCATCTTGATAAATCTTCTCCAGCAGGAGAGGTATTATTAGAGGATGCTATTTCGGCACTTGATAGAGCGCTATCAACAACGACTAGATCCGGGTGGGATGTCACTCCCAGTCACCTTACAACGAGAATTAATACCATGGGTTCATCAGAATCGCCACCATCGAAGAACTGTAGCCCAAGAAGTGATGATTTTGATCCGCACAGTTCAGATATATTGAAGAGAAGGTACCTTTAAGATACTGGAAATATACACACTACTGTTTTTTTGGGAATATATTGTTAAATTTAAAGATGATCATGACTTAATTTCCTATGTCTCCATGTTTCTGAAATTGCGATTCATTAATGTAGGAAAACACAACCTACATGGACTGAAAAAGTTAGGGTTGGTTCGGGAGCTGGAATAGAAGGATCATCTAATGATTGCTATAGTTGGAGGAAGTATGGTCAAAAGGATATACATGGAGCCAAGCATCCAAGGTATAATCATAAAAACCAACTAGTAAAGCACATTTGTTTTTTATTTTTTCCCACTTCAAACACAAATGCAATATCCTACATTGTTTTGGGGTTAAACTAATTAAAATGATTATTATGTTTTCAGAAGTTATTATCGGTGTACTTATCGCAATAATCAAGGATGTTTGGCTACAAGGCAAGTTCAACGATCTAGTGAAGACCCTTCTGTTTTCGATGTCACTTATCGCGGAAAGCATACTTGTTTCCAAGCATCCCATCTACAAACTAAACAGACCCAATGCAAAAATCAGAACCGAGATCATCAAGAAGAAGACCAAAAGCAAAAACCGTCACAAGAAGGGCTGTTTGAAGACTTTGGAAAAGGTCTAAGAATCAAAACGGAAGACGAATTATTATTAGACTCGCAAAAGCTCTCTTCTTCATCATCGTCGTCCTTCTCTTTCCCTTCTTCAACAATGCCAGTTGATTGTGTTAAGATGGAAAACTGCAACTTCTCACCGTTCGATCGTAATTATCTTTTATCGTCATACCATGTACAATTGGATGGAGAAGATGCAAACGCTATTCATACTTCGGATCATTGTCAGTCTGATTTTGATGATGCAGTTTTACTTGACCTGGTGGAGCTTAACCAATATTCCCCGTTTGACTACTTCCATCCTTAGCTTCATATTCTTCATTTTCCCATTTCGTTGTAACTTACCGGATTGGCTAGCTAGTATTCTAAAGACGCTGTTTATGTGAATGTCGGTATGTAACAGTTTTTTGCATGTCTTCTCTTAAGAATTCATATTAATTTTTTTGTTAACATAGTTTTTTGTTGAGCAATTCTGAATCTTTGATCCAGCAGTTGTGGCAGATGAACATCATTTAAATAATCTAGCAAGTGTATGGCTTTCTTCTATAAAAAGGATTCTTCAATGTGCTTGCTCACTGCTTATAATACCCTGAGCAAGGTTATATAGATTCTTCTAATTCTCTGAATTCAGATCAAGGTTATATAGATTCTTCTAATTCTCTGAATTCAGATCATATTGCTTTAAGTACGTGTGCCAAGTAGAGAAAGTACTCCCTCCGAATCTAAAAAATAGGTTTGTTTCTTTATTTGGATGTTTCAAAAAGAAATAAGCACGTTTTTTTATTTGGAAATTCAAATGTTATTGTTTTACTAATTTACTCATGAATGGACCACTTTTCTTTTTTCTTTTTCTCTCTTAATATGAAGAGGGACAACTTCTCTCTCCATTTTTTCTCTAATATCAAATCAACAGGGTCATGGATAAAGTAGGAAAAACTATGAAAAAATGGCTATAAGGCGGGCTCTAATCGTCACCCAAGATTCAAGTTGAATGTTGGATCCACGTCACCAAAATGCATCAACCGAGCGCAGTGGGGATCCAAGATTCTATCTCGATACGCAGTTTGAAGATTCGTAGCACGCAGATTGGAACTGCGTATTATGGGAAAACTCAAAAGCGCAGTTGCTAACTGCGTATTGACCGTGTTGACTGGTCCACGCGCAGATTGAATAAAGAATACGCAGTTTGAAACTGCGTATTGACCGTGTTGACTATGTTGACCGGTCAAAGCGCAGTTTCAAACTGCGTGTGGAAGAATAATCTCGTAAATTATTCTCTGATACGCATTTAGGAACTGCGTGTGATGCTTTTTCAGTACGCAGTTTGAAATACTTCCAACTTGGATCCAAGCTGAACGCAGCACTCATTCTGGATCCAAGCTATTGTTCACCCATTAACGACACTTCTACAGTTGCAAATCTTGGATCTTGGAGGCCGTAAGAGCCAGCCTAAGGCTGGCTCTAATCGTCACCCAAGATTCAAGTTGAATGTTGGATCCACGTCACCAAAATGCATCAATCGGGCACAGTGGTGATCCAAGATTTTATCTCGATACGCAGTTTGAAGATTCGTAGCACGCAGATTGGAACTGCGTATTATGGGAAAACTCAAAAGCGCAGTTGCTAAATGCGTATTGACCGTGTTGACTGGTCCACGCGCAGATTGAATAAAGAATACGCAGTTTGAAACTGCGTATTGACCGTGTTGACCGGTCAAAGAGCAGTTTCAAACTGCGTGTGGAAGAATATTCTCGTAAATTATTCTCTGATACGCATTTAGGAACTGCGTATGATGCTTTTTCAAAGACGTTAGTTTGAAATCAAGGTACCTTGGGTTCCAACTTGGATCCAAGTCGAACGCAAAGACTCATTACGGATCCAAGCTACTGTTCACCCATTAACGACACTTCTACAGTTGCAAATCTTGGATCTTGGAGGCCGTAAGAGCCAGCCTAATGATTAGTTCTCTTAATCCTTGTACAAATCAAACAAGCCTATTTTTTTAAAAACGGAGGGAGTAGTATATATCGATTCGTTAGCTAAGCTATTATCCATTCAGTTGTATTTTTATAAGATCAGCAAGATTTTAGTTGCACTGTAGTTACAATTGAAATCAAGTTAAACCCCAAAACTAACACTCCAAACACTTATATCAATCCCTTAGAATATACTCCCTTTGTCCCAAATTAATTGAGCCAATTGGTTTTAAATTTTGTCCCACAAATAGATGAGCTATTTACAACGTAGGTGTTTTAAAATGATTTTCAACGGTATAAAGTTTACGAAAAACTGCAGTATAGTTTAAGAGATAAATCATTTCTAAGTTTTACATGTTATTATCCATAAGGGTATACTTGTAAAAAATACTTAAACATACTCCTATTTTCTCCTTGCCTTAATAATTGTGCAAACTACAAATGGCTCAACTAATTTGGGACTGAGGGAGTAGTTATTTACAAATGTATTAATATGGCTCATAACACAGAATTTTGTATGCAGAGCCCGAGTACAATAATGGGATGTGCATAAGTTTAACTGTAAGCAGGACAACCAATTTAACCATGTGCAAGTTCAACGCATAGGCACACCATTAGTATATTAAAGGTTCGGTATTCGCCAGCCAGACTTTCCGTCCCAAGAAGTATCAACCCCTGGCATTATACAGAAAATTTTTCATTAGCAACCAAATCATTCTAGATATGCAGAAACTAACTTCTAGCTGTCAACACGAAATATCAGTTTAGCAGTGAACTCCAGCATGCCGCTGTTGGTAAGAGTTGATAGTAAGTATTTAATTGATCAATTACCTCTCTCAATGATCTCAGCACCCAAGCTAGCGCTCTCAGCAATCACATAAGCAACAGTCAAGTCGGGCGTTCTCACTGTATTCTTTGATTTATATTTCAATACAAGCTGATCATCATTAATTACCGACTCATCAGTATATACCTTTTATTTCAGAAAAAACAGATTAAAAATAAATAGAGAAATATTAATTATACGCACCGCAGGTGCTGAAGGATTGTCAGAGTTGATTTTTTCATGCACCCAAGCAGGTGCTCCAACGCTAAGCGCCAGTTCCCGTAATTCCTCACGTTTGATAGTCTCAAACTTTGTCTCGTGCCTCCGTGATTTCACTTTGCTACCTCTACAGCTAATTACTGAAGTAGTTTCATATTTCCTTTCGGGTATTTTGCATCCCATATTGTTGGCGTCCGCGTTGATCTGTTTGAAAACAGGTACAGAGAATTTCTACTTTGTTAATATAAAAAGACTTCTTGAAGAAACAAAGAAACGACTTGTTTAGCAAAGAACGGGGCCAAAACAACAGTGAGGGCCGGGGTAGAACGTAAACTGATCGAGAAAATAATAGAAAACAAAGTGTATTTATGTAGTTTCGGAACATTAGAGAAGGTTTCGGATTCGGAATACAGATCATTGTAAACTTAGATGAGCTGCAAGAATAGTTTTTTTCGGGCTTAATACAGAGAGGGGTTAAGCCCACTTTGGTACGCATCATCTTGGGCCGTTAAAAGGCTAAAGACACGCATCCAAACTTTCTTTCCTTAAGTCATCCCGAAATCCGAAATCCAAAGTCTTTTCCAGTAACAAGTACTGGGTCGACCGGAGAAAATTTCCTTTAAATCATCCCATCACATAAAAACATAGATTTGACTGTGAATTTTATGGTGGGATGAAATATAACTTTTTTTCCACTTATTTTGAGCGTTGATTAGTTAAGCTAGTTTAGACAAAGAGTTCGCGGAACACTCCTCCGTATACTTACGCAACAAACATTATATCCACTTGAGGCATCCACAGTCATACATGTATGCTAGATTGCTATGGTAAAAAAATTCATCACAAAATAGAGTATATGTTTTCTCTTTATCGGAATAACCTCGCATCATGGTACCCTTTATACATTTCAGGACCTTATATGTTTTCTCTTTATCGGAATAACCTCGCATCACGGTATCTTTTATACATATCGGGACCTTCTTATCTGGCAATTATTTTAAAAACAAAATGGTCGGACCTGTTTACCCAACAATTTCTATTATAAAATGACTAGACCAAATTTGAAATGGAACATAAGTGTTCTTTCCCAAAAACCACCATTGATGCTGATTAGAGGTATCTGTTAGTGATGAACAAACATCTTGATCAGATGCAAATACCCTATAAATAGTGGTTATTATTTTCTTAGAAATAATTTGAATCAACATCAAAATCTCTGATTTCTTTTCTCTCTACGTATCACCAGACTCCAATTACTTTGTGTTTCTTGGTTTGAGCAACAAAGTACAATTCTTGAATCAAACAACATGTTAAGGCTTCATTATATCATGAAAGCATTATTTAATTGACCAATTGTACTCGCTAATTATTAGGGAATGGTCGAACTATTTGCTGAAAAGAATCACAAAGCCTTGGAGTCAGTGCTACAACATTCTTTTTTGTTACCTGATTTTTCATCCTTATAGTACCCAATTTTTCAGCAGTTTTCAGTAAATAGTTTTTCGATAATGGAGGGTGAAATAAATGCTCAATCCTTGCAAGTCATGAACCAGACTCTGAATCGCTTGAAACATTTTAATGGTGAGAGTTTTACTCGATTGAAAGATATCATGAAATTTTTATGATCACCATCAAGTTGTGGTACATTCTTGAAGATGGATCCGAGAAAATTCGTGCTCCAAAATCCGATGACATGGATGATTCGAAGGCCACAAGTAAGAAGTGTTAGGAAGATGATTTCATGTGCCTTGGTCATATTTTGAATACCCTGGAGACTAGTGTTTACAATTCCCATTGAAGCATTTCGTCTGCGAAGGAATTATGGACTATGCTTGATAAAAAAATGCAAGATTTCTGAAGCAAGCAACGAGAAATTCCAGATTTGCAACTTCATGGACTTAAAATGGTTGACATTAAGTTGATTATTGCATAGGTCAGTGAACTTTTACTCATTGTTAATCATCTTAAGGATATTGCAATTGAACTTGCTTCTGCTTGAAAAAGTTTTTTTTTTCTTTTCTGGTGTCGTATTAAGGAACTTACCTCCATATAAAAATAAGCGACCTAATAATATAAATAATATAGGTATTATCATACATCAAAGTTTTAAGATGAAGAGATTCTTTTGACCATTTTGCAATATCCTTTTAACTTTTAAGCGGGTATGATGTTTTTTTTTTCACAACTCATCCAGATATCTTTGGCCATATGATTTTGTTTATCAATTTTTCGTATTGTGGTTGAGTTTTATGTGGATTATTTTATATAACAAACTTCATATATGCGACAGTAAACAATATTTGACTAGCATTTTTATTGCGTAAGTACATTTTGACGTTTGTTGTGCATAGTTATGTGTTTTTCCTAGGTATATGTATAACAAATTTTTCTTGATATTTTTTAAATAGACATGCACATAAGAATAACCTCCATAAAAGAATATTTTTTTTGTGGTCCCTAAGTTAGTCTTATGGAAAGGGGTATGGAAAGATAAATATTACCCTAACACTAATCTTTTCCACTCTACTTTCCCTGATTCTACTACTTGGGTATGGAAAGGGGTCCACAAAGGTATTAAACTTTTGCAAAGCCACTGAATCTGGGAGGTGTGAGACAGTGAAGAAATAAACATCTAGAAGGATGTTTGGTTACCAGGGAAGTTCATCCCCTTAGACCCATAAAGACTTAAAATTACGATCTCTCATGTCTTGTCAGAGATCTAATTGTGAACAACTCATGAAATCTTCACAAACTTGTTGAAACCCTATTTGAGTTCGACTTTTCCTTATTGCTCTCCCAACTCAACTAAGGCCAAATAGAAGAGACACTTTAAGATGGACGCATAATCCCAATGGTGTTTTCATATTGTTAAGTCATGTACGATATACTAGTCAAAAAATAAACTCAACCTCTAGACCAAACATCAAGAAGATGTGGAGAATGAATTGTAAGTACCATCCCTAGAATCCAAATGTTTATCTGGAAATTGAGAACCAATATTCTTGCTCTGAGTAGTTATGTATCTACTTTCATCCATAACATAGATCATATGTCAATAGTGCAAGAGATGTCATGAAACAAGTGACCATCTATTCATGAAATGTGAATTCACCAAAGCAGTGTGAGCCAGATGTAATATCAGTTTGGACAAATCCACTCAGGATGAAAACAATAACACTACTAGCTGGTGCTCTAACTGGATTAAGAAAAACAATCGCCTTTCTCACCGGGGATGTTGGGATGAAGTTTGTACAACCATCTGATGGTTTTATATGGAAGGCTAGGTGTGATAAAATATTCCAACAGAAATAATCTGACCCATTGCATACAAAAAATCACATTGCTAAGCATCTGGATTATTACGAAGTTTGTCAGGAAAATAAAGGAACTCATAAGAGAACTTACTTTAGCACTGAGCACAACATTCTACTAATTGTTGGTTATTTGCCTTCTTATGATAAATCACCAATCTAACATGTATTGGCATCTCCATCATCAACTCAGAAGAAGACACAATTGGAAGGAAAAGTCTCTCCACCAGAGCTCACTCAAGAGATGAAGGAGATGCCCTAGCTGCTTTGGAGGCACTGAAACAGGAAGCTATTTTGAAGTTCAGAAGCATCGATATAACTGGTACAAATAAGAAGGTAACCAAAGATCTGAAGAGTGGTGATATAACCACAATTTGGCAAGCTGACTGCACGACGAGCAAAATTTTAAGGATATAATATCCAAAAACCCAAGAGATCTCATTAACCTAACCTGACTTGGTCAATCTAAGATTTTTCATGTATCCTGGATAGATGAACTGCATCTCGTTTCCTTTATGTAACTTTCTTTTTTGTTATCAAAAAAAAAAAGGTAAGCGGAGGCAAAATATCCTATAAAATATTTCTGTCCTTATATACGAAAACTTCAGATAATTTTTTTTTTTTTTTTTTTTTGCTCAATCAACGTAAATTTTATTCATCTATGATCAATACAAAAGGGATTACAAAAAACCTATGAAGGTTGTTTACAGAAAATAAGTAACTAGAAAAATCTGGAATGGGTTTGAAATGGGGTACTGCTGTGAGTTTTAAAAAAATGTTTTTCTGTTGTGTTGTGCGTTGTTGTGCTGTGCTTTAAAAATAAAGTAGTCAGACGTTTGGTAAACTATAATATGTAAAGTTTTGTGGAACCAACAAACTGTAAATTATGTTTGGTAAATTATCATCTTGAAGTGCTTATGATGTGGCTAATGACGAAAATAGACATGGTTTAAAAATTCTTTTTAAATTACATCTATTAATAATAAAATATTTTTTTTATTTTGAATATTATTTAAATAAACATAAAAAATAATAATAATTCTTATTCATATTTTAATTATTTTTAATTTTTACCTTTAAATACTATTATTATTATTGTTGTTATAATTATTATTTTATAACAAAAATTAATAAAATTTCATTAGTGAAATAATTGTACATAAATAAATATTTAAGGGTAGATTTTGTCTTTTTAATATAATAACAAGGTTAAAATAGAGAATCAATTAATTAAAATTGAGTGGGTCCACAGCTTCTGCTTTTACTGCTTTTAAAAGCTACTCCTGGGTAGCTTTTAAAAGTTGGCCTAAAACAGAAGTGCTTTTGGAGAAAAGCGCTTTGAAAAAAGTTTACCAAACGCTGTTTTCCTAAAAAGTTTGTTACAAGTTGGTTACAAAGTGCTTTTGTAGGAAAAAAAAACAATCCCAAACGGGGCTTCAATTGAAAGGATTACATTCTATGTAGCATTTGACATTGCCCATACTCATTCCACTACCTTTTTTTTTCCATTTTATCCACAGAAAAGTTTATTTCCCTATAACAATGAGTAACTTCTATGCTTCTAAAGCGTCGGATAACTAGCTAAAATATTTTACACGGACTTAACTCAAACTGATGTCGGATTTTTGGATGCCCATTAACATGCTTGAAATTACTTTTTGATGTTAGAGCAAGTCTTATGGTAGAATCCATCATATTCCAAGTGTGGGAAAACCATGGAATGTCAAGTCTAGTGGCTTCCAAATTGGTGTTTTCCATCAAAAATCCAAGCAGTGTTTCATGGTTTCGTGTAATGGTATGTGGAATCCATGGTAGTGCTAATCAGATTAGCTTAAAACGCTATTCAGAATAGCGCACAAGAAGATGAAAATCGCTAATTAGAATAGCGCTCAACGCTAATCATAATATCACAAAACGCTATTCAAAATAACTTTTTTTTTATCCGTAGATTTAAACGAGCCATTGGAAATCTAATGGCCGAGAAAATAACGCTAATCTTAATAGAGTTTTGTGTTATTCTGAATAGCGTTTTGTGCTATTCTGATTAGCGTTTTTTAACGCTATTCTGATTAGCGCTCAACGCTATTAAGATTAGCGTTTTTGTTGTTCCACCACTACACTTGCGCTTTCATCCACAATTCCAAATGCTGAGGTGGCGTGGAAAATGGAAGATGGAACTCTTCCACCATAAGACTTGCTCTTAGAGCTCTTTGAATTGATGTTAAAAGTTGAGATCACAAGTCGAAACCGCACCAAATTAAACCATAACCTCAAAAATAAATTGACCAAGCCGAATATAAAGGGAACATTATCTATATACCCTTACTATGAGGTCCCTTGCAAAATACCCTTATGAACTTTACAAATACCCCTAAGCTTAATACATTACTAAAATACTCTTTTTTGTATAGTGTATCTAAACCACTACCACTAACCACTATTCAAAAAAAAAAAAGATCCTTCACTGCCCGCGACCACCGTTGTCCACCACCGCCAACAACCACCACCACTGTCCACCACCGCCGCCCACCAACACCGACGACGACCACCAACACTGCCGATGACCATCACTGTTGACGACCACCACCGCCAACCACCACCACTGTCCACCACCGCCGCCGCTAACCAGCACCACTATTTCCCTCCACCACCGTCACTAATCATCAACGCCACCACCAGCCAGCACCGATGACGAATACTACCGCCACCAACCACCACCGCCGATCACCACCACTGTCCACCACCACCGACAATCGCTGCCACTAACCACCACTACTTTCATCCACCATCGCCGTCAATCACCATCAGCAACCAACAATTCCACCACCACTATGTGGATTCAAATTGTTGAAGTTGTCTCCAAATTTGAAGGCAACTTGCTGAAGTTGTTTCCAAAAGTGGAGGCAACTAGCTCAAGTTGTCTTCCAAAGTGAAGGCAACTAGCACAAAGTTTTCTCTGAATCTCGAGCCAACTAGCTCGAGTTGTTTCCATATTTGAAAGCAACCTGTTCAAGTTGTGTACAAATATGGAGGCAACTAGATCAAGTTGTCTCCACATATGGAGGCAACTAGATCAAGTTGTCTCTATATATGGAAGCAACTAGGACAAGTTGTCACCAATATGAAATCAGTTATCAAAGAAAATTGGAAACTCAACAACCTTGTACATTCAACTAATATCCACCAGTTCATTCCATTCCTTGCAACTCATTCTACCAGTTCAATCACCAAACTGAACTCAATTCAAGCCACAACTAAACAACACCAACTAACTGCAATTTTAGTTCAAGAAAAACCCATCCATTCAGTGTCACCATTTCAGCCTCAATTGCAACTCCGGACAACCTTTAAAATCTTTAGTCTTGCAACACAATCCATACTGCTATAACTGCATTCTATCCATCCCAGCACAGTTGTTCCAGCATCATTTCAGCTCCCCTGCAATCTTGAGTTCCATTTATTCAACACATTCTCTGCACTACTCAGCTTAAACTTGCTCTCTTCCACCAATGCAGACCTTACATAGATCCTTATTGACCTAGCCATTTCAGCTGTAAAAGCAGCAGTATCACACTGCATTTTGTAGCTCAACTATCCATCACATACAATTCCTAAACATATATCTACTTCAGCTTCACTGCTTGTAATTCAGTCATATCAACTCCACATCATGTCTTTACTGCTCGTCAACCAACACCATCATTCCCTTAACCACATATAACTACTTCCTCTAGCTTCTTGAATAAACTAATTCAACCACAGACATCAACAAAGATTCATAACCATCTACACTGACCAGCCTTTCCTTCTTCCCTCTGTTTATTACTGCAAAACCATGTCATCTACATCATCCATTAGCTACAACTCGTCCACCTGATACCAGAACCACATCACCTCTTTGTGAATTCACTCCCTAGCATACATTTCTGCAAAGAGATTCATTCACAGCCCAGAATTCCATAATCCCAGAGAATCAATTTCTTAAACGAGCCCTAATTACTTCCTTCTTCAGTATATTGTTCTCTCATTATCCATCTCAGTCTTGTCCAACAACCGCCGCCGCCAACCACCACCACTTTCCTCCATCACATCACCAACCACCACCACCGACAACAACCGACCACCAGCCACCACCACCACTGTCGACCACCACCAACCACCACTTTCTTCATATCCACCACCACCACCATTTGGAGTCAACTTGCTGAAGTTGTCTTCAAATCTGAGGCAACTAGCTCAAGTTTTTTCAAAAGTGGAGGAAACTAGCACAAGTTGTCTCCAACAAAATAGGGTACAAAAACAAGTTACTAAAACAAATGGAGCCAACTAGCTCAGGTTTTCTCCACATCTGAGGCAACTAGCACAAGTTGTCTTCAAAAGTGGAGACAACTAGACCAAGTTGTCTCCAAATATGGAGGCAACTACCCCAAGTTGTATCCAAATGTGAATGCAACTAGCACAAGTTGTCTTCAGATTTGGAGGCAACTAGCATAAGTTGTGTCCAAAAGAAAAAGTATACACAAATGCGTGAACCTGGTTTGTGAACAAACATCTTCTGACATATAGTCAATTGTGCTACCATTGCACCACAGGTTTGTCGCGATTACTCTAAGATGTATGCATAAATATAATTTACCACTAAAGGTATACCTTAAATGCAGGCACAAATAAAGTCGCGATTGCTATTACAGCACTAGTCCCGCACAGCAGAGATCATTTTTCCTCTTCCAACTGTTAGAAAAGTTTGCACTTCCATTTTCATTAAAAATGTATTCCCAACCTTTTAGTTTTTATCCTGAAGATTATGCTACGTTGTTTGAAATGTACAATTGAAATCCAACATTACCTTGAGCCACTTATTTTTCGATCTCCTAAACCCAGTTGCAAAAACTATGACATCAAGTTGATGGGATTTATCATTTGTAAAATCCACCAGTCTCTGGTTACAAGATTTATCGGTGGAAAAACATGTAGCATTGTTGGGAAGGGGATAAAAGAAAGCGCCTTAATATATGAGATCAGTAAGTAAGTAAAACTAAAACCTGGATTTTGAAATGTAGCTGTGTTAAGAAATTAGTACCTGAATCTGTCCGGACATGATTTTTTTAAAGGTTCCGACATCCACGACCAGAAATGTTTGGTATTTCTTGTTCATCAGCAGGACACGCTCTTCGGATCTAGCAATTTCGTACTTGGTTGTGTCGCGACACTGTCGCCAAATATTACCAGACCGACAAAGAAGAGTAACCAATCTAATAAGTTGATTGGAAAATGCTTTAGTAAAACCATACATCTTAAAACCATGTGCTAACCTAAATGTGTTAAAAAAATCCATGTTTCATAATCTACAATATACTAAAAATCTGTAACTATTAATTAACTAATTTCGAAACAGTACGAATAATTAAGTATTATCAACTTACCAAGAATGTGCCGGAATTTTGAACTTCTAGTGAGTTTTGAATCATCTAGGTCCTTTCAACATTTATTTACAAGAAGTAAACAACTTCAGCAATGTCATCGACATTGTTGGTTTCTTGCACTGTTTTGTTCCTTTTATACATCTATTCTTCTTAGCAATATTATTTCCAAGTAATGTTTTGCTCAAACAGCCAACTCACCCATCAACTCTGGTCACGACACTACTATTTGTACAGGCACCAGAAAATCCTCACTCCACTAGGATCTTGTTTGTTGCCTGCCAAGATTTTCCCATTCGAAAAATTTACTATCACAGTTATTTAAACTTCGATAAACTCCAACACCACCAGTCCCTTGTCTCGCTTCTATATCTCGGCATCTTCTGCAGTTACCTGATAGACACATTTTTGTGTCTGAATTGTCCTCATTGTCTCTATTGTTGGTCTTGATTTTTGCACTAATTTTGGTGTTTTTATGTGTGTGTAGGTGTTTTTGGAGAAATACACTTGTTGGAAAATTCGGCTCGAAAAGTTGCTCGGAACACCCCCGGAGGACATTTGCTATTCGGATTCCCATTTTGGTTAAGGGGCACCTCAGTTAGGCACATGTTATTCGCACCCCAGAACAGGATAAGGGGAAACCCTTTCTTCTTCGTTTGAAAATAATTTTGGCGGGAAAATATTCTTTGAAAACCCGTCATTCTCTGATTTGATTTTGGAGGAATTACAGTGAGATTCAATGGTTGATATTCATTGGGATGACTTATTAGAGCCTAACAGGGCTGGTATAGGCCTTTTGTTCGACTAGTTTTGGCTGGATAATCCAAGAGAAGTAAGCAGAGAAACACGTATCCGAGAGAAGTATTTCACGGATTCTACCAAGCTTTGCTGTTGTTTGCGTGTGCTTAGAAGGATCCATCCACCAGTTAGATCGTGTCACAGATAAAAAAAGAGAGTTTCGCAGCTGTAGATGCATGAAGAGTTAATTCAGGGAAGAAAATATTCCCAGAAAATATTATTTTCACTGTCGAATATTTGGAGATCACTGTGAGTTATTACTGAGGATTTTCTTCAACTGTTGTGTATAAATAGCATCTTGGGGTATCACTGAGAAAAGAGAGAGAGATTGGGAGAGTTGCAGAGCATCAGAAAGTCGAGAAAATCAAGTGGTAGGAAACCACCATTTCTGCTGCTTTGAAGAACACGAAGAACAAAAGACTACCAGAGGCAGTCGTTCATTGCTAAAGAACATAAGACGCACACAGAGCAGTCGTATTCGCTACAATGACAACGACAGTTACTATTTATCGTTCTCTGTAACAGTTCGGTTTGTAACAAAAATAATTGTTACAAACCCGATTTTTCACTATTTCTCCCTAATTCATCATTTGTAAACCATTTTTGAGCATAAATAAATTCTTTGAGAGGGTTTTCAACATGATGAGCGGCTAAAATACCCAGTGGCTGAGGCAAGGGAGGAAACTATTCACTCATGCTTGATTGGTAATTTCTTTAATTATTTATTTTATTTAATTCACTAGGATCAACATAAAGATAAAATTGGTTTTCTTAATTAGTTGTGAATCAATTCGATGTGTTATGCTTAGAATTAATTCTTTGATAATTCATGCTTAGGGATTACAATTTAATGTTTGGACACCATATAGATTAATAGTGAATTAACGAGAAAAAAGAGCTTAACAATAATTCTTGAAATATCATTATAAACCAATCAATTAGGAGGAATAGTGGAATCCGGAGCCTTGGTCTATTTTTAAATCTTGAAATAACTTTTTATATTAAGTTTTGTTTGTTTTTAAGTTTTATAAGTCTAAAATCTTTTGCTTTCACAAGTCTTGAACGAACATTTTTACTACAACTCAATTGAAAATTTCATCAATTTTTGGCGCCGCCGACGCGGACTTGTCTTTAGGCTAGAATTTTTAGATTTATTTTTTTAAGTTTTTATCTATTTGTTCTACTTTACGTTTTTTGGGTTTTTGTCTTTTTACTACAGATTTTGGAATTTGGAGCAAAAGAAAAATTTGCCAAAGCTTTTGGTGAATACTTAAAGATTTGGAGTTAAAGACAAATCGAAAGGAGCGAAAGAAGAAGATTTTTTATTTATTTATTATTTTAAAAAAGAGAAAAAAAAAGAGAGAGGCATTTTTATTTTTTGGATATTTTTATTTTTTTTAGACTTTCCTTTTCTTTTGCACTTTTACTTTTTGGACTTGGACATTTGGACATTCTTTTATTTTTTTAAACCCTACGGAAGGGTAGTATTAAATATTAAACTGTTTTGAGAGAAGGACGGTGATTACAATATCACCTCGGCCCCTCGGGTTCGTACATGACATAGGAGTCGTGGCCCGAGTCGACTACAACGGTTCATCCCCCGTCTGGAACGGGAGGTAAGTTTGTCGAAACACTCGCGAATCCCTGTCAGCGAGTTACTGTATTCCTTCGTTTGCATATATGCTGAGGACTTGAACACGGCTGCTTTAATTTCCTAGTAAAGGGCAAGGACTGGCCATACAAGATAAGGGTTCGGATTTCATCACCGTTCTCTTCTTGTCCGCCTTAGGAGAACAATACTTAACGCGAACCTAAGCCTTAAAATTTGGAATAGAACGAGACCAATAGGGTAACGAGCTTAGTAGGAAAGTCGTTCGAAAAATATTGGTTACTCTTTTAAGCATACTTCGAAGTTCATGATGGTTTCTATGAGTTGAATGCGTGACTGCGCCGCTTGTAATGCGGTGAGGCCTTGGGTATCAAAGCTCCACGTAGCTTCCCTCGCCTCTATTCAACTTACTTAAACTCGTATTGATTCCAGAGGGGTTTTCTCAGATTGTAACGAATTCCCTTTCGAAGGGTTAGAAGCTGGTCTAGAAAACAATCTAAGTGGAGCCATCATGCTTTTTGTTTGCTAGATATCATTAGGTTTGCTGTGGTGGAGTCAGCCTTGTTTGTGTTTGCATAGGAATTCCCTTCCTTTTAGGATTTTTCTTTTTCTTTCGTTTTTCTAGTGTATGCCCGAGGTCATTAGAGAACGGGCTTGGAAAAGAAACACTCTAGGTCGTTTGATTAGTGACAAACCTAGTAGTTCTTCTTGTGAAGGCGGGGAACTCGAAGACTCTTCTTTTGAGAGCCCCGTTTTTGGAAATTTCAGCTTTGAAAACTTGACAATTTGTGGATAAAGTACTCCTAGTCCTTTGGTAGTGCCAGAAATGACAACTTTGAAAGCTTTGTTAAACCCAACTAGGACCTCTCGTCCGTCATGTATCAAGTTAGCTGAAACTGAGGCAAATTATGAACTAAAACATGGGACCGTGCAGATGCTCCCAATCTTTTTAGGGAAAGAAAGTGAAAACCCCTATTTTCATATTAGGGAATTTGAGGAAGTTTGTAGTACTCTGAAAATTAAAAACCTAGATGATGCTGAGTTGAAACTTAGGTTATTCCCATTTTCCCTAAAATATAAAGCCAAATCATGGCTATATAGTTTGGCTTCTGAGTCAATTGAAACATATGACCAACTTACAGCTGCCTTTTTACAGAAGTTTTTCCCTAGGCATAAAACATCGTCTATTAGGACGCAAATCTGTACTTTTTCTCAACAAGAGGGAGAATCTTTATATAGGTATTTGGAAAGGTTTAATGACTTAATATCTCAATGTCCTCATCATGGTTTAGAAAAGGTTAGGCTATTTCAGATCCTCTACGAGGGTTTAGATTATTCGACAACAACCATGGTTGAGTCCTTATGCACAGGTGGGTTTGAGAATAAAACTGTTGATGAGGCGATGACATTTTTGAATGAAATCGACGATAATACCCAACAATGGGAAAATAGTAAGGAACCCCAGAAAACAATTCTTCTAAGTAGAGGAAATGTCAATAGGGTAGAAGGATCTTATGAGTCTGATGCTAAAATAGCAGCCATAGCCAAAAGGTTAGAAGCCTTAGAATTAGGTCATTCTAGTGGTAGTGGTGGAAGAATAGAGCCTTTTTGGGATGGCCATACTGTTGAAGAGCAAGCCAATGCTCTTTATAATAATGCTAGATTTGATAATCGTCAAAAGTTTGACCCTTATTCGGAAACCTATAACCCTGGCTGGAGAAACCATCCAAACCTTTATTGGTCTAAGGGCCAGAATCAAGGTCAGTCTAGTAACTCTCAGGTTCTCCCGGGCTTTGGCTATACTAAGAGTCCTTCGGCTCAGTACAGTTTGAGTAACCCTTCGGATAAAAAGATTATGAGTTTAGAAGAGAATCTTGCTTTGTTAACTCGTAACATCTTGTGCAGCTTGACAACTGTTGCTCAAGGTTTAGAAGAAAATAAGAGAATAGGTCATGCTAACTCTCAGGCTATTTCCGAGTTGAAAACTCAGGTTAGTCAGATAAATGAATCTTTGAGATAAAGAGGTAGGTTTCCTAGTCAAACTCAACCAAACCCTAGAGGAATTAATGAAATAGGTGAAAGACCATCCAATCATGTGAATGCTATTAAAATCCTTAGGAGTGGAAGAGTCATAGACAACAAGGTTGTCATGCCTGATAGTGAACATGCTGTAGTTTACCCTTCTGAACCAGAAACCGAAGAGACTGATAGAATCTTTAAAGAGACCGATAAGGTTTCTGATAAGCCCGGATTTGTTCCTAGAGCCCCATTCCCAAAACAGCTAGTTCCAACTAAGAGGGAGTCCACCTTTAATGATATATTAGAGGTTTTTAAGCAGGTAACTATCAACCTTCCACTATTAGATGCAATTAAGCAGATTCCCTCTTATGCTAAGTTTCTTAAGGATATGTGCACGCGAAAGCGTAAGCTTAGTGTCCAGAAGAAAGCCTTCCTAGCTAGTCATGTGAGTTCTATTATTCAGAATACCACTACTCCTAAGTATAAAGACCCAGGGTCCCCTACTATTTCTTGCACAATAGGTAAATACCGTGTTGAGAAAGCATTGCTTGACTTAGGAGACAGTGTGAACTTACTCCCGTACCATGTGTACCTTAAGCTAGGACTTGGTGAGATGAAACCTACCTAGGTGACTCTTCAGTTAGCTGATACGTCCGTTAAAATTCCTCGTGGTGTGATTGAGGATGTTCTTATAGAGGTCGACAAGTTTATATATCCAGTGGATTTTGTTATCCTAGATACCCAACCTGTTCCTGACCCAGAGAACCAAATACCAGTGATTTTAGGTCGCCCTTTTTTAGCTACATCCAATGCGATCATTAACTGTCGAAATGGTATTATGAACTTGTCTTTTGGTAATATGACTATTGAGCTGAACATTTTTAATATTAGTAAGCTACCCTTTGAACTAGATGACTCGAACATAGAAGAGGTGAACATGATAGGAACATTAGTCGAGGAGTCATTACCAAACACTTTGTTAGAAGATCCATTAGAGAAATGCCTAGCTCACTTTGGGATTGATTTCGATGATGACAATATGATTAACGAGGTGAATGCTTTGTTAGATTCAACCCCTTTGTTAGACACTAGTAATGGATGGAAAACTAAGTTCGAGCCACTACCAATTTCTAAGTCTACCCTAGTTCCTTCATTATAAGAGCCTCCTAAGTTAGACCTAAAACCATTGCCAAATACCTGTGGGGCAAGTATGTGTTTTTAGGCCCTTCCGAGAAACTTTACTGTGATTGTTGCTTCTTGGACTAGTGATCGGAAAGTAGGTTAGTGACCGTCCTTCAAAACAAAACAAGGAAGCTTTAGGGTAGACCATAGAAGACATTAAGGGTATAAGTCCTACTGATTTATCCCACAAGGACTTGTGGTGCTCTAGGTGATCTAAGGCTTGCTAACTGAATTCTAGTGATGTAACAAGGCAACAGATGTAACAAAGATATTTTTGTCCGAAATGGCAGTTTTGTAGTGAAATAAACTTGAACTAAGGAAAGCAATGACAAAAGGTATGCTTGTTATCAAATCCACCACTAAATTCCTACATTGTGTGCTCAAACTAGTTAAATGTCTTGTTCTTATACTGCATACAAGTAAGCTTGGATCTAAGAGTTTCACCTTGTAAACCTTCAAAAATCAATTTGAAAACTGGTTGTCTAATGAAGAACAACTTGATCAAGAGAATCGCATGTTAAACATAGACACAAGAGAGCCTAACTACGCGCATCCATGGCTTGGGTATGCCGCGAGAGAAATGGGTTGAGATGTTAAAATTGAAGTCTAGCCCTCAAGAACATTCAACAAATTCAGTCATGGAATTAGGTTTCAATGAAACCCTAGCAATTAAAATTAAAGAAAACAAATCTAATTGACAAAGATTAGCTAATCAAAGGCGTGTCGAAAAACATGTTCTTCACTCTCTATTTATACATGCACGACCTGACCAAAATTCCCAAAACCTAATTTTCTCAAAAGTAAAAATTAAATGCCAACCATACTCTGAACATGCCTGAGAACTCCATCACTTGTACCCTAACCTGTTCCATTTATCTCTTTCACAGTTTTAGAGTTTTTTCAAAACAACAAGGCTCCATAGATGCTTGACTCCAGCTCTTTTGGATTCTCCGAGCTTTATTTATTACCTAAAACACCAAATATTTATTTGAAAAAAACAAAGAAAACACGTAATGGGATAATATCTGAGTTATAAGCGCAAAAGATGAGTAAAATGCCAATAAAAAGGTGTATAAATATGCACTATTTGGCACTCATCAACCATAGCAGACATTAAGGGTATAAGTCCTACTGTTTGTATGCATCAGATTTATTTAGAGGAAGATACCAAACCTTCTAGGGAGATGCAACGAAGACTAAACCCTAATATGAAAGAAGTAGTTCGAACCGAGGTTCTTAAGCTGTTAGATGCATGCATTATCTACCCCATTTCAGACAGCAAGTGGGTCAGCCCCGTTCAGGTTGTTCCCAAGAAATCCGGTATTACTGTAGTCCAGAATGATAACAATGAATTAATCCCAACCCGAGTGACCACGGGTTGGCGTGTTTGTATTGACTATAGGAAATTGAACAAGGTCACTTGGAAGGACCACTTTCCCCTTCCCTTCATCGACCAGATGCTAGAGAGATTAGATGGACATAGTCATTACTGCTTTTTAGATGGCTACTCTGGCTATAATCAGATCGTTATTTCTCTAGAAGACTAGGAGAAACCCGCTTTTACCTGTCCCTTTGGTACCTTTGCATATAGACGCATGCCTTTCGGGCTATGTAACGCCCCTGCGACTTTTCAGCGTTGCATGATGAGCATATTTTCAGATATGGTAGAACGGTTCTTAGAGGTCTTTATGGATGATTTTTCAGTGTTTGGTTCATCTTTCGATGAGTGATTGCATTATTTGTCATTAGTGTTGACTAGGTGTAAGGAAAATAATCTAGTGCTAAATTGGGAGAAATGTCATTTCATGGTTCGATCAGGAATTGTTTTAGGGCATATCGTATCTTCTAAGGGTATAGAGGTGGATAAAGCCAAATTTGACCTTATCAAGACTTTATAGGTCCCAAAAACCGTAAGAGATATTAGGTCATTCTTAGGGCATGCAGGTTTTTATCGTCGATTCATTAAGGATTTTAGCTTGATTTCTAAACCTCTTTGCAATTTTCTTGCAAAAGATGTTAAGTTTGTCTTTGATGATGCTTGTTTAGAGGCTTTTGAGAAGCTTAAGACTTTACTTACTACCGCCCCCATAGTCCAGGCACCCAACTGGAACCTACCCTTTGAGATCATGTGCGATGCTTCAGATTATGCTATTGGTGTTGTGCTAGGTCAGCGAGAAAATAAATTACTTCATGTGATTTACTATGCTAGCAAAACTCTGAATGATGCCCAGTTGAACTATACCATTATGGAGAAGGAATTGTTAGCTATTGTGTTTGACTTAGACAAGTTTAGACCCTATCTCTTAGGTTCTAAGGTCATAATCTTCACCGATCATGCTGTTTTGAAGTATCTTCTTTCCAAGAAGGATACTAAACCTAGATTGATTAGATGGATCCTCTTGTTACAGGAATTTTCCTTAGACATTAGAGACAAAAAAGGTGCAAAAAATGTGGTAGCAGACCACTTGTCTAGGCTTGTTGTGGATACCCCTGATGATTCTCCTCCTGTTAGGGATAGTTTTCCTGATGAACAACTGTTCTTTGTTACCTAATGACCTTGGTATGCGAATATAGTGAACTATCTTGTTACTGGTCGAATGCCCCAACATTGGGGTAAACAAGATCGTTCTAGGTTTTTAGCCGAGGTTAAGCACTTCTTTTGGGATGATCCTTATTTGTTTAAGTATTGTCCAGACCAGATTATTAGGAGATGTATACCTGAGAGTGACCAGTCCAGTATTATTTCCTTTTATCATGATCATGCTTGTGGGGGTCACTTTAGTGCTAAGAAGACTGCTGCTAAGATATTGCAGTGTAGATTCTATTGGCCTTCGTTGTTTAAAGACTCCCACAATTCTTTGTGTTACTTGTGAACGTTGCCAGAAATTAGGAACCATTTCCCGTAGGAACATGATGCCCTTGAACCCTATTTTAGTTGTCGAGGTCTTTGATGTGTGGGGTATTGAATTTATGGGTCCGTTTCCTAATTCTTTTGGTAACCCATATATCCTTGTCGCTGTAGACTATGTCTCTAAGTGGATTGAGGCGGTTGGGTGTAAAACCAATGACCATAGGGTTGTGATTGAGTTCTTGAAAAATAATATACTTACACGTTTTGGTACACCGCGATCTATAATTAGTGATGGATGGTCGCACTTTTGTAATGGACCTTTTAGGCTTTTGATGAAGAAATATGGTATTACACATAAGGTAGCTACCCCGTATCATCCGCAGACTAGTGGTCAGGTCGAGGTTTCTAATAGGGAGATAAAACGTATATTAGAGAAAATAGTTAATCCTAATCGGAAAGACGGTCGTCTGGGCTTATCGATGCCTTATGGGCTTACCGTCATCTGCGTTTAAAACCCCTATTAGAATGTCGCCTTATCGGCTTGTTTATGGCAAGGCATGTCATTTACCTGTTGAGTTAGAACATAGAGCTTATTGGGTTATTAAGCAGCTAAATTTTTCACTTGACAAGGCAGGAGCCCAGATGAAACTCCAGCTCAATGAGTTGGAGGAGATTCGTATAGATGCTTACGATAGTGCTAAGGAGTATAAGACCAAAATGAAACTTGTGCATGATAAAAATATTTTAAGGAAGTCATTTTCTCCATGTCAAAAAGTTCTTCTGTATGATACCCGCTTGCATCTTTTCCCTGGGAAGTTACGTTCTCGGTGGACGGGTCCTTTATATTGTTCGCACTGTCTTTCCTCATGGAGCTGTTGAGATCGAGACACCGGATGGTAGTAGTTCTTCGAAGGTTAACGGTCAGAGATTGAAACCTATTTTAGAGCCCTTTTATACAGGTGATGTTTAGGAGGTCCCTCTGGAGGACCCTGTTTACCCTTGATTGACCATCGAGGCGATTGTATGTTTTATATTAGTTTTTGATTTATCTCTTCACCCAGGTACTATCTTTCCGACTTCTCTCTTTACTGATTCCTCATGTTACTTTACTTTTTGGTATTGCTCTTTCATTAGAAACATTGAGGACAATGTTAGATTTAAGTTTGGGGGTGGGGAAGAAACTTTTTGTTAGCTTTTAGTTGCAATAAATAAACTCCAGAGCCTAGAAATTTATGTTTATTAAGGTCGGCACTAACCAATCTAAGTGGATGGAAACATTTTGGTTGTAGGAGTTGGGGAACCAATCTGATTAGATGGAAACATCTAGAAGAGTCTATTCATAAAAGCACAGAGCTCGGGTGTTAGAAAAGAAAACATGGTAGTTTCGCCATATCCTCGTGATGGAAACATCGAACGAATCCTGATCATTTCTTTTTCTTTTTCTTTTTACCATTGCTAGGGTGAAATAGAGTGACTGAGATATCATAAAAAAAAAAAAAAAAAAAAAAAAAAAAAAAAGATGAGACCATACCACCAGACCAACCGGAATAAATACAATAAAGTCGACCACTGGTACCCCTGTATATGCCAGCTGAGTTGACCTAGAGTTAGGATTATCGACCACTGGTTCCCTTTTATATGCTAGTGTGTTGATCTTAGTCCAGACCAGTATCTCAGTCCATTAGGATAGGTTCACCTTAGTCAACATCATCCACGTTTTTCTCTACATCCATCTTCTTAATCCATCCATGTGATTGGTTGACTCCGGTTTATGATATCTAGAAACTATCTGAGTAGAGCTCTGTCACTTTATATGAATTTTAGTATGCTTGAGTGCAAACTCGTGTACAAAAATTGGAATTTCGCATCAGGGTACTTCCTCCTGTAGTCAATAAGTATGCCAACCAAGGAGATTCTTTAGTGCCTTCCAAGGTTCGGCGTAAATAGCTAGGGTCTGGAGTAAAGGTTTTGTGGGTACACGTCTGGTAAACCCTCCGGAGACAACACTCCGCAACTAGGGCCACCTAACGGTTTAACGGCTTGCTGCACGTGCTAAGTGTAGTCATTTTATTTTCTAGATTAGATTTGCTCGGGACTAGCAAATAATAAGTTTGGGGGTATTTGATAGACACATTTTTGTGTCTGAATTTCCTCATTGTCTTTATTGTTGGTCTCGATTTTTGTACTAATTTTGGTGCTTTTATGTGTGTGTAGGTGTTGTTGGAAAATTCGGCTCGAAAAATTGCTCGGAACACCCCCCGGAGGACATTTGCTATTCGGACTCCCATTTTGGTTAAGGGGCACCTCAATTGGGCACCTGCTATTCGCATCCCAGAACAGGATAAGGGGAAACCCTTTCTTCTTCGTTTGAAAATAATTTTGGCGGGAAAATATTCTTTGAAAACCCGTCATTCTTTGATTTGATTTTGGAGGAATTACAGTGAGATTCAATGGCTGATATTCATTGGGATGACTTACTAGAGACTAACAGGGCTGGTATAGGCCTTTTGTTCGACTAGTTTTGGTTGGATAATCCAAGAGAAGTAAGCAGAGAAACACGTATCCGAGAGAAGTATTTCACGGATTCTACCAAGCTTTTTTGTTGTTTGCGTGTGCTTAGAAGGATCTAGCCACCAGTTAGATCGTGTCACAGATAAAAAAAGAGAGTTTTGCAGTTGTAGATGCATAAAGTCGCGATTGCTATTACAACACTAGTCCTGCACAGCAGAGACCATTTATCCTCTTCCAACTGTTAGAAAAGTTTGCACTTCCATTTTCATTAAAAATGTATTCCCAACCTTTTAGTTTTTATCCTGGAGATTATGCCACATTGTTTGAAATGTACAATTGAAATCCAACATTACCTTGAGCCACTTATTTTTCGATCTCCTAAACCCAGTTGCAAAAACTATGACATCAAGTTAATGGGATTTATCATTTGTAAAATCCACCAGTCTCTGGTTACAAGATTTATCAGTGGCAAAACCTGTAGCATTGTTGGGAAGGGGATAAAAGAAAGCGCCTTAATATAGGAGATCAGCAAGTAAGTACAGCTAAAACCTGGATTATGAAATGTAGCTGTGTTAAGAAATTAGTACCTGAATCTGTCCGGACATGATTTTTTTTAAAGGTTCCGACATCCACGACCATAAATGTTTGGTATTTCTTGTTCATCAGCAGGACACGCTCTTCAGATCTAGCAATTCCGTACTTGGTTGTGTCGCGACACTGTCGCCAAATATTACCAGACCGACAAAGAAGAGTAACCAATCTAATAAGTTGATTGGAAAATGCTTCAGTAAAACCATACATCTTAAAACCCTGTGCTAACCTAAATGTGTTAACAAAATCCATGTTTCCTAATCTACAGTATACTAAAAATCTGTAACTATTAATTAACTAATTTTGAAACAGTACGAATAATTAAGTATTATCAACTTACCAAGAATGTGCCGGAATTTTGAACTTCTAGTGAGTTTTGAATCATCCAGGTCCTTTCAACATTTATGTTCAAGAAGTAAACAACTTCAGCAATGTCATCGACATTGTTGGTTTCTTGCACTGTTTTGTTCCTTTTATACATCTATTCTTCTTAGCAATATTATTTCCAAGTAATGTTTTGCTGAAACAGCCAACTCACCCATCAACTCTGGTCACGACACTACTATTTATATAGGCACCAGAAAATCCTCACTCCACTAGGATCTTGTTTGTTGCCTGCCAAAATTTTCCCATTCGAAAAATTTACTATCACAGTTATTTAAACTTCGATAAACTCCAACACCACCAGTCCCTTGTCTCGCTTCTCTATCTCTGCATCTTCTGCAGTTACCTGATAGACACATTTTTGTGTCTGAATTGTCCTCATTGTCTCTATTGTTGGCCTCGATTTTTGTACTAATTTTGGTGTTTTTATGTGTGTAGGTGTTTTTGGAGAAATACACTTGTTGGAAAATTCGGCTCGAAAAGTTGCTCGGAACACCCCCCGGGGGACATTTGCTATTCGGACTCCTATTTTGGTTGAGGGGCACCTCAGTTGGGCACCTGTTATTCACACCCCAGAACAGGATAAGGGGAAACCATTTCTTCTTCGTTTGAAAATAATTTTAGCGGGAAAATATTCTTTGAAAACCCGTCATTCTCTGATTTGATTTTGGAGGAATTACAGTGAGATTCAATGGCTGATATTCATTGGGATGACTTATTAGAGCCTAACAGGGCTGGTATAGGCCTTTTGTTCGACTAGTTTTTGCTGGATAATCCAAGAGAAGTAAGCAGAGAAGCACGTATCTGAGAGAAGTATTTCACGGATTCTACCATGATTTGTTGTTGTTTGCGTGTGCTTAGAAGGATCCAGCCACCAGTTAGATCGTGTCACAGATAAAAAAAAAAGAGTTTTGCATCTATAGATGCATGAAGAGTTAATTCAAGAAGAAAATATTCCCAGAATATATTATTTTCACTGCCGAATATTTGGAGATCACTGTGAGTTATTACTAAGGATTTTCTTCAACTGTTGTGTATAAATAGCATCTTGGGGTATCACTGAGAAAAGAGAGAGAGATTGGGAGAGTTGCAGAGCATCCGAAAGTCGAGAAAATCGAGTGGCAGGAAACCACCATTTCTGCTGCTGTGAAGAACACGAAGAACAAAAGACTACCAGAGGCAGTCGTTCATTGCCGAAGAACATAAGACGCACACAGAGCAGTCGTATTCGCTACAGTGACAACGATAGTTACTATTTATCATTCTCTGTAACAGTTCGGTTTGTAACAAAAATAATTGTTACAAACCCGATTTTTCATTCCCTTATTCATCATTTGTAAACCATTTTTGAGCATAAATAAATTCTTTGAAAGGGTTTTCAACATGATGCGCGGCTAAAATACCCAGTGACTGAGGCAAGGGAGGAAACTTTCACTCATGCTTGATTGGTAATTTCTTTTATAATTTCTTTAATTATTTATTTTATTTAATTCACTAGGATCAACATAAAGATAAAATTGGTTTTCTTAATTAGTTGTGAATCAATTCGGTGTGTTATGCTTAGAATTAATTCTTTGATAATTCATGCTTAGGGATTACAATTTAATGTTTGGACATCATATAAATTAATAGTGAATTAACGAGAAAAAAGAGCTTAACAATAATTCTTGAAATATCATTATAAACCAATCAATTAGGAGGAATATTGGAATCCGGAGCCTTGGTCTATTTTTAAATCTTAAAATCACTTTTTATATTAAGTTTTGTTTGTTTTTAAGTTTTATAAGTCTAAAATCTTTTGCTTTCACAAGTCTTGAACGAACATTTTTACTACAACTCAATTGAAAATTTCATGATTACCCATTTGTTGGTATAAACCCATCTCAGCACCTATAGTACCCCCTAAGCTAGCAGCTGACTAATCCAAGAGATTAACTAAATAAAGAGGCACTAAGAATCTAAATCCTTTACTTAAACCTTCACTTTAGAAATCTGTTACAAAACTTAACCCAAAACAAGCCCCGCTCAGAAATATATACAAGAACTCCTCTCAAATGATACATATACAATAGTCATATGGTCTACAAATAGAATATACAACATAATAAACATAGCCGAAGTTAACTAACTAACGGACTCAACTCCTCGAAGCTTTGGCTGCGCAACTCTGATATGTCTCTAAAACTGAAAGTGGGAATAATTAACATTAAACTTCTAAGTAATCATATGCAAGATTTGGAAAACATTACATGTTTCCGAAGCATTAAACAGTGACCAAGTCACTGGAATAAACAAACAAGTATATGGACAAACTCCTTCTTCAAACAATGTATAATATTGAAGCCCACTTCCACTCCGATTACTAATATTGAAGCCCACTTCCACTATGATTACTTATAAAAGCACTAGATATAAATGCGAAGGAGCATATCCTATACACCACAAGTGGAAATCCTTATTTCCCATAACAATTCAAACAAACAGTACAAGTACTTTCCAAATTATGGAAAGATTTGCAGAATCAACAGGATTATCGTAATGCAATTTAAACAAAGCATGAAATGCACGAACATAAAATGCATGAGTTTATTAAGCATAAAATTTTATAAAAACAATAATAATGATTACAAAAGAGTCAAATGCATTCCCACCTATTTTGATGACAAGCCACGCCTACCTCGAGATCCATGATCCACTGGTTCATCCTTTGATTCGATCGTTGTTAATAACTAACTGTTAATCACACAAGAACTCTAAGAATCTAGCCACAATGGCTCACACAAGAATCATACAAGTCTTTCTAATGGTTCTAAGCCCACTTATGGTTCTACACCTTTTTATTATCTATCTTTAGCATATCTAAAGTTTATTAATTCAATTAGGTTGATTCTATAGTCCATTAAATAAGTCTTATAAATATCTACATCTTTGTAGAAGAAGGCAAAGGCTAATTCGGACCATAAGCGGTCCAATTCAACAAAATAGGAAACTAGTCCAAATCCCAAGACCACTAAACAAATCCATTAAACTAAGGTCCATTTCCACCTGAGTCAACTAACGGTCAAACTAATGGTCACATGTCAACTAACTCAGTCAATTGGTCCAAGGTCAAGTCAACGAGTTAACTCAGTCAACTGAGTCAAACAAGAATCGGTGAGTAAACAGATCCGACTCAGTCAGCTAAACAAAACTGAATCAGACTGAACAAGTTCAGTCAGACAAGCCAAGGGTTCTTCTCACACAGCTGAGACTCTAACTTAACAATTCTAACTCAAGTTCAACTACAATCTACTCCAAGTATCAATTCAATCATTCAATTCAAATTCAAATTTGAATTACAATTACAAACTAGGCCTACCTGCAATTACAGTTCCAAGCTTTCAAAGCAGAACTCTTTCTACAACATCAATTCAACATTCACTAATCCCTCCTACACCTTAACTTCACCTGAAATTGTAGTTACAAACTTCTACAGAGGGTCCAACTCCATATAATCATCTAACCCTCATACCAACACTTCAACCACACAACATCTCATACAACTAGTTCATCCTTAACCCTGAGGCCTCATTACAGCTCTGCTCTTTTTTGCTATTAACTGTTCGATTCAATAAGGACAACTCTGCAATCCCAATTCAAAATAACACCGCCAACTCAATTACTAACCCTGCAGCTCAGATCAACAACTCATCTTAATCACTTTCAGCAGAACCATCCCCATTATCTGAGCTTAACCAAAACAACACCACCTACAACCTCAGCTCATACTACACACACATACAACCACAACAATTCATCCATTCCCTGCAGTTGTTGTTCACAATTCAACATCTTAATATCCACAATCACAATTCCATTATATATTCAATTTAATCTCAGATTTATTATATCTTCATCAACATCCATAACTCATAAACCCATTATAAACAATCTTAAGTCTCGCAGCATCTCAATTCTTGATCCAGTTAACAATCGCATTACTTCACTATAAGAATCATATAACTTTACTGAATTTACTGATAAGAACATTTACCTCAAGAGAAAGTTATTGAAGTAAATGAATTAATCTCTTCTTTGTCTTAATCCGATTCAACACCTCATCTTAATTCAGAAACCACTAAGTCCATAATTCAAAAGCTTCAAACCCTAATTCTTTCATTCTTCATGAACAGCTCCATAAACATCTAGTTAACTCCAACCCAATCCTTAATCAACCAGACCCAGTCTCCAATTTTTCTTATTCAACAATCTTTAGCGATATATCAAAATATCAAAGTTAAATCAATTAAAAACTCACCCAAGCATTAACATCTTCTGAATTGCTAACTCATCAAATCAATTTTGCAAAAACCCCAATTTCTGATTTGAGAAGAACATAAACCCTAATTTGCTGATTTCTCAACTCAACACCTCAACTGTTAAATTAACCCAATACCCATATTCAAATCACCTTTCTTAAATATTAGTTTTATCTTCTAAAGCTTCTATGAATTTCTCACAAACCCCAACTCAGGTGATTCTTCATCAAAACAGCTTCAGAACTTCAATTGCACAAAAACCCCATCGTTCTTTCACTATTAAGAACTCAACTTCATCCTCAATATCCCATAAATCTTCAATCGATTCCATCCCTCAGGAACCCTAACTTGAATTCTCTTCAATTCATTATTTCTTCTTCATCCAACGATAAACCAATCTTAAAACCATCACCAATAATCAACCTCAAATGTCTCCTCTAAGTTTCTCTTCAATATCACGGCCTCATAATCAACTCTCAAAATCGCCAGAGGCGAAGAATAGAAACAGAAGAAGAAGAAGAAGAATAAATAAGAGAAGAAGAAAGAGAAATAAGAATGAAGAAAAAGAGAAATTATGAGTTATCTACTCGATTTGGTTCGATAAGACCAACGAGGTTTACTCGGACACCCAGCAATTGGATAAGCGCAGCCAAGTCTGTTTGTCTATAAAATAATTAATCTTCCCATCATACTCATCCGATGATATCTTCTTCGTCCAGTATCCGAATGACACGCTCGAGTAGTCCGTTCTGCGTAACTTTTCGAAATCTATCCAGCGGTACTAGTTCTGTATCTAGTTCGTTGTTAGATTAATTCCTATTAATTAACGTTCGTGTTAAACTAATCGAGTCATTATCGGCTAATTCGTCACTTGACCGGTCTAATAGCGTTGACGAGCTTGAGGGTCCTTACAGCACCAGTGGTTTCAACGACCTGAATAACTTAACACCATAGAACAACAAATTCCAGTTCCATTACCAAAGTCCTGCCATTACCTATTTCGTTAAACTATCTTCGCGGCTCAGAAGCTGATTCCTTCAACTCCAACAGCACCCATGATCCATACAAAACAACATACAAGTCCTGAATTCTCATTGTTTCATCACCGTATACCACCGAAAGTTGCTAACCATGGCAGCGGTTCTCTTCTTTATCTACCTGGTCTTCTTAACTACGAATGCCAGCAACTGTTTAGAACCATCGACAACCACCATCGCCACTGCAACCATCCTCCATCTACTGCACGGTTCATTATACAAACCAGACATACCTAAGCACAACTCCCATTTCGCTATTAATTTAGCATTGTTGCTGCCACCATCTACAGTACTACCACTCTATTGCTGCTCCTACACAACCAATACACACGACCAATACTTATGCTTCTATCACCAAAACCATCGCCTACACTATTACAACAGAATCCACCACCGTCACCTCCATTCCAACAACATCTACCATCGAAATACAATAAAAGACATTGTTTTATTAACTGAGTTATATCATAAAAACACATCCAACAGATGCGAGATTCAATTCAAATGGATATTTTTTATGGTTTTTGATACAAACCTGATTCATTAATCTCTTTGGAATTCAGATGGTTTTGATTCTATATTTCAACTTGAAGTTGCCATAGATCGAAACCTAAAAATCACATCTTTAATCGCCTGAATCTTTGGATGGTACTGAAATTACTGATATCTTCGAATTCAGAAATTACCTGAAACTGAAATCTCAAAATCTGAAATTTAATTTATGAGATCTAATATGGAGATGATCGAGTAGAGATGGTACTGGAATTGTGATGGAAGTAGAGGTGGTGATGTAGTGGAGATGGTGTTCCAATGGCGGCGGCGGCGATGAAGATGTTGGTGGTGGCTGTCTTCGGTAGAGGAGGAGATATAATAAAAATAAAAAGATCAATGGATTTTTTTCATTCGGTGGAAAAATTAGATCTAAATCATTATGTCGGTGAGGCAGATTTGGTATTATAATTTCAAAAAATCTCTCCCTAAGAGGGGAGGGGAGTTTATATATTGGATAAAGGTATTTGTGCAGCACCCATGGATAGTAGGGGTGTTTATAACATTCTCACGTTTGATTTCCATGTTTCAAAACACTAAGAACCCTGGTCTTAGCATGTATGTATTCCGGATGGACCCTGCCCAAACTAATTGGGCCTTGGACCGTACTATCCCGTTGGTGCCTCTTAAAACTCGTATGCTTAAATTGGCGGGTCTCTGCTTCTGTGAATTACAGAAAAATTACCGTACGAAGAAATGAGCTCCAAGAACAAGAACATGGAAAACAGAGGAAAGAAAGAACATGAACAGGAACAAAATAATAGAGAGTCTTCATTAAACCTGAAAGATGAGGGCTTGATTGAAGACATAGTATGTCTACCAGTTTGGGTTTATGATTTCATGGTGAAATCAAAGTATACTGATGCATGCGTAAGTGATTAAATTCATTTGTTACTCTGTCTTCATCTCTGTGTCTCTCTCTTTCTTTATATTTCTTGATAAACATGATCGATTGAAACAAAATTTTGATTGTATTTTGTTGGAATTTGAATGTTCATCTCTGTCTCTCTCTCCTTCTTTATATTTCTTGATAAACATGATCGATTGAAACAAATCTTTGACTGTATTTTGTTTGATTTGATTGTATACACAGCTTATATTGTTTGAACAAGATTCTTCAAGAATGGGAGTGGATCTGATCCTGTTTCATTCACTTAAGTTGCCAGCAGATAAAAAAGCATGGGTTTTTACAGGATCACAACTCTCGGAGGATCATCAACAGATGCTAACTACGAACAAGGGACAATACCCTATGCCCTTATTGAAGCGGAGAGAAGACATTGTTGCAAATCTCCCAGAAAATCTTTACACTTCATTACTAAAAAATAAGAATTTGAAGGCCAAGGTATATTACACTGAAACTAGTTGCATGTATATTTCATGGATTATTGTTTTGATCTTTACCGATAATAATGTCATCGCAGGTTCTTTTTGAACACCTAGATATCGATGGGGAAGTTAAGACCAACACCATCAAGAGCTATGCATACTTGGAGCCAAGAAAGGGGTTGGAGACGCCGATCCAGAGAACACAGGGGTTAGAGAACTACGGCAACTGTACCATGGTTCACTGCTACATTGATGTGATCCAAGATAGAATGACCAAAATTGACAAGGAAACTAGTGCGTCAAAGAGAAAAACAAAGACACTGAATATAGAGGATATTCCAAAGTGTAGCCTGTCAACTCCCTCCACAGTTAATAAATCTAAGAAACGATCTTACAGCACTGCAATTAAGAACACCAGCAACTCCGCTCCGAAGTGTGCCAGAAATTTAAAGAAAATTTTGGTTTTTGATGACCTTCCAGCAGCAAGGAATCAGGCTTCTTCTACTAAAACTCCAACAAAACCACAAACAGCAAGTGGTTTCAGTGAATCGAAGGCCGGTGAGATGGTCAGTAACGCCAGTGCTGAGAGGAATTTTGCTGCGAAGACTCCGCCTATCATGTCGCAAGGTAACTTGTGCCTGCCCGCTGCAAATTTCTTTCCCAGAGATGGAGCATTTTCCTCCAGTGGTAATTTGAACCTTGATAAGGGAGCCAACCGTGAAGACGGAGATATAACCCCGAACACGAGAGCTGACATTAAAGAGGGAGAAATCACCCCTGGTAAGAGAGCTCACATTGAGAAGGAAACCTGTGCCACAAAGAAAAAGACAGAGACACTGAAGATAGAGGATATTCCAAAGTGTAGCCTGTCAACTCCCTCCACAGTTGATAAATCTAGGAAACGATCTTACAGCATTGCAATTAAGAACACCAGCAACTCTGCTCGAAGTGTGCCAGAAATTTAAAGAAAATTTTGGTTTTTGATGACCTTCCAGCAGCAAGGAATCAGGCTTCTTCTACTAAAACACCAACAAAACCACAGACAGCAAGTGGTTTCAGTGAATCGAAGGCCGGTGAGATGGTCAGTAACGCCAGTGCTGAGAGGAATTTTGCTGCGAAGACTCTGCCTATCATGTCGCAAGGTAACTTGTGCCTGCCCGCTGCAAATGTCTTTCCCAGAGATGGAGCATTTTCCTCCAGTGGTAATTTGAACCTTGATAAGGGAGCCAACCGTGAAGACGGAGATATAACCCCGAACACGAGAGCTGACATTAAAGAGGGAGAGATCACCCCTGGTAAGAGAGCTCACATTGAGAAGGAAACCTGTGCCACAAAGAAAAAGACAGAGACACTGAAGATAGAGGATATTCCAAAGTGTAGCCTGTCAACTCCCTCCACAGTTGATAAATCTAGGAAACGATCTTACAGCATTGCAATTAAGAACACCAGCAACTCTGCTCCGAAGTGTGCCAGAAATTTAAAGAAAAATTTGGTTTTTGATGACCTTCCAGCAGCAAGGAATCAGGCTTCTTCTACTAAAACACCAACAAAACCACAGACAGCAAGTGGTTTCAGTGAATCGAAGGCCGGTGAGATGGTCAGTAACGCCAGTGCTGAGAGGAATTTTGCTGCGAAGACTCTGCCTATCATGTCGCATGGTAACTTGTGCCTGCCCGCTGCAAATGTCTTTCCCAGAGATGGAGCATTTTCCTCCAGTGGTAATTTGAACCTTGATAAGGGAGCCAACCGTGAAGACGGAGATATAACCCCGAACACGAGAGCTGACATTAAAGAGGGAGAGATCACCCCTGGTAAGAGAGCTCACATTGAGAAGGAAACCTGTGCCACAAAGAAAAAGACAGAGACACTGAAGATAGAGGATATTCCAAAGTGTAGCCTGTCAACTCCCTCCACAGTTGATAAATCTAGGAAACGATCTTACAGCATTGCAATTAAGAACACCAGCAACTCTGCTCCGAAGTGTGCCAGAAATTTAAAGAAAAATTTGGTTTTTGATGACCTTCCAGCAGCAAGGAATCAGGCTTCTTCTACTAAAACACCAACAAAACCACAGACAGCAAGTGGTTTCAGTGAATCGAAGGCCGGTGAGATGGTCAGTAATGCCAGTGCTGAGAGGAATTTTGCTGCGAAGACTCTGCCTATCATGTCGCATGGTAACTTGTGCCTGCCCGCTGCAAATGTCTTTCCCAGAGATAGAGCATTTTCCTCCAGTGGTAACTTGAACCTTGATAAGGGAGCCAACCGTGAAGACGGAGATATAACCCCGAACATGAGAGCTGACATTGAAGAGGGAGAGATCACCCCTGATAAGAGAGCCGACATTGAAGAGGGAGAGATCACTCCTGATAAGAGAGCTGACATTGAAGAGGGAGAGATCACCCCTGAGAAGCAACACTAAAGAGGGTGAACAGAAGTAACATGTGATATTGTGAGTGATATGTAAATGTGCAGAGAATGGGATTTGTGAATATAAATACTTAAAATCATACCAAGTGTTCATTATTACTCTTTCACAGTAATTGACAGATTTAATACAACAAAAGTGCTGTATTTTTCCTTAAATACCAAGTGTTCATTATTGCTCCTTCCATGTTATGGAAAACCGACAGTTGAAAAAAATAGGTAGTAATCCAAAGAAAACAACACAATTTCATTCAAAGTTGATACCCCTTACAAATATTAGACATACAAGTTATACAGGAACAGTTCTAAAGTCATTTAGCATCTAGTTGATCATTTAACGTAGCATTTACAACCCTAATGCAGCTCTTACAGCATGGTTGTCAGTTTCTTTTTAATAAAACTGTCCAGGATAGATACCCTTTCCTGCAGACGAAGAGAAAATACTTTATAAGGAACAAGATATGAAAGGCTTCATAATAATTAAGATTGTGACCCAAGATGAAGGGCGTTAGGCAACTAGTAAAGGAGGTCAACCTAGCAGGAAGTTCATAGAGCGGATGACTGAACCGAGTCCACATTGGTTCACCAACAAATAATTGCATTGCCCATAAGAATAGAATCACTTGATTAAGTTTACAGTTCACATTAAAAAGAACTTCAGGCACATAGACATCATGAACTGAGAAGTACAAATTTAATATATGAATCAACGAGTTCTAAAATATGGAAGATCACATATCTAAGATGGCACTATTCAACAACTATTTGCATCAAATATGCCAAAGAAGTTGAGCGCACAACAAGAATACATCAATGTAGTAGTCAGTATCAATAGTTAAGCCCACAGGCAGTACAAACACTCCCCTTTCTTAAGCCAGACATGTATCCCCCTTTCATATTCATCCTTGACCTTAAAATACCCTTCACCAAGACATTTCAATTGGTTTCTGTATTATATGGAACTGCTACAAGACTAACTAGAGTGGCAAACAAACAAACTACAGTAACTACCACTTCCATCCACACAGTATTTGTCAATCAATTACAGTAACTAGCATTATTGTTTTCTCTCTTATGATACTAATCACAAAAATTTCTACAATGGCGTGCTTATTAGATAATCAAGATCAGCATTTCTTTCCTATCCACACATTAAAACAAAAAAAAAAATTAAAACACAAACCCAATTCATAATAGTTTGCCAAAATAAAACCATTTTGAAAAACCCTCAATTTTTTTTTTGAGTAATCGAAATCGAAGAAGAATAAAAACATAAACTGTAAAAAATACTTAATCAAGCTTCAGAACACTTTGGTTTTGATCAAATTCGATCCAGACTAAATTTACTGCCTCGTGGTGGTGGTGGTCGTGGTGGTGGTCATTTAAGAAGAAGCGGATGAAGGTTGTGGTATTATCAGTGTTGAAAGGCGGTGGTGGTGATTGTTGAAAAGAAGAATAAGAAGGAGGCGGTGGTGCCATGGTAGTGTTGCAGGGTGGCGGTTCTAGGTGGTGGCGGAAGAAGTAGGACGACTGAGAAGAGAAAATGAAGTTCTTCTCGGTAGTCTAGGGGGAGTTACTTTTAAATGGGCGGATTAGAGATTTATCTTTTCGATCCGATTTTTATGATCCACGGTAAATGGGCGGATATGTGTCGGTTCTCCACTCTCTAGTTATAAACACCCGCACTAGTTATGGGTCCTGCACAAATACTCTTATCCATTATATAAATACCCCTCCATTTTTTATGGAGAGATTTTTTGAAATTACTAGAACTTTGATAAATTAATTCGCGATAAATTAATAACTTCGATATAATAATATTTTTTATCAGTGCCAACTTGGGCCAGTGTATTAAATTAATAACCTCGCTAAATTTATAAGATAATAAAAAATCTAAGTGTCCAATAAGACCCAACTGAAATATAAATTAATAATCATTATAATGACACTACATTAAGGTGCCTTACTAAAATAAGATTACAAAGTTGTTTGTTTTTTGTTCACATTTATGCAATATTAGACTTCATCTATGATTTCTTGTAGTCCCTTGAGGAGTTCAGGAGTGTATTTTTCAAATTGTATGAGGAAATCATTTAGCTTTACTATTGATAAGATTGCTTCTTTACGAGAAACTGGCTCCACAACGCAGCTATCATCCTCTAGTTCCTCTTCTTGGGGATTTGATATAACACTCCCAATAATTTCTTCGTCTGTCCAAATTTCCATACTGTAATCATTTTCACCTGGATAGTATAGCAAAATGTCGACATTTATTTGATTATGGTAATTCAACTCATTGATTATACATCCAGGTTCATTAATACCTTCATCTTCAACGACTTGTACATCTTCATTTTCTTGTGGCCGAAGTTTACAATATCGGAAAAAATTTGCAATTGACTTTTGTTGAACATCTGTTGTTCTTAGTTTTCCCATTTCATAACCTTCGTTTGTCATCGTGGATTTTTTGACGCCTTTAAGATGAGAAGTAGGAGCCATTGTACTCTTCTTTTGTGTTGTTTTTTTTTTTTTCTTTTAACATCAAAACATATATATATAAATTTTTACACATTATATGCAATATATCATATTATGCAAAAAAATTATTAGACATTTATTTGAATTGAAAATAAATACAATATCTCTATATTTTTATTATTATGGAAACCTTTAAGTTCAACTTAAATATTTTATTTTATTTTTCAAACTTAAATTTAGAATGTTTCGATAATTTAATAACTTATTAATTTATCGATAAATTAATACTTCGCTAAATGGATAGAGTTTGGCAGTCCCAACATTATTAATTTATTGAAGTTTTACTGTATAATACCAAATCTTCCCTCATCGACATAATGACTTAGATCTAATTTTTCCACCGAATGAAAAAAATCCATTGATCTTTTTATTTTTATTATGTCTCCTCCTCTACCGAAGACAGCCACCACCAACATCTTCGTCGTAGCCGCCGCCGCCGTTGGAACACCATCTCCACTACATCACCACCTCTACTTCCACCACAATTCCAGTACCATCTCTACTCGATCATCTCCATATTAGATCTCATAAATTAAATTTCAGATTTTGAGATTTCAGTTTCAGGTAATTTCTGAATTCGAAGATATCAGTAATTTCAGTACCATCCAAAGATTCGGGCGATTAAAGATGTGATTTTTAGTTTTCGATCTATGGAAACTTCAAGTTGAAATATAGAATCGAAACCATCCGAATTCCAAAGAGATTAATGAATTAGGTTTGTAGCAAAAACCATAAAAAAATATCCATTTGATTTGAATCTCGCATCTGTTGGATGTGTTTTATGATATAACTCAGTTAATAAAACAGTGGCTTTTATTGTATTTCGCTCTGGTGCTTGTTGTGATGGTGGTAGATGTTGTAGGAATGGAGGTGACGGTGGTGGATTCTGTTGTAATAGTGTAGGCGGTGGTTTTGGTGATAGAAGCATAAGTATTGGTCGTGTGTATTGGTCGTGTAGGAGCAACAATAGAGTGGTAATACTGTAGATGGTGGCAACAACAATGCTAAATTAATAGCGAAATGGGAGTTGTGCTTAGGTATGTCTGGTTTGTATAATGAACCGTGAAGATGGAGGATGGTTGCGGTAGCGATAGTGGTTATCGATGGTTCTAAACAGTTGCTGGCATTCGTAGTTAAGAAGAACAGGTAGATAAAGAAGAGAATTGCTGCCATGGGTAGCAACTTTCGGTGGTATACGGTGATGAAACAATGAGAATTCAGGATTTGTGTCTTGTTTTGTATGGATCCTGGGTGTTGTTGGAGTTGAAGGAATCGTCTTCTGAGCCGCGAAGAGAGTTTAACGAAATAGGTAATGGAAGAACTTTGGTAATGGAACTGGAATTTGTTGTTCTATGGTGTTAAGTTATTAAGGTCGTTGAAACTAGTGGTGCTGAGATGGGTTTATACCAACAAATGGGTAACTGCAGAAGATGCCGAGATAGAGAAGCGAGACAAGGGACTGGTGGTGTTGGAGTTTATCGAAGTTTAAATAACTGTGATAATAAATTTTTCGACTGGGAAAATTTTGGCAGGCAACAAACAAGATCCTAGTGGAGTGAGGATTTTCTGGAGCGTGTACAAATAGTAGTGTCGTGACCAGAGTTGATGGGTGAGTTGGCTGTTTGAGCAAAACAGTACTTGGAAATAGTATTGCTAAGAAGAAGAGATGTATAAAAAGAACAAAACAGTGCAAGAAACCAACAATGTCGATGACATTGTTGAAGTTGTTTACTTCTTGTAAATAAATGTTGAAAGGACCTGGGATGATTCAAAACTCACTAGAAGTTCAAAATTCCGGCACATTCTTGGTAAGTTGATAATACTTAAGTATTCGTACTGTTTCGAAATTAGTTAATTAATAGTTACAGATTTTTAGTATACTATAGATTAGAAAACATGGATTTAGTTAACACATTTAGGTTAGCACATGGTTTTAAGATGTATGGTTTTACTAAAGCATTTTACAATCAACTTATTAGATTGGTTACTCTTCTTTGCCGGTCTGGTAATATTTTGCGACAGTGTCGCGGCACAACCAAGTACGGAATTGCTAGATCTGAAGAGCGTGTCCTGCTGATGAACAAGAAATACCAAACATTTCCGGTCGTGGATGTCGGAACCTTTAACAAAATCATGTCCGGACAGATTCAGGTATTAATTTCTTAACACAGCTACATTTCAGAATCCAGGTTTTAGCTGTACTTACTTGTTGATCTCCTATATTAAGGCGTTTTCTTTTATCCCCTTCCCAACAATGCTACAGGTTTTGCCACCGATAAATCTTGTAACCAGAGACTGCGTGGATTTTGCAAATGAGAAATCCCATCAACTTGATGTCATAGTTTTTGCAACTGGGTTTAGGAGATCGGCAAATAAGTGGCTCAAGGTAATGTTGGATTTCAATTGTACATTTCAAACAACGTGGCATAATCTCTAGGATAAAAACTAAAATAGTTTATATCTCTTTCTTTTAAAGGTTGGGAATACATTTTTAATGAAAATGGAAGTGCAAACTTTTCTAACAGTTGGAAGAGGAAATATGGTCTCTGCTGTGCGGGACTGGTGATGTAATAGCGATCGCGAATTTATTTGTGCCTGCATTTAAGGTATACCTTTAGTGGTAAATTATATTTACGCATACATCTTAGTGTAATCGCGACGAACCTGTGGTGCAATGGTAGCACAATTTACTATATGTCAGAAGATGTTTGTTCAACTCAAACCAAGTTCACGCATTTGTGTATACTTTTTCTTTTGGAAACAATTTCTGCTAGTTGCCTCCACATTTGGATACAACTTGTGCTAGTTGCCTCCATATTTGGAGTCAACTTGGTCTAGTTGTCTCCACTTTTGAAGACAACTTGGGCTAGTTTCCTCAGATTTGGAGACAACATGAGCTAGTTGGCTCCATTTGTTTTAGTAACTTGTTTCTGTACCCTATTTTGTTGGAGACAACTTGTGCTAGTTGCCTCCATTTTTGAAACAACTTGATCTAGTTGCCTCAGATTTGAAGACAACTTCAGCAAGTTGGATCCAAATGGTGGTGGTCGACAATGGCGGTGGTGGCTGGTAGTCGGTGGTTGTCGGTGGTGGTGGTTGGTGATGTGATGGAGGAAAGTGGTGGTGGTTGGCGGCGGCGGTTGTTGTTGTTGGTGGTTATTGGCGGCGACGCTGGTGTTGGCGGTAGTGGTGGTTGGCGGCGGTGATGGTTGTGCGCGGTGGTGGTCGTGATGGTGGACGGCGGTGGTGGTGGGAGGCGTTGGTGGACAGTGGTGGCAGTTTTTTTATTTTAATTTTGGATAGTGGTAGTGGTTTTGTATATACACTATGGAAAAGAGGGTATTTTAGTAATTTATTAAGCTTAGGGGTATAAATTAAATTTGAAAGGGTATATTTCAATGAGCCTCATACTAGGGGTATATAGATAATGTTCCCAAATCAAACCAAAGCACCGTACAGTCCCATCAAAAAAAAACAAAAATCACTAAAAAAAATCACTCAGATTCATTCCTAGTAAACATTCATTAAGAAAACTACTGAAAATCACTTTAATTTATGAGAATCATCGACATCGTAAGAAAAAAAATCATCATAGCCTACTGAATCATCACATAAAAGTTATAAAAAATGGCCTAAACAAGAAAGAAAAACACGAAATAATTTCAGAAAAAAATATTAGCCGAAGGAGACAATTTTGAAGAATCCCCAACATCAAAATCAAACCAGTTTGAATACAGATGGCACTAAAAAGTATCATTAAGATATATTCACCATTATATTACTTTTCTCGTATGACTAGACAGTGCAATGAGCCAAGAGTTACTCAATTCTGATGGAGAGTGAAGAAATTATGAACAAAATAATGAAACCAACATGAATACAGTTTTTGTTGTTGGTTGTTGGGCCTTATTAGGCCTGCGCGTGAAAAAAGAAAAATAGTGTGCTTTGGATTGAACGATTTTTTTGGGGACTACTCAAAAAAGGTGAGGGACTACTTTGTGATACAAATGTCCACCCTACATTATAAGGGGTGTCCTAAAAGATTAGGAAAGACTAATCTGCCCTTATTCTAATTAAGATTATAACTAACCCTAATAACCCACTAATCTAACCCACTAATTAAAACCTAATTAAAACCTAAATCAAAAGAAAAAATCGGTTTCAAAACTTCTTCTATTCTTTTCTTCTTCTTCTCTTCTTTTCCTCTTCTTCTTCTTCTTCGGGGACATCGACATTAATCGTCGATTCAAAAAATTTCATCGTCGATTAATCAATCTTTATAAGAAATGCGTGCCAAGCAAACACCCAGACTTCCAGGATTGAGTCCGGGACTCCCACATATAGTGAATCTCCCAAAACAATTGCTAATTCAAAAACAACTTGAACCACCGTTCAGAGGCAAAATCAATCATCCAACAAAGAACCAAGAAGTCCGATTCAAGTGAAATGCAAATCCATGGGTAATTTCCTTCACACCCATTCTTTTCAATTCGTTATTTGCTGAAGACATCGATTAGAAATCATCAAAACCCATTGAAAATGGTAGTTACAGTAGATATTTCAGTTAGGAGAATTTTTTTTGTAACCCTAGAAATGTTAAACGAACTTCCAAAAATAAGAACAGTTCGTTTAAGTATACAAATATCTGTTGACCGAACTACATAGTTCGGTGTGCTCGCAAAAAAACATTCGTAACTGAACTCAATTTTTCCTTTGACAGTACGAGTTTGGTTTTGTCGATAACTTCTTTTTCTAACCGAACCTTTCAAATATTTAGTTCGGTGTGCTCGCAAATAAAACTCTTGTAACCGAACTCACTTTTTCCTTTGAAAGAATGAGTTCGGTTTTGTCGATAATTTTTTTTGCTAACCGAACTGTTGAAAAATGTAGTTCGGTTTCCTCGCAATTTTTCCAGGTAACCAAACTATAGTCTGTTAACTTCAAGTGTTGTGTTTACTTTATTCTTTAGTTCTATTTGATTTGAGTCTACACAATATTCTCTTATGTTTAGCTAATACTTTGGTTTTTGTTCATTAGGAACAAAGGAAAAAGATTAAGACTACACCTAGATGAGGATTTGAAAACTCCCACCCCTCGTGGAGCAAAACATTTAGATTTCCGAAAATGTGGTGCCACAAATGCTAAACATGGAGGGGGCTCGTTACCGGAAGTCAACCAAGAGAATGTTCATGATGTAATCCAAGATGTCAATGAAGAGGTGATGGAGAATACAATTGATAATGTTATTGAATAAGAGAATGATGATGAAGAAGAGCAAGGAAATGAAGACCAAGGAAATGAAGAGGTTGAACAACAAAGAGAACATGTTGAAAATATAGAAGAAGAAGAAGAACTAGGACCCGACATAGAAGGAGAATGACAAGAGGAGGAAGGGGAGGGAGAGGGGGAAGACGATAAAAAGGAGGAAGATGATGGAGAGGAGGAAGAGGATGATGATGAAGAAGAGGAGGAAGAGGAGGAAGAAGGGGAAGAAGAGGAGGAAGAAAATTATGATGAAGAAGAGCAAGAAATTGTTCCTGCTAAAGAGAAAAAAAAGCCGAAGCCGCCTAGCAAAAGATACTCACACATTCCCCCTGCTAATTTGTGTGTGCCACCAGCGGACCAAACTTATGGTACTCCAAATGATGGAGGGGCAATATTGTTTGGATACAAACACTCATGGGATGCGAAGATCTATGCGACAAAGGTATTCTTTAAGTTCATAGTGTTACGTTCTTTTCGTATTAATAGTGTTTCGTCAAGTATTAATAGTGTTATGTTCTTTTCATAGGATCATAACGATGCAGTTCGTCTTATTAAACGTCAAAAGGCGTCCACATGGGATCTTTCTTTGGAGTGTGACGAGTTTGTAGCCAAGGTTAAAGAATGTGTGTTATGGAGAGCTACTGAGTTAGCACATGTGGAATTTGACACTGTTGCCGTACCCGCATTTCTCGATAGGCATTATCCCGAGACATATACTATGCATCTTCCATTCGGCGAGATGGGAATTCCTCCCGATGATTTCCATAATATCACCGGCTTACCAGTGGAAGGTAAATGTCTTCGAGAAGGCTACAACCCCTCAATGAGTTATGAAGCTCTTGAAGATTTGGCTCTAAAATGTCTAGGATAGGATACAAGAAGGTCTCAATGTGAGTTTAGACGTGCTGTGAGGTCCCCTGAATGTGGAGATGAGTATAATTTTAGAGAGGCAAATGAATCATTGAAGAAGAAGGTCAAGAAATTCAAGTTGGTAAAGTTGAAGGCAACATCTGGAGAGACAGAAAAGAAGGCGGAGAAAGGAAAGTTTGTGATGGACAGGGACACCCTTAGGCATCATGTCACCGCGTATTGGTTATATATGCTAGGAACTGTCATTTTCCCCGACACTTCTGGAAATAGGGTTGATGCACATTATCTACAACTTTTGGAGAATCTCAATAAGATGAACAATTACTCTTGGGGCACTGGTGTGCTTGTTTTTGTTTTAGAAGAGATGAGCAAAAGGTCAAGGATTAAGTGTAATCAAATTGGAGGTTACTTAACTCTTGTTCAGGTGAGTTTTTCTACATTGTTAATTAGCAAATTATTTGCCAAATTTTTCTGCTTCCAATTCAATTTTCATGTACGTGGATATTTTCGTATAGGTTTGGATTTATGACCACTTCCCTAAATTGGGATTGACTATGACCAACCTACAGCAGGAAAATGGTTGTTTTTGGATGCACAAAAGAAGTCTAAAGAAGAGCAGTTGACTTCGTTGAGGGAGAGATTGGATGCACTTACGGTGAACGATGTGGTATTTCACCCATACGCCGTACCAGATGATGTTTCTGTAGATGAGGAAGACTTGAATGGTTTCTCTATTGTCTCGCCTTACTATGGACCAATTTGGTATCCTGACGGCTACGCAATATATAATCCAAGGAGAGTACTAAGACAACTTTGTTGCGTCCAAATGGATCCCGACGTGGAGAATGGAAATTTCACTTTGCCGGTTCAAGGAACAAAGAACACTAAGAAGTATTTTGAGCCAAAACATCAACTAACTCCTGCGGTAGCACATTGGAATGCACTTACTAACTACCACTTACCACCAGGTGATTGTGTACCTTATGGGGAAGATGTAAATGTATGTGAGGAAGATTATAAGGAGTTTTATGAAGAAATTAGTCATCCTTTTGTGATAAATAAAGAACAACAAGCTAAGACTGATGCGGCAAAGGCAAAGGCAAAGGAGAGGGAGGCTAAGAGAGCTCAGAATGAGATGCCTATTTGTGGAGAAGAAGCAAAAAGGTTATGGGATAATGTGGTAAGAAAATTTCTCTCTCTTATACTTTTCGATTGTTTCGAACTATTGAAAAAATATTTACTTGTGCTTAAAATTGGAATTAGGTGTTGAAGGGTTCAAAATTGTTGAAGAAATTAATGGCTAAAATCAAAAGTGGAGAGCCGATGGAGACTAAGGAACAAACCAACTACTACAAGCAGTGGGAGGGTCTTACAACTAAAAGAATGGTGGAGCCAAGTAGGTCTAAGAAAATGAAGAGGGTTCGACAACCAGGAGAAGGTTCAAGTCGCGCTGTGGACGAAACCGGTGGAGGAGATGAAACCCCAACTGATGAGGACGTTCGACCTAAAACTCGTGGTAAACAAGGAGGTGGTAAGAAGGGTTGACAACAAGGCCAAGGTTCAAGTCGCGCTGTGGAGGGAACCGGTCGAGGAGATGATACCCCAAGTGATGAGGAAGTTCGACCTAAAACTCGTGCTAAACAAGGTGGTGGTAAAAGGGGTCGAGGAGAAGGTTCAAGTCGCGCTGTGGAGGAAACTAGTCAAGGAGATGATACCGCAAGTGATGAGGAAGTTCCGCCTAAAACTCGTGGTAAACAAGGAGGTGGTAAGAGGGGTCGTAAAAGTGGTCGTTAGTGATTTCGTATGATTTTAGTTTCAAAATGCATCTTAGTTATGGATTTCGTATGGTTTAATTTGGCATGTTTGTGTGTTTTAAACAATTACTTAAGGATTTCGTAGTTTGGTATGTATAACACTTTTATATTTGTTTTAGAACCTTGTTTGTGTTTTCAATTTTTATTGGGTTTTTGTTTTCAATGTTATAAGACTGAAATGTTGAAATACAGTATGGTTTTCGGTGACCTGCAATTTTTAAACTTGTAACCGAACTAGTAGTTCGGTAACCTGTGACAAATTTCTGGTCACCAAAGTCATAGTTCGGTAACCTGTAAAATTCTACCAGGTAACCGAAGTCATAGTTTAGTTACCTCACAACATTTTCACTAGTTACCGAACTACTCTGTAGGCTGAAGCAGTTAGCCTTCATCCATAAGATATTAGTTCGGTTAGCAAAAAATAATATGTTAGGTAACCGAAATCTTCTCTGGAGACTCAAATTTTTGTTATTGCACATGTTGGAAAACTCATTCTCTTGATGCAGAAATCACATAAACCAACTCTTAGGTTTGTTTTGGAGTGTATTTGGAATCGTATATATGCTCAGTTTGAGTGTGAGCCTTCACAAAAAAGTTCGGTGAAGACATGTATTTATCACCCAACCAAACTAGTTGTTCGGTTAGCAGAGCATAATATATTAGGTAACCGAAATCTTCTCTGGAGACTCAATTTTTTGCTATTTCACATGTTGGAAAACTTATTTGCTTGATGAATAAATCACATAAACCAACTATTAGGTTTGTTTTGTAGTATTTTTGGAATCGTATATATGCTCAGTTTGAGTGTGAGCCTTCACAAAAGAGTTCGGTGAAGACATGTATTTATCACCCAACCGAACTAATTGTTCGGTTAGCAGAGCATATTATATTAGGTAACCGAAATATTCTCTGGAGACTCAAATTTTTGCTATTGCACATGTTGGAAAACTCATTCTCTTGATGCAGAAAACACATAAACCAAATCTTAGGTTTGTTTTGGAGTGTTTTTGGAATCTTATATATGCTCAGTTTGAGTGTGATCCTTCACAAAAAAGTTCGGTGAAGACATGTATTTGACATGTAACCGAACACGTGGTTCGGTTTGGTCGCGAGTTTTTAATTCCTAACTGAACTTATAATTTTTAAATTTCAATCTACTTTATCTGACACAAATATAGTACATAATTTTGAAATTAGAATGTAATTACAAGTAACGGCTAAATTTCTAGCCGTTATACACCTAAGTGGTATATATATATTTGTCTCATAGTTAACATTTTTGTTACAAAATTTTCAAAAAATGGCATCTACTAGTCCTAAATTTACTCTAAATTAAGATCTTTCTCTTTGCAGAAACTACATATTATACTATCCAAAGAGGGGTGAAGAATGAAGAATGAATGGTATTATGAGTCAAAGTTATTGGGGAAAAATTCATGAGAAATTCTGCTCCGACACAACAAACCCATATAATCGTGATCATATAACTTTGTTCAATCGATTTGGAAAGATTAGAGATAGAGTTTTGGAATTTATGGCTTTATTTCGTATTGTAAGGCGGTATCGACTTAGGGGTGAAGGATTCGACGAAATCATTTTAACATCAAAAAACGAATGGCGGAGATGAAAGAGAAAGGATTTCAAATATGAATATCATTTCCGCCTCCTTAAAGACTTTTTCATAACGCGTTTCGGATATTAGATGTTATGTAATTTTATTTTCGAAAGTCTTGTATTAGTTCGGTATGGTCCTGTAATGTTATTTCCTAACCGAAATTTTGTCTCGTACAGTTCGGCATTGTCCTTTAATTTTTTTTTCCTTACCTAACTTCAATGTCAAATTCAGCAGTTAATATTTTAGACTTTTGAATAACCTGGTATTATTCATTAACCTAACCGAACAACATGTTTGGTTACCTCCAATATTTGGGAAGCTAAACGAACAGTGTTTCGGCAATCTTAATAATAATATGTCATAACCGAACTAGTATCTGGCAAACCCATAAAATACTAACATTTACTCAATAATTAATACCACTCTTCAAAAAACATAGTATTCCATTGATAAGCATACTTAGTTACATTACATGTGTCATTTAATCATCCGCAAGTGAAATTTGACCTTCATATACAATTTCTTCCGACTTCTTCAAAGCATTCCACATCTCCATGCTCATACATGATACACCAACCCAACATTCTATCCGGATTAAATGCAGGCCAATAAGAGGTTCCACATATTGGAGGCAATGGACAATCGGGTTTCAACCGGAGGCCTATAAAGTTGTTGTTATTAATCAATGCCATCACACATATCCTTCGTTTGAGTTGCTCGACATATACGGTTGTTTTTGGGGTGAAGGTGAAACTAACATATTTTGTGAAATAATGAACCACACAATTGAATGCCTCGGCGATTAAGTGTCCACATATAGGCATTCTCATCCAATAATCCGATGTCATCGGATGGCCCCCATGAAGACGACGTTGATACCTAAAAAATTTCTCATTGAGACTACCTTCCCCATCGCACAACATTGTCTTGTAAAAGGCCGGATTCTCCTTTAGTTTGGACAACAACCTTTGCCTTATATGAGTGATTGCACACCCATTATTTCGCTTTGCACCTTCGATGAAAGGCCCAAGTTGTTGATTGACAACATGAAAACCACAATTACCATCCGGAGGAACGTCGTCAGTGGAAATAACGCATTCTCTAATGTATAGAGGTAGCTCATTCAAATAGTCTTTATTTGGAGCCTCAACCTTCACGTCTAGGGAAGATGGTTGGATGGGGCACATTGGAGACTTAAGCTTCACGTCGACATAATACGGTTTGCTTAGTTGTGATGGACATATAGGACATTTTTTCTTCAAATCTCGCTCACTTGTTTCGCCTTTCTTCTCAATAATCCTACCCCGTTTGTTGGTTTTCTCCAAGTACATTGCCGCGGTATACTCATGGGCAGAAGGATCTCTAGTAAATGGGGTTTGCTCACTTTTCTTCTTACATAACACCTTTGCATATTCTCTTAGTTACTTTTTAGTTTCTTTTTTGCTTGGTCTACCTTTGTGTTTGCCTTTTGACGGTTCATAAACATTCTCCGCAGTTTGTGGATATATGATTTTCTTCATTTCATCCCAAAAGATTTGTTTTTGGAGCTTGTTCATGCCACGATACATCTCTAGAACGGTTCTACCCATTTCGTTATCACCAAACTCTTCCCCGGCTTCTTCTCCCTTTGAAGGAGGGATGAAACTTAAATGCTTCCAAAATGGATCAATTTCACTTAAAGGGATTACGCCATGCTCGTAGTTGATTATCATATGGCGACAAGGTAGTCCCATAGACTTCTTCATATTACATACACACACCTCATCCAGCTTGGTTTCCCACTTCTCAATCAAATCGACTTCTATAATCAACAACTTCATACATTGTCGAGATACGTTTTAATGGATTCCCTTGAACAATGGGTCGTCAGCATATTTTCCATTCATTTTGAATATATGTCTTTTTTGGAACTTCTCTTTAATTCTATCAATGTCGCGCTTGAAGTAATTTTCCATAGCATTCCACACGGTTACGAAATTATCAATACATCCAAAGAGATTTTTCTTCAACCGATGGTGAGTCGACTCTACTAAACTTGTCGCTTGATTTCCCAAGTGTTTATATTGGTTAGTATAAGCATTAACAAACTTCTCTTTGTATGGTTCCAAACATTGGCGAAGAACATACGACACAACACCGGGGTAATCCGGAGTATCCCAATGTGCGATGAACTCCGCAAGATTTAGATGATACTCTTCCTCGGTAAGAGACCAACACAATGATTCCCATTCACCGTTGAAAGCAACCCATTTAGCGTAATTTGCTTCGTATTGTTTTTCGAGTTCCTCTTTTGCATCCGCTCGTTCATGTTCCGGTAGCATCTTAATCTCTTCATTTTTTTTTCTTGGGTGGACAAATTATTGGCTTGCACCTATTTATCAAATTACACCATATATAGAACGTACAAAGCATATTATGTGCTAGTGGGAACACTTCCTCTTTTGCATTCATCAATGTGACATCATTATCGGTCAATATAATAACCCCGGGAATATCATCACCTCGGAAGATTGCCTTAACTTGTTTTAGTTACCAAATGTAACTAGGTTCTTGCTCATCTCTTAATAAACAAAAATCCACGGTAAACAGTGACTTCGTCAAAGTACGCCCAACAATATTCAATAATGGCATCTCGTACTTGTTCGTCTTATAAGTGCAATCCATTATTAGAACTTCATGAAAGCATTGAGACAATTGAACACTCGTCGGATGCGCAATAAAGAGTTGTGTTATCTCTCCTTCCGAATCCACATCCTTTGGAACCGCGTAGTTTTTTTCTTGGGCCAAAAAAAAAAACAATTGTTGCATTACTTGTCTATCTCTCCATTCCTTCCTTCTAATTGTCTCAATTTCATTGTAAATTGTGGACAAAGATGAGTGGTTATCCTTGTTATCCTCCTTTAGTATTTGGAGCATTTGAACCGGTGAGATACTCATTGTCCTCATTTTAGCTACCTTGTCCATCTCTTTAGGAGTTAGCTTTGCCGCCATGAAATGTCCTTCAAGATGCTCCAGACGAGGATGATTATGAAAACCTTGCATAACCCTATAGAGAACCCATCCACCCAAATCTTCGTTCAAATTAAATGTAAGCTTGAATGGGCAATGAATCTTCTTTGAGAAAGTTCTGTTCTTCCTATTTGTCTTTCCTTTATAAACATAACCCTTCCTCTTGTGGCTTTTATCGGGATCACCGCTTCTCTCACAAACCATTTCAAAGCGAGTTTTTCTTTCTTTCCCATTCAATACTAATACACACATGTCTTTTTGTGCATGTTGTCTAGCCCAACTCTTTGCATCTTCCGGATTTTTGAATACCAAGTCATTCATGTAGTGATGGGATGTGTCATCGTACAAAATACCAACTGGGGGAGGTTGGTTTTCCATTGGTTCTATTGGATCACATGGAACCTACAAGTAATAGCACAACATCAATACCATAAAAAAAATTCTTACAAGTTTGGTAATGTAAATTTTTTATCGACCCTACCGAACACAGAGTTCGGTTATGTAGTTTCCAGAAATAAATTGGGGCCTTACCGAACTCGATCTTTAGATTTTCTATGTATAAGTTCGGCAATGAAACTGAAAAAATCGACTAAACCGAACTCGAAGGTTCGTTTAGAAATGTTGTATTTATATTTTCTACGACATTATCGAACATAAAGTTCGGTAACAAAAGTGCCGATATCGACTCAACTGAACAATGCACTGTAAACTCTATAAAAATAGTTCGGTTACATGTTCTGGAAAAACATAACCGAACTCCAAAAAACCACCATTAACATGTAGTTCGGTTACCTGCGTATGCTAACTTTAGTAACCGAACTACACATTAAGAACGGTTCGGTTACCTCACAAGCTAAATTTGGTAACCGAACTAGGTTGACTGAACCAAATTTTTTCCAGAAATTTTGAGTTTGGGAAAATTTTTGCACAATTCAAGCTACATTAACTAAATATGAGGCATACCTGAGTACCCATAGCTTCATCTTTAGGTTGTGGCTGATAAAATCCATCATTTGTTTGGTTAGCTTGAGTTTGGGGCAAAAAACTTTCATCATCTAACAAATAACTCATTTCCGGATCATTAGAAGTATTGACAAATACATTATAAGGTGAAGGGGGTTCTTATTATGAGGATGAGGTATCATAACATGAATCACCCAAATCATAATTACTAAACTCAAAAAAAGATTTTTTGGGTTCACCATCTTCTTCTTCTTCTTCTTCTTCTTCTTCTTCTTCTTCTTCTTATCTCTCAATAATAATGTTATAACAAAACAATCCCACTAATATAACTCACTAATCACCAATCACTAATTAATCAGTTACTAATTATTACACTAACACTAATTAATCACCACACTAACTAAGTTTATTATTAAGGGTAAAGTAGGCATTTAAAAAAAATCAGATAAGGGGTGATTGGAAATTACTACCAATAACCACCCCAAAGTAGTCCCCAAAAAACGGTTCTTTGGATTGTCCTAGACATGACGAAAGTGATATTTGCTGGTATTTGAGCATGCTAAGTGCCCTACTTGGATAAAGATCAAGACGATGTGAAAGTATCTAATTGTTACCAAGTTTCCTAGTTGAACAATGATTGAGAGGAGGTTCTAAAACCCTATATAAATAGGATTTTAGATACAACTTAGACACATATTTTTCTCTTAAGGAGGCAAGAGAGGAGGCCAGCATTAAAAATGGGGTTTTCTCACACAGTAAATAACATGGTAATTTTTCGTTTCTTTTTCTTAATGTATTTTTATGGGTTTTGAAAAATCCATGAATAGCTAATATTTTTTTTGACGAAGGATGAATTCAATGCTTTGACAATGAAGTTCAATTAGTTATACACGTTTATTTTGAGTTTAATTTAATTATCCCGTCATATGTTTTTCTTTTATCTTACGTTTATGATTGATTTCTAGATATAAAGAGAAGAACTGGAAAACAAAGAATTCTCACTTACGAATGTAATGATACTTTTTAAATTCACAATGCATTCATAAAGCCAAACTGGTATATATATATATATACTCTTTCTTAACAATTACCCGTTCATTTCATGTTTAAAGAATTTCTTTTACTTTTATTCCTTCTATCTTTTTTTTTTTCCTTGTCCGTCGCTTTATAACGTATTTATGGTACCGTTCATATACATTGTTTGGGTTACATGTAATTTATGAAATAAAGACCACCCGAGTTTAAAGCATACAAAGTTTTAGTAAACACGTACTTTTGTAAATGTGATATACTTCCTTAAACTATGCACACGGATACTTATCGACATATTGGTTTGTTTTTTTAGTTGAGCAATCTTGAAACTTGCCAATGGTTGTTGAGTACATACACAAAAAATTCTTGAAACCATGTTTTGGGGAATTCACAAAAAAATATTGTGTTCTACTGAATAGGTTAAAATATGACCATTGAATAGTAAAAAGAAAGACCCGGTATCCATCAATTTTTCATAATTAATGTTAATGTTAATGATTAGAATTGATTGAACGGACTCAGTTTAGAATAAAAAAAAATAAGGGAAAAAAAAAATGAAGAGCTAGTTAGGGTTTTATTTAAGAAGAAGAATAAGAAGAAAAAGCTAGTTATTATTTTTTTTAGATCATCGTAATTCAAGTGAAAAATATGAAGAAGGTGAACTTCATCTCGTAATGGAACCTGAAGGTTTAAATTAAGCAGGTTGAATTCGTCAAAAAAATTGAATTTTTACAACGTACATCAATTGACCAGATGAATTAGGCTAATCAAAAGAGAGTCAGGCTAAGGTTTTTAGAGAAAAATACCAAGCTTTTGACTAACATGTTATCAGCTGAACCTAGGTTTTTTTTTCAAAAAACCTTGGTTCAGCTGACAAGTTTTCACTCGAACTTGGACATACCTAGGTTCGGCTGGCTAGTTTTCGGCCGAACTTACCTTTCTTCTTCATTTCCAAGAACAATATCAAGTTCGGCTGATTCGAGAAAAAAACTGGACAACAAAACTTAGTGTTGTTCTTCATAAAATGAAGTTCGACTATAATTTTAGGTTTAGTTACGAGTAAGCTAGACTCTGCAACTACAAAATGAAGAACAATGCTAGGTTCGGCTAGGGTTTTGAGTATATTTATCAACCTAATTAATTTTCCATGTAACTACAAAAAAAAAAAGTTCTAATCTTCATCGAATCAAACCTAATTTATCAATCACGCACAAGAAAAAAAGAAACAAGTTGTGAGTTTCTAGAACAGAGATGGGATTGTGAGCATTTAGGATCTAGCAATCAAATCCTTGGTCTTCTTCTGATTAGGTTTAAGTTTTCATATGATAGGGCTATTAATATGTATAACACAAAATGTTTTCTAAATGCCCCAAAAAATGATTCTTGAAGGGCTAATAATGCCACTTTTCGATTTCCCAATGCCTAATTCCATCTAAGTATACAACTATACATGGATATGGTGGTAGTTTTTTCTTTTTCCCTTATGTTCCTTAAATTTATGCTTTTACTTTTTCTCTTGAAGTAGAAATGTAACGGTGTCCGAACCAACTTTTTCAAGGAAAAATCAAAAAAAGAAAGAAAAAAAAGTCATTTAACTGTTAATTATCGAAGAACATTCTTAATTGAAAATTCTTCATACCAACTTTAGACTTTACACGAACGGAAATAACGAAAATAAAAAATTATCAACGACTTCCAATACTTGATCCTAACGAATGTTGTTGCTATAGACATTACAATAGAGGTTCGTAATAGTCCTATTCACGAAGACAAAATTTATCGGGATATAAGGATGATTGAACAATATAAAAAAGATGTAATTTTAATATGTGACCAAAATTTTTTCACTCGCGAGCTACTCGAGCATTTATAATCTTGCAGTATCACAACCAACCATTTTACATATGGTTAGTTATTATAAAAATTGTGAATACATTTGTTAAGTGAAAACGTACGCAAATTTACTTGATTGATTAGTGTCCTTCATATTTCACAATAATTAGTTGTGATATTACTATATTGAAATGCTAGAGCAGTGCCGAGTAAAATTTGAGCTACACAAACCTTAGTGAATATAGTCTTTAATATTGCTTTTGAATTTCTTAAATATTTTTCAATGGCGTCTTAGAACAGGTGCATGTGGTTCGGTTCATTATACGAGAACAAGTTCCAATCTGCACCCATTTCTTTTAACTATTCCAATTCTAGGTTAGATCTTGTTAGGTTTAGATCTAAGTCGTTAATTCGACTGTTTTAAGGTTCCAGGTTTTTAAAATAACAGCAACTGCAATAATATTATTGTGATTGCTAAGTAGATAATTCGACTTTGTTTCTTTAAGGTTCTAGGTTTTTTATATAACAACAACTGCAATAATATTATTGTGAATCCTAAGTAGATAATTCGGCTTTCTTTCTTGTAAACATGTAAGAACCAACCTTTATAGATTTAACTTAAAAAAATGTTAGTTTTCCTTTACTTTTAGAACAACTAAAAACGATGAACCAATTAAACATTCAGTTTATTTGTAATTGAAAATGTACAAACCCAGAAATTTGAACTTTATCGATTTATGCCGGGATAGTGGTTTATATATGGGCATCTTGATTTTGATTGAACCAACCTCTATACTCAAAAATTATATAGTTCGTACGCAATAATTTTGGAGCATAATTTTTATGAACTCACATGCATTGGTATTTAAGGTATGGAATTTTTAAAATTAGGTACCAAAATATATCTGTAGATGTTTAGATCTGCATAGAGTAGAATTAGGTAGTGGAGTTATAGGTAAGATCCCATCAGCATTGAGTTGTAACCGAATATTGATGTCTTGAAGACAGAAAAATACACGAACACATCTATGAAGAATTTTGTCATCAAATATGCATATAACGTGAAGAATGATGGTCCTACTTATGTTGACGGAGAAGAGTAACATGAAATATCAAAGAAAAAAAAATAGGAAACAAAAAAGATTAACTGATATTAACTCATGTTTTCATTCAATGACAATAATGAGTGTCATTAATTACAATACAATATTCTTGTCTGCTTTTGTATGGAAACAATAGAACTCGAGGCAAGCAACCTTATTAAACGTAGCTTGGAATATAAAGAATACCAATTATCAAATAATTTAGTACCAGTAATAATAATTATTAAAAAAATATATAATCCTAAATCTGATAGATGTATGTCCTTTATCAAGGACCGCCTCTTAAATAAAATTGGTCCATAATTAGCAATATTCACGCACACCATCTTGAAAAAAAAAAAGAACCTCGAGTTCATTAGGTATTGCAAACGACTTATCTAATGGACAAGATATTGGGGTTATATTGGTAACTTGAACTTTGTGCACCATATATTTCGTCATATTATTTGAAGATGGAAAAATTGGAGAAGGAACATTGCGACTTAAATAGTTTCTCATTACTTGAAACAAGAAAGTGAATCCACAAAAAGAAATCAAGCAAGTAATAACCCATTATAAATTTTCTTAAAACAGGTTCATGAGCCATCTGGGTGACCAGTAGTTCATGTACGAGATCGAGTTATTATAACATAAGAGACCTTTTCATAGTTGATCACAAACCTTTAGGAAATGGGGATAATATACTAAATACTTATCATAAAACAGATCTTTCTAGTATGATTAGCTAATGTTGTACTAGATATTTAGATGTTACCCAACGATAAATATTTCCTTTGTAGAAATAAAAATTCAACATTCTAATTATAAATTGTCTAAGAACATAAGTTTCATCTTAATGTGATGTCACGGCCGCAAAAATTCGGGCTTCTATTGAGCCGGATTTGACCCAATGGATCAAGTCCAACCCAACTAGAAAGACCGGATTCTTGAGTCATGACTATGGAACATGCTATTTTTTTTTTGAAAGACTAATAAATAAATAAAATAAAAGTACTAAATGAATAAAGACTGCATAATCTAATTTCTTTCCAAGTTGAAGTCCAATAAAAAGGGTTCCAAATAATAATTATTAAAGATGATCCAAAAGTCATAGAATAAAATAATTGTTTGAAAACTAAACAATGTCTCTTAATAAAAATAATTAAAAAGGAAACCAGAAATGATAGAATGATAACCAACAAAAATACCCAATATCCCTGTGATATCATATAGTAGTGTCTTACGAGAATACTAACATCTGAGTACTATGCCGTAAGCTTCCAAGTCCACTTACTGCGCTAACTGCTCCTCAAACTCTGTGGGGAGAGGAAAAGGAATTTGGGGTGAGCAACCACAGCTCCGTAGGAATCTCAAAAAATAATATAGTGCACCGAAAATTAAACCATGCAGCGGATAACAATAATAAAAACCCATACAAGTCAAAATCTTCTGAAATTACTTACACCTTTTACTCACATAAGCCATCCTATAATTGTAGGTCCTAATCTAGTGTCAGAGTTATTCCGGTAACAAACCATACTGTTCCCCGAACAGTCTTCCCAGGGTAGCCACCAGTGGTGGATGCCATAAAGGCCTGACATTTCAACAGCAGCAGAGAAATACGTATATCCAAAATTCATTTTTTTACCAGCACACTCATTTCCGTACAACACTCAAACACAACTATAAACCGATAAAATTTTATCAATGCATTTATATATAATATTTATAATAACACAAGAAATGCATTCATACTCTAAAAATAGAAATCATCTGTGTGTACAAAACAACTATGCGCCAATATGCATTTACCCTGTACTACCTAAACAAACTCCCATCGATTTGAAATGGTTGAACGTCAAACACTGACTCAGGGAGGAATGATTTAAAATCATTTAACAATCTTGGTGCAAAAAGCGAAACAACATTTTGACTTATATAACAATGTAATCTGTCACTAGGGAGAAACTGAAGAATGAATGATTAAAGTTATCAACTGATGTTAATTGAAAATGAAAAGGGGCCACTAGCAATGATTAAACAAAATAGTATTAAATGAAACAAATGATGGGGTATACTTGATTCATAAAGTAATTGAATTTTTTTTTCTTTTGAAATCAACACGTCACATGGTCTGCTTCCCCCTTTGTTTTTTTCTAAAACAAATGTTTATTTTTTTTGGTTTAACATGAAACATGAAAAGGTAAGTGTAGGTAGGTGGGGTGTCCGTGACTACAGCTACGGAACCAAACAAAGCTTTGTACTTTTTGTTGCTTTTCTCTCTCTTTTTGTTTTTACTTTTTGAATCTGACATTTTGGTGCAGTGAGAAGATAACATGTGAGTTAGAAACAGCTATATAGGAAGAAAACTCCTTTCTCTTTTAAAGCATTCTCTTTCAAAAATTAATTAGTCCAAACAATTACTATTTAACAGATTTAAATCACACAACACTGACAGGAAGAGAACTTTGTTTATAAACGACAGAAACACGGACATATGACATCTATGTACAGGGATGCTGGCAGACATTATTCAGAAGAAAAACAGATAGTAAAACATGAGAAATAGTTTAGTTTTTAAAGTATTACGAGAAACCCCTACAAAATCTGAATCGTTCGTTCAGACTGACCATCAGTCTATGGGTGATAAGCAGTACTCATATCCATTCCTGGTCCCATCGATTGTTGGAAACTCCCCCAAAACTTAGATGTAAAAAGAGGATCTCGGTCGGAAACGATCGATAGTGGAACTCCATGCAACCTAACTATCTCCTTGATGTACAAGTTACATAAAATAGGAACAGTATCTGTCTGCTTCACCGGAAGAAAATGAGCCGATTTGGTGAGACGGTCTATGATCACCCATATGCTATCCTTCCCATGTTGGGTCTTAGGTAATCCTCTAACGAAATCCATAGCAATGAAATCCCATTTCCACTCAGCTATTGATAAAGGTCAAGAAGTCCCGCTGGTCATTTGGTGTTCACCTTTACTTGTCGACAAGTAAGACACCTGGAGACAAACAATGCAACATCCCTTTTCAAACCTTTCCACCAGAACTGGCGCTTCAAGTCTTGATACATATTTGTGCTTCCCGGATGAACTGTCAATACGGACTTATGAGCCTGTAGTAGCGGGAAATCCCACACTACACCCCTCACTATATTTTGTAGATCTAAATCATATTAATCACCTAAATTTCAAATATAAGTGCTAGAAATTTAAATAGACACATAAGATTTTTTACGTGGTTCGATCAATGTGATCTACATCCACGATTCTTCACTATGATTGTTGAGGTTACATAAGAATTAGATTTACAATCTCCATTAATGGATATTTTTTTAGAACTCTAGATCTAATTATTTGGGGAAGAAGATGATAAAGAAAATAAATCTCTCTCTAAAAATATCTCTCTCCTCCTAAAAGTGTCCTCCCAAAATTATTCCTCTCAAAATTATTCCTCTCCTTTCTCTCTCCTGCTCTCCTCTTTATATAGGTGTTTACATAGTGGATGACAGCTCACATACAGCTCATATTCTAGCGAGCCCTTTAATGATTTCGCAGACTCTTGCTACCTTCTCTCGAGACATTCTCTCGAGTCTTGCTACCTTCTCTCGAGACACTCTCTCGAGTCTTGCTACCTTCTCTCGAGACACTCTCGCGAGTCTTGCTACCTTCTCTCGAGACACTCTCTCGAGTCTTGCTACCTTCTCTCGAGACACTCTCTCGAGTCTTGCTACCTTCTCTCGAGACACTCTCGCGAGTTAAGAAAATAATTGAATCTCGCACGCTAAGAAAATATGTTGTGCGATATTTGAATCCTACATCTTGCCTCTTTTTCCTTGAATATTGCTTGAAGAGCGATCTTTAAGGAAAAATCTGTTGTTGTAGTAATCTTTGGTCTTTGTTGATGAAGGAACGAGCGGAAGAATACTGGACTTGAAAAGTACGTACTTGCCTCTATTCTTTTGCGAAGTTCCGAAGCTTTGAGAAGTATATATGAAGTATCGTTTCTTGAATTATGCGAAGTATGAAGTATCCTTGAAGAAGTATATGAAGTACTTAATCCTCAAAATATATATAAGAAGTATGAAGTATCCTTTGAGAAGTATAAGAAGTACTTAATCCTCGAAATTATATAAGAAGTATGAAGTATCCTTTGAGAAGTATAAGAAGTACTCAATCCTCGAAATATATAAGAAGTATGAAGTATCCTTTGAGAAGTATAAGAAGTACTTAATCCTCTAAATATAAGAAGTATTGCGAATCCATCATGCGAAACTCTCGCTCCATGTTCTTTGCCTCATGCTATCTTTGTAATGCAAATAAAAATTTAGATTAGTATTCAACATTTCTTTTATCAAAAATTTTCATTTAATTGCAAGTTCAAATCATTTTTCTTTGTTTTGATTTCCTTTGTATAACTTGTTTCGTCTCAAACGATAAACATCTTTCATGGAAATGATCCTAATAGGTACCCCCTTATATGACGCACTTTAGGTACATTGCCTCTCGCGAAATCATAAGGTAAATTCGCGAACTAGGGTGTACGCCATAAAGGTTTGCCCGCTACTACTCTCCATGTTGGATATCATTCTCATTTGAAACAAATCAAATATTTAAGGGAAATATATAAATTGATCTCATGCGAGATATTGTTCTCGAATTATTGTAATCGTGAAATCTTTGTAATTCTGCGATTGTATCGCGTTTTGTAAATCAAATCAAAAATCTTTTATTTTTTGTAAGTAAAATGTTTAAGGAAAGTGGTACTTAGCTTTTGTGGTTTGTTGTTGTCAATCTCGCGCATCAAAAAGAAATGTGAGAAGTGAGACTTGAACCCTTGACCTGCCTCTTGCATATTCTCGCACCATACCAATTGTGCTAATCCTCATTTGCAAAAATAAATGTGCGAGAGCAAGAATTGATCCTGCGACCTCCTGCTTGCATTCATGCCTCCTGACCAACTGTGCTAGCCCTGCCTCTGCGAAGTGTTTCTGCGAAATAATCACTTACTTTCTTCTTGCGAGATCTACATTGCGAAAAATCCATGTGAAAAATACACGTTCGTTGAGACTTGAACTCGCGACCATGAACTCATTAACTTCGCAGGTGACCAACTGTGCTGCCTCTTGCTTGCGAGATAACGAAACAACCTTGCGAGATTATACATTTTTTTCCCCTTTTTTGCGAAGCCAAAAAATTCTTTTCGAGGAGGGAGGTTCGCACCCGCGACCTCTGGTTTATACTCTTCGCTTTGTGACCAATTGTGCTAGCTGCTTGTTTGTGAAAGAAACACACAATACTATAACTTTATTCACTTCTTCGCTCTCGGAAGTTTAAAAAATATGTAAAAGGTGGGATTCGAACTCGCAACCCCAAGCTTGTTCTCTTCGCAAACGACCATCCTGGGCTACTTGTTGCTTGCGAAGGAAACACACAATGCTATAGCTTTATTCCATTTTTCCCCTCTTGAAAGTTCAAAAATATTTGAAAAAATATGATCAGGCGAGATTTGATCTTGCGACATCAAGCCTCTTCGCTCCAACTCAAACCATCTCGTGCGAGCTTCATTTGTGATAAAATTCACAGCGCGTTTTGTTCTTATCCTTTTCTTCATTCTTCCTTTATTTCCTTCAACAATTTTCCTCTTTTCTTTTTCTCCCGAATATGAAATCTTCCATTAAAAAATTAGCTTTCTTCCTTGAATTTCATCACAACAACCTTTTTTTTTTTTTTTTTTTCTTCCTCTCTTCATGTCTTTGAATTGTTGACGTTGTTTTCTCCCCGAAAGTGTGATTTCTTCCATAAAACTTCCATTTTTGAACCCAAATTTTGTAGATCTAAATAATAAGTATGAACAAAGTAACTACTTTTCATGGAAATTTCTCTTAAAGTTTATAGATCCAATTGAATTCATCACCAACAAGAGGCTTTTTTCTAAACTTTCTTGAACCAACAAGATTAGGTCCCTGTTTCTAGCGCATATGTAGTAGCGGGAAATCCCACACTACACCCCTTACTCAATTTTGCTTTTTTAATCCATTGAAAGATGTAAGATCAAGAATATTTATTGATTGAATCCATGAAATGTTTACACAGGAAAATAGAATTACACTTAGAAATTAAAACACTCTTAAACTTTCTCTTTCCTATTGACTTGCTTAACAATTCCAAAGAGATCCCCCCATCAACAGACTCATTTAGCCCTTTATATAGGGTAATATATAGTGGATGACAGCTAAACTCCCCTTTATTTTCGGGAATGTCTCGCGAAGTGTCGCAAATGCAGAAATGTTCATTCTCGCGACACTTCTTAGCCTTCGCCAGATCTCATGTCTTCCAATTGTTTTGCTCGTAGTTATTCATCGCGTCGTTGATTTTAGCTCTCTGCGACTCCCTCGCGACACCGTCGTTTATTAATCCCGCAAACCTTGTCTGTTGCGATGTTATGATCCTACATCTTGCCTCTTTTTCCTTGAATATTGCTTGAAGAGCGATTTGAAGGAAAAATTCATTGTTGTAATAATCCTTGGTTTCTATTGGTGAAGGAACGAGCGAAAGAATACTTTTCTTGAAAAGTACGTACTTGCCTCTATTCTTTTAGCGAAGTTCCGAAGCTTCTTTGTAGTGTATATATGAAGTTCCATCTCCTGTCTCTCCTTACATCTCCTCTGCGAGGGAGAGAATGTCATGAGAATCAATATTTTGATTTGCCGCAACTACTTATCTTTATCTGTTTCAGCTCCGTACACAGATTTTGACCATTAAAGTCTTTTTTCGACACGTCTCTTCCAACCGTTTATTCTTGACCGTTCATGTCTCTTCTCGCATTAAATGACCTCGTTTTTCTCGAGGATCTTTTTCCCTATATATAGTTTTCTTCTCCTCTCTTTTTCATCCTTTAGTTTCTCTCTGCAACTTTTCTTTGATTCTCTCCTTCCGCCATTTACGCTTCTGCTACTGCAAATCTTTTCTTCGTCCTTTCTAACGTTGATCCTAATCTCCAAACTCCCATCCATTCCCATACTGATAATGGCTTTCATTAGTCGTGCATACAAATCTTCTTTTGATGAAGTTCAACAGAAGTTGCTCGAGAAGGGTTTCACTCTATCAACCATTCCCGATCAAGAATCTTCATCTATTCTTTACGCAAAGTTATTTTCCGATCATCTTTGTGATGATCAAAAGATTATAGTCTCGCTAGGTCGACTTCTCATGGGACTTCCCATTCCCTTATACAATCTGAGATGCCTTTATTTTATGAAATCTTAGCCCATGAAAAATTCTCTCGGGCTGTTTATCAATTGAGTGGCGATTGCATTCGCCTAATGCTTGAGTTCGCGAATCGTGGTGCTTTGGCAAAGGATCTTTATACCCTACTACTTGTTAGACACCCAGATTTCGCAGACTTGGAAATAATTCTTTGAGAAGTACATTTGTAGAGAACTTTTTGAAAATTATTCAGTGATAAAGATGAGGAATGCGAAATCTCGGCTGGGGCATTCGCTTTGAAAAAGAAGGATAATGTCCACGAGGATAAATTGCTCATACAAGATATTGACCGGCACCAGGGCAATAATACTACTCCTCGCCACTCCAAAGATGAGAAGTGGTGGGTTGTGCCCTTGATTTTAAATGGCCCTTATATCGCGGGCTCGCATATTCTTCCTGCGAGTCTCGCAGGATATCATCCTTGGGAATTCAAATGGCCTGATAAGGCAAAAGAGGTATGTTTCCCACTTCAAATCTTGCCTTTGCGACTTTCTTTTTATATTTCTTTGAGTTTGTGAAATTTTCAGATCGCCAAATTGAGAAGAAGCTACAAGAATAATCCGTTGGAGAGTACTGACGATACTTCGATCGCTTACGGGTGAAGTAAGAAACATTTCCTTTGTCATTTGAAATAATATTGTTGCCTCTTGTTTCTTATCTTTAACCGTATGCGAAGGTTGGAGTTGAAGAAGCTATAGCGCGAAGATTAAAAGTGAGGGCAAAACTGTCGTTCGCAAAAATAAATCTTCGCGCTCAGTTAACTAAGAAGCGAAAGATTCAATCTTCTTCTCGCCTTAACTCAAACTCCGAATCTTCTGATGAAGATGACCATGATTCGAATCTCTCTCTTGCTAAAGAGACTCCACTGGCCGGTTCTCCTATGGATCGGTTATCTAGCATCTTCTCAGACTCTTTCCAAGGAATGGGAGATGCTCCCCTAGCTTCCCTTTGCGGGACTCTCGCAAATGTGTGTAATGCTACTTTACTAGAGGGCAATGATTCTTTCAATAGAGCCTCTAGAATCGTGTCTCCTGACTTCTTGAACGCACTTGGGTCTTTGGTATGCATGCAGTCATATTTCCCTGTTAATTTTAAGTTTTTAAATATATATATATGTTAATGATTTTTCTATCTTCTTTTATAAGTTGGAAGAACTTCTTTCGTAGTTGCCTCAGATCTCGAGAGAAGACGCAACAATCTTGAAAAGAAGAATTCGCAATTGAACAAGAAGATTCGAGAATTAGAAATTGAAGCTGCGTCATCTCGCGATAAAGACGAGAGAATTCAAAAGTTAAATACCGAACTTGACTCCCAAAGGGATAGGGTGTCCACTCTTCAGAACGCTAATCAGCAACTTTATGGTATAAGATTTCACTTCCTTTTATTATTTCTATTTTATCGGTCGCATATTGCTACCTAACTTATTACCTTCGCAGATGTATATAATTTCTCCAGATGAGGCTATTCTTCTCCATACATTTCCTGAACCTATGGATAATGACCTTCTTCTCGCTCACCTCAATCAATCTCTAAGTAGTTCCTCAGATAAAACTAACCTCCTTTCATTAAAGGATCTTCAATCCAAATATCAGCTTTTAGAGATCGAACACGAGATCTAGTTTAAATTTAACTAATCGCTTTAACCGAATGTACCTTTATTCCGAGAAGAAAATCAAGACTTTAAGAAATAAAATTAGTGATCTCATAGATGAGAACGATCGCATTACTAACGAGAGGTGCACGGGCGTTAGCGAGAATTCCACAAATCTCTTCTTGGTGTGCAAGTTGAACGAGATGAACTCCTTCATCGAGAATACTATGCTTAGCGGCGAGAAGAGCAAGTTCGTTCTCTTCTTGTTATTAATAGTGATGATGAATTCGCACGAGGCTGCGAAAGTTTTAGATAATGCCGGGAATAACCTAGGTGTTGATGTTAGTCTTCATGCCGAGCATACTTCCTTGATTAAAGATATGATATACGATAGAGAAGGTTACTTATTATACCTCATCGCTTCTTACTTCGTAGTATTGCTTGTAAATTATTAACTTGTTGTTACTTATTTGCGAGAATGCGAGAAGAGGCTTCAGGTTAGAATTAGAGAACTTGAATCTGAAAAAGAACAACTCGCCAGGAATTTTCCAGCGAGAATTGAAGAACTCGAAACTGAAAAAGAACAGCTCGCAAAGAGTCTCTCCCTTCGCGACAATAAATATTCCAAGTTGAAGAAACAATTTCTAACGACAGTGGAGAACTTTAATAATGATGCTGTTCGTTTTCGCAATGGAGCCATGGAGTATGTTTGTAAGGACCACAATATCCCTCTGCATTCATATCCCTGGCTTCTTGAAAAGGTTCCTGAGAATCTGCCTGTCTCAGACGTTTCTGATAGTGAGGCTAGCGAAGAAGAAAATTCTGGCGATGAGAATAATAAGACTGAAGAATCAGATGAAGGAGAAGAATCACCAAAGAGATAACTCTTTTTGTTTTCTTTATTTTGTAATATCTCTGTACATTTCTGTATCTTTGTTATGGTGTACTTCTTGGATTTTTCCCCCCTGAATTCAATCTTCACTCCCCTTTTTTGGTAATTCTTCCTTGTAATATAATTGGCTAACATTATTGATGTATAACTCTTTCGTCAGAAGATGAATAACAATATTCCATCTTTTCCATTCCCATACTTGCCTCTGTTATTTATCTTCAGATGGAAGATTTTAGTTGTCTTCATGTATTTGGTTGGATAATAATTTTATTGTTGTTGAAATGTATTATTGCGACGAGGTCGCAGGTATCTTCATAGATCAAGAATTTTACTTGCCTTGCCTTATCTTCATAAATGTATTTTATCTATTCTCATTGCGACAAGGTCGCAAGCCGCCCTTACATTTTCAAGCAAGGGCCCATTGACCCTGCCTTATCATTTTTGTGTGGTCTTCCGAGTTAGACCTCCCTAATTAGAGGTCTTCCCCTGCCACCTTTCATCGCGACAAAATCGCAGGACGTCTTTACACTTGCATGTAAAGACCCATTGATCTTGCCTTATCATTTTCCGAGTATTTTTGCCTCTGCAGGATGTTTTAGTTGCGACAATATGACAGGCCTAGATATCCTTGCGAACATAAAGCCCCATGACATTGTTGCGTCGTGCGACGAAATCGCAGACGTCCGTACACTTTCGTGTAAAGACCCATTGATCTCGCCTTACCCTTGCGTTAGTATTATTGCCTCTGCAGGATCATTGCACAAATATGACGAGCCTAAATTCTCTTGCGAAAACATAGCCTTATGACATTTGCGTCTTTTGACACTCCCCCTAATGGAGAGCATCGCCCTTATCATCTCCCAGGTTGCCCCTTCAAGGAGGCGAAACATCGGCCATACAAGACTAGCTCCTCCCATCCGGTCTTAACAACAACCAGTTGTTTTCGCAGCCTCTTATCCCTTATACCTATATGGTTTATGGTTACGAGACTGCACCTTAAGTGGAGTTTTCTTCGGGCGAGTGCAACATATGCCAAGACTTGCCAAGAATGGCCGGGGTAGGTTCATCCATCCCGGGCACTCGGCTCAACTGCAGTGTACCTCGGCGCCTTGAGCATACAGCGACTCCTTGAAAGAGACCCTCGGTCGCCCAACCCCGGGGTATAACCTTATATATATAGTTGGGAATCCAAGGTACCTCTCCCAGGATAGGCTTTCATGGGCCCCAAATTTTCATGACTCGAGGCTTCGGGAGCGGTGTAACCTTCCCCCGAGCCATGTCGAGAGATTCCCCCTTAAATGACGCACTTTAGGTCTTACATTTGCCTCTTACGAAATGTTATTCGCGAACTAGGGTGTACGCCATAAAGGTTCGTCCCATTCTTTTACTCATTCATATTTGTTAAATCATTCAATCATTCATGTTTCATTATTTGCTGATATTTGTTTACGAAGTATTCGCATAGTTCTGTTTCATTTGTTGTATTTCACTTTTCTTTCTTAATCGAATTCCCATTTACTCTTGACTGCGAGATTCTCGCACATCATTACTTCAGATGCTACTTTGCATTCTGCTTTTATTGATTATTCACTTCTTATGCCTTTTGTACCTCATATCTTTTGCTTCTTTATTATCATAATATTGGCCTGTCTCCAGGCATTCACTGTTTCACCTGCGGCACTTCGCGAGATATGTTCAGTCCTCACTTCTATAGCATCTACCATTAGTTTTTCCTTTTCTTGTTCATTTCTCACATGTTGCTTCCAACCCTTTCTTTTGGCATTTCTTTCTTCGTGACTTTTACATCGACCTCATGACATTGTTGCGACTCCTTCCAATCTCCCCGTATGATACCAATGCCGTTTGGATGTGGAAATTTTATACATTGGTGGTATGTTGATGCGACCCCAAGATTTCATGAAGCCATGGCCTCCCAATCGAGTGCATTATACGGGGATTCCACGTCAACCACACGAGAATAAAACATCGGTTGATAATCAGTGTAGAGGTATTCTCATGTGAACCTCTCCCTTTGGCTTGTTTGCGGTGCCATTAAAGCCATATATCTTGTATGTTGAGGGGATCAAATCCTCATCCTTTCCTCCCATCGTCTTATAAGTATGGTAAAAAAGAATATTTACCGAACTTAGGTATCGATTAGGATTCGGTTGATCGCCCGACAAGCTTCTCGCTTCATCATCTTCTCCATCAATCGGCTTTGGGTTAATCTCTAGTTTCACAACCAACGGGCTATCATGTGTCTCTCTTCCTTTTGGCACTTCATCTCGAGAGAAAGAAATAGTCTTCAGTGCCACTTTTCTAATCAAGGCGTTCGTTCTCGCTTGGACTCATTATTTCTTTATCATTAGCATCTCTTGCAAAGACTCTACCGAGCACGTTGTCATGAAAATCTTCGATTGTGCGATAGGAGTGGACGATAGAGTTGCAATTCAAATTTTTAGCTTTTGTCCCGACTTCTATCACAAATGTTTCCTTTCCCTTCGCCGACACTCATTCCGTGCATCTCTGTGGTGGTGGTAATGTCTCGGCTGTTTCTTCTCTCTTTAGAAAGTGATTCAACTTCCCCGATCAATCATCCCGAGAATAATTCTCTTTATGTTTCTACAATCGTTTGTTTGATGCCCATGGAAGCGATGGTAAGAACAAAACTCATGACTTCTATCGCTTTGGCGGTGGTTCCATTCCCACGTTCCAAGGTCTTGGTACATTTTCCATCACAAGTATAGCTTCCCGGATCTTTTCCACACTAGCATTCGGTGGAGGCATCTTAATCTCTTCCCATACTATTCTCGCGACTTCTCCGCCCTCCACGGTTATTTTGCCTTCATCCACCATAAGTTTCTTGCACATGATCTAGCCTCTCGAATCTTATTATTCTTTATTACGGTTGTAGTAGTTCCTTTCACGTTCAAACTCTTCTTGATCGTGGCTTCCCATGGCTACTATCTTCTGCTGTCCCTCATCAGCTTTCCTTGCTTGCTGTCCTTGCGAAGTGCTCGCCACTGTATTTATGAATTGAGGCAACAAGCTTGCGTTCGCAAAGCATTAGAGCTTGTGTTCGCGACCAGGATAAGAATTCATTTCATTCTGTCTTTCTTCTAAGGCAATATATTCTTCCCTGTAATTCTCGCGATTCGCCATCGTGATTGTATTTTTGATTCTAAAAATTTTAAAGTATAACAAGTTGGTCGCTAAGAGAGCATTCACAAATGAGAGTATGAGATATCTTTCCTCAACCCGTCCTGCCATTTCGCTACACATGGTCCTCCATCTTATTGTCAAGCGCCTTAAGCTCTCGCCAACCCTTTGTTTCAACCCGAATACATCTTCAATACCTGGTCGCGAAGAGTTGTTACTTATGTATGCTCCCGGGGAATGTGGCTTGTAAATGGTTAAATGATGTGATTGTGTTCCTTGGCAGACCTTCAAACCATTTTAGTGCTTCTCCTATTAAGCTTGATGCGAAATATTTGCACAGTATAGCATCATGATTCTCCCATTGTAACATACATCTCATATAAGCCTTAATATGTTGTACCGCACAGGTTGTTCCATCAAAGATGTTGGTTAATGCAGGTAGATTGCACTTAGGAGGTATTCCTCCCATCTGTACTTCTAGCGTGAAGGGATTCTTCGCAGCTTCTGCGATGGCTTCGTCCAATTGTTTCCTTCCTCCTTCCCTTCTACTATTCAAGTAATCCTCTCATTTCGGCCAGTTCTCTTAAGATTTGTTCATTTGCCTCGAGTTTGATTCTCTTTGGTCTTTTAACTCTGCTTCTCTCCTTCTTCGCTCGTGCCTATTTTGACCTTCCTGCTCGTTATTTTCTCCTCTTCTTTCCCTGCGACGCTCTTCTTCGTTTCTTTCGTCAATTCGCACACCATTATATCGGTTGTTCTCTCTTCTTGGCTGTCTCTCAGCTCTCATCTGCACCCTCTCATATTCTTCATTAATATTTCTATTGGTACGATTTTGTTCCCTTCTTCTTTCGCGGTTGTCATGGTTATTCTGCCGGATTGCCTCTTCCATCTCCTTTCCATTTCTGCTCTTATCCTTTCTCTCTCGCGAGCTAGCCGCGCTTGTTCAATGTAGTGTCTCTCAATGTCATCCTCGATCTCTCGGTTTCTTCTCAATTCTTCTCTCCCGTGCAAGATTATTCTCCCTTCAGCAGCTGGGTCATTCGGCCCTTGGAGTTGCATGTTTCCTTGATTTTCCCTATTTCGCTCATTTTGAAGATTTTCGGGTTGAGGAATATAACGATCTTCTATTTCCCCTCTTCTCTCGCCATGCTCTGTACTTGGATTTTGTGTTTCTTCCTCGGTACTTTCTGTTGGTAAAACTCTCCTTCTTTCTTCCCTATTCGATCTTGAACTTGATCTCATGCTACTTCTAGATCTCCTATTTTGCAACCTCATATTTTCCATCCTCAATTCATGATTCTGTCTTGTCAAGTTTGCTCGTTCCTCTGCCTCTAGCCGTCTCTCTTCGTGTATTGTTTGTCTCAATCTTTCTAATGCTGCGATTTCTTCATTTCTCCATTCATTCCTTGCTCTCCTTGTCCATTGTTCACCATGTCGCTGCTCCTCTTCCCTCTCTTCTTCAGAATCGAGACCTCCAAGTATGTACACTTACTCTATCATAATCCACACCGCGTTTGCTACTTGGGGAGATCGGTGGTTGGTTTTGATCTTCTCCATCGTTTCTCATATTCATCCTTGACGATTCTCCTGTTTCATTCCTCCTTTCTCCAAACAAGTCTCCCACTTCTTCTTACAATCGTTGGTTGCCCTTGTACATTTCTTCTCCTAGCCATTTTTCTTTTCCAATGAATTCTTGAGTATCTTCTCCAAACCTTTTTTCTGTTAATCCAAATTCTTTCCAATTTCTACGTCAATCTCTGCTCGTTCCCTGTTTCTAGCGCATATGTAGTAGCGGGAAATCCCACACTACACCCCTCACTATATTTTGTAGATCTAAATCATATTAATCACCTAAATTTCAAATATAAGTGCTAGAAATTTAAATAGACACATAAGATTTTTTACGTGGTTCGATCAATGTGATCTACATCCACGATTCTTCACTATGATTGTTGAGGTTACATAAGAATTAGATTTACAATCTCCATTAATGGATATTTTTTTAGAACTCTAGATCTAATTATTTGGGGAAGAAGATGATAAAGAAAATAAATCTCTCTCTAAAAATATCTCTCTCCTCCTAAAAGTGTCCTCCCCAAAATTATTCCTCTCAAAATTATTCCTCTCCTTTCTCTCTCCTGTTCTCCTCTTTATATAGGTGTTTACATAGTGGATGACAGCTCACATACAGCTCATATTCTCGCGAGCCCTTTAATGATTTCGCAGACTCTTGCTACCTTCTCTCGAGACATTCTCTCGAGTCTTGCTACCTTCTCTCGAGACACTCTCTCGAGTCTTGCTACCTTCTCTCGAGACACTCTCGCGAGTCTTGCTACCTTCTCTCGAGACACTCTCTCGAGTCTTGCTACCTTCTCTCGAGACACTCTCTCGAGTCTTGCTACCTTCTCTCGAGACACTCTCGCGAGTTAAGAAAATAATTGAATCTCGCACGCTAAGAAAATAAGTTGTGCGATATTTGAATCCTACAGAGCCATAGTCAAAATTTCCTTTCGCAATTCCTCAACATCTGGTACACATAATCGTCCTTTATAGCGAATAGCCCCGTTGACTCCCAGTGTCCATCCTTCTTGTTGATCCGTAGTACCCATATTTTCTTTAACTTCTTGCACACCGTCGTCTAACGTCTGCGCCTGAATGACCTTTTTCACAATCTCAGGTACTACCACAACATGCGCCAAGTATGCCCTCTCATTGTTCCACTCAACAACAAAATCATATTTTTCCACAACCTTAACCATTCTCAATAAAGCTATGGATCCAGATTCTTTTCTACTGAGTGCATCCGCTACAACATTCGCCTTCCCAGGATGGTACTCCAATTTAAACTCATAATCCGTAAGAAGCTCGAGCCATCTTCTTTGTCTCAGGTTCAAATCCTTTTGAGTGAAGATGTACTTTAGACTTTTGTGGTCTGAAAATACCATAAAGTTTTCTCCATAGAGATAGTGCCTCCAAAGCTTTAGCACAAACACTACAGCTGCTAATTCCAGATCATGGGTTGGGTAGTTCTTTTCATGATTCTTTAACTATCGAGAAGTATAAGCTACGACCTTCCCTTTCTGCATAAGAACTCCACCCAAACCATTCCTTGAAGCATCACAATAAACATCATAACCTAATCCTGGTTCCGGGGTAACCAAGATGGGTGTCGTAGTCAATCGTCGCTTGACTCCTCAAATGCTTTATCACACTCGGTAGTCCACTCAAACTTCATCCCCTTTTTAGTCAAACGAGTAACAAGAACTGCTATCTTCGAGAAATTCTCAACAAATCTTCGATAGCCAAACCTAAGAAGCTACGGATCTCAAAAACACTCTTCGGGGGTTCCCATTTTGTTATGGCCGATATCTTTTCGGGATCAACAGATATACCATCCTTAGAAATAACATGTCCGAGAAATAAGACTTTCGTCATCCAGAATTCACACTTGCTCCTCTTTGCATATAACTTGTGCTCTCTCAGAGTTTGTAAAACCATCCGTAGATGTTCCTCATGGTCTTCCTTAGTCTTAGAATAAATGAGAATGTCATCAATAAACATTACTACGAACTTGTTCACAAAAGGCCGGAGAACTCTGTTCATCAGATCCATAAACCTCTGCAGGTGCATTTGTTAACCCAAACGGCATCACGAGAAATTCATAATGACCATAATAAGTTCCAAATGCGGTTTTACGAATGTCCTCCTCTCGACTCAGAATCGATGGTACCCAGATCAAAGATCAATCTTTGCTAAATAACACGCTCCCTTCAATTGGTCAAAAAGGTCATCAATTCTCGGCAAGGGGTACTTATTCTTGATTGTAATTTGGTTCAGTCGTCGATAGTCAATACACATCCTCATTGATCCATCCTTTTTGAGCACAAAAAGAACAGGAGCTCTCCATGGTGAGGTACTTGGTCGAATAAATCCCAGTTCTTCAAATTCATCAAGTTGTTTCCGTAACTCCTTCATCTCTTTAGGTTCCATACGATATGGGTGCATCGATATTGGAACGCTTCCCGGTTGCACTTCGATCTCAAAATCAATCTCCCTCTTTGGTGGTAATCCAGGCAATGCCTCTGGGAAGACATCTGGAAAATCTCGAACTATCGGTAACTCTTCATCTACCACCTTGGTATCATCTTCTTCACTCAAATGAGCAAGACAAGCTATGTGTTCTTCGGTTTCATCCCTCCTTTTCATCCCGGGTAAGGATGGATTCATAACTTTCCACCTTTCTCCTTGGACAGACACTCGACTTCCATCAGATGATTGGAAAGAGATCTTCTTCTCAAAGCATTTTAGGATAGCTTGGTTTTGTGACAACCAATTCATGCTAATAATGATATCATAATCCTGGAGCCTCATCGGTATCAAGTCTATTTTTACTCTATAGTCACCAAAAGTTATTTCACAATCCTTGCAAAATTTACTAAGGGACACTACATTCCCTAGCGGTGAAGAGACATTCAAAGTAAACCCCATGGGTACAGGTTTCAAACCAAGATAAGCAGCTAAATGTAATGATATGAACGAATGAGTAGCTCCAGAATCAAACAAAACTTTAGCACGAGAACTAAAGATCAGGAAGTTACCCTCAATTGTAGAGTTTTCTGTCCTCTTCTCAACAGTAGCAATATGGTTCAGCTGCCCCGGAACATTTGGCTGACGCCTTGGCTGGAAGGGTGGTGCATTGTTTCGTGGCTGATATGGATGTCGTGCTTGGAAATTCGGCCTTGGGTAATTCTGGAACTGATTATGGTTTGGAGGCCTAGGTGGTGCAGGCAAAGGACACTCCCTTACAAAATGATCATCCTTCCCACGGCGATAACACCTCGAGATTGCATTTAGTCGTCCAGGTGGCTTTGACTTAGGGCAATCCCTCGCGTAGTGACCCACTAATCCACAGTGAAAACAAGGTTTCGGTGCAACGACTTTCTCAGTATTATCTGTGCGAGGATGTTTTCGATGAGTCGATGGGTCCGTCTTCTGGTTCCTTGATAGACACATTTTTGTGTCTAATTTGTCTCGATTCTATATATTAAAAGTGCTCATTTTTGTACTTATTATGGTGTTTTATGTGTGTGTAGGTATTTTTGGCCAATAAACATTTTTGGAAACATCGGCTCGAAAAGTTGCACCCGGAGGACACCTACTATACGGACTGATTAGCACGAAAGTGCGACGCATTTTCACCCATAAATACATTAGTTGGACCTCATTTTATCACTAATAAACTTGGTTGTAGGTGTTTTTGCGAAATAAGCTCTTATGGAGAAAGTTTGCTCAAAAATGGTTTTTGATCCTAGAAAAGTACTAAAGGCACCCCAATCTTGGATAAGGGCACCCCCAGAAATGTGATAAAGGCACCCGGAGGAGTTGATAAAGGCACCTAGGAGTTTTCACTATTTACAGCCCAAAATTACTCTTTGTACCCCATAATTACTATTCGCACCCCATGAATTGCTATTTATACCCCAAATTGCTAAAGGGACACCATAACAGGATAGGGGGCAGTCATCTTCTTCATTTGAATTTTGAATTTTGGCGGGAAAATTGGTGCAGATTTAGGTTGAAGATTTGGAGGAGTTTGAATGAGACTAAAGCGCTGAAATCAAATGGGTTTGTTCCTGGTACCTAAACAGGTCTGGTATGGGTCATCATTTCGATCAAAATTGGCTAGATAATCGGGAATTCAAGGAAACAATGTTCACGGGTTTTGGCGGGAAACATGTTCTTAACTGCAGAATTTTTCAATCAGGTTTTGGATGTGATTCAAGGAGACTCAGTCGCTGAAATTGATTGGATATGGTATATTAGGATTAACAGGCCTGGTAACGGGCTTTGATTCAGTTAGAGTTGGCTAGATCGATGATTTGAAGAAAACATGGCACGTTATTTATGAGAGAAAACCCGAGTTTTTTTCCGTGAAGAATTGTGGAGTGTTTTAACGAGATTTATCTTTTTATTGAATTGAGAATATCCTGCTGAGTCAAAACAGGGAAGGTAATGTGATTTGTTACGTGAAAGAAAGAAGATTTCTTCATATCTCGAAAGACAGGGAAGATAAAATATTTCGGGTATGATTCCCAATATTTGGAAAGAATGCGTGTGCTCTGAGAGTTTTGACACTATCTGGGATACGCAGAGACGTGTTTACATGGAGTTGGACTTCTATTGACGCGTGAACCAGAGAAACAAGGAAAGAATTCCTGTATTATGACCACGGTAATAAAGAGAAGATATCTGCATTGAGCTCGAGAGATTTTACTGATGTTCGATATAAAAGGGGCTTTGAGAGGTCATAGAAAGATCATCGAGAGTTGGGGAGACAAACAGAGGGTTGCAGAGCAGATTTTTTCTGCTGCTGCTGAAAAGAAGAAGAAGAAGAAGAACAGACTACGCTTGTAGTCTGTCGTTTAAAACTGTCACTGTTTCAACCTGGAACGACAGTTTTCTGCGACAGATAAAAACAATAGATTTCTGCATTATTCATTGTAACAGTTTTGTAGCGCCCTAACAGCGTTGCGAAACAAAGTTTTCTTATCTTTTCACTTCTTGTAAGCACTTTTTAGCAATACAAATGAATTTTGAGCGTGTCTACATTATGAGAAGCTAAACCCCAACACTGGGTCGACAGAGGAAGCCGAACTTCACATATAGGTGAATTTGTATTATTTTCTATATGACTTTTGCACTTATTTTGAATTGATTTATGATTTGAAAAAATTAGTTATCATTTTATTAGATGGGTCATGCTTGCTTAGATGTTTGATGGCCCATGCTTACGATTTATAACTAATGTTTGGAGGATCTACATTGGCAAAAATAAGAGTCCTTGTTGTTTTGTTTATTGATCGATAATTGTTGAAGAATAATAATTGAACCTATTAATATGAATGCGGTGGAATCCTAGACCCATTGACTCTCGCTTTTGTTTATTATTTTCGCTTTTGTTTAAACCTTTAAATTTAATCTTCGCAAGTCTGAGAGAACGAATCTTAATTACTACTACGAAAACTTTAGAAAAATCTTAAATCACGGACTCTCATTTTGGATAAGGGGTACCCAAATTACTAAGGGGCACCACCTCAGGGCAGCTACTATTCGCGCCCTACCAGAGGATAAGGGGCACACCATCTTCTCCGTTTGAAATCAGTTTTGGCGAGAAACTGTGTGCAGCGTCTGGCAGATTTTTGTTTCGAATCTAGAGATGTTCCAAGGAGATTTGATCGCGTATTTGTGTTGGCATGGACTCTAATTGACCAAACAGAGTTGATACGAGTGTTTTGACCCAACCAATTGGGCTAGATAAGCCGGGAGAAACAAAACAGAGGCGAAGAAATATTGTCGGGGTTTTGGATTTCTGTGGAGAATTTGGAGAGGATTTTACGCCAGGATTGGATGTATTTGGTCTTGATTGAGTCTCAAGGGAGTGTGGGAGAGTCAGGATAACTCGGCAGATGCGTGCATGGAAAGTTAGAGAGAATTATTCTCGGAGCTTGCCGTGGAAGAAAAAAAAACATAAACTCGGGTTTGTTAGGGTTTGCTGGCTATATAAGGAGTTGGTATGAGTCATAGAGGGATTACGTACACTTTAGGGGAAGTTTAGAACATAACAGAGCACAAAAAACCCAAGTTGCAGAGATACAGGCGAGAGGTTGAAGAAGAACATAGAACAACACTTAATAGCAGTCGCAGAACCCGTGGCCTTTTCTTTCAAATTTATTACCTTTGTAACGATTCTGTAACAATTTTTCCAACAATTAATCGAGTTCGCAACAGTTTACGTGTTAGGGTTCTTTGTAATGAGTGGTTCAGTAACAATTATAATCTGTTACAAACACGTTGTTTTATACCTTCTCTTCTTTTTAATCAACTTTGGAGCAACAAACATGTATTTTGAGCAAGTGGTTAATATGAGGAGCTAAACCCCATTGCTGAGGCGATAGAGGAAGCTATTTTTCCAAGAAGTGGTATATTCTTATTTATCTATTTATTGCAATTATTTTTATGATTATTTTGCCTTGATCGATAATTGTTTGAATGATTTTTGTTAAACAATTGTGATTTCTTTTGATAGAGCATACTTGGACCTAGGTTTTTGATGTTCTTTGCTTCGGATTTACACTTGTTATTTTGAGAATCTACTTGTCGCAATAGTTTAGAATCAAATTGAACGATAAAATTGCATGAATATAAATATTGGGTTAAATCGCTTTGAACTTGGAAAAATAGTGAAATCTTAGCCTCAGTGTTCTTTTAATATTGATATCAAATTTTTCAGTGTTTGCTATAATTATTAGTGATTTTTATATTTTAGTTTTGAATTTAAGTCTAAAAAAATCCTTCACAAGTCTGAGAGGAACGACATCTTTCTTACCACTTTACTACAACTTTTAAAATCACATCATTCCTCTTATGATCTTTCGGCTCCCTTTCCTTTTGGTTTTTGATCCAATCCGCTTCTATAGCTAATGCAGTGTCAAGAACATCATCATAAGTGGTGAGGCGGCATGGTACTAACCTATCACGGATGACAAGTTTCAGTGCATCCTGAAGTTTCCTTGCTCTTCGTAACGGCGTATTGACCAAGTTATCCCCAAAACGTTCCAACCATTTGAACTTCTTGTCCGATTGAGAAACCGTCATGTCTCCCCTGAGCTAAGGTTGCGAATTCGGCACACATCTGGGCTTTGACTGTCTCGGGAAAATACTTGTCAAAGAACAATGTTTCAAACTCTGCCCAAACATTAACATTTCGGACTCGTTTTATCGAATCCCACCAATAATCAGCAGCTCCAGTGAAAAGGTACGTAGCAAAACGAATCTTGTCATTCTCTTCTACTTTTAAGGCTAAGAACTCCTTCTGTATCCCCATTAACCACCTTTCAGCCTCAAGAGGTTCTTCAGTCCCCTTAAATTCCTTTCTTCCAACCACCTTCAAGAACTTTTCTAAGTCCACTCTACCCTCACGTTGGGCCCCTACAACCTGGACCAGTGTCCCCAATGTCCCAACAACTCGGTCTAGGGTAGCTTCCATGCGTTCCCTTATGTCCTCTCCTTCTTCTCCATTTGGTTGAGGACCGTTGGTGGCATCACGACGAGGCGGCATCTTCTAAATAAAGAGAAACGCGCACTAATGTTAATATCTAAGTCGAAATCCTATATTAACTAATACACACAACATTTTATTTTATAAGGCTTTTAGTTGTTTATCCCGACCCCAAAGTAAATTAAATATATAAAAAAAGGAACTTGATGAAAACTAAATAAATTTAATTTTTTTTTTTATTTTTTTTAAGCAAAATCATAACCAAATTCTCAAAATCGTTTCACATCATAAGTCGATAAATAAATAAATAAAAGTGATCAGAGTGAAATTTTTTTTTTTTGTAAACCAAACTTTCAAAACTAGTAAGTCCACACGCACGGCCCAAGTAAATCGGAACCATGCTCTGATACCAACTGTCACGGCCGCAAAAATTCGGGCTTCTATTGAGCCGGATTTGACCCAATGAATCAAGTCCAACCCAACTAGCAAGACCGGATTCTTGAGTCATGACTATGGAACAGGCTAATTTTTTTTTTTTTGAAAGACTAATAAATAAAGAGAATAAAAGTACAAAATGAATAAAGACTGCATAATCTAATTTCTTTCCAAGTTGAAGTCCAATAAAAAGGGTTACAAATAATAATTATTAAAGATGTTCCAAAAGTCATAGAATAAAATAATTGTTTGAAAACTAAACAATGTCTCTTAATAAAATAATTAAAAAGGAAACCAGAAATGATAGAATGATAACCAACAAAAATACCCAATATCCCTGTGATATCATATAGTAGTGTCTTACGAGAATACTAACATCTGAGTACTATGCCGTAAGCTTCCAAGTCCGCTTACTGCGCTAACTGCTCCTCAAACTCTGTGGGGAGAGGAAAAGGAATTTGGGGTGAGCAACCACAGCTCAGTAGGAATCTCAAAAAATAATATAGTGCACCGAAAATTAAACCATGCAGCGGATAACAATAATAAAAACCCATACAAGTCAAAATCTTCTGAAATTACTTACACCTTTTACTCACATAAGCCAACCTATAATTGTAGGTCCTAATCTAGTGTCATAGTTATTCCGGTAACAAACCATCTTTGTTCCCGAACAGTCTTCCCAGGGTAGCCACCAGTGGTGGGATGCCATAAAGGCCTGACATTTCAGCAGCAGCAGAGAAATACGTATATCCAAAATTCATTTTTTTACCAGCATACTTATTTCCGTACAACAGTCAAACACAACTATAAACCGATAAAATTTTATCAATGCATTTATATATAATATTTATAATAACACAAGAAATGCATTCATACTCTAAAAATAGAAATCATCTGTGTGTACAAAACAACTATGCGCCAATATGCATTTACCCTGTACTACCTAAACAAACTCCCATCGATTTGAAAATGGTTGAACGTCAAACACTGACTCAAGGAGGAATGATTTAAAATCATTTAACAATCTTGGTGCGAAAAGCGAAACAACATTTTGACTTATATAACAATGTAATCTGTTACTAGGGAGAAACTGAAGAATGAATGATTAAAGTTATCAACTGATATTAATTGAAAATGAAAAGGGGTCGGAGCAGTTAGCGCAGTAAGCGGACTTGGAAGCTTACGGCATAGTACTCAGATGATATGATATCACAGGGATATTGGGTATTTTTGTTGGTTATCATTCTATCATTTCTGGTTTCCTTTTTAATTATTTTATTAAGAGACATTGTTTAGTTTTCAAACAATTATTTTATTCTATGACTTTTGGAACATCTTTAATAATTATTATTTGGAACCCTTTTTATTGGACTTCAACTTGGAAAGAAATTAGATTATTCAGTCTTTATTCATTTTGTACTTTTATTTTCTTTATTTATTAGTCTTTCAAAAAAAAAAAAAAAAGTCTGTTCCATAGTCATGACTCAAGAATCCGGTCTTGCTAGTTAGGTTGGACTTGATCCATTGGGTCAAATCTGTCTCAATAGAAGCCCGAATTTTTGCGGCCGTAAAATGTGATATGAAGAATTTCACATGGATAATGTTCTTGTCTCTTTCTTCGGACTCAGATGGATAAGGAGAATTTTTTTGTTTTAAAAAGCATAATCGAGGCGTAACCACGCCGGGACTAGACCAGTGAAGCCACCCCTATCCAAATTAATTTTGCTTACTTAGTAGTAAAAATCAAGCCCAATTTTAATCAATCTCAGTCCAAGCCAGGCCAAGAGTTTCCTATTATGCTTCATTCTACGCGAAAAGAAAAATAAAATTATTATCTGTGTTTGAGCGGGACTGCGGGAGAAAGACACTGAAAAAGGGTAACATGAAAAAGAAAATCCCTTAGGTAATAAGATGAAATCTTATGATAATCATGTTATATATTTGGTTATTACATGAATGGGTGATAGGAATTTTTCTTAATTTGAAATTACTATCTGAAAAGATGAGGATACTCAAATACACCACAATCTTTTATTTATCCACCAAATTAGAATACTTTCCTCTCCGATTAGACGGATCCACCAGAAATAATACAAAGATGAAGTTTGTCTAGCTCTTAGGATAGTTTTCTATAAATGCAAACTTAGGTATATATAGACCAAGGATGTTTGGACACCACGGAATTTCCAAAACCGAAAATGTTCTCAAGATATGCAATGAATAGCAAAATTCGGTTTTCCTAATTCCAATAAATGCTTGTCCAAAATTTCCGAAATTTCTCAATAGAAATCTCCAATTAGTAAATGCAAATTACTAATTTTCATTCTCTAGAGATATGAATTAAATTGCTGGTAATTAAAGCATACAAAACCAAAAACCTTAATTAAAAGATTCTCAATTTATTTCGGCATGGGATCTCCTTGAGTACTAAGGAAGATGTTTGAACAATAAATGATAAGAGTAACTGTACGTGTTCAAAGTATGTTGACATCCTTTCACTATAAATCCTTATTCATATTTACATGGATTTACATTTTTGGAATCGGTTATACCACACTTCCAAACAAGTTTAGAATTGGTTCACCTGTATTCCAAGACTACTATGTGATTGATCGAACATCAAGTCACATATATGGGTTCATCGGTTTTACCAATCACTAGGATCGATTATACCTCAATATGGAAATACTTGTGATCGGTCACACAAGTTACAGACCAGTTACATCGATTACCAGGATCGGTTACATCAATTACCAGGGCCGGTTACCATATACTCATGGTATTTCTTGTGATCAGTCACACCAGTTACCAGGATCGGTTACACCAATTACTAGGACTGGTTACACCAATTAAAAGGATCAATTACACAACACTCTGTGATCGGTCACACCAATTACTAGGATCGGTCACACCAATTACAAATATCGATCATACAACTCATGGTGATTACTTAGGATCGGTTACACCAATTAATAAAAACTAGTCATACCAAATCATAAGTCACGCATCGCGATTAGTTATACCAAGATACATAACAAAGTTACGATCGGTTCTACCATCTCACACATATTGGAAATCAATGATTTGCAAATGAATAGCCGTACCAATAAGCCTAACGATTTCCCTTTCGATTCATAAAACAAGTTCATGAATGTACTTCCTTTAAACGAATTTAAAACATTGTTTCCTAGGATGAAATATTCACGATAACCCATTCACATAATCATAACAGTATATACAAGATTATGTCGATGTCATATTTACGAAGTTCAAAAGATAAGCATTATACTTCGTAGACAATTCCCTAATACTATGATCATACAAATATGACCATGTCACGTCACTAGAGTATCATAAAATATGTACAGGTATATACTGACAGCGATTATGTTTGCAATATAGCACGACTTGAAAGATACGTTAGGAATGAAACAGTTCAAGTCAATATTATTAACCTCGAGAGGAAGGATGATTTTGTCGTTGTAGTTCGCTTCTTCTTCACATTCTTCAGGTCTTCGTAGTAATACTTGTATGTCTCAACATTTCTAGACTTTCTAGTCTAACTTAAATGAAGTTGACTCTAGTATATAATCAAGAGACTTTAGATGAGTTTTTAGTCACTAAAATATGACAATCAAACTTGACATACCAACGCTTGGTGAGTTCAACCGAGCTATGCTCTAACAATCTCCCCCTTTGTCAATTTTAGTGACAAAAATCTTTTTACATATGGATAAACAAATTACATAAGAATTAATATTTTCCATACGCTTGATTCTAAGTTTCAACAACACAATAACCTGCATATATTCAATCAATAAATGCTGTTGTTGACATTTAAATAACAAAGCTTATAACCCCCCCTAAAGGCAAGCTAGGTAGATATTCAATCTGAACATCTTTGTTATTCCCCTTTTGTAGAACAGAATTACTACACAACAATATGATATGTTTCTCCCCCTTAGTCAATGATTTACTCTTTTGTTAGATATAACGTTTAAGCACAATTGTCCTTTCATTAGTGATTGCAAATCACTTGTTTACTCCATATATTTCTCCCCTTTTGTCACAAAATGACAAAGGTTCCAGAAAATAAAGGACAAACCGAAAGGATCTTACAAATCTAAAATACTTGTAAATGCAGACCATAAGAGTTAAGCACGAAGGTTTCATATACCACTTTAGATAACCAATATTAAAACCGAAACTACAAGTAATTTAGTTTTAATATGTTATCAAGGAAACAATTGCCTTGTTAAATCGATTGTAAACATACAATCGCTTATTTCGATAAGACCAAAATAAAGACCAGAATTAACTTTATTTTTCTCATCATGCTCTAATTATTCAGACAATAACTTATACCTTTCTCTTTAGACAAGACAAACACTAGGTTAGTTAACTAGTTTTTCTTGTCAAGGCATTCAATTAGACTTGAATAACCAAATCCTCCAATTTGATAAGTCTAACTAAGATCAGAATTAACTTAGTTTCTCTTATCCGGAATCGATTCGGACTAAACAAATGATCCCGTATTTTGTTAAGCCATAAACAATACATACAAACCAAAATATATTGACTTGCACAATTATTTTCTTAGCTATTCTCCACATAATATCAATTTAACGGTGAACATCCGCATGCCTTGTAGTAGCAATTAGGTAGCAAGCAAAGGTGGCGTAAACCTAAGCTAAGATACATCAAGGAAGACAGCAAGCCGAAGCATGGAATCACTCTTTCGGATCCGGCTCAGTAAAAGAGAGTATCTACTGCATGTGGAGGAAAAGTAAACGCATGTAAAGTAAAAGCCATATTCAACGGTCGGGTCTGAATAAAGGACAAGGCATTAAATGCACTGACAGATCACGCGTAGGAGCAGAAGGGTCACGTCGTGACAGGCTCAGATATAGATGATGGTAGACTCGGATCGGATAGAGTGGAAATATCAGATTAATAGATGTCGGGATTATCACCATCAGGCGAAAACAAACTTGGGCCAAGAAGATACAGATCGGAAGAACCTATTCTTCAGGGGAAGCACAGAGTCGGAAGTAGAGTATCAGAAGGAAATATTAGTGATCGCCCGAAAGGATCATCAAGATGATAGAATGTGACCAACATTGTAATCTCATTGTATGAGCATGTTATCCTATAAATATAGACCCTTGTATTGAGAGAAGGCCAAGTGATATGTAAGTAAGTTAGGAGAGAGACTAAGTAGTGTTGAGATCCATCACCATTGTAACTTAGAGAAGTAGTTAGATCATCATTTCAAAAATTGTTTTGAACCCAATAAATGATTGTATTGATTGTTTTTAATCACGATCTAAAAGTGGATGTATTGGTTAAACGAAATGGTCAAAAGTTAGTCTGATTCTAATAAGAAAAGAAAAATTAGGGCTTTGACAAGTAAGAAGTTTGGGGAGGAATTTAGAAAATTCCAACAAAAATTGGACACCAATTACATTGATTTTGGATGATGCATTGAGTTCTTTAGGAGGAATTCTTAATCGCCACGCGGTTGACTAAGCAAGAGAGAGTAATGAAAGGAGATGAGAAAAAGAGATTAAAAAGTTCAGAAAAATTAGATTCGAAATTTAGAAGAAGAAAAAAAACAGAGAAAAATTAAAAAGATTATTACGTGAATTATTTGTCTTTTTGTATAGGTTGGTTCTGCCACACTGTTTGGGCGCAGACTAGGGCGCAAACCAGGACGCTGAATATCATTCCCGTTTTTTTTATTTTTATTTTTTGTGACGTCAAAAGAAATAAAACAGTGTAAATTATAACTTTTTTTTGACTCCACTAGCCAAAAAGAATCTTTTACCGGTCACTAACCGGTGAACGCAGAAAAGTTTCGTTATTAATAATACATATAGCAACTGTTAGGGTTAGGTTTTGAATTTTTTTTTCATCGTTCTTCATCCGTTCTTCGTCGATTAATTGTCGATTCAAAAATTTCTTCGTCGATTAACCTACCCGAATCATAAACAATGCCTCCACGAAAGAAACCAAATGTCCAATCGAACTCAACATCGATTGCTCAACAAAAACAGGCAGAAAGACTTGCTAAGATTGCTCAAGAGCAAGAACACGAAGAAACAACGTTATCTGACGATCAACTACTCATAAATATGGCTTCTGTGAGAAGGTAAGTCATTTGAAACTATTTAATTAGTGTTTCAATTGATTTGTAGCTATGGTTTTAGGTTAGAATCGCGAACCCTAACTCAAACAGTTGAGTTTCAGAGAGTACCGACACTGATATTTGTATGAACATAGTACCGTTTTTGTATTCCGGCATTCAATCTAGGATGAATACAGTGCCGGTTTCCAACCCCAGATTCACCACAAACTGAATTTTCCCTACCGACATTCAATCTAGGATGAATATAGTGCCGGTTTTTAGTACCGACAGTATTTGATAATAATTCGTGTATGCCGGTAGTGGACTTAAAACATACAGGAGAGTTTATGAATTTGTCACCAGTACCAGCATAGATTTTGGGTAGCATTGTATGCCGGTTTTGGGTACCGGCATTCTTTTGTAATAATTCGAGCATGCCGGTAGTGGACTTAAACATACAGGAAAATTGTCACAAATACCGACATAGATTTTAGGTTGCACAAGTACCCGCACTTGTCGATAGTCAATGTGTCTTGTCGGAACATTGTCAGAAACGTGGCTTAGTTTAAGGTAATCGGTCTTGGTACTAAAGCGAAGGTGAGTTGTCTTATATTCATTGCTTTCAGTGTGCTTACGATATAGGTCAAAAGCAAAGGAAGCAAACAAAAGAAAAACTAAAGATGTTGTCACTAAGAGAAGAAGGAAGGACGATCTTGATACTCCTCAGTCTCTGCCTCCTCGAGGGAAAGATGAAGGTCGTAAGATATGTTTGGGGGCTGGTACAAGAGGGATAATTTGGGAGAGTGGTGGTGACCGTAGTCGACTTGCAAACCGTGAGCACGATGATCAAGATGAGCAAGATGAAGAGGAAAGTCAATTAGCAAGCCAAAGCGAAGTTGGTGGGCCAAGTCAACAACCAACACAAAGAAATTACAAGAAGGGCAACATCAAAGTGAAAGTTAAAGGTTCCCACCTTCCTCATATTAATGACATGATACCTGACCTTGAACGTGGTAGAATTTGGGGCGAAGCTCCAGAACCAAAAACACTATTTGGATACAAGCACTCGTGGGCTCGTACTATCTATCAAACCTATGTAAGCATTTTCTATCTTGTACATATGTATTGTTGTGTATTTATGTAAACTCTATTAATTGTATTGTCTCTCCTAATTGTAGGATCATAAGAAGGCTGTGCGTGTTTGCCGAAACCAAGCCGCGGATGGTTGGAATTTGTCCGAGGAATATGAAGAGGTCCAAACAATAGTAAAGGATTCCGGGGTCTATATGCTTTGGTTGAAAATTATGTGAAGCTTTGATTCTCATTCTTGTCAATTTCTTCGTCGAAAGGTATCATGGTGAAACCGATACCATGCACTTCCCTTTTGGGGAGATGACCTTCATCCCGAAGATGCTCGGAACATTCTAGGCTTGAATGTTATCGGCAAATCAATTGCGAAGGAGTTGAGTCTCGGACCTAGAATGGTCGAAGTTGCGGTCTAACTAACAAGTTTGTTTGGTTGGGACTACAAAACTTCGTGGAGAGCTTTTATGAATCCACGTCTGGTAAGACAAAGACAATCAAGTTGATGCTGCTTAAGAAGAATTTTGAAAACACAAAGAAAAGAAGTTTGGAGGATGGATGCGACCCTAAAAAAAAATCGTTATACTGTCGCTGCTTACGTGTTATACATCTTGGGCACTAGGGTATTCCCTGACACCAATGACAACATGATTAGTGCGAACTACCTTCAGTACTTGGATCCGTTGGAAGATATCTATAATTATTCTTGGGGCACCGCGGTAATGGCACATTTGATGACGGAGATGAGAAGGGCCTCTAAGGCTAAAACCAACCAATTTGTCGGGAATTTCATTCTACTGCAGGTAATTTTGTTCTTAAACTTATGTTATTATGTATATTATTCATATGTACTCTTATCGTGAACTTAGAAACAAAACTTATTGCTTCATATTGGAATAGGTGTGGGCTTATGAACACTTCCCAACCTTTTCAAGGTCTACCCCTCCTTGAAGATCATAGACCTTCCAGAACCCGATACGCCTATAGCCAAGAGATACGAGTTCAACAATACTCCAAATCCCGGTAACATAGGTCGACTGATCGATATGAGATTGGCTTTGGACGCAATGAGTACCAAAGATGTTGTGTTCTACCCTTACAAGGAGGCTAGAGGAAACCACCAGGTTTTGAGGTTTGGTAACGTTGCATTTTACCATGGGCCGTTATTCCACCCAAAAGGATACGTTATGGCTAATCCTACACGTGTGATGCGCCAACTTGGATATAAGCAATTAGCACATTTCCAGACGGCCTCTTTTCAATGTTTTGATCTTGACCTTTCTCGGTGCTTTTCAACTCCAAATCGGTTGCATGTATAGTATGTTCCAAAACCGGAGCCAAAAGATTGGAGTGATAGGGAACCACGTCGTTTGGTAGATATTCGTCAGTGGGAGAAGTTGGAGATTGCTGAAAACGGTGATGAAGTTGATGCCGACTACATGGAAGATTACCTGCAATGGTCACATCCTTATGTCGTCCACCCGGATGACGTCCAAGTTCCTCCCCAGAAAAACCCTCCCGTTCCAACTACCGCACAGGCACCACCTACGATGACCCAACTTAATAAGACCGTTGGATTGCTAGTAAGTATTGATATACACATAATCTTATATGTATACTAATTATGTGTTTGATGTATTAAACTAGCGGCGTTGGCTTGGAAAGTTAAAGAAGATGTTGGGTTGCAAGTACCAGGAAGGATAGGTGTTATCCCTTGAATAAATGAAGGAAGTCGAGGAAAAGCTTGATAGAATTAAAGAAACCGACCCTAGTGCAAAAGCTTTGTTCGGGAAAACTAAGAACAAACCGGCCCAAAAGAAGCAAAAGACCCAGTGATTAACTCTTTAGTTGTGTTTCTTTTTTTGGATGGTGGTTGTCACGTCTTGAACAATTCCTAACTTATTTTAAATGCACGTACCTCGTGGTTAACTCTTTAGTTGTTTGGTTTTCTTTTGGTTTAGGATACGGATTAAGAACATTTGATAGCAGAATCCAGTTGTTTGGTTTATGTTGAACATGTTTTGATTTCTAGTGATTCGTTTATGTTGAACATGTTTATCCTTGCAAGATTTATTTGCGACTTTTACCAGCATAGATAAGTTTAGGTTCAACAGTGCCGGTACCTATTCCAGCATGCAAGATATTCTTAAATCAATGACGGTCCTAGATACCGGCAATGAAATTGTTTATAAAACCATACCGGAACAAGAAGATTAAAACTTCCATGTTCCTGTATAGATATTCGAAGGTACTGGTACAATAGTATTTTCTAACATCTATGCCAGTTTTATGATATTTTTAAATTTTCATAGTTGTCAAAAAACCTGCACTATAAGCTTGATTTCTTCCATGCCGGTACTCTGCTAGTTTTGAATATAAATCCATTTCGAATGCTCTTTTATTTTATTCCTAAGTAATATATTACATTGGATTTGAAACTTTTAATTAAAACATGCTAAAAAACATGGCATGGATTACATTTGGTTAAAGATAATCTATTTCCATCCCTTTTCAACAATTGCGGAACCGTTGAGCCTTTCCCGAATCTCTTCGAAGACATCGTTCTGGGATGGGTGTGTCAAGGATCATCTTCATTGGTTCTTCTTCTCTTTCAACATATTCCTTTCCCTTCATATAACGCCCATCACACCCATCGATAGGCTTGCATTGGCCCTTGTGGTTTTCTCTTGACTCTGCTAGTTCAACAGCTTTGTCAAACCATTGAAACTCATCGCACTTTGGGTGATTCAAACACCTTACAAACATTCTTCCATTTTCAGCATCATTAGTTTTTGCAATCCAAAACCGGCGTGTCCCATCACAGCTTCTACACTTTGAATAAATAAAAGGGACAAGCCATGGCTAGATGAGAAGGTGACTTGCAAATTTGACACTTGCAATGATGACTCTGTAAGAGAAGATTATATTAGTCATGTGTCATAGTAGTGAAGATCATATTGTTAGTAAATCTACTTACTTTGCAAATAAAGGTAGATGATGAATCCCCCATCCCTTGTGAAGCTTTAACTGTGCTTGCTTTGTTGAGAGAATGATATTTGTTATTTGGTGGGTGGTTTGTGTAGATTTTTCCAAAGGAATGGGGATATTATATAGAAATAAATCTCCAACGGTCTTATTTTTCAAAAAACTTGTCGTTTTTTTTTTTTTTAATTTAAAAACTGCCGGCATAGTCGTTATTATAGATTGAATGCCGGTTCCACTGTGCAGCGTTTCAAAGTGTTTTGAAACCATGTCGGTATTGGTTGCATATTTGGCCCAATCTCTGTAAAAAATTTCCCTTGTACCGGCATTGTCATCTTATGATAAACCGTCTAGGAACCATATGCCGTCATCATATTTCACATTTACTGCAATGCCGGTTTTGGCGATTTTTAAAAATACTAGTCGTTGACGTTTTTCTCTATATAAAGAGAGATAATTCTTGGACCCAAAATCCAAAAACTTGTGTTCTTATATATCTCCTTGAGCCTCTTAACTTAGAAACCCTAAACCCTAGAATAATAATCAATAAATAGCTTAGTATAGTACCTAATCCCACATACAACAAATGGCATCGTTCGGCTCGGAGGAAGATTTAGCAATCACCCAAGCATGGTATGCTGAAACTCGTCCTTCAACTATAGATAACAACACGCGGGATTCCATGTGGTTGAAGATTTTTAACAAATTTATTCACGATTACGGTAACCCGAAAGGAAGAATTGCTCAACAAATCGAGCAACGACACGAAATCATCCTAAATGCGGTTGTTGAGTATCTAAAAATGAAACACCGGATCGACCATGATACCCACAATAGATTGTCCCATCAACAACTCGTAAGTATCTTTATGATTAATTCGACACAATCTACTCTTTTTCAATTTTTATGTAACAAACAAAGTTTGTGTGTTGTTTTTGTAGCATGAAGCCGTGAAAACGCGTTACTTACAAGAAAAGGGAGAACCATTCATGTTTGAAGCCAACGCGAACCATATTGTAACCAAAGTCACGGAGTACCACCAGCTGGGTGAATCGGAAACGGATTCTTCTTAAGAAGATTAATAGTTTAGTGTTATTTGCTTAGGTTTTTAGGGTATCCAGTTAGGTATTTCAAAAGGTTTTGTGGGTAAATATCTATGTAAGCCCTCACGAGACTATAACTCGTCCATTTGGGTCACCAAGTGGTTTAAAGGCTTGATGCACGTGCTAAGTGCATTCCTTGTTCCGTCGATAAGGATTACGTTCGAAATAAATTATAGTTCCGGCTTAGTATGTAAACATATTTCAATTGCCTAATGGTTCCGGCGTGCATTGTAGTATATTAATCTATGCTGGTATTAAGTGTCGGCATGTAGGTTATGGTTATACCAATGCCGGATCGTTCAAAATTCAATGCCCAACGACTATTTTTTTAAACCATAAATAGGCTTTATAAAGGCGTTGATAGTAGGTCACCGACAATGCCAGCACTATAAAGCCGTTGTGCATTCATCTATTTAATGCAATGGATTCACCCATTGCACTTGATACCTCAATGGAAAATCCATCAAAGCAACTACCGATTTCATCATTGCCATGGAAAAAGACAAACTTAGGAAAAACGAACTATCCACTCCGATGGGAAATCAATTATCATCCACCACCAACTCAAATCCATCAACAGCAACCGATTTCATCATTGCCATGGAAAAAGAAAAACTCAAGAAGAACAAAATACCCACTCCGTTGGGGAATCAATTATCAACAACCAACTCAGTTTCCCTTATACTAGAAAAACTAAAAAGGAAGGGAGAAACCACCAAGTCAATTGCCGTAATGGAAGAAGAGATACTTAAGAGGAAAAGAGAAGAAGAAGAATATGAAGCAAAGCTTGAACATTATCACAAAGAAGCTAAAGAGATCCTTAAACGTCAAAAACAATCTAAGATAGAAGCGGATGTCGAGGAAGAAACCGAGTGTATTAAAAATTACTACATAGTATCTGATTTCTAGGAAGATCACCGCCCATCAAATCTTTTTTTGGGGTCTTGTTAGGACTGGTCCTTACATGAGTAACTACTTGGAAGGTAAGAAATGCAGAATTGATTACGGTGATCTCTATGTACAAAATCGAACAATTACACTCATAAAGTTATGTCGCAAATACAATGAGTTTCTTGCAAAATACAGAGGGAATAGGTATCAAGCTCAGGACGCATATACCAAGTGGAGAAAAGAGCCTTTTAGGCATTTCGAAGCTGCTTTGCTTATTGAATCTCGTTCCAAGAAATGATGTTAGTTGCAATTGGCTTGAGATCTTTCGTTTTATGTGTAACGTTGTTTATGTTTATTTCCTTAAGAAATGATGTTAGTTGCAGTTAGTTTGGGTTAATGTTTTTAAGTTTATTTCCTTAAGATTATGTGGTTAATGTTGTTTATTTCATCAAGTTTCTTTCCCATACCGGCATTGACAAATACACCAAATACTATACCGTTACCTGTTCCTTTCGATCTGTTATTCCCTACATAAGAACAATTTCGCATTCATTAGAAGGTTCATTACTAGAAATCCATTAGTAAAGTTCAAGATACTAGGTGAAAAGTATTCTTTGGTCACATACCGGAGGGATTTTATAGTATTCCGACGTATCCCGATAAAGCGGCTTTGCGTTTGTTGGATCAATATATGTCACCACCTAAAGATCGAATGCAAATTAGTTCCAAACACAATTACAACACTATGCCGGAAACCCGAACCGGCATGCTCGATCATTGTTCCGGCATAGTCTAAGTTAACCAAAACGGAAGACCAAATTTGAAACCTATTCCGGCATAAATTTTTCATTAGAAAACAACGCCGGAAGCACGAGTGCCGGCATCTTCGTAATCTATTGTCCCAAGCCGGTACACAATCCCTAAGCATTGAAAATATTTGATATTGAATGCTTAGGAATTTAGCTTTGGAAAACATTTATTTCTGCATGTTTTTTTGTAGGTCCCGGCATTAAAAATTTGTAACTGAACAACGCCGGTTTTGGTGCCGGCATTATCGATATTGATGGTACCACGCCGGTACCCAGTTCCGGCGTTGATATTTATTAAGTTTCAATGCCGGTTTTAGGTTTGGGATGGTACTGTTTCATGTATGTTTTTCATGCAATACCGGCATGGTAACCTATCAATGAAACCATGCCGGTTGAATATTCCGTAGCATATTCCTTGGTAGGTAAAAAGGTTAACTGCGTACCGGCATAGTTGTTTAGAAGAATTCTATGCCGGATCCATATTCAAAATGGGGGATATCGGTCTACCGGTATGGTCGTAGTATGAATACCATGCCGGTACCCTTACTACCGGCATGGTCGTAGTTTGCATACCATGCCGGTACCTTGAATACCGGCATGGAATTCATACAACTACCATGCTTAAGACCGAGGTTTTCGAGTTGAAAAAATGGTGGGTTTAAAGAAAACATTCGATTTTTCGACATCTTAGCAGCTTTACCTGTGTGTTGGGGATGCTAGTATGTTGTGCAAGTTTACTTTCTTGTGTTGGTTCTTCATGAAACTCTCCATACTCGTCAAAATCATCATTCAAGGGTGTTGGCTCAACAAAGAGTTGCAATTGAGAGTTGTTGTCGTTAGCTGAAGATTCAAGATATGCTCCTTGTTGTAGTTGAGCTAAAGATTCAACAACAGCAATTCTCTCTTCACAATCATCCTCCATTTTTCCCAAAAAAATTTCTCTCTCAAAATATTTTTCCCTCCTTCTACTCTCGCCTCACTGACCCAAATTCAAATAAAACACACACTAATCATTTATAAAAAATCTTATGATTTTACTAATTATTATTAATCACTAATCCTAATTAGTGAGGGGTAGATTAGGTATTACGTAAAACACTTAGATAAGGGGTAACCCCGAATTGATATCTGGATCCAGTTTTTGTCCTTTTCTTATATCCCCAAATTCCTTTTTATATCCCCCAATTTCGCGTTCTTATAAAAAATCGTGGTATAGTATAAGAGAAATCGTTTCTAAATTTTACTAATTATTGTCCACAAGGGTATAATTGTAAAAAATACTTAAATATACTCCATTTTCCTCATTGCCTTAAAATTTGTGCAAACTACAAGTACCTCATCTAATTAGGGACGGAGGGAGTTTATTTTCGCTATCCAGTTATTTACACCGACCCAAAAGGGGAAGAAAAAAATCTAGACCCTCGGATCATAACATTTGCCTTAACAAGTCATTAAACACATTCACCTGGGCTGTCGCGAAATTGCGAGCAACTTGCAAATTAGCAAGGGCGATGACAATTGTAGTTGGTACAGAAGGTAAAACAACAAAAATTCTAGAAGACACCCGACTACCCGAGTTACTGGCCACTCGAAAAGACATCCGAGTCGATTCAATTCGATTCAGGCTGGAGTCGGGAAGAAAAATGTTACGAGGACAATACCTGTGACTCGACACTGTCAACAGTTCATCTTTTCTCATCTAAAAAAAAAAAAACTCGACACCTCTGTTTTTGAAAATCAAGGCAGCAAAATCCCCACTGATTCAAAACCCTAATTCCGCTTCAACAACAACCACAATGTCAATTTCAAATCTCCTAGAAGAGATTCAAGTTGAGATTCTTATAAAATTACCAGTAAATTCCATCTTAATTTGCAGATCTGTATGCAAATTCTGGTATACACTTCTCAACAACCCTAGATTCATCAAAAATCAGTTAATTCGAAGTAATAACAGTCCTAGACTTCTGCTTACTCATTCTCGTTACTGGTCAGGTAAGGATCCCAAAATTTACTCTATAGATTATGATTCAATATTGTCGCCACCATCATCTTCAGTATCATTAGCAATATCATGTGAATGTGAATGTAACGGAGCTGTGAAATTGGATTATCCATTTAGAAATGAACCACGTATTGAATTTCAATTGCTTGGTTCTTGTGATGGTTTGGTTTCATTTGGTGTATCTATTGGTACACTTGGTATTGATCAGGAGAATAGTATATGTATTTGGAACCCGTCTACTGGTGAGTATAAGGAAATATCGATGCCGTTTTCTGATTTTATAGGGGGTGGGGAATGGGATTGGAAATGCAATGCTAGATATGGAATTGGTTATGACTGTATTGTTGAGGATTATAAGCTGGTGAGGATTGGGGATTGTGAAAATTCTGGTCGTTTCCAAGTCGAGGTGTATACTTTAGGGATGGATTCATGGAAGACTGTTGAATTTATCGGTTACTCGTTCCGTCGTGGGATAAGAAGATTTCCTGGTGTGCTTCTCAATGGAACTCTTCATTGGTTGGGTATTTCTATCGTACAAGAATTGTCTTCTGATGTTATAGTATGTTTTGATATCAGCAATGAGAGACTTGTGGAGATACAGTTTCCCGAAGGAATTATGACACCACAAGTAGGTGGGGAGCAAGAATCGTACCATATAAATCTGGGAGTGTTGGGAGACCACCTTTGTTTAGTTGTTGGTGATGTTGGTGTCGAAATTGAAATGTGGGTGATGCAGAAGTATGGAGAGCGACGCTCTTGGACCAAACGGTTTACCACTACCCAACTATCCATGACCCAATATTCATTTATTAAGCCGATGTGGTCATATGAAAAAGGGAGATTCTGATAGATACTTGCAAGGATTTGATTTTGTATGATCCAAAGTGTGGAGGAGTTAGAGTAGAGCATGTTCGTGATGATATTAAGAGCAGGAACCGCGGGAGTTATGTGGAGAGCCTGGTTTCACCTAAGTCAGGTATTTATGTGGAGAAATTGACTACTGACGGAGATATAAAGAAGCCTGAGCAACAAAGATTGAGGTAATGTTATCATATCGCATAGACTTGGTCTTTTCATCTACTGTTTTCTTTGTTTGTCTTGTTTGCCACGGTGGTATCTTTTACATTAAAAAAGTAGCCTCTCACTGTAGCATGGCCTGCCATTCCCTGGTCATTGGAGTCCTCCCATTCAAATCACCCGATTTCGTCGTTAGTTGTTGGTAGCCTTAGGAGGGGATATCCAGCAGGTGGGTAACCGTATCCAAGCTGTCACGGTTGTCTGACACTGTTGGATAGGATGCACTTCAGGGAAAAATATTCCTTCGGTTACCACATTCAATCTTGTGTTGTTTACACAATAGAAACTAGTATGAGATAGAAGAACATGTCAAGATAAATGTAAGTAGATTTTAATACTCGTAAATGTAAAACGTTAAGTATCCATCATATGGCGTTTCGATAGAGCAGTTTTTTATAGACCACATACAGTGGTATTCTGGCCACCTGTTGTTGAAGTTTATAAGGAACTAGCATAAGAAAATACCCCAATCTAGCATTAGTTAGGAGAAATGTCCAGGAACATGTTAGCTTCTGCGTTATGCGGTAGGTGATTGTGATCCTTATAAGATCTTTAAATATATGTGTCCTGTAAGTGGAACTGGCTACTCTTTAGTCAAGAATGGCCTAATGGGTCTTTCCAAGGAAAATCTTCAAGCAGTGCAACTTCTTTTCCTTAACTATTGTCTCCGTTTTCAATTCTGGTGGGAAATTAGAATTGACCATAGCAATAGATTTAAGAAAACAGGGTCGTGGCAAGCCAACGGTAAAACCCCAGCCATTTCCCTATGAAAATAGGGTCGCGATAGGCGGGGCGAGCCAGCGATAGACAAGTAGAGGGTGAGACCTGTACCAAGATGGGTCACCTCTTGGGAAGTACTGTGTATCTTTGTTTTGTTGAAAAGCATCCATTGGGCGAGAGCAGTACCAAGATGGGTTACTGCTTGGGTAGTCCTCATTATTCCTTTCTAGCCTATCCCAACTTGTTTGGGACTAAAGGCTTAGAAGAAGAAGAATCTGATTCTAACCATTTAAGCTCTCATTTTGAATCGTCTAACCTTGAAAAAATGAACGATCAAACCTTGAAAACAAAACCACAATGTAGTATGACTTGATAATTTATTCAGACCTATTGGTTAGCTACTTCTTTTGCTTTACAATGTGAAGCGGTCGAGGCGTACGCCTAGGCACTGCCTTGCCTCTTCAAAGGAAATTACCACGCACCACATGAAATGCATTTTAAACCCATGGAGATATCTTTTCTTTCCAGTTATTTAGTTTTTTGTTTGCTTCTTTTGTAACATCATGCACTGCGTTAGCACTTTCGATTGCGTGCAGACATTCCTGTTCACCAATAAGAAATTGACGTGGTCTTTCCACTTTGGCATCTGCGTTGTTTGGTCAGCTAATGTGTTCCTTATAGCATTTCCTAAACTATGTAGTAAATATAACTGTTATGTATCGAGCATACCTGCACACCAGCCTGACGCTGTATTGTTTTGAGAAACTCATATGTAGTTGTCATTGGGTTTATATCTTCCATATCTCTGTCCGTCCATCTTTCTTATTTGTTTCTATCATTGTACTGTACTGATAGGTATCTAAAACACCTTGATTTTATATCTATTGTTTATGCTTTTTTTGCCAGTTTTCTTGTAAATTAGGTAGCTTATGTTTGTTTTTGAGATTTCAGGTACTTAGGAATCACTGGGAACAAAAAAAGGAGAGCAAAAAGAGCTTGCTACTGTTGTGCAAGAAGGAAGTGAAGAATCAACTGTCACTTCCCCACAACTGACAGTTGAGCAAGAAAGCGAATAAGCAGTCGGTTCTCTGAAACTGACAGGCAATTGATAACTGGGTAGCTCCTATCCATTTCAAAGAAAGGACTTGTTTAGCAAAGAACGGGGCCAAAACAGTGGGCGGGTAGAACATTAACTGATGGAGATTAATAGTAAAAAACAAAGAACAGAAAACATGTATTAAACCTTGTCAGTTAAAAGAAGTAGAATTTGTTGAGAGGGTTTGGGAATACGGATCAATGTAAATTTAGGCTGAAAATAATAGGTACCGTGTTCTTTTTTGGGGGCCATAGTGAAAGGGTTAGCCAGAGGCATATTGACAATCATGAGAGAGAGTGATTAGGGAGGATTGCGGTAAAGGGTGCAGGTTGATTAAATTTCACCATCCGTTCGGTTGTATTCAGCAAGGTTTTGCTTGCTGAAACTCAAAACACCAAAGATAGTAGAGAACTTTCAGACGCCGAGATGATGTATTTTTTTTTTTTTTTTAGATTTTGATTATTCAACCCATTAAATCTAGGCCCCGAGTTATTAAAAGACGTTCATGCCCTTTTATATATTTAATTGTCAAGCCCCAAATTAAATAAATTTTAAATTTAAGCCCAAAATTATTAAATCTAGGCCCAAAATTATTAAAGTATGGTGTGAATGTGTAAACAAAAGTTACATGCATATGGTATGTGTATCCAGAAGTTACACATCCTTATGACATGTGTAATGCAAAGTTACACATCAAAAAAATAGACATAAAAAAGATTGTATACAAAAAATACATGTATTACCTTAATATTCATTTACTAGATATCACCGGAGCCTTACGGCCCCGGCTCAACCTCTGATTAGTGTCAAGCGTCACGTAGTTTTCAATATTGGACTCATGATTTTTATCTTGATAAGTTAACGTAAAAATATTTCAAAATATCAATAATACGATCGTTATCCAGGTGTTTCAATTGATGTTTTCTGGTTTATATCATCTAGGTATCATCGTTAATGATTTCCTAAATTTTTTCTTTGTATTGTCGGTTCATTGGTTCCAGGATAACTAAATGGTGGTCATTGATTAAAAGTGAACCTCACCTGTCAAATATGGAAGTCAAAGTATCACGTGACTTGAAGTGGATAGTGTTGAGCATTTTTATCTAACAACATTAAGCTGAACCGTGGAAAATTGAATTATTTACTTGAAATGAACAAATGAACAAATCCAGTATTTGCTTTCATATATTATAAATAAGAAATTTTTATTTTTAAGAATTTTAAAGCAAAAATTGTAAATTTTACTAAAGCATTCCAAAAGATTTATTCTGAAGAGAAAACAATATGATATGAAATAAGAATTTAAATTACCACAACAATAATAAGGTAAATAATTAATTAGGTAAATAATGCAAAATCCATTGAAGTTGTTTAAGCAGTTGTTAATGTCTTTGACACGGCCAAAACCTGGGGCCCCATGAATATGATACAGTTAAGAATATAAACTTGAGTTATAACACACCTAGTCAAGAATGTAAATTGGCTAAAATAGTAAAAGAAATTAGATCCATTAAAATATACTCCAAAAAGTGAATGAATATGTTTTTGACCCATCCTTGAACTCCAAGCTTCTCTCTTTGGACATTTCAATATTCTTGTATAGTCGTATTCTTTTCCCAATCCAATCGGGAACTGTATATCCTTTCTAGACATTGTTTTGAATCGATGTAGCATGTGTTTCTGTTTTGATTTTAACTTAACCATATTTTCATGGATCATGTATTTGTAAACCTTTTGTATAAACCCACCTTGTAGAAAAAGACTGATGCATGCTCTTTGTTTAAACACCTTTTCTATGACCCGACCTCTTAAAAATGTAATCATGTTCTTGTCAAATTTGGGTTATCTTCCCCATATTCAATGTGATCTTTATTCTTCAAATAATCCTCCAGTATCTTGTTATCATGTTATAATAAGATGCCAATGTTGCGATGATACTTCTTGTTGCTCTTAAAATGATCAAAATCATGCAACATAAAAAATATTATACCATTCTAAACTTTTTTCAATTTTTATATTGTTTAATTATACTATTGTTTTTTTTTTTCCGCATAATCTTCCACACTTTTTCGTTTCAAATTCATGTTTGAACATTTCTTTTTTTAGATTCTAATGACTCAAAAGGTTTAAATCGATAAGGTTTTGTTGATGTTGATAGTCTGAGAAGTTCTCCACTTTGTTTTTGCTATCAGAATATTTTGGCTCTTGATGAAGGACCCATAAGAATCCCTTAAGAATTGATTGTTATTTCCTTTGTTGTCTAATGGGTTCTTATTCTTTTCCAGCATTAATGCCAGAGCTCTTGATCCTTACACAGTTTAGTTGCCTTATTTTCAAGCAATGATTGCCTTTTCTTATGTCTCTAGGCATCACCCTACCTATGTCCTTGGCTCAATCTTTCGTCATTGTATATCTTATTTATCCATGGTTATTCAATATAAGTTTTATCAATTAAATTATTTGTCCATTTTTATTTTTATTTTAGATATGAACATCTGTGATTTTTTAGAATATTCTCTTTCCAAGGCAAATTGGCCACAATAGCCTAAACTATTGTCTACATCTAAAAGTGAATTAGATATTAGCAATATAGAAGACAAAAGGTGAGTTGGGCCCGTAGTCAAGGTTATCTTTATCTCCAACCTCAGATTTTGGTATTTGGTTACATTTTTATGGTTATCCAATATAAGGGTTCATAATTTAACATATTTCCGATGTTTACTTGATTTTTAGGTCTAGTTTCTTCACTCCTAGGTAAATACTCAGTACATAGGGTTAAGTAAAAAACTTGACTACGGTTAAGTAAACTGACAATCAAGATGTTCAACAACAATCAATGTGCAATATGTTTTTGGTTGTCAATGAGAATCATTTGCCATGCCTTGTCCGATGCTTAACCAAGTTAGTTTGACTCGATTGGACAAACATGGTAATGCAAAAATGAGAGTTTCTATATTTATGGAATAAAATTGTAAAATATGAAGACATGATTTTCCAAGATATGAAATTCAAATATGATGAAGTTGTAGTTCACAGTGCCTTATCTAGTCAACCATTACCCATAATTTGATGTTTAGATTTCAAAGAACGCCATATCGAAAAACTCACAAATGCATGATTTTAAAGTTTTCTTAATTGTACGATGCTCTTGCAGCTGTTTATTCGGATGCAACGTTGAAGGGAGATTGTTAAATGATGGAAACTGAAACTGTCAAACATCTGCAGCGGATTAATTCGTTGAAGTAAAACAAAAATGTCTCCTCAGCAAAATCTTACAACTTTCTAAATCCTTTTGATATCCTAGATTATTGTAGAAATACAATGTTAAGAATAAATCTAGACTTACACATGCTAATGTGAAGATAACCCTGCAAGGATTTTCATGACATTTTTGGTTGCTGACAATAAATAAAGCCAATAATAAGAGAACCCCTAGGATAAACTTCCAGAAGTACAACACTGAAATGTCTGGTGAGCTTGATATTATGTATTATGATAAATTAAATGGAATTACCAATTCAAACTACCACTGAAGTTAAACCTATGCATCTTACAACAACTAATCAATCCACTTTATGTCCAATCTGCAAGTCAAAGTTAACTGATCAAGGTAGAAATCTCGTCGTTGTAAGAATCCCTCAGGGAAGATTTTTGTTTCTGAGAAAGCACAGTCAAAACTTGTGCAATTGACAACCTTAATAACTTGCTACAATACATACAACAAAACAAACCCGAATTAGAAAGAGAACTGAGTTGACATGCTCATCGAGAAATTTAACACCAACAAATATGTCAACTTGTTTGGCTGTTTGTAGTTTTTTAGATTTACTCAAATATTAGATAAATGTACTTGAAGTAATTAAACTTTTTGGAATTCAATCTATGTAAAAACTTTACCAAATACATTTTATTCCTAGATTTATTTCATCGAATGATCTCCTTTCAACCCGAGAGAACAAATGTTAAATCATAACCCTCAAAACAATATAGATAGTGTAGAAGTTTCTCTCTAATTTATAACCAGCTGGGTGGGAATCGTAGTAATCATCAGAATGATACCTAGGTGATGACTAAATCATGTTACTGCCATCGAATATTTATATATCTCAAACTATACCTATGGACATCAATGGATCAGGATTTGAAACAAAGCATCGACCTCGTCTTCCATAGCCAGAACCTACATTTTAAAGGTAATGGCAACCGCAACAACAAAAATAAAATGAGCAACACAGCGAACCACATAATAAATCTTCAACTGAAAGTAATAGATCATCAATTAACCTTTAAAATAAAAATTCCAACTCAGGTTCACCGTTTATACGTCATACCAACATATGCAATTATCCGTTTGTAATATTTCTTGATTATGCATGAGATATTATATGGGTGGTATTTTTCAATTAATTCCCAACGTATACCAGAATTCTTGAAAAAAATCAATCCCGAAAACCATAGATTAAAATAGAATTTTTGGTTTTATTGTTAAGTAGAATACTCACTTAGGCATTTAAAAAACCGAAAAACTATAAAATAATTCATGTTCGGTAATCATGATATGGTAATATTTTCTACATCTTATTGGTTCATCGCTGGTTCCCAACCTAACCCACCATAATGAAACTACAAAACATCATATAACGTTAAGTATGCAAGACAACACTCAAACATGTTAGTGAACCTGTTTCCTTCATTAACAGTGAAAAATATTGATGGAGGCTTGATCTTGAGACTCCATGTAAGAATAAGTTGGTTTATTTCCTGCATATGAGATGGTTGCCAACCTAACTCATCCTAAAGGGTCAACAAAACATCACATATGGGAAAGAAGGCAAGATGAAACTCGGAAATCTGAGTGAAACTCTTTTTTAAGAAAAATATATCTGAGTGAACCTATTTCCTTTATTAATAATTGATTTTTGGTACTTTTTGTCCAAGTTTTGTCCATCCAACTTAGGGGTTGGTACTTCGAAATGACATTAAACCATTAAAGTTTTGAAAAAAAAAAAAAAAGCTTATCACTTCATTGGTATTTGTTTGATTTTGATACAAAAAAATATAAACAGATGAAAGGTTTTCTACATTTACACCTATGTTCGCATTATGTATTGGGATCTTAAGCATAAAAGGTTTTGGCTTACTGAATTTCACGTTATGTATTGGGATCTAAAGCATAAAAGGTTTTGGCTTACTGAATGAACTATGCCATCTGTGGGAGTCGAACCCACAACCACATCGGTGAAAACCATGCGCTCTGCCAGTTGAGCTAAGACAACAAATAGAGGAGTTGCTAATACACACAGATGTGTTGTTTAGTGAAAGTATCACTTTTGCAGAAACGGAGGGAGTAATATATAGAATGGAGGTTCTATATTGCACTCACATATAAAGGCTGTCCCCGATCTTTATTTTAATTTTGTCACTCTTGTCCACTAAGAGTTTACCCATGAATCCAAGATGCAATTCTTCCAAACTGCACCCTTTATATTGGGGTCCCACTGGCAATGGATGGTTCTGAGTTGCTTGCTGTATTTTTGTACTCTACAGCAGCTGATATCTTCTTTAAACGCAGGGATGATACTGGTAACTGATGAAAGATCAGTCTAGAGTCCACACCTTCGTGCTACGAATAACCGAAACAAAATATTAGTATTGCATCTAATTAGCTCATTTATATTAATTATGCTATTGCAGAAATCAAGTTATCATCGGTTCAAGTTTCGCGGGGTTTAGAGTATCCATGTTAAAAGTCATGTTAAAGGGCTCCGACACTCATTTATCGTGCTGATATTTCTTATAGGACATGTTTCAACTGTGGTCTCTGTAAAATACCTCAGTTAGTTGGAGCTAAACAAACAATATAAATTATATAGGTACATGAAAAGAATGAATGCGTTTTATTCTTATTCTCCTTGAATTTAAGTAAATGTTTATTTGTTGCAGGTAAATTATGGTGAATCCTTTAAATGAATGCATCTACAAGAGGAGAACGAAACACCACAATGCACTTGATTTCTTTTCAAAAATTAAAGACCTGTAATGAAGTACAATATAATGTATAACCTGCTTTATTCTCCAATATCCACTTATCATGTTTAGGTGCTTGTAACTAAGGTAGAGTGAATCATTTTAGATAAAAGCAGTTGCATTGAGAGAAAAGTGTGTCCAGAAGCAACTAATGACTTGTATATATGATTCACTGAGATGCAACATGTGCAGTTTCAAATCCATCTATGATCAAGCGAACCAATCAGATCAAACCAAAACAAAAAAAAGTCTTCAAAACTGAGTTAATTTTTAACTTAAAAGGCCCAAATAAACTAATTTCAACAATCCTTGCATCGAATGTAAGCAGAAAAAAATGAAGTAAGAACCAAATAAAATGATGAACAATAGAGTGGGAGAGAACACTAACCAAACACTAAACTGCTAATAGCCAGTTCTTCTAGACCTTGGTCCACTTTCTACTTTTCTCAAGGGTTGTTGTCAAATAACCTCCATCGATGATTTTGAAGCTCCAGCAGGTTTAGAATGACATATTAAAGAAATTTGATAGTAAATGTATATAGATCCAGCAGATTAGGATAACCTTCATAAAAAATAACTTAGTAGTTGTAATCTAATAGTCACTTCCAATGGGACTATGGAGATGCTATAGGAATGAATGTTATTAGAAGGTACAAACAAATTAGCACGTTTTAGAAGGTACAAACAAATCTCTTTTTTATATCATCATTTTCTTTTTTTGGATTAACCTGTCCCGAACATACAGTAAAATTATATTAATGAAAACAATGCCTCTACCTGATACGATGGTAAGTTATATGAAGGTGTAAGAAAATCTCTTTTTTAGCTCATACCTTTTCTTTTTTCGGATTGACCTGTCCAGAGCATACAATTGTAAAATTATACTAACAAAAATGAAAATGCCTCTACTTGATATAATGGTAAGTTTGGCTTTTCTTGAGCAACTTGTTTTTATGGAGAAAGAGTTTGTTCATTGGCGTATCTAATTGACTTCTTTGCTCATGCATTAGCATAGGCATGGGCATGTTAAATAGAAATGAAACAGTGTAGTAGGTTTTCATTAAAAATGCATTTTCCTATTTGAGTCAGGAGGAGTAACTTCGAAAAGTAACCTACAATTATGTCTAAGTAAAGATAAAGCATCAGCATAATCTACTAATAGAATTAAGTATTCATTATGAGAACATATCAAGATGTGCACCAAACCTTTAGCTTTTCCTCGGGTAATTCACTTGGCAATTAACCCCATAATGGCCCAATCTTTTAAAGTCTCGATGGGTTAAATCAACCTAAAAAAAGAACCAAGAAGTGAATCATTTTTCTGATCATCCTTTGAATAACACTTAGAATTGGTAAAAGACAACACCTCACTGATAATGGGCCATGAGTGGTTTTGTTCACTGTTTCTCTGCCCAAACATGCAATTCTTTTAGCCATAAAGAAATTGAAAGAGACCCAAGAAGGGCCATGTTTTCATATTTCTTCTATTTTTTGGTATAACAGAGATATGTGCAGGTGTCATAAGTGAGGTTCGCTATCACTAAGGGTAAGCACCATTTTTAGACTTTAATTGTTCCAACAAAACTGATGTTTCTAGAACAATATCCCTAATGAAATAAGAAACAACTGATGTGTGGCATCAGTTGTTTGGTTTAACTCACAGTGGTAAATATGAAGTAACACACAAAATTTAAAGAAATGGCCATGTGATGAAAGTAAAACCTGGTGTTACGTATACATATGACATGCGATAGATTGAGATGGCCATGCTTAATATCCCTCCATATATAACTGAAACGAATTTCGAACACCTGACAGAACTATCTTGTGCAACTACTAAAAGGTTTTCTTCATCTCTTTGAATACCTATTAAGAATTTCGTAACATTTTTTGCCCGTTGCCATGGATATACGAAGAAGATTCTCTGCCGTCCACATGAACTGCTGCATTGATACACATGACCTCAGTTGCATTTAAAAATAATAATCTAAGCATCCGTATTCAGAATAATACATGATGGAATCATATATAAGTCGAAGAACAGGTGACCAACTAACATGAGTATATTTTGCATTTTCGTTATTTCACCTAGGTCCGCTTAGAAAAGAAAACGAACTTCGGATGATGGACAGCCAACCCCAGGAAGCTTTCAACAATCGACAATGTTATATCTACCAACAAAACATTCAGTACGAATTAAGAGGTAAATTGATAATATACAAACAAATGCTACCTAATATAAGCATTATTTGTCCCGTTACAGAGAGTACCCAGTCCTGCGTGTCCCTGCAATTCACAACCAACAAACTCACAGGCTCAGAGGCTCTTCGCACAGAAAATTTACAGACTCTTCCCACATCCCGGCAATTCAGAACTCAAAATATGACCTAAAATCTGGCCAGAAATCAACCCAAGAGAAAAACCCATACTTCATGACCTACAAATAAACTAAAAAAATGAATTCAAAAATTTACACTCTCTTCCTACACCCATGAAATTCATAACTCAAAATATGGCCTAAAACCTAGCCAGAAATCAACCCAAGATTAAACCCATACTTCATGGCCTATAATAAATGAACCAAAACAATTTCGAGACAGAAAATTGGAGGTAAAGTTCAGTTTAATGATAAGACACGGTAAATGAACTACACAAATAAATCCAAACCTTAAAAAAATAAAAAACATCTTTTAATGCTAAAATTCTAAAACATTAGCCATGGTTTTGTCTGTAATCAAACACGCGTACACTATGTACCCAGTCTGTAATACATCCAACTTTACCAAGTGCACAAAACTTGGGGAGGAATCAAAATGTAAGACTATATTATAAACGCACCAACTAATTAATCTATTCAATAAATTGCGCCATCATTTTTGCTATACAGAACCACAGGTTAGACTAACCTCAATCCTTCCTATATGTGTTAACTCATATCTATAATTTCAAGGATACTAAATATTGACTCTTGATTGATAAGTAGTATACATATCCCGGGGGTGTGTTGCTAGGAGGGAAAACCTTTGAGTAGTACTTAGTCCGCAAAGCAATAGCAGGATCATCAATGAAATTCCGTAAAACTTGAAAATTCCCAACAAAAAGCTTCCTCAATAAGTATTTTTATAGAAGTACACCAACACAAAAATAAAATAATGATTTCAAATGAAAAAACATCATAAAATGGCAAATTATACCGCATAACACCAAGAAAGAATGAGGAAATGGGAAATCATCATTGCTTGGTGCTCCTCTAAGGCTTGTTTCTTGATTCCTCCGAAGATGCCTTACGTGAATCCAACTTATGCATGCGCCAGATAGGAAGCTTGGAAGGTATGATGCCAACTCTTCTATAAAGAAGCTCAAGACTCGTATGCATAGAAGTAGCAAGAAGAATGGCAGTGTTGATACATGTTGAAACTGAAATCAATAATTAGTTCATTTTTCATCTTGATGAAATTTAACAAATATTAATTCGACGCGAGAGAGGGATAATACCTTTGTTTTGTCTTGAACGATGGAAGCAAAGATTATTCCTCATCAGGTAAACTTTGTTTAATCCCACCACGAATCCTATAAGGACTCGTTGGAATCCAGAAATTGGTGTATATAAGCTCGTATTAAGAAAGGAAAAAAAATCATTAATACAATGTTAAGTATTCTTCAACAAACGGGTATGAATTTCGTAGCTCTATTAGTAATTCACTGAATCAACTTAGTATCACAATCTAGCCATCCATATAAAATAACCTATCGACACTCTAGCTTAAAATAAGAATTTTCCCAGTGTAATAATCAGTTTCTGAGAAATTACTTAAAAGGCTTCTTTTTAAAAATAGCTTTCGCCTCTCTTCATCACATATGGAAGTTTCTTCGCCTTCTTACCAAATTCGACCTTTTTTGCTCTCAAATAACTAGCCATGTCATAATAACAAAACCCATTTAATCAATTAATTAAATAGACAAATAGATGATATCGTTTTTGTATGAATCAAAGAGTTGTATAGATAGATAATCAAAACTCATAAAATCTATCTAGAGGGATAAATAGGATTGGCACCTGTGGTATTAACAAATCAGAAACTAATAAATGATCGAAGGAAATCAGAAAAGCGTGAAGAAAATTCAAAACCCAACCAACTGACAAATGCATAATTCCCAAATCTCAAATCACTTTGAAAGATAAACTGAATACTCCAATCCAATTAGCCCAGAACTACAAAGTCTTTGAACCCCAACACACAAAGCAGTTCATCCGACAACAAACCCAGCCTGACGCAATTGCAAGTGGTTGTGGAGCTTGCATTGTTCTTTTGTCCATGTATGATCCTGCACATGAAAAGGTTGAGGATAATAATCTTTAGAAGCATCACATATATGAGCCTAATCATCTAAACTACGATACCCGTATTATGAAAGTTCAAAACCAAATTTAAGATGTTAAATAAAATACATAGATAAAAGATTATAGAAATTTAAATTACGAAGAACAGGTGAAGTTGTTGCTTTGAACTGTGGTTTTCAAATCAGGACAAAGCAAAAACAGAGATCCTAACAAAAACCATAGATAACAAAATAGGTTAGAAAATTTAACTATATAATTGCTCTGATTTTTAAGAAACACCACAGATCAATCTATCATACCCATTTATCGAGAGAAATGCCACCAACTTCAATAGCTAAAATATTGAAAAACGCTTATTAAGAATTGAAAAAATGCTGACAGTAAGTAGAAATTGAACAATTTTATTAATCGAAACAATTGAAGGGTCGATGCCTAGATATCATATAAGAATTGATAAATTAGTAAATCTCAGCAAGTTAACACGACAACCATTAAACTACTTCAATTGGACATACTAAAAAACCGTCAAATATATGAAACCCTAGGTATTAATTTCTGAAATCATAACAAAAATCAATTATTATTACCAAAGTCTCTTCTTACCTAGAAAATCCCTCAAGTTCAATTTGAAATCAACAAAAATTAGATGAAGATGTTGTAAGCACTTGCTCAACTATGAGAAGATAATGTTATGGTTTCTTTGAACCGTTATTCTTCGCCCGAGAAGGAGAAGTGGATGAAGCTATAGATCCCGATGGTGGTGTAGGTAGTCTTTGTATGAGAAGAATTGAATATGTGTAAGTAAACCTCTCTCTCGCAGACTCCAGAGAAAGAAAGAAAAAAACCTTAATTTGATGGCATATACGCATAAATCGGGCCAGTAAAGAAAGAAAGATGGTATCTGAATATTTGTAAGATTCCATGTATAGAACACACCGGTGGTACGAATTGTTAAAATCGCATAGTTTCCCAGCCGTCCAATGGAAAAACTAATCCGGAGCTTTTCGACCTTCAAATCAGGGTCCCCATTAAATAATGTCCGTCTGATAGCCCTGGCTATCATGGAGACAAACCTCATACCTTTTAACCCCATACTGGCCCAAGCTTTTAAAGTCTCGATGGGTTAAATCAACCTAAAAAAAGAACCAAGAAGTGAATCATTTTTCTGATCATCCTTTAAATAACACTTAGAATTGGTAAAAGACAACACCTCACTGATAATGGGCCATGAGTGGTTTTCTTCACTGCTTCTCTGCCCAAACATGCAATTCTTTTAGTTATAAAGAAATTGAAAGCGACCCAAGAAGGGCCATGTTTTCATATTTCTTCTATTTTTTGGTATAACAGAGATATGTGCAGGTGTCATAAGTGAGGTTCGCTATCACTAAGGGCAAGCACCATTTTTAGAATTTAATTGTTCCAACAAAACTGATGTTTCTAGAACAATATCCCTAATGAAATAAGAAACAACTGATGTGTGGCATCAGTTGTTTGGTTTAACTCACAGTGGTAAATATGAAGTAACACACAAAATTTAAAGAAATGGCCATGTGATGAAAGTAAAACCTGGTGTTACGTATACATATGACATGCGATAGACTGAGATGGCCATGCTTAATATCCCTCCATATGTAACTGAAACGAATTTCGAACACCTGACAGAACTATCTTGTGCAACTACTAAAAGGTTTTCTTCATCTCTTTGAATACCTATTAAGAATTTCGTAACATTTTTTGCCCGTTGCCATGGATATACGAAGAAGATTCTTCGCCGTCCACATGAACTGCTGCATTGATACACATGACCTTAGTTGCGTTTAAAAATAATAATCTAAGCATCCGTATTCATAATAATACATGATGGAATCATATATAAGTCGAAGAACAGGTGACCAACTAACATGAGTATATTTTGCATTTCCGTTATTTCACCTAGGTCCGCTTAGAAAAGAAAACGAACTCCGGATGATGGACAGCCAACCCCAGGAAGCTTTCAACAATCGACAATGTTATATCTACCAACAGAACATTAAGTACGAATTAAGAGGTAAATAGATAATATACAAACAAATGCTACCTAATATAAGCATTCTTTGTACCGTTACAGAGAGTACCCAGTCCTGCGTGTCCCTGCAATTCACAACCAACAAACTCACAGGCTCAGAGGCTCTTCGCACAAAAAATTTACAGACTCTTCCCACATCCCGACAATTCATAACTCAAAATATGACCTAAAATCTAGCCATAAATCAATCCAAGAGAAAAACCCATACTTCATGACCTACAGATAAACTAAAAAAATGAATTCAAAAATTTACACTCTCTTCCTACACCCATGCAATTCATAACTCAGAATATGGCCTAAAACCTAGCCAGAAATCAACCCAAGATGAAACCCATACTTCATGGCCTATAATAAATGAACCAAAACAATTTCGAGACAGAAAATTGGAGGTAAAGTTCTGTTTAATGATAAGACACGGTAAATGAACTACACAAATGAATCCAAACCTTAAAAAAATAAAAAACATCTTTTAATGCTAAAATTCTAAAACATTAGCCATGGTTTTGTCTATAATCAAACACGCGTAAACTATGTACCCAGTATGTAATACATCCAACTTTACCAAGTGCACAAAACTTGGGGAGGAATCAAAATGTAAGACTATATTATAAACGCACCAACTAATTAATCTATTCAATAAATTGCGCCATCATTTTTGCTATACAGAACCACAAGTTAGACTAACCTCAATCCTTCCTATATGTGTTGACTCATATCTATAATTTCAAGGATACTAAATATTGACTCTTGATTGATAAGTAGTAGACATATCCCAGGAGTGTTGCTAGGAGGGAAAACCTTTGAGTAGTACTTAGTCTGTGCAGCAATAGCAGGATCATCAATAAAATTCCGTAAAACTTGAAAATTCCCAACAAAAGCTTCCTCAATAAGGATTTTTATAGAAGTACACCAACACAAAAATAAAATAATGATTTCAAATGAAAAAACATCATAAAATGGCAAATTATACCGCATAACACCAAGAAAGAATGAGGAAAGGGAAATCATCATTGCTTGGTGCTCCTCTAAGGCTTGTTTCTTGATTCCTCCGAAGATGCCTTACGTAAATCCAACTTATGCATGCGCCAGATAGGAAGCTTGGAAGGTATGATGCTGACTCTTCTATAAAGAAGCTCAAGACTCGTATGCATAGAAGTAGCAAGAAGAATGGCAGTGTTGATACATGTTGAAACTGAAATCAATAATTAGTTCATTTTTCATCTTGATGAAATTTAACAAATATTAATTCGACGCGAGAGAAGGATAATACCTTTGTTTTGTCTTGAACGATGGAAGCAAAGATTATTCCTCATCAGGTAAACTTTGTTTAATTCTCACCACGAATCCTATAAGGACTCGTTGGAATCCAGAAATTGGTGTATATAACTGTATTAAGAAAGGAAAAAAAAATCATTAATACAATGTTAAGTATTCTGCAACAAACGGGTATGAATTTCGTAGCTCTATTAGTAATTCACTGAATCAACTTAGTATCACAATCTAGCCATCCATATAAAATAACCTATCGACTTAAAATAAGAATTTTCCCAGTGTAATAATCGGTTCCCGAGAAATTACTTAAAAGGCTTCTTTTAAAAATAGCTTTCGCCTCTCTTCATCACATATGGAAGTTTCTTCTCCTTCTTACCAAATTCGACCTTTTTTTTGCTCTCAAATAACTACCCATGTCATAATAACAAAACCCATTTAATCAATTAATTAAATAGACAAATAGATGATATCAGAGCTGTATGAATCAAAGAGTTGTATAGATAGCTAATCAAAACTCATAAAATCTATCTAGAGGGATAAAGAGGATTGGCACCTGTGGTATTAACAAATCAGAAACTAATAAATGATCGAAGGAAATCAGAAAAGCGTGAAGAAAATTCAAAACCCAACCAACTGACAAATGCATAATTCCCAAATCTCAAATCACTTTGAAAGATAAACTGAATACTCCAATCCAATTAGCCCAGAACTACAAAGTCTTTGAACCCCAACACACAAAGCAGTTCATCCGAAAACAAACCAAGCCTGACGCAATTGCAAGTGGTTGTGGAGATTGCATTGTTCTTTTGTCCATGTATGATCCTGCACACGAAAAGGTTGAGGATAATAATCTTTAGAAGCATCACATATATGAGCCTAATCATCTAAACTACGATACCCGTATTATGAAAGTTCAAAACCAAATTTATGATGTTAAATAAAAGACATAGATAAAAGATTATAGAAATTTAAATTACGAAGAACAGGTGAAGTTGTTGCTTTGAACTGTGGTTTTCAAATCAGGACAAAGCAAAAACAGAGATCCTAACAAAAACCCTAGATAACAAAATAGGTTAGAAAATTTAACTATATAATTGCTCTGATTTTTAAGAAACACCACACATCAATCTATCATACCCATTTATCGAGAGAAATGCCACCAACTTCAATAGCTAAAATATTGAAAAACGCTTATTAAGAATTGAAAAAATGCTGACAGTAAGTAGAAATTGAACAATTTTATTAATCGAAACATTTGAAGGGTCGATGCCTAGATATCATATAAGAATTGATAAATTAGTATTTCTCAGCAAGTTAACACGACAACCATTAAACTACTTCAATTGGACATACTAAAAAACCGTCAAATATATGAAACCCTAGGTATTAATTTCTGAAATCATAACAAAAATCAATTATTATTACCAAAGTCTCTTCTTACCTAGAAAATCCCTCAAGTTCAACTGAAATCAACAAAAATTAGATGAAGATGTTGTAAGCACTTGCTCAATTATGAGAAGATAATGTTATGGTTTCCTTTGAACCGTTGTTCTTTTAGAGAAGGAGAAGTGGATGAAGCTATAGATCCTGATGGTGGTGTAGGTAGTGTTGTATGAGAAGAATTGAATATGTGTAAGTAAACCTCTCTCTGAAGCTCTAGAGAAATAAAGAAAAAACCTTAATTTGATGTCATATCTGCTAAATCGTCGTAAAGAAAGAAAGATGGTATCTGAATAGTTGTAAGATTCCATGTATGGAACACACCGGTGGTACGAATTGTTAAAATCGCAAAGTTTCCCAGCCGTCCAATGGAAAAACCAATCCGGAGCTTTTCGACCTTCGGATCAGGGTCCCCATTAAATGATGTCCGTCTGATATCCCTGGCTATCATGGAGACAAACCTCATACCTTTTTATAACTATGATAATAATTTCTTAGCATGTGTAACTAGAAGTTACACACGCATGTATCCAGTGTAATTGAGAGTTACATATGCATCTATCTAGTGTAATTGAGAGTTACACATGCATCTGACTTGTGTATTCAGCGTCAACTCCAATTCCAGCGAGACCAATACCACAAATAAGCAATTAGATTTTATGAATTTATCGGAAACCTGAAATATAACAACAAACAAACATGAACCAGTGTCAAAAGAAAAATGCAAAAGAATATTGTTCAATATTTAGGAGAACAACAAAAAATAGTCCGTAAGAGTGCTTAATGTTGATAACAGTTACAATGCACAGACATATGCATCGATGCCAAAACAATAATGCAAACAAATATTATTCAGTATTTAAGAGAACAAAAAAAAAAAAAAAGAGAAGAAAAATTGAAGATGCATCTGGCTAGTGTAACTAGTTATACATCAAATGACATGTGGAAAAGCTGAAATATACATGAAATGACTAGTGTAACCTGGAATATAACTAGAAGTTACACATGAAATGACTAGTGTAACTCTCAATTAGTGTCGAATCTGAAAAAGAACAATAAAAATATGCATTGAAACACTACATAAACACTATATCATGGGACCGTGTCACCTTGACAAAAAAATTCCGATGCGAGCTTCTTAAAAAACAAAAATTATGGAACACATTAAAAATAGAAATAAACTATAAAACCAATTTAAAAGCAATCAGAAAAATAGGACTACAAAAATGGATGTGTACTAGAAAGTTACACATCCATATGGCTTGTGTACACGACATATGCAATTTTTGGTTGTAATGCTTGTTCATTTTAGCAAGTGTAATTAGTAGTTACACATGCATGTGACCACATGCAACTAAGAGTTACATATGCATATAGCAGGTGTAACTAGAAGTTACACATCCGTACGACTTCTGTAACTAGGAGTTACACATGCATATAGCATGTGTACATCAAAATGTCTACTAGTAAACATCTAAAATCAAAAAACAATGCTTATTTAAGAGAGGAGATATTCATGACGGCAAGTTAATAACAAAAAGAATGCCACTCAAAAAAGAAATATAATTACTTACATAGCTAACTCCAACGGAGAAGAAGAAATACATGCACGATCAGGCTTAGTTGACGCAGAATTGCTGCCCTTAGGCAGCTCTATAAAGCTTCAGGAGGCATAAATTGCACCATAAATAACCGAATCATTAACACCAGCTTTCTTCCCATCTTGTAGTACCCTGCTAATACCACCACTAGGTCCAGACCAACACATCCTCTCTGAAATTAGCATAACTACCACCATCAGCTTCTTCAATAACTATACAGACACAAGCACTGAAGGTCATATTCAACAAGTAGTCACCAAAAGCTTTAAATGTAAAACAAATAAAATATGTTTCAACTAGTATACATGCTAAGTTACTGTAACATCATTAATAACCAAAACGGATGGACAATAATAATATGTTAAATCATTCTTATATCCTATGCAATTCAAAGCATCTAATTCAACCAAAAATCCCGAAAATTATAATACAAGCAAACAGTATTTTAAAATGCAGATTTAATGGATTGGTTTCACATGAACAACATTCTTGGTTCAATTTAAATATGTCAATATATCTCATGATATCAATTTCCAAAGCTAGTCTATTAGTCAAGTCCAATGAATTACTTATATAAGTTTCAGATTTAAATAAACCAAAGGTACTGGCATTTAAAAATCGAAACACAAACCTTGATCCTTGTACTTATGATACTATTGAGCAAGCTCTGTGTAGTTTGAGGTAGTCAATCCACTACAAAAAAATAATTCAAAACCAAATAAAGCAATCAAAATTATTGTCAGCACTATTCAATATTTTTCAGCATACGTTGACCATAAATGAACCAAGAATCATATAGAGACATATCATCGTGTAAGCTTACACCAGATGACTTGTGTAACTGAGAGTTACACATGTATCTGACTTGTGTAACTTTCAGTTACACATGCATATGACTAGTGTAACTAGGAGTTACACATGCATATGACTAGTGTAACTAGGAGTTACACATGCATATGGCTAGTAGTGTTGGATGGATGGATAAATTCAATCAAATATGAGATGATGATCAGGTTTGTAAACCGATTAATCAAATGCACAAAGGCTGAACACAGGCATACCTAACTTCACCAGTGAAAGCACCTTCTTTCTTCACTCAGCAAGCAGCCACTTGAGTCTCATGATACAATGACCTTTTAGCCGAGGTAAGGAACACAAATGGAGGACTGACCATAACCTATGTACAAAAAACATTCCCAACTACATTTAAATACTTCAAATCCATAAAAATATCAAATGTAATAGCGTATTCATTTATCAGCGCATCTGGTCGGTTGTCAATCCGTCAAATATAATTTCACTTTCTCAATCAACTAGATATAAATATAGTATGCGATAAGAAAGAGTTCGTATCCACAGAGAGGCTTTCGTTGTTATAAAATTTCAGTTTCTAAAGTAACCAAGGGGGATGTTTGTTTTATCTAAGAAATAAAAGTAATTGAAAGCAAAGTAAATAATTGGAATAATCAATAAGGAGAAGATATTGGTCACGGGATAGTATCATTCACAAACATGTATTATCATCAATGATTAGAATTGGTATTTTAATCTCGTATTTATTAAAATTCCTAGGATACCTTGATCGCAAGTATAACCCGTTAATTCCCTGTTTTCATCACAACCACATTAAAAGATGCATATGTGAATTCTTCCTAGAAAGCAACCTAAAGGTAAAAGCACAATTAAGTTTAACTCCCTAAAAGCAATAAGTATTATGGAATAAGACTAATCAATGCAAACGAATGTGTAAAAGCACTAAACGTTTTAACAAAAGTTATGATTCACTTGTGACTAGTAGGATATATCACTACAAGCACTACCCACAATTATGCTACTTAGAATCGGGGATAAACAACTTTTTCGTATTGAAAACCCTAATATAGCTCTAGAGATGAACGCAAATCGGATTGATTAGGACTCAACCTAACAAGTATTCAAATCTTATAACACTATTAATTGTGAATCACAAACAATAAATTATCGAGACAAAACTAATTCATTGAATCAAAAGCATGTTGAGAAATCAACTTTTATCCCATAACCAATAAGATGTTTAGCTACTCATAGATTTTGAGTTCATCATAATAATAATAATTATAAAGAAGAAGAAGATGAACAAAAGCAAACCCTAGAAGCGTAAACAAAACGGCTCTCCAAAATTCCAAGAATAAGATATATAATGAGTTGTAGAAGACTTTCCCTTTTATAGCTTTTCTCCAACTTCTAAAATTAGGTCTAGTCTTCAAAGTCCATTAGATGAAAATCCACCAAGCCCATAAGAAGGAGAAACCCATGTAGAAAATATGTCCCAAAAGTGGTCGCCGGAAATCGTCCGGAAGAATCGCGGAAAACGGTTCAGTGACCGCAAAAGTCCGCCCGACATTCAGGTCAACGGGTCGGATCGGGTCAACTCGGGTCAAACCGAATCAGGGGGAGTCAGCCGGATCAGACGAGTCAGGTCTGAGTTAAGGTGAAGTCAGATTCAGCTGACTGAGTTAACTTAGCCGAGCCGGAGCATTGCAAAGAGTGTATGTTGTCTTGCACCATCATTGAGCATCACGCATTAAGCCCCATCCATAATACCGCTTATTCCTCCAAGTCGGCAGCAATTCCATACATTGCAATTGAGGATCTCGCCATGACTCCACACATTATCTCACCACCACCAAGCATCTCCCTATCACCTTTAAGCTGCAACCTAAACATCCATCTACTTGAGCACACCACCAATTCAGCCTGCCACAGCCTTGCAGCCCTTGCAATTCTATAATCCCATGGAATCCAACTCAGTCACCACAAGCCATTCACTGCACCAGATTCATCCTTGCCTGAGCTCACCACCAATACCCAGAACCATCTCTGGCACCCATACCATCCATACCATTCTTTGCCTCATCCCTGTATATCACAAGTTAGCCACACAACATCCATCACCAACCCATGAGCCATTCCTCCCTGAACTCAGCCATTTCCATCAGCCTGCCATTCCCTGGAAACAGCATCAGTTCTCATTCACCAGCATCACTTCAACCTAAACCCAGTTTCATAACCAGCTCTTCTCTCAGTCTCGGGTTCAATTTCATTTGCTTCACTACGAGACCTCCTTGACTGTTATTGCTCAACCCACCGCAACAAGATTGATTACTTCCACCTGCTCAAAATACCATCCCCATGCACTGTCACCAAGCTCCCAGCACAACTCCATTTGAGTTTCATTGCCACTGCCACATCACATTCCCCTTTATTGCAGCATCTCATATTCACCATTCTCTTCTAGGCCTCACTGCCACCAGACCCTCATTAGCTCCTCTTCTTGTTTTTCCATTACCATTCCATCTTTAGCTGCAACACTGTACTTTCTTCATTGCCAGCACCAGCTCCATTGCATCCAGCTCAATCTCTATAACCATTTCCCTGTCAAGCATACCTGCAACTGCTCAAGCCTTCACTGCAACAAAACCACCAGTTTCATATCATCTCACAAACACCAACTGCAACTCAGCCAATGACCCTGAAATCAACACACACCGCACCATTGAGACTGCAGCCATTTATAACCTGCAATATCAGCTCAAACACCTGAGCCATCATGAGCTCAACCCCATTCACAGCTCCATTAACACTGCAGCTCAGCTACATCTCAGGCCATAACCTGTAGGTAATCACTCTTCCCTTTGCAGCTGCAATCACCACCAACTTCTCATATCCAGTTCAAGTTCAACATCTCTTCATAACATCACCAACATAATCACCAGACTTTTCTTCTTCAAATCCCTTTAAAAACAGATCAATCACTCTAATCCAGAAACCCATCTTTAATTCGAGCCATTCCTTCTGTGATTTTTGGGTCCCTATTCTTCAACAAAACCCTGAGAATCATCACAAGTACCCATTAATCCATGGCATCGGTTTCTTAATCTTCTCAGACACAAGTTCTTGATGCGAATACAACCCATCTTCTCAGATTCATCAGCAACATCATCTTTAGGTCTTCATCTCATCTCGATCTGTTTTCTTCAAACTCAGATACTCAGACCCATTTCGTCACCAACAATCACTTGATCTTCACGGCAATTGCAACAATCACGTTCACTAATCTCTGAAATTTTATCAACATCATTTAATTACGAGGAAAATGGTCTCCAGACAACCATCTCATCCTCTTTCCTCTTGATTTCGTGTGGAGGAAGAAATGATAAGAAGAAATAAATCTTCTCTCGCAATTTAGGTTTTGTGTAGGAGTGAATATTGTTAAAGACACCCCATTGTTGACAGATAAGGGTAACCAAAATGACTATAAGCACCCACTCATTATTAAGGGCCACCAAGGTTCTTTGCTCCATGCTTCTCTAGACTAAAAGAGTGTTCATCTCCTATTGCTTTGGCTAGGCTCGGCTCTCAATAGCAGTGCACGTGAACTGGCCTTTGTGCTCCTTTTCCCTCCAAATTGGATAATTTCTTCTTCTTTTCCTCCGTGCGACTCCAGAGTATCTAATAACTCAAAAACACGCGTAAAGTACATAATTCACAAGAAAAATAGCAAAGAAAGCGTAACTACTAGATGGTAAATTAGGTGTTTTAGACACCTATCAGATTCCCCCACACTTAGACTTTGCTAGTCCTCGAGCAAATCAAACAAAACAATTCTAAAGAATACATACAACTCCGTGTCGTCGAGGCTACGGTCACTTTTAGCATAAATAACAAGCCTTTAAACCCCTAGGTGTCCCTAGCGGACGAGTTATAGTCTCGTGAGGGTTTACTAGAGATATACCCACAAAACCTATTTTTCCCAACTTACTAGTTCTCCGTAATGATAGCATCCAACGCGCTAAGAAGACATAGAAATTCTGCACACTAGTCATAAGATGTTAGACACATAAATGAACACAATCTCATTCTTAAAAGTTGAGAGAGAGATAACCATCCCTTCTCGACATGAATTTCGGGTTCGGATTGATCGAAAGTCTCGACTCTGCCTCACAAGAAAGGGTTTTATGATATTGCTCTCAATAATAAACAGCTTTTTATGGGTCACACATGTGTCCAGGTTGGAATGAAGAGAGAATCCTGAGACACGTTGAATGGTAGGAAGGCATAACCCTCCGAAATATTTTGAAAACCCACATCTTTTATATATTTTTGAAAAACCCATTTTTATGACGATCTCTTTGAAAGGAAACCAACCACTTAACGAAGGTGGGAATATGCTTACTTACCCCGTATCCGTTCGGCGTGCAGCTAGCACCACTCTCACAAAGATCCATAGAAACGTCTTCTTGCCTTCTATCGGTGTCTTCATCTTCGTCTTCGGTCTTCAACTCTTGATGATAACTCTTGAACTTCGTAGAATCTTGACAATATGATTTTTTTCCTCAAATTCCTTGTCGCTTGAAACTTCATTGTAGATATTCCTTCTTTCCCTTGGCTTTATTGAAAGAATACAAAACTAAAAACAAACTATACAAACCCAATTTTTTTTTTTTTCTTTTTTCTAATTTTCTTTTTTTTTTTTCTTTTTTTTTTTTCTAATAATTTTTTTTTTTTTTTGACATAAGAAATAAAACAAATACAAAATAATAAAAACTATTAACAAACCTAAAAATTTTCTCTTGTCTTTTTTTTTCTTTTTTTTATTTTTTTATTTTTTTTTTCGTCTTTTTTTTTTTAGACAAGAGAAAGTAAAATACAAAAAAAATATGTAAGTACAAAGGCCATGGTGTAAGTACTTTACCGCTTGATTCTTCACAACTTATATGTCTTGATATCATAGACTTTTCGAACTCTCATCCTTTATAATTTTCACTCTTGTATAATAGTCTTCAACTTATAAAAATTCTCGCTCCTTGTCTTGTTGCTTTACTCAAATCAAATCGCCCATTTATATCGTTGCTTGTAAACCTTGAACGTCTTCAACTTTCCTTCAAATTTGTGATGCTCCTCTTGTTGATGATGATGGTGTTTCTATGGACTGTTGGTGTAGAGAGATAAGGTGGATGGTGCTAACTCGCGAACAAGATTACAAGTGGTATGTAAGTTAGCAATTCGATGTCACCAACATGGTTGATAAAAATAGCACTCAAGAGATCAAAATAGTGCTTCTATGGTGGGAAGTTGGACAAATCTCACCATTCGCCCGGAATTTACGTACGGTGACACACACTCTAAAAGCACAAATTTAGACAGTACAAAGAATTGAAGGTTGGTGCCTCACATTATGTAACATGGGTAGTCTCCACTATAGGGGATCACCGCTCTAATACCGAATTCACTCTGACCTTATTTGCCACCGGCATGGTTAAATCCAACTTTAACTCTCATACAATTAAGAAACCCGATCATGTTCTCTGTCATCTCTAAGTTCAGGTCACTAGTATGAGATTCTCGATGTAATCTTAGCGACATGTATACTATGTGACTCTAAACTAACTACAAGTTGGAGTTTTCTTATTCACTAGTCTACACAAAAGTTGAAAAATTGCAAAAATTTACAACGCAAAACCACTCCCCCACACTTAAACTTTACATTGTCCTCAATGTAAATTGAATCGTCCAAAGTAAGTCAAGGTGGGAAATCCTAACAAGAAATCAGAAAAAATAAAGTAAAAACTAAAAAAGAAAAACTAAAAACAAGACAAGAAATAAATACAAGACAAGAAAAACTCATCCTTTGGGTTGCCTCCCAATTAGCGCTTGGTTTAAAGTCGTCAGCCCGACTATCTCCTTGCTTTCTACGACTCCTCCGTAGGAGTACATCCACAAAGTTAACTCCTTCCACCACTTCGAAGTGAAATTATCATAATATGGTTTCAACCGGGTGCCCATTAACTTTAAGTTCTTTCCCCGTAGCTATGCTACGAATTTCCACCGCACCATGAGAAAACACATTAGTAACAATAAAAGGTCCGATCCATCGTGACCTTAGTTTACCTTTAAATAAATGCAAGCGAGAATTAAACAAAAGCACTTTCTCGCCCAATGCAAAATTGTTTCCTAGAAATCATGTTATCATGAAATGCTTTCGTCTTTTCTTTGTAAATCCGTGAGCTTTCAAATGCATCGTTGCGAAGCTCCTCTAGCTCTTGGAGTTGTAACTTCCTTTGCTTTCCAGCCCCATCCATCTCCATGTTGCATTGCTTAATAGCCCAAAACGCTTTATGCTCAATTTCCACGGGTAAGTGACAAGGTTTACCATACACAAGCCTAAAAGGAGACATCCCGATAGTGTTTTATATGCGGTTCTATACGCCCACAAAGCATCATTAAGTCGCATGCTCCAATCTTTCCTTGTTGGATTCACCGTCTTTTCTAGAATGGATTTCACCTCCTGTTAGGACACCCGGCTTGTCCATTGGTTTGGGGATGATAAGGTGTTGCAATCTTGTGCGACACATTGTACTTCGACAACAAGCTTTGTAAAATCCTCGTTTTTGAAGTGAGAACCCCCATCGCTAATTATGGCTCTTGGAATTCCAAACCTTGCAAAAATATTAGCTTGCACAAAAAAACAAAACCACTTTAGAATCATTAGTAGGGGTGGCCTTAGCTTCCACCCATTTCGAGACATAATCAACCGCAAGTAAGATATAAAAATTCCCATGGGAGTTGACAAAAGGCCCCATAAAATCAATACCCCATACATCAAAAACTTCAATAAATTGAATATAAGTTTGTGGCATTTGATTTCGGCACCTAGATTGCTTCGGTTCTTTGGAACCTATCACAAGTTGTACAAAATATATGTGCATCTTTAAACAAAGTTGGCCAATAATAAAAACCACTTTCAAGTACCTTGTGCGCGGTTCTCTTACTCCCAACAGGTCCTCCGCAAGCATAAGAGTGACAAAAAGACAAGATAGAATTAAATTCGTATTCGGGAACGCACCTTCGTATTACTTGGTCACTACCATGTTTCCATAAGTATGGATCAGCCCATATGTATTGGTTCCCTAACCTCTTAAGTTTGTCCTCTCAAAGACGAGACAAGTTCTTTGGGATTTGTTTAGAAACTAAGTAATTGACAATATCGGCATACCATGGTTCTCCAAAGGCAATTGAGAAAAGTTGTTCATCCGGGAAACTTTCACGCAACGGGATAGTCTCCTTGTCCACAGCAAGACGGCTCAAGTGATCCGCAACGGTGTTCTCAATTCCTTTCTTGTCTTTGATTTCAATATCAAACTCTTGCAAGAGTAATATCCATCGTATGAGCCTCCGGTTTCGCCTCTTTCTTTGTAAGCAAGTATCTAAGTCTTGCATGATCGTAAAGACAACAACTTTTGTACCAATTAGATAAGAGCGAAACTTTTCTAAAGCAAAAACAATGGCTAATAACTCTTTTTCAGTGGTTGTGTAGTTTTGTTGGGCCTCATTTAACGTTCTAGAAGCATAATAGATAGCATGAGGAAGCTTCCCCACACGTTGCCCAAGCACCGTACCAACCGCATAGTCACTTGCATCACACATGAGCTCAAAAGGCTTACTCCAATCCGGTGGTTTAATGATAGGGGCTGAAATCAAAAGTTCTTTCAAACGATTGAATGCCACCATACATTTCTCATCAAAGTTAAAAACCACATCTTTTTGCAATAAGTTACAAAGTGGTGATGCTATCTTGGAAAAGTCCTTGATGAACCTACGATAAAAACCTGCATGACCAAGAAAAGAACGTATCTCCCTCACCGTAGTGGGAGGGGTTAGAGCACGAATAAGGTCTATCATAGATTTATCGACTTCCAAGCCTTTAGAAGATATTATATGGCCTAAAACTATGCCATGAGTTACCATGAAATGACACTTCTCCCAATTTAGCACAAGATTTGTTTCAACACATCGTTCAAGGATTAGAGACAAATTGTTCAAGCAAAGGTCAAAAGAATCACCAAAGACACTAAAGTCATCCATGAACACTTCGATTATGTTTTCAACATATTCCGAAAAGATACTTACCATACACCTTTGAAAGGTAGCCGAGCATTGCATAAGCCAAAAGGCATCCTTCTATAAGCAAAAGTACCGAAAGGGCAAGTGAAAGTGGTTTTCTCTTGGTCCTCCTGCTATCACAATCTGATTATAACCCGAATAGCCATCAAGAAAGCAATAATAAGAGTGTCCATTAAACGTTCAAGCATTTGATCAATAAAAGGTAAAGGAAAGTGATCTTTTCTAGTGGTGGCATTCAATTTTCTCGTAATCAATACAAACCCTCCAACCGGTTTGCACACGAGTTGGGACAAGTTCATTCTTATCATTCTCCACCACTGTCACACCCGATTTCTTTGGTACTACTTGTACCAAGCTTACCCACTTGCTATCGGATATGGGGTAGATAACACCCACTTCCAAAAGCTTGAGTATCTCCTTTTTCACAACTTCCATCATGGGAGGATTCAAACGACGTTGCGCGTCCCTTTTAGGCTTTGCATCATCCTCCAAACGAATTTTGTGCATACAAACGGCAGGGCTAATACCCTTGATATCGGCAATTGTCCATCCTATGGCCGTCTTGTACTTACTTAGCACCCTTAGAAGTTTTTGCTCCTGTAAATCACTAAGCTTGTTAGAAACAATCACCGGTAACTCTTCATTATCACCCAAGTACAAGTACTTAAGGTGGTCAGGAAGAGGTTTCAATTTTAAAATCGAAGATTTAATAATTGAAGGTACAAGCTTTTCATCACTGCATGGTAAAGAAATAAAAGAGATATTATGAGTTTTCGGGCATTCTTGTAGTGAATTAAGATCACCAAGAGCTTCCTTGACTTCATTACCACACTCTACACCATTATCTATGGATGTAGTTAACACGGTTTCCAAAGCATCATCACCGTTTAATTCAAACATTTGTTGTGCCAATGTATCCATCACATCAATGGAGAAACAAGAGTGGACATCGCTAGGATATCTCATCGTCTCGAAAATGTTGAAACGTATTATTTCTCCATCAAACTCTATAGTTAGCGTTCCCTTATCCACATCAATTATGGTTTTCGCCGTTTTCATGAAGGGACGCCCAAGAAGCAATGGAAGAGACGAGTCCGGTGAACCTTCATCCATCTCTAACACACAAAAGTCCGCTGGAAATACAAGTTGATTAACCTGCACAAGAACATACTCAACAATACCCATTGGGTAGAAATTAGAGCGGTCGGCTAATTGCAATACAATTTCAGCCTTTTTAAGAGGACCAAGATCAAGTGAATTATACATTGACGCAGGCATAACATTAACGGATGCACCTCAATCCAACATAGCTTTGTTAAATGTTGTGTTACCAATTGTGACGGGAATGTCAAAACTACCCGGATCCTTGCACTTAAGTGGGAGTTTGTGTTGTAAGATTGCCGAGGCATTCTCCCCCACACTAAGCACTTCATTACCTTTGAGCCTTTGTTTGTTGGTACACAAGTCCTTCAACACCTTTGCATACTTTGGAACTTGCTTGATAGCATCAATGAGTGGTATGTTCACATGGATCTTCTTTAGAACGTCTAAAATCTCCTTTGCTAGTTCCGCCTTCTTAGAACTTGCAAATCTGCGAGGAAAAGGTAGAGGAGGAACATAAGTAGAAATCGGAGTTTTAGAGTTAGGAATAGGTACCTCGGAAGTTTGGGGAGAATCCTCATTCTTCTCCTCCAAAACAGGTTCCTTTGGTGTCTCCACCTTGCCCGAATCAGTCACCTCGGGTTGCACAAGTTGTGTACCGCTTCTCAACGTAATAGCATTGACACCCTCTTTTGGGTTTATAGGTTGAGAAGGGAGTTTCCCACTATTTTGCGCCTTCAATTGGTTCAACTCAATAGCCATGGAGCCCATTTGTGTTTGCAACTCCTTAATAGCACTCTTAGTTTCTTGTTGACTTTCTTTGAACATGGTGGAAATGCCTTGCATCATTGTTTGAAGCTTTGAATCAATATCCGAACCTTGATTTTGCGGTGATTGTTGTGCTTGCGGTTCTTTGAAATTGTTGTTGTTGTGGTTGAAATCCACTCGGACGGTTGAAAGTAGGTTGTTGAATTGCACCTTGCTTGTTGGCATAGCTAAAATTGGGGTGATCTCTCCATCCCGGATTGTAAGTGTTGGAGTAGGGATCATACCGTCTTGGTTGATTTGGAAAGATCGCATTAGCTTGCTCGTCTTCATAAGATTGAGGAGAACTTGGTATAACCGTGGATGCAACTTGTTGCAACATTGCTGTCATGTTACCCATTTGTTGACGAAGTTCCTCCACCTCGCTCACTTCATTCACCCTTCTTAGAATCACATCCGAACCACGACTCAAGAATTGTTGTGAGTTCGCCGCCATGTTTTCAATCAACTCTCTAGCTTGTGCCACCGTCTTGTTCACTAGTGCACCACCACCCACATCGTCAATAAGATTCCTATCACTTGATTGGAATCCTTCATAGAAGTATTGGATTATCATAGCGTCACTGAATTGGTGGTGAGGACAGCTTCCAACCAATCTCTTGTATCGTTCCCAACATTCATATAAGGATTCTCCCACGTTTTGCTTCATCCCACAAATCTCCTTGCGAATTTGAGTAGCCTTGGATGCAGGAAAATATCTCTCTAAAAAGAGTTTCTTCAGCCCATTCCATGTTGTGACACTTCCAGAAGGTAGATAGTATAACCAATCCTTAGCATTATCCATCAAAGAGAAACGGAAAACTTTCAACATTGCACCATCCGCCTCTACATCCGCTGGAAGCATAGCCATGACAGTGGTGTGGAAGTCCATAAGATGTTTGTTTGGGTCTTCATTCACCATGCCATGGAATTTTGGTAATTCTCTAAGCAACCCCGGCTTGATCTCAAAAGTAGAGTTCGTTTGAATACACCCCTGTTGTGTATCAAGCTTATGAGAAGCCAAGTCCTTGAGTGTACGATTTGCATCACCCATTGTTAATTCTTCTTCAACTTGTGGTTCGTCTACGATTGGAACCTCTTGTTCTCCTTCTAATTGTAACTCTTCGTCCACTTCTAACTCTTGCTCGTTCGTTGCACCTTGACTTGGTTGGAGTATTGTGCCTCTTCGAGTAGCTATCCCGCACCTTGGATAATTCCAATCTTTAGTAGCCAGGATTGATACGAAAACAATTCTAGCAAACAAGTGAGAAACAAGACGACAAACAAAAAGCAAAGATAAAAGCGAAATTGTAAAAAGAAACTAAACACTCAATAACAAGCCGTATGCCTCCCAACAACGGCGCCAAAATTTGGTCGGTTGTCAATCCGTCAAATATAATTTCACTTTCTCAATCAACTAGATATAAATATAGTATGCGATAAGAAAGAGTTCGTATCCACATAGAGGCTTTCGTTGTTATAAAATTTCAGTTTCTAAAGTAACCAAGGGGGATGTTTGTTTTATCTAAGAAATAAAAGTAATTGAAAGCAAAGTAAATAATTGGAATAATCAATAAGGAGAAGATATTGGTCACGGGATAGTATCATTCACAAACATGTATTATCATCAATGATTAGAATTGGTATTTTAATCTCGTATTTATTAAAAGTCCTAGGATACCTTGATCGCAAGTATAACCCGTTAATTCCCTGTTTTCATCACAACCACATTAAAAGATGCATATGTGAATTCTTCCTAGAAAGCAACCTAAAGTGTAAAAGCACAATTAAGTTTAACTCCCTAAAAGCAATAAGTATTATGGAATACGACTAATCAATGCAAACGAATGTGTAAAAGCACTAAACGTTTTAACAAAAGTTATGATTCACTTGTGACTAGTAGGATATATCACTACAAGCACTACCCACAATTATGCTACTTAGAATCAGGGATAAACAACTTTTTCGTATTGAAAACCCTAATATAGCTCTAGAGATGAACGCAAATCGGATTGATTCCGGACTCAACCTAACAAGTATTCAAATCTTATAACACTATTAATTGTGAATCACAAACAATAAATTACTGAGACAAAACTAATTCATTGAATCAAAAGCATGTTGAGAAATCAACTTTTATCCCATAACCAATAAGATGTTTAGCTACTCATAGCTTTTGAGTTCATCATAATAATAATAATTAAAAAGAAGAAGAAGATGAACAAAAGCAAACCCTAGAAGCGTAAACAAAACGGCTCTCCAAAATTCCAAGAATAAGATATATCATGAGTTGTAGAAGACTTTCCCTTTTATAGCTTTTCTCCAACTTCTAAAATTAGGTCTAGTCTTCAAAGTCCATTAGATGAAAATCCACCAAGCCCATAAGAAGGAGAAACCCATGTAGAAAATATGTCCCAAAAGTGGTCGCCGGAAATCTGGTATTGTGGCCGGAAATCGGCCGGAAGAATCGCCGGAAAACGGTTCAGGTGACCGGCAAAGTCCGCCCGGTCACCGGTCAACGGGTCGGATCGGGTCAACTCGGGTCAAACCGAATCAGGGGGAGTCAGCCGGATCAGACGAGTCAGGTCTGAGTTAAGGTGAAGTCAGATTCAGCTGACTGAGTTAACTTGGCCAGGCCAGGCCATTGCACAGGCTGTATGTTGTGCTGCACCATCATTGAGCATCACAGATTAAGCCCCATCCATAACAGCTGCTTATTCCTCCAAGTCAGCAAAGCAATTCCATACATTGCAACACGGGATCCGCCACAGACTCCACACATTGTCTCACCACCACCAAGCATCTCCTGTCACCTTTAAGTCGCAACCTAAACATCCATCTACTTGAGCACACCACCAATTCAGCCTGCCACAGCCTTGCAGCCCTTGCAATTCTATAATCCCATGGAATCCAACTCAGTCACCACAAGCCATTCACTGCACCAGATTCATCCTTGCCTGAGCTCACCACCAATACCCAGAACCATCTCTGGCACCCATACCATCCATACCATTCTTTGCCTCATCCCTGTATATCAAAAGTTAGCCACACAACATCCAGCACCAACCCATGAGCCATTCCTCCCTGAACTCAGCCATTTCCATCAGCCTGCCATTCCCTGGAAACAACATCAGTTCTCATTCACCAGCATCACGTCAACCTAAACCCAGTTTCATAACCAGCTCTTCTCTCAATTCTGGTTCAATTTCATTTGCTTCACTACAGACCTCATCAGCCTGTTATTGCTCAGCCACCTGCAACAAGATTGATTACTTCCACCTGCTCAAAATACCATCCCCATGCACTGTCACCAAGCTCCCAGCACAACTCCATTTGAGTTTCATTGCCACTGCCACACCACATTCCCCTTCATTGCAGCATCTCATATTCACCATTCTCTTCTAGGCCTCACTGCCACCAGACCCTCATTAGCTCCTCTTCCTGCTTTTCCATTACCATTCCATCTTTAGCTGCAACACTGTACTTTCTCCATTGCCAGCACCAGCTCCATTGCATCCATCTCAATCTCTATAACCATTTCCCTGTCAAGCATACCTGCAACTGCTCAAGCCTTCACTGCAACAAAACCACCAGTTTCATATCATCTCACAAACACCAACTGCAACTCAGCCAATGACCCTGAAATCAGCACACACCGCACCATTGAGACTGCAACCATTTATAACCTGCAATATCAGCTCAAACACCTGATCCATCATGAGCTCAACCCCATTCACAGCTCCATTAACACCGCAGCTCAGCCTACATCTCGTGCCATAACCTCGTAGGTAATCACTCTTCCCTTTCAATTTGCAATCACCACCAACTTCTCATATCCAGTTCAAGTTCAACATCTCTTCATAGCATCACCAACATAATCACAGACTTTTCTTCTTCAAATCCCTTTAAAAACAGATCAATCACTCTAATCCAGAAACCCATCTTTAATTCGAGCCATTCCTTCTGTGATTTTTGGGTCCCTATTCTTCAACAAAACCCTGAGAATCATCACAAGTACCCATTAATCCATGGCATCAGTTTCTTAATCTTCTCTGTACAAGTTCTTGATGCGAATACAACCCATCTTCTCAGATTCATCAGCAACATCATCTTTAGGTCTTCATCTCATCTCGATCTGATTTCTTCAAACTCAGATACTCAGACCCATTTCGTCACCAACAATCACTTGATCTTCACGGCAATTGCAACAATCACGTTCACTAATCTCTGAAATTTTATCAACATCATTTAATTACAGAGGAAAATGGTCTCAGACAACCATCTCATCCTCTTTCCTCTTGATTTCAGGTGGAGGAAGAAAATGATAAGAAGAAATAAATCTTCTCTGCAATTTAGGTTTTGTGTAGGAGTGAATATTGTTAAAGACACCCCATTGCTGGCAGATAAGGGTAACCATAAATGACTATAAGCACCCACTCATTATTAAGGGCCACCAAGGTTCTTTGCTCCATGCTTCTCTAGACTAAGCTGCGGTGTTCGTCTCCTATTGCTGGCTAGGCTCGGCTCTCAATAGCAGTGCACGTGAACTGGCCTTTATGCTCCTTTTCGCTCCAAATTGGATAATTTCTTCTTCTTTTCCTCCGTGCGACTCCAGAGTATCTAATAACTCAAAAACACGCGTAAAGTACATAATTCACAAGAAAAATAGCAAAGAAAGCGTAACTACTAGATAGTAAATTAGGTGTTTTAGACACCTATCAACATCCACTCACCAACAACATCTATGGATGTAATTTCGGCACCGTTAGTGTGTCAACAATCTTCTTCACAGTTCCATTATGAAATTCCACAATTACTCAATTATGAATTCCACTTCCTAGCCCTCATTTCATCATTTCAGCGCCAACTCCAATTCCAGGAAGACCATCCTACAAAAATACCACAAATAAGCATTCAATTTTATTGAGTTATTGGCAACCTGAAGAAAACAAAAAGCAATAAGCTTTTATGAGATTAAAAAGAACAATAAACACAACAATGATTAACCAGTTTTACATGCACTTGACTTGTGTAAATAGGAGTTACACATGTATATGATTAGTGTAACTAGGAGTTACAGAGCATCTGAATAGTGTAACTGAGAGTTACACATGCAATTCGGATGTGTAGACGCAAGTTACACATGCAATTTGGATGTGTAGACGAAAGTTACACATGTTGTGCATAATCATCAAAATGAGAAACTCAATCACATTGAAATATTAATCAAATTCTGAACAAAAGAACAATAAACTCAAATCATAAAGTATATACAATTTCAATATGATACATTCAAACCATAAAAAAACTCAAAGAAACTTATCTTATTTCACTGATTTTATATTGAAATAGTTGTTGAAGTTGCTTAAGTTCAACTGTATGCTTCCACTTATCTTCATCGATTAAGATTTCATCTTCAAGACAAGGTACTGAATGTAACAAATATAGATCCAAGAACAAAATCCATTAAAGATGAGCTCAAATCAGTTCGAAAATTAAAGTAAACGAAATTCATATCCAATAGATGGGTAAAACGAATAGTGATTCACATATTTCGAATCTGAAAACCGATTTTTGATCGAGGTGGGAGATTAAAAGATATATCCAATTTTGTTTAAGAACCCTAGAAATTTTTCTTTGAAATATCTTTGGAAATTTTCTCTCAAAAGTAAAATTGAGGTAAGAATGTAACAAATCTAACTCTATTTATGATTTCTATAACATATTTGAACTGAAATGAAACTATTAAAGTTTCCCAAATGATTTTTCAGAAAATAAAAATTCGAAATCTCAGAATTAAATCAACCAATTCAACTGAAATGTTAAAGATGAGTGTGCTTATTTGTTCGATTTGATTTTGTAGGCGAAACTTCAGATTCATTTGTTGCTGATGATGATTATGACTTCGATTTCCGTTGATTTACACCGAATCTTCCAAGAACAAGTGATGATGATGTTGAATTGGGTTTAGATAATCAGGATTTGTGTTTGTAAAGATTAGATCTAGGTTTTGAGACCATTTTTCTCTGAAAATTTCGATGAGAATTTGTTTCTTCTCGGCTGGATTTTTCTTCCAGGAGAGAGAAAAAGAAAATGAGAGAGAGGAAGAGAGAGAAAGTGAAAACGAAATGAATCTGAAAACTAAATCTAGACCTAGTTTTATTACCTATAAATACTAAAGGGCAGTCTTGGTATTATTAGAATTATTATGGATAATATTCTTATTGTTAAGCCCTGAATTCTAAAGTTCTGGGCCTAGAAATATCAAAATGTGAAAGAATGGAGTTGATAGTGAAGGATCCATTTTGTGGGGCTTCTATATATCGAACCCATATAGTAGGGGGTTATAGTATTTTTCACTTATATAAATACCCCTCCCCTCTTAGGGAGAGATTTTTTGAAATTATAATACCAAATCTTCCCTCACCGACATAATGATTTAGATCTAATTTTTCCACCGAATGAAAAAAATCCATTGATCTTTTTATTTTTATTATGTCTCCTCCTTTACCGAAGACAGCCACCACCAACATCTTCATCGCGGCCGCCGCCGCCGTTGGAACACCATCTCCACTACATCACCACCTCTACTTCCACCACAATTCCAGTACCATCTCTACTCGATCATCTCCATATTAGATCTCATAAATTAAATTTCAGATTTTGAGATTTCAGTTTCAGGTAATTTCTGAATTCGAAGATATCAGTAATTTTAGTACCATCCAAAGATTCAGGCGATTAAAGATATGATTTTTAGGTTTCGATCTATGGCAACTTCAAGTTGAAATATATAATCAAAACCATCCGAATTCCAAAGAGATTAATGAATCAGGTTTATAGCAAAAACCATAAAAAATATCCATTTGATTTGAATCTCGCATCTGTTGGATGTGTTTTTATGATATAACTCAGTTAATAAAACAATGTCGTTTATTGTATTTCGATGGTAGATGTTGTTGGAATGGAGGTGACGGTGGTGGATTCTGTTGTAATAGTGTAGGCGGTGGTTTTGGTGATAGAAGCATAAGTATTGGTCGTGTAGGAGCAGCAATAGAGTGGTAGTACTGTAGATGGTGGCAGCAACAATGATAAATTAATAACGAAATGGGAGATGTTCTTAGGTATGTTTGGTTTGTATAATGAACCGTGCAGTAGATGGAGGATGGTTGCAGTGGCGATGGTGGTTATCGATGGTTCTAAACAGTTGCTGGCATTCGTAGTTAAGAAGACCAGGTAGATAAAGAAGAGAATTGCTTCCATGGGTAGCAACTTTCGGTGGTATACGGTGATGAAACAATGAGAATTCAGGACTTGTGTCTTGTTTTGTATGGATCCTTGGTGTTGTTGGAGTTGAAGGAATCGGCTTCTGAGCCGTGAAGAGAGTTTAACGAAATAGGTAATGGCAGAACTTTGGTAATGGAACTGGAATTTGTTGTTCTCTGGTGTTAAGTTATTCAGGTCGTTGAAACCAGTGGTGCTGAGATGGGTTTATACCAACAAATGGGTAACTGCAGAAGATGCTGAGATAGAGAAGCGAGACAAGGGACTGGTGGTGTTGGAGTTTATCGAAGTTTAAATAACTGTGATAATAAATTTTCGATTGGGAAAATTTTGGCAGGCAACAAACAAGATCCTAGTGAAGTGAGGATTTTCTGGAGCCTGTACAAATAGTAGTGTCGTGACCAGAGTTGATGGGTGAGTTGGATGTTTGAGCAAAACAGTACTTGGAAATAGTATTGCTAATAAGAAGAGATGTATAAAAAGAACAAAACAGTGCAAGAAACCAACAATGTCGATGACATTGCTGAAGTTGTTTACTTCTTGTAAATAAATGTTGAAAGGACCTGGGATGATTCAAAACTCACTAGAAGTTCAAAATTCCGCCACATTCTTGGTAAGTTGATAATACTTAATTATTCGTACTGTTTCGAAATTAGTTAATTAATAGTTACAGATTTTTAGTATATTGTATATTAGGAAACATGGATTTTGTTAACACATTTAGGTTAGCACATGGCTTTAAGATGTATGGTTTTACTGAAGCATTTTCCAATCAACTTAATAGATTGGTTACTCTTCTTTGCCGGTCTAGTAATATTTGGCGACAGTGTCGCGGCACAACCAAGTACGGAATTGCTAGATGTGAAGAGCGTGTCCTGCTGATGAACAAGAAATACCAAACATTTTCGGTCGTGGATGTCGGAACCTTTAACAAAATCATGTCCTGGACAGATTCAAGTACTAATTTCTTAACATAGATACATTTCAGAATCCAGGTTTTAGCTGTACTTACTTGTTGATCTCCTATATTAAGGCGTTTTCTTTTATCCCCTTCCCAACAATGCTACAGGTTTTGCCACCGATAAATCTTGTAACCAGAGACTGCGTGGATTTTGCAAATGAGAAATCCCATCAACTTGATGTCATAGTTTTTGCAATCGGGTTTAGGAGATCGGCAAATAAGTGGCTCAAGGTAATGTTGGATTTCAATTGTACATTTCAAACAACGTGGCATAATCTCCAGGATAAAAACTAAAATAGTTTATATCTCTTTCTTTTAAAGGTTGGGAATACATTTTTAATGAAAATGGAAGTGCAAACTTTTCTAACAGTTGGAAGAGGAAAAATGGTCACTGTTGTGCGGGACTGGTGATGTAATAGCAATCGCGACTTTATTTGTGCCTGCATTTGAGGTATACCTTTAGTGGTAAATTATATTTATGCATACATCTTAGTATAATCGCGACGAACCTGTGGTACAATGGTAGCACAATTTACTATATGTCAGAAGATGTTTGTTCAACTCAAACCAGGTTCACGCATTTGTGTATACTTTTTCTTTTGGACACAATTTCTGCTAGTTGCCTCCAAACTGAAGACAACTTGTGCTAGTTGCATCCACATTTGGATACAACTTGGGGTAGTTTCCTCCATATTTGGAGACAACTTGGTCTAGTTGTCTCCACTTTTGAAGACAACTTGGGCTAGTTGCCTCAGATTTGGAGACAACCTGAGCTAGTTGGCTCCATTTGTTTTAGTAACTTGTTTCTGTACCCTATTTTGTTGGAGACAACTTGTGCTAGTTGCCTCCACTTTTGAAACAATCTGAGCTAGTTGCCTCAGATTTGAAGACAACTTCAGAAAGTTGACTCCAAATGGAGGTGGTGGTGGATATGAAGAAAGTGGTGGTTGGTGGTGGTCGAAAGTGGCGGTGGTGGATGGTAGTCGGTGGTGGTGGTTGGTGATGTGATGGAGGAAAGTGGCGGTGGTTGGCGGCGGCGGTTGTTGTTGTTGGTGGTTATTGGCGGCGACACTGGTGTTGGCGGCAGTGGTGGTTGGCGGCGATGGTTGTGCGCGGCGGTGGTGGTCATGATAGTGGACGGCGGTGGTGGTGGGCGGCGTTAGTGGACAGTGGTGGTGGACAGTGGTAGCAGTTTTTTTATTTTAATTGTGGATAGTGGTAGTGGTTTTGTATATACACTATGGAAAAGAGGGTATTTTAGTAATGTATTAAGCTTAGGGGTATAAATTAAATTTGAAAAGGTATATTTCAATGAGCCTCATACCAGGGGTATATAGATAATGTTCCCAAATCAAACCAAAGCACCGTACAGTCTCATCAAAAAAACAAAAATCACTAAAAAAAATCACTCAGATTCATTCCTAGTAAACATTCATTAAGAAAACTACTCAAAATCACTTTAATTTATGAGAATCATCGACATCGGAAGAAAAAAAATCATCATAGCCTACTGAATCATCACATAAAAGTTATAAAAAATGGCCACAAGAAAGAAAAACACGAAATAATTTCAGGGAAAAAAAATTAGCCGAAGGAGACAATTTTAAAGAATCCCCAACATCAAAATCAAACCAGTTTGAAAACAGGTGGCACTAAAAAGTATCATTAAGATATATTCACCATTATATTACTTTTCTTACACCAGGGGACGCAATTTCTCGTATGACTAGACTGTGCAATGAGCCAAGAGTTACTCAATTATGATGCAGAGTGAAGAAATTATGAACAAAATACTGAAACCAACATGGATATAGTTTTTGTTGTTGGTTGTTGGGCCTCATTAGGCCTGCGCAAGAAAGAAGAAAAATAGTGTGCTTTGGATTGAACGATTTTTTTGGGACTACTCAAAAAAGGTGGGGGACTACTTTGTGATACAAATGTTCACCCTACATTATAAGGGGTGTCCTAAAAGATTAGGGAAAACTAATCCGCCCTTATTCTAATTAAGGTTATAACTAACCCTAATAACCCACTACCCACTAATTAAAACATAAATTAAAAGAAAAAATCAGTTTCAAACCTTCTTTTATTCTTTTCTTTTTCTTCATCTTCTTCTTTTTCTTCTTCTTCGTAGACATCGACGTTAATTGTCGATTTGAAAAAATTTTATCGTCGATTAATCAATCTTTATAAGCAATGTGTGCCAAGCAAACACCCAGACTTCCAGGATGATTCCGGGACTCCCACATATAGAATATCTCCCAAAACAATTGATAATTCAAAAACAACTTGAACCACCGTTCAGGGGCAAAATCAATCATCCAACAGCAACCAAGAAGTCCGATTCAAGTGAAATGCAAATCCGCGGGTAATTTTCTTCACACCCATTCTTTTCAATTCGTTATTTGTTGAATACATCGATTAGAAATCATCAAAACCCATTGAAAATGGTAGTTACAGTAGATATTTCGGTTAGGAGAATTTTTTTTGTAACCCTAGAATTGGTAACCGAAATTCCAAAAATAAGAACAGTTCGGTTAAGTATACAAATATCTGGTGACCGAACTACATAGTTCGGTATGCTCGCAAAAAAAACTTTCGTAACCGAACTCAATTTTTCCTTTGACAGTACGAGTTCGGTTTTGTCGATAACTTCTTTTTCTAACCGAACCTTTCAAATATTTAGTTCGTTGTGCTCGCAAATAAAACTCTTGTAACCGAACTCAATGTTTCCTTTGAAAGAATAAGTTCGGTTTTGTCGATAATTTTTTTTGCTAACCGAACTGTTGAAAAATGTAGTTCGGTTTCCTCGCAAATTTTTCCAGGTAACTGAACTATATTCTGTTAGATTCAAGTGTTGTGTTTACTTTATTCTTTAGTTCTATTTGATTTGAGTCTACACAATATTCTCTTATGTTTAGCTAATACTTTGGTTTTTGTTCATTAGGAACAAAGGAAAAAGATTGAGACTACACCTAGATGAGGATTTGAAAACTCCCACCCCTCGTGGAGCAAAACATTTAGATTTCCAAAAACGTGGTGCCACAAATGCTAAACATGGAGGGGGCTCGTTACCGGAAGTCAACCAAGAGAATGTTCGTGATGTAATCCAAGATGTCAATGAAGAGGTGATGGAGAATACAATTGATAATGTTATTGAAGAAGAGAATGATTATGAAGAAGAGCAAGGAAATGAAGACCAAGGAAATGAAGAGTCTGAACAACAAAGAGAACATGTTGAAAATATAGAAGAAGAAGAAGAAGAAGAAGAACCAGGACCCGACAAAGAAGGAGAAGGACAAGAGGAGGAATGAGAGGGAGAGGAGGGAGACGATGAAGAGGACGGAGAGGAGGGAGAGGATGATGATGAAGAAGAGGAGGAAGAGAATGATGATGAAGAAGAGCAAGAAATTATTCCTGCTAAAGAGAAAAAGAAGCCGAAGCCGCCTAGGAAAAGATACTCACACATTCCCCCTACTAATTTGTGTTTGCCACCAGCGGACCCAACTTATGGTACTTCAAATGATGGAGGGGCAACATTGTTTGTCTAAAAACACTCATGGGCTGCGAAGATCTATGCGACAAAGGTATTCTTTAAGTTCATAGTGTTACGTTATTTTCGTATTAATAATGTTATGTTCTTTTCGTAGAATCATAACGATGTAGTTCGTCTTATTAAACGTCAAAAGGCGTCCACATGGGATCTTTCTTTGGAGTGTGACGAGTTTGTAGCCAAGGTTAAAGAATGTGTGTTATGGAGAGCTATTGAGTTAGCACATGTGGAATTTGACACTGTTGCCGTATCCGCATTTCTCGAGAGGCATTATACCGAGACATATACTATGCATCTTCCATTAGGCGAGGTGGGAATTACTCTCGATGATTGCCATAATATCACCAGCTTACCAGTGGAAGGTAAATGTCTTCGAGAAGGCTACAACCCCTCAATGAGTTATGAAGCTCTTGAAGATTTGGCTCTAAAATGTCCTGGATGGGATACAAGAAAGTCGCAATGTGAGTTTAGACGTGCTGTGAGGTACCCTGAACGTGGAGATGAGTATAATCCAAGAGAGGCAAATGGATCATTGAAGAAGAAGGTCAAGAAATTCAGTTGGTAAAGTTGAAGGCAGCATTTGGAGAGACAAAAAAGAAGGTGGAGAAAGGAAAGTTTGTGAAGGACAGGGAGACCCTTAGGCATCATGTCACCGCTTATTGGTTATATATGCTAGGAACTGTCATTTTGCCCGACACTTCTGGAAATAGGGTGGATGCACATTATCTACAGCTTTTGGAGAATCTCGATGAGATGAACAATTACTCTTGGGCAACTGGTGTGCTTGCTTTTGTTTTAGAAGAGATGAGCAAAGGGTCGAGGATTAAGTGTAATTAAATTGGAGGTTACTTAACTCTTGTTCAGGTGAGTTTTTCTACATTGTTAATTAGAAAATTATTCGCTAAATTTTTCTGCTTCCAATTCAATTTTCATGTACGTGGATATTTTCGTATTTTCGCATAGGTTTGGATTTACGACCACTTCCCTAAATTGGGATTGGCTATGACCAACCTACAGCAGGAAAATGGTTATTTTTGGATGCACAAAAGAAGTATAAAGAAGAGAAGTTGACTTCGTTGAGGGAGAGATTGGATACACTTACGGTGAACGATGTGGTATTTCACCCATACGTCATACCCGATGATGTCTCTGTAGATGAGGAAGACTTGAATGGTTTCTCTATTGTCTTGCCTTACTATGGACCAATTTGGTATCCTGACGGCTACGCAATATATAATCCAAGGAGAGTACTAAGACAACTTTGTTGCGTCCAAATGGATCCCGACGTGGAAAATGGAAATTTCACTTTGTTGGTTCAAGGAACAAAGAACACCGAGAAGTATTTTGAGCCAAAACATCAACTAACTCCTGCGGTAGCACATTGGAATGCACTTACTAACTACCACTTACCAGCAGGTGATTGTGTACCTTGGGGGGAAGAGGTAAATGCATGTGAGGAAGATTATAAGGAGTTTTATGAAGAAATTAGTCATCCTTTTGTGATAAATAAAGAACAACAAGCTAAGACTGATGCGGCAAAGCAAATGCAAAGGAGAGGGAGGCTAAGAGAGCTCAGAAGGAGATGCCTATTTGTGGAGAAGAAGCAACAAGGTTATGGGATAATGTGGTATGAAAATTTCTTTCTCTTATACTTTTCGGTTGTTTCAAACTATTGAAAAAATATTTACTTGTGCTTAAAATTGGAATTAGGTGTTGAAGGGTTTGAAATTGTTGAAGAAATTGATGGCTAAAATCAAAAGTGAAGAGCCGATGGAGACTAAGGAACAAACCGACTACTACAAGCAGTGGGAGGGTCTTACAACTAAGAGAATGGTGGAGCCAAGTAGGTCTAAGCAACTAAATGGGGTTGATAACCAGGAGAAGGTTCAAGTCGCGCTGTGGACGAAACTGGTGAAGGATATGAAACCCCAAGTGATGAGGACGTTCGACCTAAAACTCGTGGTAAACAAGGAGGTGGTAAGAAGGGTCGACAACAAGGCCAAGGTTCAAGTCGCGCTATGGAGGGAACCGGTCGAGGAGATGATACCCCAAGTGATGAGGAAGTTCGACCTAAAACTCGTTCTAAACAAGGTGGTGGTAAAAGGGGTCGAGGAGAAGGTTCAAGTCGCGCTGTGGAGGAAACTGGTCAAGGAGATGAAACCGCAAGTGATGAGGAAGTTCCACCTAAAACTCGTGGTAAACAAGGAGGTGGTAAGAGGGGTCGTAAAAGTGGTCGTTAGTGATTTCGTATGATTTTAGTTTCAAAAGACATCTTAGTTATGGATTTCGTATGGTTTAATTTGGTATGTTTGTGTGTTTTAAACAATTACTTAAGGATTTCGTAGTTTGGTATGTATAACACTTTTATATTTGTTTTAGAACCTTGTTTGTTATTTTAATTTTTATTGGGTTTTCGTTTTCAATGTTATAAGACTGAAATGTTGAAATACAGTATAGTTTTCGGTGACCTGCAATTGTTAAACTTGTAACCGAACTAGTAGTTCAGTAACCTGTGACAAATTCCTGGTCACCGAAGTCATAGTTCGGTAACCTGTAAAATTCTACCAGGTAACCGAAGTCATAGTTCGGTTACCTCGCAACATTTTCACTGGTTAACGAACTACTCTGTAGGCTGAAGCAGTTATCCTTCATCCATAAGATATTAGTTCGGTTAGCAAAAAATAATATGTTAGGTAACATAAATCTTCGCTGGAGACTCAAATTTTTGCTATTGCACATGTTGGAAAACTCATTCTCTTGATGCGGAAATCACATAAACCAACTCTTAGGTTTGTTTTGGAGTGTTTTTGGAATCGTATATATGCTCAGTTTGAGTGTGAGCCTTCACAAAAAAGTTCGGTAAAGACATGTATTTATCACCCAACCGAACTTGTTGTTCGGTTAGCAGAGCATAATATATTAGGTAACCGAAGTTTTCTCTGGAGACTCAAATTTTTGTTATTGCACATGTTGGAAAACTTATTCTCTTGATGCATAAATTACATAAACCAACTCTTAGGTTTGTTTTGGAGTGTTTTTGGAATCGTATATATGCTCTGTTTGAGTGTGAGCCTTCACAAAAGAGTTCGGTGAAGACATGTATTTATCACCGAACCGAACTAATTGTTCGGTTAGCAGAGCATAATATATTAGGTAACCGAAATATTTTCTGGAGACTCAAATTTTTGCTATTGCACATGTTGGAAAACTCATTCTCTTGATGCAGAAAACACATAAACCAACTCTTGGGTTTGTTTTGGAGTGTTTTTGGAATCGTATATATGCTCAGAGTGTGAGCCTTCACAAAAAAGTTCGGTGAAGACATGTATTTGACATGTAACCGAACACTTGGTGCGGTTTGGTCGCGAGTTTTTAATTCCTAACCGAACTTGTAATTTTTAAATTTCAATCTACTTTATCTGACACAAATATAGTACATAATTTTGAAATTAGAATGTAATAACAAGTAACGGCTAAATTTCTAGCCGTTATACACCTTAGTGGTATATATATGTGTCTCATAGTTAACATTTTTGTTACAAAATTTTCAAAAAATGGCAGCTGCTAGTCCTAAATTTACTCTAAATGAAGATCTTTCTCTGTGCAGAAACTACATATTATACTATCCAAAGAGGGGTGAAGAACGAAGAATGAATGGTATTATGAGTCAAAGTTATTGGGGGAAAATTCATGAGAAATTATGCTCCGACACAACAAACCCATATAACCGTGATCATATAGCTTTGTTCATTCGATTTGGAAAGATTAGAGATAGAGTTGTGGAATTTATGGCTTTATTTCGTATTATAAGGCGGTATCGACTTAGGGGTGAAGGATTCGACGAAATAATTTTAACATCAAAAAAAGAATGGCGAAGATGGAAGAGAAAGGATTTCAAATATGAATATCCTTTTCGCCTCCTTAAAGACTTTTTCATAACGCGTTTCGGATATTGGATGTTATGTAATTTTATTTTCGAAAGTCCTGAATTAGTTCGGTATGGTCCTGTAATGTTATTTCCTAACCGAAATTCTGTCTCATACAGTTCGACATTGTCCTGTAATTTATTTTCCTTACCGAACTTCAATGTCAAATTCAGCAGTTAATATTTTAGACTTTTGAATAACTTGGTATTATTCATCAACCTAACCGAACATGTTGTTCGGTTACCTGCAATATTTGGGCAGCTAACCGAACAGTGTTTCGGCAATCTCGATAATAATATGTCATAACCGAACTAGTATCCGGCAAATCCATAAAATACTAACATTTACTCAATAATTAATACCACTCTTCAAAAAATATAGTATTCCATTGATAAGCATACTTAGTTACATTACATGTGTTATTTAATCATCCGCAAGTGAAATTTGACCTTCATGTACAAAATATTCCGACTTCTTCAAAGCATTCCACATCTCCATGCTCATACATGATACACCAACCCAACATTCTATCCGGATTAAATGCAGGCCAATAAGAGGTTCCACATATTGGAGGCAATGGACAATCGGGTTTTAACCGAAGGCCTATAAAGTGGTTGTTGTTAATCAATGCCATCACACATCTCCTTCGTTTGAGTTTCTCGACACATACGGTTGTTTTCGGGGTGAAGGTGAAACTAACATATTTTGTGAAATAATGAACCACAAAATTGAATGCCTCGGCGATTAAGTGTCCACATATACGCATGCTCATCCAATAATCCGATGTCATGGGATGGTCCCCATGAAGACGACGTTGATACCTAACAAATTTCTCATTGAGACTACCTTCCCCATCGCACAACATTGTCTTGTAAAATGCTGGATTCTCCTTTAGTTTGGACAACAACCTTTGCCTTATATGAGTGATTGCACACCCATTATTTCGCTTCGCACCTTCGATGAAAGGCCCAAGTTGTTGATTGACAACATGAAAACCACAATTACCATCCGGAGGAACGTCGTCGGTGAAAATAACGTATTCTCTAATGTATAGAGGTAGCTCATTCAAATAGTCTTTATTTGGAGCCTCAACCTTCACGTCTAGGGAAGATGGTTGGATGGGGCACATTGGATACTTAAGCTTCACGTCGACGGAATATGGTTGGCTTGGTTGTGATGGACATATCAAACCTTTTTTCTTCAAATCTCTCTCACTTGTTTCGCCTTTCTCCTCGATACTCCGACCCCGTTTGTTGGTTTTCTCCAAGTACATTGCCGCGGTATACTCATGGGCCGAAGGATCTCTAGTAAATGGGGTTTGCTCACTTTTCTTCTTACGTAACACCTTTGCATATTCTCTTTGTTGCTTTTTAGTTTCTTTTTTTGCATGGTATACCTTTGCGTTTTCCTTTTGACGGTTCATAAACATTCTCCGCAGTTTGTGGATATATGATTTTCCTCATGTCATCCCAAAAGATTTGTTTTTGGAGCTTGTTCATGCCACGATAAATCTCTAGAACGGTTCTACCCATTTCGTTATCACCAAACTCTTCCCGGGCTTCTTCTCAAATGCTTCCAAAATGGATCAATTTCACTTAAAGGGATTACGCCATGCTCGTAGTTGATTATCATATGGCGACAAGGTAGTCCCATAGACTTCTTCATGTTACATAAATACACCTCATCCGGCTTGGTTTCCCACTTCTCAATCAACTCGACTTCTATAATCAACAACTTCATACATTGCCGAGATACGTTTTAATGGATTCCCTTGAATAATGGGTTGTCGGCATATTTTCCGTTCATTTTTAATATACGGCTTTTTTGGAACTTCTCTTTAATTCTATCAATGTCGCACTTGAAGTAATTTTCCATAGCATTCCACAAGGTTACGAAATTATCAACACATCCAAAGAGATTCTTCTTCAACCGATGATGAGCCGACTCTACTAAACATGTCGCTTGATTTCCCAAGTGTTTATATTGGTTAGTATAAGCATTAACAAACTTCTCTTTGTATGGTTCCAACCATTGGCGAAGAACATACGACACAACACCGGGGTAATCCGGAGTATTCCAATGGGAGATGAACTCCGCAAGATTTATATGATACTCTTCCTCGGTAAGAGACCAACACAATGATTCCCATTCACCTTTGAAAGCAACCCATTTAGCGTAATTTGCTTCGTACTGTTTTTCGAGTTCCTCTTTTGCATCTGCTCGTTCATGTTCCGGTAGCATCTTAATTTCTTCATATCTTTTTTTCTTGGGTGGACAAATTATTGGCTTGCACCTATTTATCAAATTACACCATATATGGAACGTACAAAGCATATTATGTGCTAGTGGGAACACTTCCTCTATTGCATTCATCAATGCGACATCATTATCGGTCATTATAACCCCGGGAATATCATCACCTCGGAAGATTTCCTTAACTTGTTTTAGTTACCAAATGTAACTAGGTTCTTGCTCATCTCTTAAGAAACAAAACGCCACGGTAAACGGTGACTTCGTCGAAGTACGCCCAACAATATTCAACAATGGCATCTCGTACTTGTTCGTCTTATAAGTGTAATCTATTATTAGAACTTCATGAAAGCATTGAGACAATTGAACACTCGTCGGATGCACAATAAAGATTTGTGTTATCTCTCATTCCGAATCCACATCCTTTTGAGCCGCGTAGTTTTTCTCTTGGGCCAAAAAAACAATTGTTGCATTACTTGTGTATCTCTCCATTCCTTCCTTCTAATTGTCTCAATTGCATTGTAAATTGTGGACAAAGATGAGTGGTTATCCTTGTTATCCTCCTTTAGTATTTGGAGCATTTGAACCGGTGAAATACCCATTGTCCTTATTTTAGCTACCTTGTCCATCTCTTTAGGAGTTAGCTTTGCCGCCATGAAATGTCCTTCAAGATGCTCCGGACGAGGATGATTATGACAACCTTGCATAACCCTATAGACAACCCATCCACCTAAATCTTCGTTCAAATTAAATGCAAGCTTGAATGGGCAATGAATCTTCTTTGAGAAAGTTTTGTTCTTCCTATTTGTCTTTCCTTTATAAACATAACCCTTCCTCTTGTGGCTTTTATCGGGATCACCGCTTCTCTCACAAACCATTTCAAAGCGAGTTTTGCTTTCTCTTTCATTCACTAATACGCACATGTATTTTTGTGCATGTTGTCTAGCCCAACTCTTTGCATATTCCGGATTTTTGAATACCAAGTCATTCATGTAGTGATGGGATGTGTCATCGTACAAAATACCAACTGGGGAAGGTTGGTTTTCCATTGGTTCTATTGGATCACATGGAACCTACAAGTAATAGCACAACGTCAATACCATAAAAAAATTTCTTACAAGTTCGGTAATGTAAATTTTTTATCGACCCTACCGAACACAAAGTTTATGTAGTTTCCATAAATAAATTGGGGCCTTACCGAACTCGATCTTTAGATTTTCTATGTATAAGTTCGGCAATGAAACTGAAAAATCGACTAAACCGAACTCGAAGGTTCGGTTAGAAACGCTGTATTTATATTTTCTACGATATTACCGAACATAAAGTTCGGTAACAAAAGTGTTGATATCGACTCAACCGAACAATGCACTGTAAACTCTATAAAAATAGTTCGGTTACATGTTCTAGAAAAACATAACCAAACTCTAAAAAACCACCATTAACATGTAGTTCGGTTACCTGCGTCTGCTAAATTTAGTAACTGAACTACACATTAAGAACGGTTCGGTTACCTCACAAGCTAAATTTGGTAACCGAACTAGGTTGACCTAACCGAATTTTTTCCAGAAATTTTGAGTTTGGCCAAATTTTTGCACAATTCAAGCTACATTAACTAAATATGAGGCATACATGAGTACCCATAGCTTCATCTTCAGGTTGTGGATGATAAAATCCATTATTTGTTTGGTTAGCTTGAGTTTGGGGCAAAAAGCTTTCATCATCTAACAAATAACTCATTTCTGGATCATAAGAAGTATTGACAAATACACTATGAGGTGAAGGGGGTTCTGATTCTGAGGATGAGGTATCATCACATGAATCACCCAAATCATAATTACTAAACTCAAAAAAAGATTTTTTGGGTTCACCCATCTTCTACTTCATATTTCCTTCTTCTTCTTCTTATCTCTCAATAATAATGTTATAACAAAACAATCCCACTAATATAACTCACTAATCACCAATCACTAACTAATCAGTTACTAATTATTACAGTAACACTAATTAATCATCACACTAACTAAGTTTATCATTAAGGGTAAAGTAGGTATTTAAAAAAAACAGATAAGAGGTGATTGGAAATTACTACCAATAACCACCCCAAAAACTTGAGAGTAGTCCCCAAAAAACGGTTCTTTGGATTGTCCTGGACATGAAGAAAGAGATATTTGTTGGTATTTGAGCAGGCTGAGTGCCCTACTTGGATAAAGATCAAGACGAAGTATCTAATTGTTACCAAGTTTCCTAGTTGAACAATGATTGAGAGGAGGTTCTAAAACCCTATATAAATGGGATTTTAGATACAACTTAAACACATAATTTTTGAGCTATTTAATGTTTGGTACCCAACACATTGATTTGGTACCCAACATTTTGAAAATTAATAGTTGTACCTGGATCCAACCGTTGACCGTCAAAACTAATGTTCGACCAATTTTTATTTTATAAATCCTAATTTTTATTAAAATATTATCTGATTTTACGAATTTATCCCAAAAAAAAAAAAACAATTACTGTATCTTCTTCTCTGGTTCCGACTCTGCAAAAAACCATCAAGGTAAATCAATGTCTGAACTGAAAATTAATACTGTTACATTTACTAGTTCAAACTCTAGCACTTTTGGAGAAAAACCATTTTTTTTTTAATCTCAAAACTCTGTCTTTCAAAGAAAAAAATTCTTGAGCTTAAAATCAAAACAATCATCAAACATCTACAAGACAAAAAGATAACAACCATTATGTTAGTTTTCCACCCATGAATCTAAGGCTTCAAATTAGTGACGTGCCAACATAAGATGAAATCCATTACTAGTAGTAGCTTTAATTCCACTTTTCGATCTCCACTTGATGATCTTTGGTTCCCTGGCAGTTAGCGAACAGAGATGGAGGAATAAAAGCTTGGGTTTTCATTAGGGGTAAAGAGGTAACTTCAAATATTTTTTAAATAAAATTTTGAGAAAATAAAATGATACACAGTCAAACGTTAAGTTTGACAGTCAACAGAAGATCTAGGTACCAACTATTAATTTTTGAAATGTTGCGTACCAAACTAATGTGTTGGAGATTTACCGGTACCAAACACTAAATAGCCCATAACTTTTTCTTAAGGAGGCAAGAGAGGAGGCTAGCATTAGAAATCCTGGCGAGATTGGCGTATACCCAAACTAATTGGGGTATACCCAATAGGACAAAAACAGGTCATTTTGAAGTAAAACCAAGCCACCCCTTAACCTTGTATTTTCTAAATGGCTAATATGTCCTTGTTTAATTAACACTAAAAAAATCTGATTAGCTTAATTAATTGAGTTTAGATTAAAATTTTGAAATTATGAATTCAGTAGTCTTTAACCCGTCTTATGAGTTCGATTTGGATCAAAAAAATTGTTTTGAAAATGTGAAAGGTCGGCAAGGCCGACGTTTGAATAAGGTGCCGGCTATGTTCCGCCAGCATGGTAGACGTTTTAATAAGATGCCGACCAATTAGAGTCGGCATTGTCTACGGATGAAGAACATGCCAACTATATCTAACCGGCAAGGTCTGCGGATGAAGAACATGCCGGCTACTTTATAGCCGGCAAGGTCGATAAAAAATACCCTGCCGACTATAAGATTTTTGACATACAGAGAAGGTGTTACAAATGCATGATTCATCGGCAAGGTACTAATTTCATAACATGCCGACTATATTTTAGTCGGCAAGGTATAGAGATGGATATCTTGCCGACCCTGTAATTACTAAATTCAGAGATGAAAAGTCGGCATGTTATTCAACCTTATACCCAGCCGATTATATTTTGGTCGGCAAGGTCGACAAAAAATACCCTGCCGACTTTTGTTTTTTTTTTTTTTTTTTTTTCACATGTATAGTTAGAGTGTAGAAGAAAGATTTTGATTTTTTTTTTATATGTTTTGGTCGGCAAGGTTTTTTAGTATGGGCAGTTTGGTCTTTTAACACCTTTAGACACCCCTTAGCACACTACTTTGGATGGGAACAAAATGGTTATAACCCAATTAATCTGGGTATACCCCAATCTCGCCAGGTTGTTAAAGGAGTGGTATTTTACAATGAAATGATTCTTATAATAAAGAAGTTTAAAGGAAATTTAATATATGCTGACCGTAAGGTTTGATATTTCGAGTTGCCCTGTAATTTGGTAAGGAAAGAAGTTTAAAGAAAACGAATGGCCTCGGGACCAAGAAAAAATATTCGTTTAGTTGGGTTATTTATTTATCGATAAAAGAATATTTATTCATTTAGAGAACGATATGGGACAATACTTTCGTATTCTGGTTTCACACAACAAGGAGTATCCGACATCTCTGTATTTTCCGGCAGGGGACAATGGTTTAGGATGGTGGAAAATAGGGATGATGCTGGAAAGTTTATTGCTTGGAGTCTTAAAATCAAAAGGGAAGAAGATGATTGAAGCTAAACCAACTGATCATGTTGGTAATGCTTGGCTTGATGGTAAATTAAATCATAAATTTCATCTTGATGCAGATTCAAAATCAATTTCTCAGCAAAGCCCAATTTCTTCTTTTTGGAACCGAACTATGGTAGTGGAATTGGTTTCTACTGGTCTTAGTTGGAAAGAAGTGGGCAGATCGATTATGGATAAACTTGGGTGGAGTTACGGTTTTGAACTTGAGCCAATTGATGATCTTAAAGCAGTCTTCACTATTAACACTAATAAGGAATTCTCTCGTGTTAGAGATACTAGTCCTTGGAAAGTTAATGGTATAGAAATTTGCTATATGTTTGGTATGCTAGGTATAAATGCAATCCCTAAGCCAAATCCATGGATCATTAAGAAAAAATGGATTGCGGTGAAAGGAATCCCTTTTAATTTATGGTACTACTCAACATTCAGATCTATCGGTGATAAATTTGGGGTTTGATAGAAATAAGCCCCGAAACCTCGATGGCTACGATTTATCCGAAATCAAAGTTTGTGTTCATGGCCCTATTAGTAATGGGGTTTGGTGCCAGGAGATCAAGATTGACAATAGAGAAATTTGGGTGGAGATTCGCACGATTGGTGATGAGCTGGAGCCATCTCGACAAGAGTTAAAACCAATTTCCATTGAAAAAGATCGCACGGAGCCTTTCACCAGTATACAATGGCGTCGGAAATCACCTCCGATGATGGTAGGGGAAGAAGATGGAGATGGCAGACGTGGAAGTACGGGTGTTGGAAAAAATCACGGGAGTACGAAAAAAGTTGATTCAGAGTCTTCAGACGGTGCAGGTATTGGGTTGATTAATGTGATGCCACCTGTTCTTCTTGACCAATGTGTCAATAATTCAAATTTTGAATCTTTTGAGCCAGTAGAAGAAGCATGCGAGGTAAATGTGCATTCGAATCTTTTACTTAATAACCAAGTTGGGCCAAGATGTCAAGCCCATCTGGTTTTAAACTCAAATGCCATAATTCCTGATAGTGGGTCTGATACTAGTTGCTCACGCTCAGTTGGGGCGAATTCTTCATTGAGAAGCTTGAAAAAACAATTGAAATGCAAAATGTCTAAAGGAGTTTCTTCATCCTCTGTATCTTTTGGCTCTGTTAATGAAGGTGCTTCCAGTGGTGAGAAAGGAAATGAAGAGGCTTATAAAGGTAGTACATCAAAGGACATGACGGTGGATGGTGGTGAAGATGATGCACCCCAATCTAGTGGTAGTATAAATAACGAAGACAAAGAGCCTTGTGATGCTGCAATGGTGGCAAAAGGTATAGCAGCAAAGTTCAATGTGTTTTATGGCAAACTAAATGACTCGGGTAAGGACTCCGGAATCACGTTATCTAAAAATGAAGTTTTGTTTGTTACAAATACAATCTTATCTCATGCAAATGCTTTTAAAGATGATCTTATTCCGGAGGCATGCATTCGGCGGTGATTTCTTGGGGTTTGCTATATTGGGTTGTCTTGGTTATCAATGTTTAACTTAATATCTTGGAATGTTAACGGTCTTGGGGATCCGGATAAACGGTCGAAGTTGAAAAAGCTCGTGAAGAAATGGAAACCTACGATTCTTATTATTCAAGAAACCAAGCTTAGTATTTGCTCCGATCTTATTGTGCGTCAATGTTGGGGTACGTCGTCTTGTAAAAGGATTGCTTTAAACTCTTGTGGAAGATCCGGTGGTATATTGATTATATGGAATTCGGATTTGATTGAAGTGGATGACTTTCTTGAAGGTATTTTCACGATAAGTATATCTTGTCGTAATTTGGAAGATAACTTTCGTTGGGTGCTTACCGGAGTTTACGGTCCTTGTAATGCTCAAGAAAAAAAAAGATTTCGTATGGAGTTGGTTACATTGCGTGGTTATTGGGATGGTTTGCCATGGTGTATCGGGGGTGATTTCAATGAAATAAGAGCTATGGAGGAAAGAAAGGGATGTCGTAGAGTTTCAAACTCAATGCAAGCTTTTGATGATCTTTGCAACGATCTCGATCTCATAGACTTGCCAATTTTCGGTGCCAAGTATACTTGGAGTAGACCACCAAATAAGAAGAGCAAAATAGATCGTTTTTTATTTACTTCGGATTGGGAGGAGCACTTTCCAAATCTTGTCTTGAAACGGCATGCAAGACCTTTTTCGGATCACTTCCCTATTGAGTTATGTTCTCTTGTAACGGATTGGGGAGCATGTCCCTTTCGGTTCCAACTAGCATGGCTTGAAAGAACTAACATAATTGCTTTAATGAAAGAATGGTGGGACTCTTTTCATTTTGTAGGTACCATGAGCGCATGTTTTTCTAAGAAGCTAAATGCTTTGAAAGAAAAATTGAAGGTGTGGAACAAAGATACCTTTAGGTAGTATTGATCAAGCTTTCGATTCGGCTCTCGACAAGATTAAAGAATTGGTGATATTGATGATGAGAGGGATCTCACCGAGGAAGAAGAAGACTTACTTGTGTCGGCTAAAGTTGATTTTGAAGTGGCTCATAGGCGCAAAGAAATTTTGTTGCGGCAAAAATCAAGAGTCAAAGGGATTCGTGATGGTGATAGAAATACCAAGAATTTTCACCGTGTGTTAAAGGGTCATAGAGCCATAAACAACATTAATAATCTTCGAATCAATGGTAGATGGACCGGGAATAAAGACGAGATCAAAGAAGGAATTGCAAATCACTTTGAGGAAGCTTTCAAGGAAGAGTCAAATGATAGACCAAGAATTAAAGATATGTGCCTAAAGAAAATCGACGAAGATGCTAGAATTTGGTTGGAGAGGCCGTTTAGTGAAGATGAAGTAAAAAAAGCAATTCATGATTTGGGTATAGATAGAGCTCCGGGTCCGGATGGGTTTCCTATGAAATTTTATATTGTCGCTTGGGACTTCCTTAAAGATGATTTGTTGAAGGTGTTCAAGGAATTCCACGATCATAATATTCTTGATGTCTCTTTAAAGAACAACTTTATTGCTCTCATTCCAAAGAAGGTTGGTATTGAGGAGGTCAAGGACTTTCGTCCTATTAGTCTTATAGGAAGTGTTTACAAGATCATCTCCAAAGTTCTAGCGGAGCGACTAAAGGTATATCTCCCTATTTTAATTTCGCCAACTCAATCTAGCTTTATAAAAGGTCGTCAAATCCTAGATGGAGTATTGATAGCTAATGAATGTGTGGACTCTAGGCTCCGACAAAAAAATCCGGGGTTGGTGTGCAAGTTAGACTTTGAGAAGGCGTTTGATAATGTGAATTGGAGTTTTTTAAATGAAGTTTTGTATAAAATGGGGTTTGGGGGTGTTTGGCGAGCATGGATTCGAAATTGCTTATCTTATTCAAAATTTTCGGTTCTTGTGAATGGCTCGGCTCACGGGTTTTTAGTAGTAGTAAGGGACTTCGTCAAGGTGATCCTCTTTCACCATTTCTTTTTACCATCGTCGGAGAAGTGTTGAGTCATATGTTGAGTAAGGCACAAGAAGTTGGTAAAATTTCGGGTTTCTCGGTGAAAACGGGGGAATCAAAGTTAATCACCTTCAATTTGCCGATGATACCATTGTTTTTCTTGATGCGAAGCATGAGCAAGTGGATGCTCTCCGATATTTGCTCTTATGTTTTGAGCTCACGTCGGGTTTGAAGATTAATTTCTCGAAAAGTTGTTTGTTCGGAGTTGCTCTTAATGAAGATATTGATGGATTTGCGAGTATGTTAGGGTGTAAAAGATCAAATTTCCCAAGTATTTACCTTGATCTTCCTTTGGGTGATAAAGTTAGTGGTTCTCATAAGTGGGAGAAGATATTGGAATCTTGTGCTTCTAGGCTTTCTTCTTGGAAAGGGCGGTCAATATCAAGAGGAGGTAAGTTGTCTCTTATAAAAAGTGTTTTGGCTAGCTTGCCCATTTATTACCTTTCGGTTTTTCTTGCTCCATGCTCCATAACAAATAAACTTGATAGAATAGTAAGAAATTTCTTATGGGATGATGACTCAAATAAGAAAAGGATTCATAATATTCGGTGGTCCACGGTTTTGAAGTCTAAAAAAAGTGGGGGTCTTGGAATTCGAAAGTCTAAACATATGAATTCGGCTCTCCTCAAAAAATGGTGGTGGAGATTCGGAACGGAAAAAGATGCTTTGGAGGAAAATAATTGCGGAAAAATTTGGTGAAATTTCAACGGGGTGGGAAACTCTTCGTCCTAAAGGGCCAAAAGGTTGTAGTTTGTGGCACAATATTTACAATGAGCTTGAAGACTTTAATAAACATGTAAGATTCAAGGTTGGTGCGGGGAAAGAAACTAGATTTTGGGAAGATTTATGGATCGGTGATGGTGTGCTTTGTAATAAATTTCCTTTAGCTTATGAAGCTTCAAGAACCAAAGGGTGTGTAGTGGCTCGGTTGTACGAAAGATCTAGTGACGGAATCAAATGGATGTTTATGTCACGTGAAAGATATTCTCAAGCTATAATGAGGGAGGTTGCTTCCATAAAGTCATCACTTGAATCTTTTAATATACAAGAAGGAGTTATAGACTCTAGATTATGGATGGTTGGGGATAATAATAAGTTGGAGGCATACTCGGTAAAGAATGGAGTAATTTCTCTTAGTGAAACGGATGCGATGGATTTCCCAAGCGATATTATTTGGAGTCGGTTATATCCTTATAAAGTTAATTTCTTTCTTTGGCTTCTCTCTCATGAAAAGTTGATGACGACCGATAAACTTGTTCGAAGGGGAATGGATGTGGATAGGACATGTAGTTTTTGTCAAGAAGAAGATGAAACAAGCTCTCATTTGTTTTATGAGTGTTGGAGAATTAAAAGAATTTGGACTTATTTTGTTGAAGGATGTGATTTCCGTTGGAGCTACAATGATCATATTGCCACAACAATTCAAAGTTGGAATCATGATTGGGGTGATAAGCGGCTTAACCGTATATGGAACAATCTTCCGGCCGCAATATGGTGGTGCATTTGGAAGGAAAGAAATGAAAGGATCTTCAACAACAAAAGGAAAAATTTAGCAAGTATAATTAGAGATGTCAAGATTCAAGCTTTCTTTTGGGCGGAATCAAACACCAAAATGCTAGGATTAACGGCTAATATGGTAGTTTGTTTGTGGGATTCGTATTTCTACTGTACCCTTTGAGAGGGCCTAAAGGGGCAATCTTGTACGCTCTCCTTTTTTCCTTCCGCGATCGTTTTTCTCCTTTTTCTTTTTTGGGTAACCGATTCCCAAATTGGTTTCCTTTTTTTTGTTTCGGTTGTTTTATTGGGTTGAGGTACCCCTCTTAAGTACCTCTTTTTCAATGAAATTTTCCATTGACCGATCAAAAAAAAAAAAAAAAATATTTATTCATTTAGACAATATTTTCTTAATTAAGAAGTTAAATTGTATAAGAGAAGATGTACAAATGTAAGATTTGGTTCGAAACTGTTTCCGCCATTGTAAGATTTGGTTCGAAAATATAGATGATCCAAAATTAGAAAATGGTCAATTAGAAGCAGATATCTAAGGATTAATTTGTGTCATTTTTGATTTACGTTATAGAAATATAATGGACGTCGAACATGTTTTATCGAGGTTTGACTGTAATTTGGTAAGAAGGTATATCACTACAAGAGGAATATAGAAAGAATATTTATTCATGTGCTTTCAGCCTGTGGACACAATTCATCCACATCATCGCCCTTTATTTATTACATGACTCAACAACACAACAGTCTTCAACTACTTCCCCAACCAAATTTTCTTACACTTCCATGTACCAAACACAAACAACTGTTACACTTTCCGTCCACCTTTCAAATGTTGAAAGATTTCAACTCAAACGATGCATAGTGTAAAACACTAGAATTGCTTTCGGGGACACAAAAAATAATTCTAGACTGACCATGGAAATTCCGTGGGGATATCCAAAGGTCAAAAGTTAAAAACTGAGCGCCTCATGCGGATAACTTTTTGTATGAGATTTACGCTATTTGCATGTCTAAAAGTGTTTATACGTGATTTCTCCGGTTAAATATAGCAACATAGCGGCAGAAATGCATGTGTTGATCAAATGCATGACGTCACTTGATTAGGACGAGAAAGAATTTCCGATCAAACAATAATAATAACATTCTTTCCCATGATTTATAAACACAAAATTGGTTAAAAAGACCAAAATTAACAAATCCTAGGTGAAAAAGACATCTAGATTTTGATACTGTTTAAATTGACAAAATACAAAAATAGCCCGGATGTAAAGGTTTCATCCTACCCATTTTCAAATACTTTTTCTTTTTTAATTTATATCGGGATGCATCCATTTCATCCTTGCTATTTTTTAAGTTTAAGTCGGGATGAATCCAGTTTCATCCTTGCTATTTTTTTTGTCCATTTCACCCATACTAATTTTTACTCGTCCATTTGAACCAAGTTTTAAAAATATTTGGACAAATGACCCATTTTCCGATTTATAAAGGGGATACCAGTTTTGGCGGGGGTGATACCAATTTAACGATCCAATGGCCAGGATCTGCTAAAATTTGTTTGTCCTTTATGCTATGCTATGGTATCAGCCCGGCAAAACTGGTATTCCCCTTTATAAATCTTGTTCTTTCCAAGTTCAACTGAATGTTTACTTACAAGTATCTACATAAAGTTAGGTCCCCTCTAGTAGTACTACTACCACTTAATCAAATCATAGTTATAAAAAGGTATGATGTTTATGTCCATGATAGCCAGGGCTATCATACGGACGACATTGAACGGGGGCCATCATCTGGCAGTGGGGAAGCTACGGATGGGGTTTTCCAGTGGACGGCCAGAAACTTCGGGCAATATTAAGTGGGTGGGCTGTCGGTCAATAGAACTGGGGGTGTCGGTAATGCCGAATATATTTTTTACAGCAATTGTTTTATCTTCTTCCATCGAACTGAATTACTGCTGATAATTAAAAAAAAAATTAACTTGTTCTTCGTCTCTCGATTATTCTCTAAAATACCCGAGTAAGATTATTGCAGTTTAGGCACAATTACAGTTTTTTAGTTCAGCAAATTCTAGGGTTTTTTAGAATAGTTTTCATAAAGATTATATTGATTAAACATCAAGATTATATTTTTCTTTTGCAGTGGGTGATCGTAAAAGAACCATGAGGTAATTGATTATGTTTCACCTATATTATGAATCAGGTAATTTCTATTTAGGTTTAGTTCCGTTGTTAATTCCATCTATCAGAGGCTAATTATCAGTTGATAGAAATTATGATTTATTTTATAAATTAAGGTTAATTGGTTTTGAAAGTTAGGGATCATTAGTTGATCGTAATGCTTTTGTTCGTGCTATTTCACAGACGGGTTTAATTTCTTTTGTGAATTGGTTGTTCAATTTTGTAAGAAGGCTTCATTATAGTCTAAATCTATGACGCTATGGAACATAGACTATATAATTTCGATAGTATATCCATGTGTGTATGAACTTTTCTGTCTTTATGTCGTGGTAGTGTACTGCAGCTTGCAGGGATACTCTTCTTTGTTCCAACTTATATATCTCTATGTTTTAGAGTGTTCATGTACCCAAGCAACAATTATGGTAGTGATCCACTCTTCTTTGGTTGGAGCTGTGAATCATCATCTGTTTTGGTGCTCTTTAATTGATTGTTTTTCGTTTTCGTTTTATATCCTGAATTCCATATGAGTAAATTTGGTTGCAATCCTCATATGGGTAAATTGGTGTTGTAGAAAGGAGGAACAATTACGGCGGTTTAATAATTCTGTTCATTAATTTTATAACTAGGTGAGAACGAAAAACGCCTATACTGGAGAGAAACCCAAAATATAGAGAATTTTATGACGTGAATCATTCTTTCTATTGATTTTTCTGGTTGCAATCTTCATCACTGATATCTAATGTGCGATTTTGAGTTTTAATCTTCCCCGAATATACATAAAAAGTTTGACAATTGATCTCTTACCTGGCATGTTCATTCTTTGGTGTTATTCTTTAGGGTCCACCAGTACAAGAGCAGAGGTGTAGCACATTTTATACGTACATAAATTCTTCGGAAAGGGAGAACGTAAGGGAGAGTGTGCATGGAGGTGGAATTACAATTTTCAGAGGGTATCTACCTGCTTAGGAATTGTTTAGAGGTTTGTATATATAATGTGTCTTAACTTTCCATTTTTTTATAATATGGTCATTCACTTTATTTCACATCGATATTGTCATTCACTTTATTTCATCCACAAACAATACTAAAGTTAATTCTAAACATATGTTTTAGTGTACAAATCGACGTATCTTCACTCCTTCCACTATGGGATACGTCATATTCATATTCCTCTGGGCATTTTTGCAGAACAACTGATCGATCCAGCTTACTATGAACTCCTGCAACATTTATGTGTTTTCGCCTTTTTTTGCATTCATCCATTTGAAACGGAAGGTGAGACCTCTCCTTGAAAATGAATTTGGATTGTGTTGATTTCACGTCTATTCCTATATATATCATTCAACAAGAATATTGTTTTCATGTCTACTCTATATATATCATGCAACAAAGATATGGTTCAAATCCTAACGTGTTGAAATCTGAGTATTTAAACTGTTAAATAATGATGAAATAATCGAAGTTTGTTAAATTACAATATAGTAATATACCGATCTAATAAGTTAGGCATCTTATTTGAGTTGATTAAATATTAGATTGTTTGAAACGAAAAATGAAATGTTTTTCCCAAACTTTGAAAATGGTTAATCTTGAAAGTTGACAATAAAATGATATCTTTTCATATTTTTTATTGGCAAGTCATTTTCACAGATTTGATGTGTATTATGCAGAGGGCTATGCTTGCTATTGAGTTTGAAATTAATACATGGTTTGTTTTTCTTGCACTAATGAAAGACGAAGATTTTTCCAGTCTTGGTCATTTACCAAGAGAAATTAACGCATTTTATTGTATAACCAACTACATACTTATGCAAGTCCATAAAGTTTGTTGTTTCGTTGGACTAATGTAATATTCGTCAATGAAAATTACAATTAGGTTCTCGTATTATGTGTATAATACAGGTTTTATGTTAATAATGTTTGAAGTAACTTCATGTTACAAGTATTTTCTTGATTGGGATTTTTTATCCAAGTAATTTTGTTGGTCTCGATGTTCTTCTCATTTGATACTTCACATAATTCCAGGGGCGATCATATCCCGCAACATGGAGGCGAAGTGTAGGAAATATAATTGGAGACAATAGGTGGAGATAATCCTTCATGGATCTAGTTTGCAAACTGTTCTATAATGATTCAGGTCCGGGAACCTTGTTTGCGTACCCAGTATGAAAACGGTTTTACTTGTAAAGGTACGGGAACCTTATTTGCGTACCTAGTATGCAAACAGTTCTACTCGAGTTGGGTCCGGACGACCGGTCAGTCGCATTACAGTATGTGAACGCATTTAGATGTGCCAAGGTCCTGAGTCATTGTTCGCGCACCTGTTTTGCGAACACAGTGGTTGAAGTTCTAAAATCAATTATGTATGATTTTCATACTCATGAACAAATACATTTATGAGTTAATTAAGGAATGCAATCTTCGCAAATCGTGGCTTAATGTTCATGAATTGATTCTTATATAAGTACTTTGTACGATTAAGAATCAATCTGATTTTGATTCAATTGGTTTATATATATATATATATATTTCTATGAGACAGTGAACAATTGAACAACTCTATTGAAACATGATTAAATTCATTTGATTATCTTTCATGATTGATTGATCATCATATTTGATCTAGAAGTGTTAGATGAATATGGTTAAGACAAAAGTGTTCATATGGCTAACTTCGGTTAACTATTATTGAGTCAACTCAATATACACATTTAGGAACGGTTACCCATATATAAATGAAGGTATATTTCATTTGTGTGTGACAAGCTAAGACCATCTATAATGGTGGAGAGATATTTCTTTAGTTTTAAGCAAACTCAGCTTGAATCTAAAATCAGGTTTTCATCTAACCCGATCGGGTGGGAGTACTCACTCACTTCTCACCCGATCGGCAATTAATATCACTCTCTCATAGAAACCATAGAAACGTCTTCAATCTTCGGTCTTCGGTCTTCAACTGTTGATGATGAACTTCTGAACTTTACAAAAACTTGATTTTTTTTTTTTTTTTTTTTTTTTTGTTTTACATGAAATGAAAATAATAATACAACACAATTTTTATTTTTATTTTATTTTTATTTTATTTATTTTTAAGTTACAATAAAACGATAAAACTCAATTTTTCACAAACTTCATTAATTCTCATTCTATTTTCTTTTTTTTTTTTTGTTGCATATAAACCTTGGACTATCTCAACTTTTCTTTCAATATTCGATTCTCATCTCAGGTTGTCGACGATGATGTGTTTCTATGGGTCTTGCTGATTGAGAGAGAGAGTGATGCTAACTACAAATCGGTATTTAGAAGGAGTTTTCATCTTTAGACGTCACCCTCATGATTGACGGAATTAGCACTCAAGAGATCAAAAGTAGTCTTTGAAAGTGGTGCGAAGTTGGGTAGCTCACCATTCCTACCCGGAATTGACGTACGGTGACACACACTCTAAAAGCTTTTCTAGAAAGTCACAAAGAGTGAAGGTCGGTACCTCGCTTGATGTAAAATGGGTAGTCTCCACTATGGTTGATCACAATTCTACTACCGAATATCTAAACAGCACCTAATTCGCCCTCCCGGTATGGTTAAATCCAACTTTAACGCTCTAATCAACTAAGAAACCCGATTGTGTTCTCCTAGGTACTTCCAACCTCGTTATTTCGGTCAGATTCTCTATGTAAACATAGCTAGAAGCATGCTAGTGACTCTAAAATCTCTAAAAGTTGGTGGTTTTTATTTGCAAAAAGTTTTTGAATTTTTTTTTTTTTTTTTTTTTTTTTTTTTTTTTTTTTATCAAGTGAAAATAAAAGATTAAAAAGACTAAAAACTCTAAATGCAAATGCACCCCCAAACCTAAATCAAACATTGTCCTCAATGTGTCTACATATAGAAAAAAATTTAAACAGTCACATACCAAGAGAACTATGCTGATAAGAGAAAAGGGAAGAGATTACCTAGGTATGTCGGCGGGAGCAAGGTTGAGCTTCGTTAATCAAGGAAAAATCCAACATTCTCAGTGGTGATCATATCGGATTAGCATAATATATGTGCACGAAGACTCAACCGAATTAAGAAAAGAAAATTTAACAAGTCCTACTGGATTATATACAAAAATTCACCATAAACTAACAATCTAAAGAGTTGAGGATCAACCCAATAGAAAATATATACAAACATCAACAATCTTACACAATTATAATATGAGAGTGTAAGTAAGACTGTAGATGTGAAGGAGTTTCCCCCAAACCTAAACTTGGGAACGGGTGCGTTTGAAAGCACAAAGTCTTGCAATTTTAAAGGTACATCATGCAAAAGGTCTAACTCAAAATGAGTTTTACTAATAACAGGCAGATATACACATTCCAACTGTGGCTCTTTAAAAGTGTTATACTTTGATGCAAAATAGTCCAAGAGAACTTGGGAAGCACAAAGTTCTAGGCCTAAGTTAGGCATTTTTAGAAAAGTTGGTTTTGCAATTTTGTGACAAACAACACCTAGGTTTGGTGAAGGAGTTTCAATTTGTGACTCAGGAGAGAGGTTAGGTACATCTACGTTATTTTCATGTATCAAATCATTTGCACCGTCACACTCTTTCCTAAGGTCAGGAGTGGGTAAATCATGGTCATTTTCACAGGGAAATTCCACAGGTTCCACATCAACATCACATGCATGAATATCAGAAGAAGCATCATTCATAGGGTTCACAGAAGAGACGCCTAACGTCTCTGAACCAAAAGATTCTACTACATTTTCAAAATACACATGCTCTTCATATTCATCATCATCATCATCATAGCACAAATGCATTTCCTTAACATTCATTTCATCTCGAAGTTCCTCCCTTTCCTCATTTAGTGCATCACGATTTGATTCAATTTGAGTTCTAAGCTCGCAAACCTTTGGTCAGTTGACTTTTGATATTGCTCAAGGTTTTGCTCAAGGTTTTGACTAAATTCAAGAAGTTCATTATGTTGTTCAATGAAAGGAGAGTTTTCGCTAGTGGGTATGCATTCCTCATATGGATATTCAATGTATGCTTGTGCATGAGGTTCACTAGAGAAGGGAAGTTCAAACATGTTGCTATGTGGATGGTCATGCATTGCATTCATTTCAAGCCTAGTATTTAGCTCCATGAGTGTATCCATTGTTGATTGCAAACTAGGAGTTGGGGGAGTATAAAATTGTTCGTCTCCCCACTGTGGTGAATGATGCATGTGTGCAGGTTGATTATGGTCCCAATAGTCACTTCTAGACACTTCGTATATTGGATTATCATGGTTTTCCCTAGACTGTCTAAAAGCATGCAAAATATAACAGTATTCAGCAGGGTGGTCTAAGCCACCACATAAGGTGCAAGCATGCATTTCATAATGATCTAAAAGTGATGACTGGGTATGAGGAGAGTGTTCATTCTCAACCTGTGATGGATGATACATGTGCTCATAGTGATTAGGGTATGTGAGGTCAGGGCCCTGAGAGGGCGCATAAAATTCCCTAAAGTCACTATGGTATGTGGGGGGTTCATCCTGTGAAGCGTGCCCGTAAGCACGTTCTCTAAGGGATTTGTTTCCATCCCCAGATGCAGACCAAAACCCGACATGATTTAATAACTCAAATTGAACTCAAAGTTTAGTTTGGTTTATTGGGATTTGGTTTCAATGGGATTCATTTTGGTTTTTTTTTGGGTAGCTTTGGTTTATTTGGGAATGTTTGGTTTACATGGGAAACCCAGGTTGCTTTGGTTTGTTTGGGATTTGCTGTTTGAAGCCCAGGAATTGTGAAACTACACAGCCCAGAAGTAGAGCCCAGATGCACAGTAAAGCTTGGCAGCCCACGTTGGGTTGAGTTGGGCTTGGTTTGGTGTAAGCCCAAGTCGTGTGGGCTTAGTTAGCCCAGCTGATGTTCAGCTCAACAGATATGGGTTTAGTCTAGATGAGCTGGCCCAGCTTGATTCACGGCCCAGATTAATGTACAGCCCAGAATTTGGGCTTCAATGTGGTTTTGTTTTTTGGGGTTAGGCTTGGGTTTACAGACTAGGTTGTTTGCACACAAAGACAAAGGGGTGTACAACAACAAAAAAAAAAAAGAAACAACAATTTGCACAGGCTATGATGATGGCAGCAAGGTTTCTAGCTTGCCAGGGTTCAGCCAACTAGGCTATGGGATTGTGGCTTACAGCTTGCGGCTTCAGGGGCCAGCAAGGTAGAGGTCACTGCTGCTACAGGGTTGTTGTGCACAGGGCTTGCAGATGCAGTTTTCGCATAAATGGCAATGACAGTGAGATTGGCATATTAAAGCTCACTCAAGGTTTCACACAGGCCAGGTCTGAGTGCAGCTTTCAACACAGCTCAAGATGCGCAGAGCAGGTTGTACTCAGCACCAGTTTGCACAGATTAAGCACAAAACAGGGTAGATAGCTCAAAAATTTCAGGCTTAAAAGCACATGCTATGCTCGAGGTTGGCTCAAAAATCACACAAACTTGCAGCTAATCAGCACAGGTATACACACATTGCAGTTCAGGGTTAACAGCTAACAAGGTGCAGGGTAGTAACTCAAAAAGCACGTTGATACGGGATTCACAACAGTCTTTGATTCACTTAGTTGGTTTCAACTCACTCTAGCATGCATAATGGTGCTTGCTGCTCAAGCTCACAAGCCACAAGATAGCAATACACAGGGGCTGTCGCAGTTTGGTTCAACAGGCTCAACAAGCTAGTTGACAGGTCTGTCAGCAGGGTTTTGGCACAAGTTTACAGGGTACACAGATGCGCAACCAAACTCATGCAACTCTGTTGTAGAGGCTAGCCTAACATGGGTTACATGCATTCCAGGTTTCTGGTCACACAAGGCAATACAAATTGGCTATCAGTTCAAGGCAATACAAGCTCAAGGTACACAAGTGCACATTCACGGACTCGGGGTTTACACGGGGTTGTGGACTCGAGACCCAAAAGTAAAACAACGCCGGGCAGAAAGCACAAGACAAGTTATCGGGGCTAGGTGTTCGAGGTTTTTGCTCACGGGGCTGGACGGTGTAGATCATGCACGAGGATTTGCAAGGCAAAGCAAGTGCGGAGTTACAAGATGCACGAGGATCAGCGGGGTTCGGGGCGAGGCAAGCTAAGCTTGCACCTTACACACACCACAAGACAAGCCAAGATTCACAAATGCACGGTTTTGGCTAACCTTACGTCTTTGAGTTTTTCCCTTGCCTTCCTTCCCTTGGTTTGCACAATGAACATCCCAAGCACGACCCCAAAGACTGTTGGCTCAACAAGGAGATTAGTTCTCGAGCTTCACGGTCAAAGCAACAGAGCAATAAAGCTACGGCAGAGTTGAGCTATGCCCGAGCCGAAAAACCAAGCCACGGAAAAATAATAAAGAAAGTGCAGCTAGCAAAGCTAACAAAGTAACAGCCAAGTTATACTAGAATTCCTAAGTTACAGAAGCAGTTTATAAGAAAAATAAACTAAGTTACAACAAGACTAAAACAACAATGAAAGACTAAGATAACAAAAGCTACAGCTAAGACAAGTTCTGACTAGAAATAGCAATGCGGAGAGAGAATATATACAAGGTTGGAAATCAGTGAAGCAAGGCCAATAGTCAACAGGGCACGCGCCAAGTCCCCGGCAACGGCGCCAAAAACTTGGTAGGCCTCTAAAGGTGTTTATATTTATGACCTACATGTTATAATCCGCAAGTGCACGGCGTCTATCGGAGACGCGGCAAGTACGGGTCGATCCCACAAGGACTTGTGGTGCTCTAGTGATCTAAGGCTTCTTCTTCAACTGAATTCCAAGTGACATTGTAACAAACAGGTGGTAACATAGATGTTTTGCCGAGATCATTTGAATAGTGAAATGTAAAGATCCTAAGCTAAGGTATAAACAATGATAAAAGAATGCTAAGGTATGCAAATCCACCTCTAACTCCTATTGTATGATTAACTAAGTTAAGGATCTTGTTGTCCTGTGAATGATAAGGGCAGGGTGTCAATTCCACCACCTATCTCTCCCTGTAATGCTTCAAAGAACGCCTTAAAGTGTCGACCCGCAGCACTAGTTGTCTAATTAAGTACAACTAGTCAAGGGAATCAAACATTTGGTCTAAAAATTGAGTTGCAAAGACACTCAAAGTAGTTATAACCTAACTACAATGGATACGGGGCATCCATTGTGAGAGAAAAACCTTGGGCACTATGATTGAAGACAAGTTTATAGTTTAAGCATGCAAGAATACTTCACATATAATTAACATCACAACATGGAAATTAGGGTTTCAATGAAACCCAGCAAATTAAACTAAAGCAAATAACGTAAATTAAATCTAATTGACAAAGATTGGCTAATCCAGTAAACCCTAACAAACTCGTTCACTTCTATTTATACCAACACAAACCCCAAACCCTAGTTCTTGATAAAACATCAATTAAAAATGAAATAAACTCTCACCTCTTCTCTCGACTCGCGTGATGGCTCTACTCAATCATCTCGACTTCTCGAATCGAACATGCGGGGGTGGTTGGTGATGAAACCTAACCCTATTTATCTTTAACCTAGCTTCTAGGTTGAATAGAAGCTATGAAATAGATAAATCGGAGAGAGAGTGGTGATGGAGTAGGGGCTGATTGCGACGAAGGAGATGGAGGTGATGATGTCTCTCGTCGGCGTGGGAAGAAGGAAGGTGAAGACATGGGTTTTGCAGAGGGGGGTGGTCGAGAGAGGAAAGAGAAGATGGAAGGGGAAATGGGATTGCTCGACTAGGGTATAGGGTGTTGGATGCTTCGGTGTTGAGCAGGTACAGCAACAGACGATGGGACAAAGCCGAGCGAGCGTTGGATGAGGCGGCTCGCGATCCGAACACTGAGAGAGGTAGCCGGTTTTGATGTGATCTGGTGTAGCACGGAACAGCGATCTTCGATGCACGTGGAAGAAGCGACCGTGGGATGCAATCGGAGAAGATCTCAACGGCTCGGGATGAGCGGGTTCGGATCGGGTCGTGGGTAGCTCTAGCCCATGTTTTCCTTGTTGGGTTGCGACCGATTCGCACGCGGGCTTTGCCTTCGCTGCTCCATAGACGCTTGACTCCAATTCTTCACTCTTTGGGCTCCTCGGTTTCTTCGAGCTTTATTTATTACCTAAAAACACAAAATTAATTAATACAAATATTTATTCTTGAAAACAAAGAAAACACGAATGGGATAATATCTCGATTTCTAAGCGCAAAAGATGAGTAAAATGCCAATAAAAAGGTGTATAAATATGCAATATTTGGCACTCATCAAATACCCCCAAACCTGAATTTTACTTGTCCTCAAGTAAAACAAAAATAAGAAATCCTAACTATACCACTGTCGTAGGTCTCTCGAATGCATTTAGCGTATGCACTAAGCCTTTAAACCCCTAGGTGTCCCTAGTGGACGAGTTGTAGTCTCGTGAGGGTTTACAAGAGGTGTACCCACAAAACCTTCTCCAACTTCCAGAGTGTAAAAGAGTCTCAAGCCTCCAAGAAGCTATGAGGACATAGAGTTTCGCATACTAGTAATGAAGTTAGAACTATCGAAGAACGCATTCTCATCCTTAAGTGCCGAGCGAGAAGTAACCATACCATATGAAAGAATTCGGATTCGATTGTGATCATAAGCCTCGACTTCTGCCTCACCATTAGGATTTTATGATAATTGCACTCAAAAAGATCGCTTTTTTAGTCTCTCATGTGTGCAGGCAGGAATAAAGAGAGAAATCCTGCACACGTTGTAGGTAAGAAGGATAACCTTCCGAAATAAAATGCGGAGACTCCACGAAATGTGGACAAAAAGAATCTTTTTCGATGATCTCTAAGAAAGGAAATCAACCATTAGCAAGGGTGGGAGTACTCACTCACTTCTCACCCGATCGGCAATTAATATCACTCTCTCATAGAAACCATAGAAACGTCTTCAATCTTCGGTCTTCGGTCTTCAACTGTTGATGATGAACTTGAACTTTACAAAAACTTGATTTTTTTTTTTTTTTTTTTTTTTTTTTAAGTTACAATAAAACGATAAACTCAATTTTTCACAAACTTCATTAATTCTCATCCTATTTTCTTTTTTTTTTTTTGTTGCATATAAACCTTGGACTATCTCAACTTTTCTTTCAATATTCGATTCTTCTCCAGGTTCTTGACGATGATGTGTTTCTATGGGTCTTCTTGATTGAGAGAGAGAGTGATGCTAACTACAAATCGGTATTTAGAAGGAGTTTTCATCTTTAGACGTCACCCTCATGATTGACGGAATTAGCACTCAAGAGATCAAAAGTAGTGCTGAAAGTGGTGCGAAGTTGGGTAGCTCACCATTCCTACCCGGAATTGACGTACGGTGACACACACTCTAAAAGCTTTTCTAGAAAGTCACAAAGAGTGAAGGTCGGTACTTCGCTTGATGTAAAATGGGTAGTCTCCACTATGGTTGATCACAATTCTACTACCGAATATCTAAACAGCACCTAATTCGCCCTCCGGTATGGTTAAATCCAACTTTAACGCTCTAATCAACTAAGAAACCCGATTGTGTTCTCCGGTACTTCCAATTCTGTTATTTCGGTCAGATTCTCTATGTAAACATAGCTAGAAGCATGCTAGTGACTCTAAAATCTCTAAAAGTTGGAGGTTTTTATTTGCAAAAAGTTTTTTAATTTTTTTTTTTTTTTTTTTTTTTTTTTTTTTTTTTTTTTTTTATCAAGTGAAAATAAAAGATTAAAAAGACTAAAAACTCTAAATGCAAATGCACCCCCAAACCTAAATCAAACATTGTCCTCAATGTGTCTACATATAGAAAAAATTTAAACAGGTCACATACCAAGAGAACTATCTTTGATAAAGAAAAAGGGAAGAGATTACTGGGGTATGTCGGCGGGAGCAAGGTTGAGCTTCGTTAATCAAGGCAAAATCCAACATTCTCGGTGGTGATCATATCGGATTAGCATAATATATGTGCACGAAGACTCAACCGAATTAAGAAAAGAAAATTTAACAAGTCCTACTTGGATTATATACAAAAATTCACCATAAACTAACAATCTAAAGAGTTGAGGATCAACCCAATAGAAAATATATACAAACATCAACAATCTTACACAATTATAATATGAGAGTGTAAGTAAGACTGTAGATGTGAAGGAGTTTCCCCAAACCTAAACTTGGGAACGCAGTGCGTTTGAAAGCACAAAGTCTTGCAATTTTAAAGGTACATCATGCAAAAGGTCTAACTCAAAATGAGTTTTACTAATAATGATGAGATATACACATTCCAACTGTGGCTCTTTAAAAGTGTTATACTTTGATGCAAAATAGTCCAAGAGAACTTGGGAAGCACAAAGTTCTAGGCCTAAGTTAGGCATTTTTAGAAAAGTTGGTTTTGCAATTTTGTGACAAACAACACCTAGGTTTGGTGAAGGAGTTTCAATTTGTGACTCAGGAGAGAGGTTAGGTACATCTACGTTATTTTCATGTATCAAATCATTTGCACCGTCACACTCTTTCCTAAGGTCAGTGGGTAAATCATGGTCATTTTCACAGGGAAATTCCACAGGTTCCACATCAACATCACATGCATGAATATCAGAAGAAGCATCATTCATAGGGTTCACAGAAGAGACGCCTAACGTCTCTGAACCAAAAGATTCTACTACATTTTCAAAATACACATGCTCTTCATATTCATCATCATCATCATCATAGCACAAATGCATTTCCTTAACATTCATTTCATCTCGAAGTTCCTCCCTTTCCTCATTTAGTGCATCACAGATTTGATTCAATTTGAGTTCTAAGCTCGCAAACCTTTGGTCAGTTGACTTTTGATATTGCTCAAGGTTTTGCTCAAGGTTTTGACTAAATTCAAGAAGTTCATTATGTTGTTCAATGAAAGGAGAGTTTTCGCTAGTGGGTATGCATTCCTCATATGGATATTCAATGTATGCTTGTGCATGAGGTTCACTAGAGAAGGGAAGTTCAAACATGTTGCTATGTGGATGGTCATGCATTGCATTCATTTCAAGCCTAGTATTTAGCTCCATGAGTGTATCCATTGTTGATTGCAAACTAGGAGTTGGGGAGTATAAAATTGTTCGTCTCCCACTGTGGTGAATGATGCATGTGTGCGGGTTGATTATGGTCCCAATAGTCACTTCTAGACACTTCGTATATTGGATTATCATGGTTTTCCCTAGACCTGTCTAAAAGCATGCAAAATATAACAGTATTCAGCAGGGTGGTCTAAGCCACCACATAAGGTGCAAGCATGCATTTCATAATGATCTAAAAGTGATGACTGGGTATGAGGAGAGTGTTCATTCTCAACCTGTGATGGATGATACATGTGCTCATAGTGATTAGGGTATGTGAGGTCAGGGCCCTGAGAGGGCGCATAAAATTCCCTAAAGTCACTATGGTATGTGGGGGTTCATCTCGTGAAGCGTGCCCGTAAGCACGCTCTCTAAGGGATTTGTTTCCATCCCCAGATGCAGACCAAAATCCTGACATGATTTAATAACTCAAATTGAACTCAAAGTTTAGTTTGGTTTATTGGGATTTGGTTTCAATGGGATTCATTTTGGTTTTTTTGGGTAGCTTTGGTTTATTTGGGAATGTTTGGTTTACATGGGAAACCCAGGTTGCTTTGGTTTGTTTGGGATTTGCTGTTTGAAGCCCAGGAATTGTGAAACTACACAGCCCAGAATTAGAGCCCAGATGCACAGTAAAGCTTGGCAGCCCACGTTGGGTTGAGTTGGGCTTGGTTTGGTGTAAGCCCAAGTCGTGTGGGCTTAGTTAGCCCAGCTGATGTTCAGCTCAACAGATATGGGTTTAGTCTAGATGAGCTGGCCCAGCTTGATTCACGGCCCAGATTAATGTACAGCCCAGAATTTGGGCTTCAATGTGGTTTTGTTTTTGGGGTTCGGCTTGTTACTGACCTAGGTTGTTTGCACACAAAGACAAAGACAGGTGTACACAACACAAAAAAAAAAAAAAGAAACAACAATTTGCACGAGGCTATGATGATGGCAGCAAGGTTTCTAGCTTGCGAGGGTTCAACCTAACTAGGCTATGGGATTGTGGCTTACGACTTGCGGCTTGAGGGGCCAAGCAAGGTAGAGGTCCTTCTTGCTCTGAGGTTGTTGTGCACAGGGCTTGCGAGATGCGATTTTCGCATAAATGGCAATGACAGTGAGATTGGCATATTAAAGCTCACTCAAGGTTTCACACAAGGCCGTGTGCGGAGTGCAGCTTTCAACACAGCTCAAGATGCGCAGAGCAGGTTGTACTCAGCACCAGTTTGCACAGATTAAGCACAAAACAGGGTAGATAGCTCAAAAATTTCAGGCTTAAAAGCACATGCTATGCTCGAGGTTGGCTCAAAATCACACAAACTTGCTAATCAAAGACAGTATACACACATTGCGGTTCAGGGTTAACGACTAACAAGGTGCGGGGTAGTAACTCAAAAGCACGATTGATACAGGATTCACAACAGGTCTTTGATTCACTTAGTTGGTTTCAACTCACTCTAGCATGCATAATGGTGCTTGCTCGCTCAAGCTCACAAGCCACAAGATAGCAATACACAGGGGTTGTCAGATTTGGTTCAACAGCTCAACAAGCTAGTTGGGATGTGTCATCGGCAGTGGTTTTGGCACAAGTTTACGTGGTACTGATCATAACCAAACTCATGCAACTCTGTTGTAGAGGCTAGCCTAACATGGGTTACATGCATTCCAGGTTTACAGGTCACACAATGCAATACAGTTGGCTATCAGTTCAAGGCAATACAAGCTCAAGGTACACAAGTGCACATTCACAGACTCAGGGTTTACACAGGGTTGACAGACTCAGACCCAAAAAGTAAAACAACGCCGGGCAGAAAGCACAAGACAAGTTATCGGGGCTAGGTGTTCGGGTTTTTGCTCACGTGGCTGGACAGGTGTAGATCATGCACGGGGATTTGCAAGGCAAAGCAAGTGCGAGTTACAAGATGCACGAGGATCGGCGAGGTTCGAGCAGGCAAGCTAAGCTTGCACCTTACACACACCACAAGACAAGCCAAGATTCACAAATGCACAGTTTTGGCTAACCTTACGTCTTTGAGTTTTTCCTTGCCTTCCTTCCCTTGGTTTGCAATGACATCCCAAGCACCAAAGACACTGTTGGCTCAACAAGGAGATTAGTTCTCGAGCTTCACGTCAAAGCAACAGAGCAATAAAGCTACGGCAGAGTTCGAGCTATGCCCGAGTGAAAACCAAGCCACGAGAAAAATAACGAACAAAGTGCAGCTAGCAAAGCTAACAAAGTAATGACCAAGTTATACTAGAATTCATAAGTTCTGAAGCGGTTTATAAGAAAAATAAACTAAGTTACAACAAGACTAAAACAACAATGAAAGACTAAGATAACAAAAGCTACAGGCTAAGACAAGTTACTGACTAGAAATAGCAATGCGAGAGAATATATACAAGGTTGGAAATCGGTGAAGCAAGGCCAATAGTCAACAGGGCACGCGCCAAGTCCCCGGCAACGGCGCCAAAAACTTGGTAGGCCTCTAAAGGTGTTTATATTTATGACCTACATGTTATAATCCGCAAGTGCACGGCGTCTATCGGAGACGCGGCAAGTACGGGTCGATCCCACAAGGACTTGTGGTGCTCTAGTGATCTAAGGCTTCTTCTTCAACTGAATTCCAAGTGACATTGTAACAAACAGGTGGTAACATAGATGTTTTGCCGATACGGCTGAATAGTGAAATGTAAAGATCCTAAGCTAAGGTATAAACAATGATAAAAGAATGCTAAGGTATGCAAATCCACCTCTAACTCCTATTGTATGATTAACTAAGTTAAGGATCTTGTTGTCCTATGAATGATAAGGGCAGGGTGTCAATTCCACCACCTATCTCTCCCTGTAATGCTTCAAAGAACGACTTAAAGTCTTTGACCCAGAGCACTAGTTGTCTAATTAAGTACAACTAGTCAAGGGAATCAAACATTTGGTCTAAAAATTGAGTCTGCAAAGACACTCAAAGTAGTTATAACCTAACTACAATGGATACGGGGCATCCATTGTGAGAGAAAAACCTTGGGCACTATGATTGAAGACAAGTTTATAGTTTAAGCATGCAAGAATACTTCACATATAATTAACATCACAACATGGAAATTAGGGTTTCAATGAAACCCTAGCAAATTAAACTAAAGCAAATAACAGAAATTAAATCTAATTGACAGCACTGGCTAATCCAGGCGTAAACCCTAACAAACTCAGTTCACTTCTATTTATACCAACACAAACCCCAAACCCTAGTTCTTGATAAAACATCAATTAAAAATGAAATAAACTCTCACCCACTTCTCTGACTCGCGTGATGGCTCTACTCAATCATCTCGACTTGAATCGAACATGCGGGGTGGTTGGTGATGAAACCCTAACCCTATTTATCTTTAACCTAGCTTCTAGGTTGAATAGAAGCTATGAAATAGATAAATCGGAGAGAGAGTGGTGATGGAGTAGGGGCTGCGATTGCTGTGAGAAGGAGATGGAGGTGATGATGTCTCTGCATCAGGCGTGGGAAGAAGGAAGGTGAAGACATGGGTTTTGCAGAGGGGGGTGGTCGAGAGAGGAAAGAGAAGATGGAAGGGGAAATGGGATTGCTCGACTAGGGTATAGGGTGTTGGATGCTTCGGTGTTGAGCAGGTACAGCAACAGACGATGGGACAGGCCGAGCGAGCGTTGGATGAGGCGGCTGCGATCTGAACGGCTGAGAGAGGTAGCCGGTTTTGATGTGATCTGGTGTAGCACGGGAACAGCGATCTTCGATGCACGTGGAAGAAGCGACCGTAGGATGCAACTGGAGAAGATCTCAACGGCTCGGGATGAGCGGGTTCGGATCCGGGTCGTGGGTAGCTCTAGCCCATGTTTTCCTTGTTGGGTTGCGACTGATTCGCACGCGGGCTTTGGCCTTCTGCTCCATAGACGCTTGACTCCAATTCTTCACTCTTTGGGCTCTCGGTTTCTTGAGCTTTATTTATTACCTAAAAACACAAAATTAATTAATACAAATATTTATTCTTGAAAACAAAGAAAACACAGAATCTGGGATAATATCTGATTTCTAAGCGCAAAAGATGAGTAAAATGCCAATAAAAAGGTGTATAAATATGCAATATTTGGCACTCATCACTGCTCTTCGGGAGTATAAGACCGGATTATCAATTGGTTCCTGTTCGCCTTGATTTATCATAAGACGGAACAAAACTTCATAGGTACTTATGTGGGAGACAGATTTATCTATCAGAATAGACTTATCTGTGTGAGACAGATTTGTTTATAAGTCTTCGACTTTGGGTCGCAACAACTCTTAGTGAGTGCGATCAGCTAAGGTAATCAAGTGCACAGAATCCGGCGTGGTTCTAGAGGCGTAAGAACGCGACGGTACCTTAATGGTGTGAGACTTGGTTAGGGCTCAATTACATTCCAATCCGAAGTTAATTTGTAGTAGGCTAGTGTCTGTAGCGTCTTAATACAATGTGGTGTTCAAAGATGGACTAGGTACCGGGGTTTTTCTTCATTTGCAGTTTCCTCGTTAACGAAATTTCTGGTGTCTGTGTTATTTCTTTTCTGCATTATATTTGTTTATATAATTGAAATATCACAGGTTGTGTGTTGTTCAATTAATTGGTAAGTCTGACCTTGTCTGTTGGATATAAATTGATATTGACACTTGGACATTGGTCTCTGGTACCGTCCAAGTTATTTCTCACATCAATCAGGCTCATAGATTTCTATCTGTTTGATTTGCTGATTGTATTGAGAAATAGAGAGAAAGCTCTTTGGTATCTTTCTTGATTGAGCTCTCTTTTAAGTTGGTGCTCCCGGAATTATATTGGAGTTTAGTCCATACAGATTGTCGAACGAATTATTGGGTGTGGTTATTATACCTCGCTTTTTCACATAGATGTAACTGGGTTTTTAGGATTTGTAAGTGTCCTTCACGGCTTATAGGAAGAACAAAAGAAGAACTAAATGAAAGAAGGTTATCTTTTGTTTTGAAACGGGGTTTTATGTGAGGGTAGTTCTGTCTGACTCATACGAAAGTGTAGAACAGGTCGTATTAGGTGAGTCGACTAAGAGTTTTCCACTCCCTTGATCCTAAAACCTCCTCCCTATAACAAAAGTGTTATTTATTTGGGCTAGTCCCTTGCTATATAACCCGCTTGGTAACAGCTCTTTGACAGCTGATTATACGTGGCATGCACAGTGGCGAGTATGTGTTTTTTCTCTTTGAACCACGTCATCTACAGTTAGGTCTCCTATACAACTTCTTTCTCTAGTTAACAATACATCACCCACAGTAACTCCATGAATCCTTTATACTTATTTTCCTTGTAGTTATTTTTTTTTCCCTTTTCTTTTTTTCGTTGGGTGTCTTCAAACCCTAAATATATCGATACTTTCTCTGATTGATCTAGAGTTTTGAAAATATTTGGGTAACATTTCTTTCTCCTTGATATTATGGGTGTTTACTCGATGAAGAAGACACCATGAAAGCTATCAGCCTGTCATCCTTTTTAATGCTTACGATGTGATGTGTCAACCAACTGTTTTTAATCTGTATTGAGTATGTGTTAGAGATTCGAACGGGATTGAAATTATAAACCTAGGTCAAGTATATCACTGTTGTGGTTGGAAGTTTAGAAAAACTGTACAGTATAATTTTGATAAATAGAAAAATTGGGTTATAGAAAGTTTTGAAAATTTAATAGATTGATTGAATTATAGAGAAAATCAGAGATCAATATTTTTTTGATCATCACATTAAATCTAAATTAATTTACTACTAGTATTATCTACCTTCACAAATTTGGGATAGTCATGGATTCACTGAATAAAGGAGATCTGGTATCGTCAATCATAGACAAATATAGAATTAAAACATTTGGACTGATGATTTTCTTAAGAGTCAAAAGTTCACATTTTGTTGCAGGGAAAGAGTCGAAGACAACAGTTTTAGCCCTCGGATCAACTTATACATAAAGGTGATTTATCTTACAGTTTTCACTGATGACATGGAATAAGAAAACGGACACCTCATCCGACAATTGTATCCGCCACGTAGGATCAGCTGTCACATAGCTGTTATCTAGCTGGTCAAATAGCACGATTGGTAGGAAATATAATGTATACCAATTTTATATTATCGTTTATGTCGCCACCTAACAATTTTACCATAGTAATTTTGGATAAACTGCATTTTTCACTATAAATCTTCCTCCACGATAGATGAAGATATTATTCATCGCATCGTCTTTTTCAATAATAATCTCGTAGTTGAATGAAACACGTCCAACTACTTCAAATTGCTATAGTATTTTAATTTATCTGTTCATTTATTGCTACAAACGTGATAGTCATGGAGGTCCACGATCATATAAGTTGTACTTGTGTCTCCAACTTCTACATGAACAGCCTGTCTCCTTTAATATAAAACACGCGAGCGGTTGAACAATTGCAAAAATGCATGTAATAGCAAATTGAACTGTAATTTTTCAGTATGGTGGCAAAACTATGCAATGGCATAGATGTTAGCCTTCCCAAGACTAGTCGTAAAACAATTTGTTTGCTTAAGATAAGAATGCAACTTTTGACTTTCCAAGAAAAAGAAGTATATTCACATGAATTGATTTAAGTAATGTTATTTTGACTTTTGAAGGAGAAGATCATATTGCTATATCAAAAAATCTATTTGAACCTTATTACCTTTTGTCTTATTATCAATATAATATCCCACACAACATAAATAGGGTCATATATATCAAAAAACACCTTAAAACTAGAACTCCGCTTATTTAGTGGGACTAAGAAAATCAAATATTCCGCTTATATAATAGGGACGGAGGGAGTAAATGAACTACGGCAAAACCGATACTCACACAAGTTTCAATGGACTCCATCATAAGTGGCCTCCCGCTGTTCTCCGGCGGGCCCACCAAAAAAACTGTGAGACCTTTTTGGAGTGTTGTTTTTGTGTGGTTAGAACCACTGTTGCTATATTTATATAAGAAGACTGTAAGCTGAACGAATGATACACACACAGAAATCTTCCTCTTCAGCCCATTATTTTCTTGTTAAATTTGGTTACCGGTCTGCGCCATGGAGAAAGGCAAGTAATCATCACATGAAAATTTATTAATTTTTGTATACTGAAATTTAGATTTTAATTTCTTTGCCTTAACTTGTAGATTTTCTGATCTGAACCTCTCCTTAAACTGTCTTTGAATCTATTATAGATGGTAGTAGTATCAGAGCCATTCTTATTCCCGTCATTGCAGCATCTGCAATTGGAGTTGTTGCAGCGGCCGCAGGTGCAAGGCACTATTTGCAACGCCTCAATCTTCAAGATCACTCAAAAGAAGCAGAACCCAACACCATCACCCCTATACTGTTTGACGCAACAGAATCAGCTCATGGCGACGCACTAGAAGGATTTCCTCATTATGTTGGTACGTAATTACAGCATATCCATTAAAACCATGGCAAATGATTATCTGAGGAGTATATATGCAGCTAATTTCATTAATTTCATTTTGTTGCTTTGTATGTATATATGCAGCTAGACAAATTGGTTTCCCTGATCCAAGCGAATGCCCTCAACTCTGCAAGTTAGCATATGATTATCTGAGGAAAACTGACCGATGCGAAGAAAGGATATACGATTTTGTCGCGAACGAGGCCGATGCTGATGCAGTTTACATGAAACTCATTGAGGAGTTTGATAGATGTATACTTGGTTATTTTGCACATAACTGGAACCGAGCGACAACTATGATCACTCAGGTACTTTTCTCTTCTTTTCTAATGGTTGAGGGTTGTCGCGAGTACGTATGTATACCTTTTTTTCCATTAACTTTTGTGGAATTTTCATTTTCAGGTTCTAAGATTTCAATCAGATAAGCCAAAAAGAAAACTCAAAAGCCTTGTCCTGGCAGCCACCCGGTGAGATCTTCATCTTCTTTTGCATCTTTTATTAAATTAATAGTCTTAAAAGAATTTTAATGGGCAGATGTAAGAATCATATCAAAAATTTAAAATCTATAAGTTGGACTATCGAAACCCCGTTACAGCTGTGAGTTAGTAGCCTGTAACTATCATGCTTCCTTCCTTTTTACGTTCGAACTTACAGTTGACTTAAAAGTTTGACCTTGACTATTACCACAAAGGTTACCAGTTACCACCCTAGTTAGCTATTCGAATTCGGAAAACGTACGGAACGGCAAACGCACGAGTATTATACGGTTTTGTAAAATTGATTCGGTCCAAGATTCGGTCAACGGGACGTGATTCGTCGATAATTCGGAACGGCATACGTACGTGTATAATTCGATTTATAAATGTGAGTTCGGCTCGAAAATTCGGTATCTATATATACTAAATAATTTATATTTATAAGGTCATAGACCAATTTTTATGCATATGTGTGAGTTATTTAAAGAAAAAATAAAATTAATATGATGATATCAATAATATATACAACATTAGTTATCCAAGAGGACGTGGTATAGTGGTTTAGATGCTTGGTCAGTGAGTTTGAGATCTCTCTCACCTTCACCTTCAAATTTTTTCAGTCATTTTTATTTCATAAAAATTACAACAACGTCTAATATTGGGTCGTGTATGCCCGGGAGGCAGTAAACCCCAAAAAGTGGGACCTTTAAAAACGTAAAAGCTAAAGAATTTATGACGAATTAGCGGGCATATCATTCGGGATTCGGGATACGTAAAATTCGTGAACGATTCGCGAATAATCGGGAATGCCACATAATACGCGACTTGGGTTCGGAGTTGCAAACGTACGCGAATAAAACGGTAAAATTCGTGATACGGAAAAATTCGCGAATGATTCGCGAATCATTCGCGAACTTACTAACTAGGGTTACCACTATAAATTTTTAAAGAGATGTAACTTCTTCTTTTTTTTTTGTCGGTCAAAGAAATTTGGTGTTCACGAGTTTCAAACTCAGGTCACCGTTATCATAACCCAATGACTTTACCGCGATATTAGAATTCAGTTATCAAGCAATAGGGGTAGTTTAAAGATTGCTCAAGCTAATACGTTACGTTTGGGAGTTTTTCAGGAAGCAAAGATTTGATAGGGTGACAAAAGATCTGAAAGTGACACGAGTTTTCAGTACTTTGGTGGAAGAGATCAAGGCAATAGGAACCACGTCAAGTGAAGAAGACAGGGATCGTGAGAACGTAATGATGCCGGTGAAACTTAGTGAGAGGAGTCCTGTCCTCCTTTTCATGGGTGGTGGAATGGGAGTTGGCAAGAGTACTGTTCTCAAGGACATTCTAAAGGAGTAAGCAACAATATTAATCTTTTAACAATTTCAGTACTCTCATTTATGATCATAAAACAAATGTTGAACATGCGAATGACTGCAGGTCATTTTGGTCTGGGGCGGCAGAGAAAGCTGTGGTAGTTGAAGCAGATGCTTTTAAGGAAACGGACGTCATTTACAGGGCCATAAGCTCTAAAGGCCACCACGACGACATGCTCCAAACTGCTGAATTGGTGCACCAGTCGTCTACCGATGCGGCATCATCCCTACTTGTAACGGCGCTAAACGAAGGCCGTGATGTAATAATGGATGGCACACTTTCGTGGGAGCCATTCGTTGAGCAGACAATTGCAATGGCCAGAAACGTTCATCGTTGCAGGTATAGCATGGGAGTCGGATATAAAGTGGCTGAAGACGGAACGATAACAGAAAACTATTGGGAACAAAAAGAGCAATATGATGAAGCATCTAATAGGAGAAAACCTTACAGAATAGAAATGGTTGGCGTTGTGTGCGATGCTTACCTAGCCGTCATTAGAGGAATCAGGTACACACCATATATTTATAGCTAACATGTAGAAGGCATATGAATTTTTTTTTCTTACAAGGATATGTTGGATATCTAACAGAAGAGCCATTCTGATGGGAAGAGCTGTGAGGGTGAAGTCGCAATTGACATCGCACAAAAGATTTGCAAATGCATTTCCGAAGTACTGTAACCTGGTTGATAATGCTAGGCTATATTGCACGAATTCCATGGGAACTCCTCCTAAGGTAAGAAAATCTGAAACCAAAACCTGTGCATCCAAAGTTGAGGTTTTCCCAGTTGATCAATGTGCAAGTCACTAGATATTTCAGCATAACAATAACATGATTGTTTGCACAAAAACAGTTGATAGGGTGGAAAGATGGAGGTAACAACTTGCTGGTAGATCAAGAAGAAATAAAATGCTTAAAGAAAGTAAGCATGTTGAATGAAGATGCCGACTCGATACATGACCTATACCAGCAACAATCTGAACCAACTCCTAAAGCTAGCTCTGATTGGCATGAGATTGTAATATCTCCCTCTAGAGCAACCATCCAACAAGAACTGAAGACTGTCATTGCAAAGGTCGAAAAGCAGAATCCGTTGTCAAGTTAGAAACCTTTTTTTACCATTTCTTTTCCTTTCTTTTATCCTGATTTTGTGAGAAACTGTTCTTCAAATTCAAACCAAACATCTTGTAAGTTTATAAGCATACCACATATCTTGTATTCAGCCAAACATTCAACTTTCAATTACTCTGCTTTCTGTTTTGATAAATTGAACACCCGATCACTCATTTTCCGGACCAGACTAATTCCCCCACAAAAGAAAGAAAGAGCAATGATAATAACATGGTTGAAAACAAAGATACTAACAAAACTAGATAACTTGAGATTCAATTACTTGCTAAGCCTCAGATTCAGTAAAACTGTACAAACCACTAAACCACCAAAAGGAAATTCACAAAATAAGGATCCATGAGAAGCTGCCAAAAGACAAACTAGGAGTACATGGGATCTTAAAAACTATATAAAAGAACACAAAGGTGTAGCTCTTTTCCTCTTTTTTTTTTTTTCTTTATATATATCAGTTGCAGTAGTCGGTGGTCAAAATCCTACCTAAAAAAACCTTTTCTCTCGAGCAGAACTCGGACCATGTATCTAAAACCCTGTCACCTTTTTTCCACGAGATGTTTAAGAAACAAAAAGAAAAAAGACTGAAGTACAAAATATCTAAACCTTACAGATGACCAAAGGGGAGACCATTCCTGGATGGTGGTGATTCTTCTTCTCTGAACTCAGGTTGCATCGGATTATTATTACTACCCGATGTATGTTTGGCTAGTGATTTCGTTCTTTGTTTCTTTGCAGATGGAGGAGCAGATTGAAATACTGGACCATCATAATATGCTTTAGGTAGTGGTCCATCATTAGAAAGCTGCAACTCTGTACCAGTTACTGGTCCTGCCCATGACAATGGATTTACTGCAACAACACATAAATTGTTAGACTTGAGTTAAAAGGAAGACTTAGTAGATGAATGAAATTTTTCATGTGAAGAGTACTAAATACAGTACAACATATAGAAAAGTTGATCTTTGAAGTACAAATTCTTAGGATGTGAAACTGACAAACTATGTTGAACCTAATACTCTAGAAAAGAAAAACTAATCAACCTATTTTTAATTAACTCAAAATTCTGCTATTAAACCTGAGAATGTCAAGTTGAAGAGATTCTGATCAATAGGTTCAAGAACAAAAAATATTCCGATATATGATAATTCAAATGCACTTTGAATGAAGAAGTTCCAAGCATATCAGCTTTAAATCATGTTCATCAAACTAGGAACTTAGTTTCCATACCTTCAGTAGGTTCAAGAGGCCGCGACATGGAAAAACCAGGAGCTGGAGCCACGGTTTTTGGGCGCTTTCTAACATAGTTTTCTTGCAAAGGTTTTGGAATTTGGAACGAAAACTGACTCATAGTAACTCCTGCAGAGAGGTACTCTGGATGATCATCTAAAAACCTGCGTGTAAGTGAAAGGTCTGTCAGATTTTCACCCACTTGGAAGCTTGGTAAATGATCTAAGAACACGTGAGAAGAATGGAGAAAGAAAATCTAAAATACTTTTGGACTTCCACCATGGAGCGCAGTCTCTTTCCTGATGGAGCAGCATAATACCTGAATCATTGATAAGGAGCAGATTAAACCAACAAATTCCTAAGTGAAACCAATAAGGCAAATGAACAGTATCTGTGGATAAGTTCAGAAGCAAGTAAACACATGACTTAAGAGAAGGGTCAGAGCAAATTTTAAAAAAAAATACAATAACAATAATGAAAGCACTAAAAGTCTGAAAAGAATGGATTTGTCAGATGGAACGCAGGGGGTAAATTTGATGCCACGAAAGAAGTGGCAGAGGAAATGAGCTACAAATATTTTTCAACGAGTATTTCCAAACCATCTATTCACGAGTAAAAGGAGCACAACATTCAACCATTTGGGAATAAACTAGCACAGCGAAGCATAAGCTTTTTCTGTATAGCAATGAATAAATAAATAACACATAAAAGGAACAGGGGAAAGGGAAAGGGAGCACATACACATCAGCAAATTTGGTGCTTCCTTCACCTCTTATCCGAAGTAATCGCTGCCAACCAGGAGGTGGTTGAGAGATATTCGGTTTGTCAATTGCCCAAAGTCTGCTGCCATCTTGGTTGATATCAGCTGGATCATCACAGCTTATATCAGGCCGCCACTCCCTAGCACTTTCGCAAACAAAAGGCTCCTGCAATATACTTTCTCGTATTTCTTCGTACTTTTCTTTTGATGGGATTAGCCTCCATTTAAAACAGTTTGCGCATTGAACAGTAAATGCACCTACTGCCGGCAAAACTCTGGATTGAGAATTTTGTGTATAGTTTCGGTAAGAGAAATGTTGAGATTGATGATACTGAGGGGGGACCTCAGGAACTGGTTCGATGTCTCTGGTACTATTAGTCACTGCTGGGTCATAAAGCACTAACTGGTTCGTAACATTTGCAGCCTGGTCATCATTATTCTCTATTATCTGCACATCGTCATCTTCCTCAGTGGGAGAACTGCCTTGAGGTTTATCAACAGGGTTAACGAAGGAGCTAGCTGAACCAAATTGATTGAACTCATCTTCTGTTTTCAAGTGAAATGAAGTGTCCTGAGGATGTTCCTCATCTTCCTCAGTGACCTTAGGAAATGGATTTTGAGGATGTTCCTCTTTTTCCTCACTCGACTTTAGGGAAGCATCACCAACATGTGAATCTTGTTCTTCCTTCACTTTCGCAGAAGCATCTCCGTGATCTGAATGCATCTGACTAGATATCTACTGACCTGCAACACTCAGAAATAACAAGGAAACCACAGATTATTAGGCGCAATAACTAAGTTAAAAGTATGTGTGACGACCTAGATCCAGGACTCTGTTAACAGGTACTACAAGTTCATAAATGGAACAACTACACCAGCCCATTGGAGTAATAGATAAGATCTTAATTCCCCCTCTAACTTCTGGTAGTGTACCTTAAAAAATATAAATTACCATAACAACCACGAAATGAGAAAACGCATCAGGACTTTGAACTTTTAACATATGGGCGATCAAACATGTGGAAATATCCCATGTTTAGCTAAAAGCTAAGACACAGTGCCATAAATCCCAATTAAACTAGTCGGTTTGGGCAGTGTGAATTTAGGGTGTAAAGAATAAATGAACCACGGATATCGATAAAATATGACAAAGAACTTCATGGAAATTAATTTTGATATTACAAGGACATAAATTACCTCTTACTAGCAATCTAGAACAGATGAAAAGCAGAACAAACATTAAAGGAATGAATACAGAAGTTGCTAAAACTATAATCGTTTATTTTCAAGAAGGAATCATCCAAACAAACATAAAGTTTCATCCTCTCTAGGAATAGCATCTTTATTCCTTGATTTTAATGCATCATATAACTAAGAAACATGGAAATGGACATGTCAAATGGAAACAGACATGACATAAATTTCATCCTCTCTAGGAATAGCCTTTAGATTCCTTGATTTTAAATGCACTATTAAACTAAGAAACATGGACATGTCAAATCAAATGGAAACAGACATGGTGGACAAACCTGGACACACCAATATGAAACAGAGCATTTTATACATTACTCACACTGAATTGACATAGAGATGTGTCCCTAAACAAGGCTCTCGGCTTCTCAGATTGAAAAGACGCACATAGGTATATAATTTTTCAGTTATTAAAAAACACCAGGTGTATTAATCTGGGACCCCTAAATTGCGGGAAACTGTAACACAGCTATGGTTTACTGAAGATACCGTCTCCTGTCAAAATAAAAACACTTAATTTCTCACCACAAATACGAAATAATTTTCAATCCTCAGCAACTCTTTCTCTTAGCTCAAGTGTCATAAGAGTTAAGAAAGTAACTATTTACAAGAAATATGTCATGCATTTGTGTATCCAGTGTTTTACCATTGCTCTGTGTCAAGTTATAACAAACTAAACATTCTGGAGGATCAACATGTTCCAAGCCCAATGTTTCAACTAGTTGTGCATACGAGTATCTAGTTTGCCCAACTGGAACAGGTAAATAATGGTGCTGCTCCTTGTCCTACTCACAAATCATTTTTACATTTACTGTTACTCTTCTTTCTAATAGGTGAAAATAAGTGCATGTCAATAGATTATTTTCTACTTCTGGTTGGAGAACTAGTAAATGGCTGACCATGTTAATCTTCTAATGTTATAACTATTTGTGTTAGACATGTACTTATTTAGCTGTTTAAAATTCAAGAGATGATATATGCCAGTATACTACTGATTTAAAAAGGTAAGCAAGCCAAAAACACTAGAAAGACCAAAACAAACAAATAGTACATACAAAAGAATCTGAGAAATAAGGGTAGAGCACTAAGATGCTTCTGTATATTGAGTCACCATTTAATCCTCAATTCTAACTCAAAATATCAAAAATAGCCAAGATCAGAGATTAATATGTGAATCAGCTATCAAAATCGTCATCACACCTTCCTCTTTCCCTTTCTATATATGCCTTTCGCTTTTCCAGATAAGTTTATCGCTTTCAGCAATACATTCCCTTTCCCGGTCACATCACATGTGCAAAAAAAGTCTATAATCTTAGCAAAAGCCTCTTGCATGTATATTACTCCCTCCGTCCAGGAAAAACGATACTTTTACTTTTCAATTTGGCCTATTTTTAGGCAAAAATTAAATAGTGAAAGTGTCGCTTTTCTTGAAACAGAGGTAGTACTATATTACAGGGAAAGCAAAAACTGACTCACCCTAGCTCTATTTGCTTCTCCAGCATGCAACTTTACTAGAACTTTAATTATAACCTTTAAGAGCTTACCATGTTTTGCTTGACTACACGACAAACTAACCGTATTAAAAATCACGCCTCCAGAAACACATGACACTGCGTTAACAAGTAAATAGAAGGATATGCGGATAATACTGTCAGCTGATTCAGAGAATTCTCACGTCACGACAAAGGCAAGCATGTTAATCATTTAATTCGGTTTATCAGAAGCCTCAACCAAATTCAAGGGTAGCTTCACCAACAAATAAATGTATTGCCCCCACATATCAATTGGAAACACAATTGTATCTCCAAACCAATCAAAAATTACCGATACAAAATATCTTGTGCTACCGAAAATTAACGTCAAGAACGATACACGTCAATATCTCAGGTTTTCTAACCACTCAAGCATAGACCCGTGGAGAATGATCCAAAAGGGGCAAGTTTATATTCTAGAAAGGCAAACAGTACAAGGATATGACAAGTTCCTAAAGCAAATGTCTAACATAAGCTTAACGACCTCTCAGCTTCCCAAACCTCTAATTTCAGAGAACCATCACGCAAGAACTTCCATAACAATTATCACCAATCATGAGAAACTTAATGAAAAACGTCTCATAGCTCTCTTGAAAATCTATTGTGCCATATGAAGCAAGTATCCATTACAACTGTTTCGAATGCATGTCAATAAGCAAAACCCTAACAGCATATTGATCTATAAAAACAACAACAGCAGAAATTGAAACATAAATCATTCTATATAAACTCATAAAACAAAAATCAATCTCGCTGTTAATGACTGACCTGTTTCAGTAGATAACGGAATCAATGAACCTTAGCTTTTCCAACTCCAACTATCATGCAAACAAACATTTAACCTTCCATTTCCATATCTGCAACAACAACAAAAAAAAATCCCACAAATTATCAAAAAAAAATTGATCAAAGAAAAAAAACAAATTATCTCTAAAAACATCAACAAAATCCAATCTCTCTACAAAAAAGAAATCACAGATCCACAATCCTCATATGCTCCTCAAAACACTAAAATCAACACTCAATTTTTATCAAAAAAAAAAACATAAAATCTTATTAAAAAAAAGAACCAAAAAATTCCAATCTGTGCAACTCAAACAAACCTTAGAACATACATACACACCACCACCACAAACATCAAACAAAAACCCTAAAAACTCTCAGAGAATTTAACAGAAATTCAAGTTTTCAATGAATTTGAGCACGAAACTCGAAGCTAAAAAAAAAAGATGGAAACAAATAAATGAATGCATGAGCTAATAAATAAAACAACCAGATAAGATTAATGACGATGATACAAATTCTTCAATAGATCTGAGAAAGGAAACATTCAAAGGTTCGGGGAAAATATTTACATTAGATCCGTACGTTATTGTTGTTATCTGGATTAAGCCGGAAAATATTTGCAGGCGTGGGGTGGGCAGTTCGATTCGTTTCTCCTCGGTTTAGTAATAAAAGGAAGCGGAGGAGAGAGAAAAGGAATAAATAAGAAAAACGTAGAGTCGGTAGATTTTTTTATTATTTATAGTAATTTTTTCAAATGTGATTTTACCAAAATGCACATATGTTTATGTAATGCGACATAATTAGCAAAAATCAAATTATTGAATTATCGGGCCTTAACAGTTTATTGTGCCGTGTGTAAAACATTTATCGGGAAGGCCAAACGCCAAAGTCGTTATGGCACGAAAAACGGGCTGTAAACTGTTGACTACCATGTGGGACCCACAGATTTAGTCAGCCTATCCAACGGTACAGAAGAAGGAAAACGGATATTTTTGATATTCGCAAATTGGGAACTGTAAGGGGCATTTTCGGGAACTGGAGATGGATGTATGGGGTGTTGTTCCGTCAGCTTGCGTGTAACAGTGGGTTTAATCAGTTGTGACTGAATACGTTTTCAAGTCAGATTTGACATATCAAGATTCGGATATATTCATAGGGGCAGTCACCTGGGTCGATTAAAACTATCACATGAACAGTATGATATGATGATGTGCATCATCTAAATGGTTGCTACGGGGGAGACCAAATTTACTATCTTACTATCTATGCGAAAATTAGGTATGTAAGTTGGGCCAGGCTGCACTGCCCCATGCCAGACATGTTCCATATTCAGCTACTTAAAAAGCCCGTCAGACCAGGCAGGTCAGATAAAAACACTTATTTTGGAGTCCAAAGCCCATTCTTTTAAGCAGGTCAAGCAGTAAATAGGGTTCAGGTTTTTAATACTTTCAAAATTATGTAATTATTGATTTAATTCTTGTTCAAAATTTGGAGACTGACTGAACTTTATCTTAAAAAAATCTTAAGTAATTAATCTTTTAAATGCAAAATAGAAATTAAAATAAGAATTTTAATCCAAAAACCAAAATACTATAACCAAACCACATAACAATTTACTCCAATGTAGAACTAAAACTCTTAAGAAAATTTAAACAGGTATCAGCCCATGACAGGATGTAACAGGTTTTGGGCTCATACGGGTACATGCATGCTCGGGCAGGTACAGACAAGATGAGTATTTTCAAGTATTATTTACGGCAAAAAAAAAATATTGATGTTTGTATGGTTATCTATGCATTCGAAGTTTAGACAGTTGCAGATTATTTTTCTTAGACATTGGTAGATTTTATTTTTATTTTGATGAAAATAAAACAAATATTGCATAAGATTGTTTGTTATTCTTTCTGAAAATATTACAGATAAAAGAAGATAGACTCTGAACTCAAACTTAATAGACACTATTGATCTTGGTATGCTCAGCAAGAGTAACTGCCACGTTGTTATGATTTCTACTAACACCGACACACTTCAAATCCTTAACTACTAAAGTAGTTTTCCTTTGTTTTTGATGTCATTTGACATATTTCTTCACTATTTGGAGCGATTTTTCTTTGCCATTTGGTGCGAGTTTCTCTTCGCTTTGTGGGAGATTTATTCAAACCTTGATCGCTGGTTCGTGACTTGCTATTCTCGATTCAATAATATTGACAATATAACACGGTATTGCTTAGAATCCGTATTCAATCCAAAGGATTTAGGGAATCCGGGTTCGTTTGGATTTACAAGATTTTGGGCAAATAATTCCTTTCTTATAGGAGTATCTCTTATTAAAGAAGAAGAAAATCAGACTAAATGGTCGGAATCGATTCCGGATTATACCATCATCCTTCCCTATTACATTTACAAAAATTGAGTATCTTTACGGTATATGGCTCTTTCTCTTCGCGATTTACTTGTAATTGATATTTTCATTTGTATTAGGGTTCTTATTATCTTGTATTTTGATGTTTTTGTTATTCTTGTAAGCGATCATGTAATCACATTTTTATTTGAATAAATTGAAATTGTTGAGTGACCAAATAATAATGATGATGATAATAATATTCGCTGGGAGATTTTGGTCTTCCCATTTGCCTTTATCAAAATTTGAAGAAACAACTTCAATCACAGCTTTGCAATCTCCTGTTATAAATACATACTTTTGTTGTTTCTACCAGAGCCATAGCTTCAACATTCCCCGGGTCTCCTACAGCTTTACCATGGCCTCTAAAAGTCTACCTGCATCACCTCTCACAATTAGACCTATTCCAACATTTCTAGTATCATAATCAAAAGCAGCATCAAAATTAACTTTGTTAGAGAATAGCTCGGTTGAACCCACCAAGCGTTGGTATGTCAAGTTTGGTTGTCATATTTTAGTGAATCAAAACTCATTTAAAGAGTCGATTGATTATGTACTAGAGTCAACTTCGTATAGGTTAGCTTGAAAGTATTAGGATATGAGACATTACAAGTATTGCGAAGACTTGAAGAAGTGAAGAAGTAAGAAGCTACAACGACAACATCATCCTTCCACTTGAGATTAGTGATATTTGACTTGAATTGTTTCATTCCCTAACGTATCTGTCAAGTCGTGCATATTGAAAACAAAACTCTGTAGCATGAACAGTCTAGATAGACATAGTATTAAGGAATACAATACGAGGTTTATTGCTTAACCATTAAACTTTGTAGATAAAACATCGACATAATCGTTCAGATGCTATTGTGATTATGTATGGGTATGAGGTGAGGATTTCATTCTAGGAAACAATGTTTTACATGTGTTTTAAGGAAGTAAATTCATGAACTTGTTTTGTGAATCGAAAAGGAAATCGCCAGGTGTTATTGGTATTGTTATTCATTGCACATCTTGTGAACAACCAATACGTGTGATTAGTATAACCGCTCATGGCTTGTTTGTGTTCTTGGTAAAACTATTCACAAAGGCCTGACTTTTGCATTGGTATGACTTTTATTAGTGAAACCGATCTTAAGTAATCACCTGAGATGGTATGATCGAGTTTGTGATTTTGTAAGACCGACTCGGGTAAAGGGGAACCGATCCTAGTAAGAGGTGCAACACATCACAAAGGGGAATCGATCCTTGTATGAGGTGCAGCATGGTCTAGCAGAAAGGGGAAACGATCCTATGAACATGTGCAACACGTTTTTAGGCAAAGGGGAACCGATCCTATGGACATGTGCAACACATATAAGTTGGATACCATATATCTGTGGGGAACCGATCCTAGTACCTAGTCAACCTAATTTTGGAAAGCTAGTGTGACTATGCACAGTACTCACATGGAGGTAGAACCAAAACTTGTTTTGGTAGAACCATTAAACCCATGATTGGTGATTGAGTGTTCTTGATCAATCACATAGTTCTTGAAAGTCAAATGAACCAATTCTAAACTTGTTTGGAAGTGTGGCAAATCGGTTTCAAGATTGTAAGTACGAAAGAGGACTTACAGAGTAAGGATGTCGACATACTTTGAACATGTGCAGTAACGCTTATCTTTAATTATTCAAAGTTATTCCTTAATAGCTAAAGGAAGAGAATCCCAGGATCTAAACATAAATAAGTTAAGAATCTTTTATTTAAGGTTTTTAATTTTATTTTAGGAAAATGAGAATTAGTAATGCGCATTTACTAGTTGAAGATTTTCCAAAGAGATTTTCAGTCAATATTTTGGATAGAGCATTTCCAGGAATTATGGAAACCGAATTTGGAATTAATTTCATATCTTGAGAATATTTTCGATTTTGGAAATTCCTTGGTGTTCAAACTTCATTGTCTATAAATACTTGAAGTTTGCATTTCTAGCAAACTAATCATTCGTGACAGCAAACTTCCTCAGTTGTGTTGTTACTGGTGAAGTCGCCTATTCGGAGAGGAGAGTAACCTTATTAGGCGAAATCTCTTATGGCCGCTAAGTTTAGTACTGTTGGTGGGAAATTAGAAAATTGCGGTTTATCTTGTGTTTTCGATTGATTTGATTGACTAACGGTGGTTGAACTTTGATTGCACCTAGTTTGTTTATGCTTGAGAATCTTCTCTTCTGATATAAGATTCACTCAAACTAGATCGAAGTTTCGACAGAGATCTTTAGACTGTTTGTAGATCTAAAGACGTCTTGTGATAAACCATTGTTAACAGACTTCGTTCTGTGCGTGATTGATCACAGGAGATTCAAGTTGTTGTGTGCAGGCGTTTATTAAAGATCTAAGAAGATTTGAAGACAAAGAAGATATTAAAGATTTCTGCATCATTTCCTAAACACCTGCACAACACAACTTGAATCTCCTGTGATCAATCACGTACAGAACGGAGTCTGTTAACAATGGATTACCACAAGACATCTTTAGATCTACAAACAGTTCTAAAGATCCCATCGATACTTCGATCTAGTTTGAGTGAATCTTATATCAGAAGAGAAGATTCTCAAGAATAAACAAACTAGGTGCAATCAAAGTTTAACAACCGTTAGTAAATCAAATCAATCGAAAACTAAAATAAATTGGAATTATCTAGTTTCCCACCAACGGTACTCGTAGAGCTTCTTGATCCTACGGAAGTCTTTAAACGAGCGGTCGTAAGAGATTTCGCCTAATTAGGGTAATTTCCTCTCCGGATAGACGGCTCCACCAGTAACAACACAACATAGTAGTTTTGTTGGCTCTTAGGATAGTTTGCTCGAAATGCAAACTTGGGTATTTATAGACCAAGGAAGTTTGGACACCAAGGAATTTCCAAATCGGTTTTCATAATTCCTGGAAATGCTTTGTCCAAAATAACCAAAATATCACTAGAAAATCTCCAATTAGTAAATGCACATTACCAATTTTAATTTTCCAGAGATATGCATAAAACTAATAACCTTAATTAAAAGATTCTTAATTTATTTTCGGTCTGGGATCTCCTTGATTAATTAAGGAATATATTTGAACAATAAAAGATAAGAATTACCGAGCATGTTCAAAGTATGTCGACATCTTTTCTTATGTAAATCCTCTTTCATATTACAATCTTGGAACCGATTATACCACACTTCCAAATAAGTTTAGAACTGGTTCATCTGTATTCCAAGACAACTATGTGATTGATCAAATATAAATTCACTAATCATGGGTTTAGGGTTTTACCAAACACAAGGATCAGTTCTACCTCCATATGGTTCTCGGGACCGGTTACATCGATTACCAGGATCGGTTACGTCAATTACAGGACCAGTTACCATATTCTCATGGTATTACTTGTGATCGGTTACACAAGTCACTAGGATCGATTACACCAATTACTAGGACCGTTTACGCCAATTACAAGGATCGATTTCACAATACTTTTGTGATTGATAGGTGTAATAAACACCTTGATATTTATCAATTGTTTATGCTTTCTTCGCGAATTTTCTTGTAAATTATGTATCTTATGTTTGCTTTTGAGTGTTTAGGTGCAATGGAGTCATTCGAGCAAAAAGGAAGTGGAACTAGCTCAAACCCAGGAACTCTTCTCATCATCTTGGAGACAACGAAAAGACGAAGCTAGTGGCAAAAGAATGAGATCATTCTGACATCGTGTGTAGAAGCTGCGAGCATTTGAAGCGTATCAAAGTTGTGGAATTTGTTATCGGAGCTGAACTGTCAGTTTCGTAGAACTGACAATTGAAAAGATTGCTTAGGTGGTCCTTATCAAATTTCTGGGCGCCTATAGTAATTCTGGTTATTACATGCCCCTAATTTAGATCGAGTTTTTTTTTCTCAATTTCAGAGAGCTGAGCTATGACGGCTTTGTTAGCATTCAGAGAAATCAGTAAAGATTAAAGATAGGGTTTGAATTTGAATTCAGAAGCAGGGAAAGACATGAATCAGATAGGATTGGAATTCAGGGTTTCATAAGACCTGAGTTGATTACTTGAAGCTGTGAAGTTATGGGTTTATAGAATATGGAGTTAGGGTTTGTTGCGGCTGTTGATTTGAGAGATGGTAATGAGATAGAAGATGGGTGAAACTCAATTCGAATGTGGGTTCGATCTGTATGAAGAAGAATCTGAGTTTGTTGTTGATGAAAATGGTTCTTGAGATGGGGAAGAGAAGATTAATGAAGAACAAGGGTTTCTGGTTTAGTGCAAGGAGGAGATGATTGAGGGGTTTCTGTTGAATAAGAAGATGGGTCTGGTGGAAATCAGAACCTGAGACGAGAAGGGAATTGGATTGGCTCGAATCTCAAATGGGTTTGACATTGAGATGAAGGTGGTCTGTTGCTGGTTGTAACGAGATCGAGAAATGGATGAGGAGAGAGAAGGAAAGAGAAATTGATGTTGATGGGTCGTCACAGAAGTCTGGTTGAGCTCGTGGGATTGATGCTGGCAGAGATGATGATTATCATGGAGTGATGCAGATGTGGAGTTTGTTGGCCTCTGCAACAGCCTGAGGTTGCAGCTGAGATGGAGTTATTGGTGATTCTGTAGTGGTATGTTGCTTGAGGAGATGATGAACAGTTCAAATGGTTTGAACTGAGAATGTAGGAGATGTTGCAGGTCAAGAAGAGAAGATGGTGCTGGTGACAAAGATGGATCTGGGGGATGTGTTGGCCGTGAATTCATGATGACCTACTAGTTGCTGATATAGGAAACTGGTTTTGCAGTGTGTACATGAACGAGTATTAATCATTAGATGTATGCTTAGGATTGCGAGGAAATGGAGCTGTGTTACCATTTTAGTATAGATTGAAGCTTTGCAGAGAAGTATGGCCTGAGAATGTATGGTGAAGGGTACCAGGGGGTGGTACAATTGCAGTCTCAGATGGTGTTGGTACTTCGAAGTGGAGTCTGAACTGGTGTTGCAGCTGTTGCAGAGATGGGGATGAGCTGAAGTGGTGAATGATTTGCAGGATATGAGCTGTGATGAGTGTGCTGCAAAGGGAAGTGTTGGCGAGATTGTGAAGAGCAAGGAATGAATGTACTTGAATTGCAGGTGCACTGGCTATATTACAGATTGAAGAAGGGAATTAGCGGGATATACTTGCGATCAAGGTATCCTAGGACTTTTAGTAAATGAGAGATTAAATTATCAATTCTAATCATTCATGAAAATACATGTTTGTGAATGATACTATCCCGTGACCAATATCTTCTCCTTATTGATTATTCCAATTATTTGCTTTGCTTTATTTTATTTTATTACTTTGTTAAAAAAACAAAAATTCCCCCTTGGTTACCTTAGAAACTGAAAATCGCATAACAACAATTGCCTCTCTGTGGATACGAACTCTTTCTTATCACGTACTTCATTTATATTTAGTAGAGTGAGAAAATGAAATTATTTTTGTACGGATGACAACCGGTCAGTGATCGGTCACACCAATTACTAGGATCGGTCACACCAATTACAAATATCGATCATACTATCTTGGGTGATTACTTAGGATCAGTTACACTAATAAAAGTCATACCAATACATAAGCCAGGCACTCTGACTAGTTTTACCAAGATACATAACAAGTTATGATCGGTTCTACTAACTCACATATATTGGTAATCTAAAGATATTCAATGAATAACAATACCAATAAGCCTAGCGATTTCCCTTTCTATTCATAAAACAAGTTCATGAATGTACTTACTTTAAACGAATGTAAACATTGTTTCGTAGGATGAAATCTTCACCTTTACCCATACACATAATCACAATAGCATTCATACGATTATGTCGAGTCTTATATACGAAGTTCAAAAGAGAAGAGTTATACTTCGTATCATATTCCTTAACACTATGATCATGTGATCATGTCCTACTACTAGAGTATAATCATTCACAACTTCACAGTTATGTTTTCAATATAGCACGACTAGAAAGATACGTTAGGAATGAAACAGTTCAAGTCAAAATATTACTAACCTCAAGAGGAAGGATGATGTCGTCGTTGTAGCTTCGTACTTCTTCACATTCTTCAAGTCTTCGCGTAATACTTGTATGTCTCATAATCCTAGACTTTCTAGTCTAACCTATACGAAGTTGTCTCCAGTACATAATCAAGCGACTCTTTAAATGAGTTTTAATTCACTAAAATATGACAACCAAACTTGACATACCAATGCTTGGTGGGTTCAACCGAGCTATGCTCTTATAATTAGGAATTGGGGTTTCTTCTATAATTGAATCGATTGCAGATTTAGAAGGTGGGTTGATGTAATTTGTAGATAGTGGTAAAAAGTGATTCGATTCTTGAACTTGTGAAGGATAACTTTAGACTTAAATTCAAAACTAAAATAGAAAACTCACTAATAATTATAGAAAACACTGACAAAGTTGATACCAGTATTAAAAGAACACTTAGGATAAGATTCCACTATTTTCCAAGTTCAAAGTGATTTAATCCAATATTTATATTCATGTAATTTTGTTGTTCAATTTGATTCTAAACTATTGCAACAAGTAGATTCTCAAAATAACAAGTGTAAATCCGAAGCATAGAACATCAGAAACCTAGGTCCAAGTATGCTCTATCAAAAGAAATAACAATTGCTTAACAAAAATCATTCAAACAATTTTCGATCAAGGCAAATAATCATATAATAATTGCAAATAAATAAATAAAATAGAATATACCACTTTTTGTTGGAAAAATAGCTTCCTCTATCGCCTCAGCAATGGGGTTTAGCTCCTCATATTAACCATGATCTCAAAATATGTGTTTATGGCTCAAAAGATGATGAAAAGTAATAAAACAGCCGATTGGCAACAGTGTGAGTGTGTTACAGAATTTCTGTTACAAAGGAGACACAGTGGCTAAAGACCTAATGCAATCACAGTTGATAAATGATATGTATGTTCTGCTGTTGAATAGCGATAGTTCTCTGCGACAGATACTTGTATGTCTTATGTTCTTCGTGTTCTTGGTATTGCAGCAGCAGAAATAAAACTCCAACTCATGATTTAAGCTTTCTGTTCTCCTCTAAACTTCCCCAAAAGTGTACGTAACCCATTTTTTTACTCGAACCAACTCTTATATAGCCAGCAGACCCCAAAACTTTCGAGAAAATCTTGATTATTCTTTCACCGTAAGTCACGCTATTTTTCCTCTCCCTGAATCTTATGTACGCGTCCTCCAAACCAAACAAAACGCCTCAGAATATCTCTAACACACTCTCGAATCCAACATCAAGCTTTCCTCCTTATTTTCCCGTACTTCCCATGAATATAAACTTCCGATAATAATCCACCCCTGTTTTATCTCAAAGTGACGTAACTTTCCTTTTCTTTTGATTTGTAAACATGTACCAACCATGTTTTATCGAAACAGGGCTATCCTAATCGAATTCCAAGAAGAAATCGCATAAAATACGGACCAAATCTTCTCCATCAAACTTTGCAGATAAAATCCATTTTCCTGCCAAAACTCAAGAGTTCAAACGATGACGATGGGTTCCTCCCTAACCAGAGTGGGGGTGCCGATAGCAGGTGCCTTGGGGGTGTCCTAGAGGTGCCCCTTATCCAAACCGTGGGTGCCAAAATCACTTCCTCCGGGTGCTTTAGACAACTTTTCGAGCCGATTTTTCCAAAAATGTTTATTGGCCAAAAATACACACATAAAACACCATAATAAGTACAAAAATGAGCCCTAGCAATATATAAAATCGAGACAAATCGGACACAAAAATGTGTCCATCAAATACCCCCAAACTTATTGTTTGCTAGTCCTCGAGCAAAAATAAAATAAAAATAAAATCCTAACTCACTGTCGCAGGCATCGTCGATTGCATTTAGCATATGCAATAAGCTTTTAAACCCCTAGGTGGCTGTGACGGACCAGAGAATTTTGCTTCTAGCGGTTCGGATTACGGATCGCTTGGCAAGCTCTGACTCTCTAATACGCCACTAAAGTGAAAATTTCGTTTAATCCTGCACATTGTAGAAATCTCATTAGTGGTCGTAATTCTATGAGCATATGTCCCATACCATAATACTCATAAAATTCGACAAGGGTTCCAATTCAAAAACTAAGAGACGGCCGGTTGCCTAAAATTTAAGTTGGCCAGTTGCCCAAATGGTAGACGGCCAATTGCCAAAATCAACACGGGCCAATTGCCCGAAAACGGGAGATGGCCAGTTGCCACTACTAATAACTCTCATGGCCAGTTGCCACCACTAATAATTCTCATGGCTAGTTTCCACCACTAAGATTTCCATGGCCAGTTGCCACTACTAAGATTTCCATGGCCAGTTGCCACAATTAATAATTCTCATGGCCAGTTGCCACCACTAAGATTTCCATGGCCAGTTACCACTACTAATAACTCTCATGGCCAGTTGCCACCACTAATAATTCTCATGGCCAGTTGCCACCACTAAGATTTCCATGGCCAGTTGCCACTACTAAGATTTCCATGGCCAGTAGTAGACTACAACCGTTCAATGAAGACATGTTTATTCAATCAATAGAGTAATGAAAATACGCAATAGGTTCAAGGTACCAGATTAATATCCTTGAAACGAACTACTTACTACCTTATCTTTCTTATAGAAATATCACGTAGCACTGATTAGAAAACCTGTCTAATTAACATGCTCATGTTAAGGTATTGTGCTATAAGATACAATTACAGACACTTGTTCTAGTGTTCTGCGTAACAAAGCATCTATCAAGGCTCGCACAAACATGAAGAGTAAACAAGGCTTCATTGTTTCTTGGTAATCGGTAATACAACTAGCAGAATTAAAAGAACTAAAATCAGGCTTCAGGGTTACCTTGAGTTAACGAGAATTGATACAACAAGGTGTTGGCCAATCCAAGATACTGACATGAAACCAAAATATATTTAACGTTGATATCTTAAAAGAACTCACAACTGGATAAGAGTTGCTCTGCTAATAATATTTTAGCACACTGTTCAGACTCCATTAAGTATTCTGCAAACCACAAGTCAACGAGGGAAGTGGACCTGATCTCACTCCATAACTGCAGCCCACAACAAAATAATACTACTGTTTCACAAGACAATATAGCTGCAGAATTTGTACACCACCAGCAGCTAGTAGCATCAATATTTTAACTCCAGCAATTTATGAACAGTTCCAAACTTGATATCCAAAGAAAAACAAACTCAGTTACCTCATAAATGAAAAGAACCGATGACAACCCCTTTTTTTAGCAACAATTTCCCCAAACCCATACAAATAACTACATCACCATTGCCTAGTCCACATTTTACCATACAAATAGTTATTGTACACTCTTATTTATGTAGTTAATAGAATTGTCCAAAGAGAGGCATGACTATATATATAAGAACTACAATTTATGTCAACGTCGTTTAGTTCATTATGTCAAAACAAACCAATATCCAAAATATTACTCCCGCAGTTACCATTACTGCTAACTGCAGTTCTATACACGAGTAGAAACATCCTATTATAACATCAACACTACCATAGTTTGACATTTAACACGACAATAATTGTTATGATACAAGACAGAGCTAATACGTCCAAAATCCAATGAAGGGACCTGACTACATTCTCAAACCATAATTATCGAAGATGAATCAAAGAACATTATCCACAAATGAAGTAGTTTAATAAGCTAAAGTATAACTATTATGGCTTAATGGTTTATAAAATGATAAGCTTTTATAACAAATACTAAAAAGCCTATTAGCCTCATGTAATTCCAACCCTTTATAAGCCTATAAACAAAATAATGGCCACATACAGTTCAAGAATTGTACTACAAAACAAACCACAATACTCAGTAGGTGTCCAAATTTCAAAATAATCTATTATTCATGTTTGGTGCTTAACTACACATATGTGACCATAGTAAAAGGAAACAAAACTACCATGGGTCTAATATGAAGTACTAGCAATTTCCAAGTAAGATAAGGTTATTCTCATAACGATCAAAACGTGTAAGGCACTATCAGTTCAGTCACAATTTTCTTACATTTTTGACATCAAACTTGCTTTGTTTCTCCCAGAATTTATATCATACTTCAACAAAACTGTACCTCTTAACATGTGAAAAATTTAGTTTAATCCAATTACCACATGAGGAGATACATTCGAAAGAACGGGCTGTGGAGAATTCCCGTTTTACAAAACACTGACACCGTTTATTCAATGTTTACAGTATCTAACGTAACCTGATTGCCTTGAAATTTTTACAGTAGATTCATTACACAACTTAAAACAACATGTTAAAAAATCACATAAATCTAACAGTCCAATAAGGATATGTGATCATTAGAAGTTGACTGCTCCCAGAATTGTCATACAGAATTTGGTCCTGATTAACCCACTCTTTGGGGTATCTAAAATGATCAGAATCCCATGAAAATTTTACTGTAAGTTACCTATATATATGTAAACATCATACTAAAATTTTAGCTTTGTCGGATATACGGATAATGAGAAAACCTAATATTAGTTGGCTGTTCAGGATTTCATGCCTGCAGAATAATGAGAAAACCTAATATTAGTTGGCTGTTCAGGATTTCAAGCCTGCAGAACGCAGTCACACATTATGAAATCCCTTCAGTAGTAAATGGTACCTGATCTTCATGAAATTTTTATCATACCATCATGACCTAAAGAAGCATAACATACTAAAATTTCATCAAATTCCAACGGCTGAATTTAAAGATATCAGTAAGAATAAAACAGAGACTAAGGTTTCACAAAGTTGAATTACACTCAAACCATGCAATTCCTTACCAAGAGATTTGTTAAGCACAAATTAAGTTAAAAGAAAACAAAGTACCATAATTTGTATTGAAAACCCTCAATTTCACGAAGAACCCTAATTTCAAAGTACTCAAATCAAAACATCTATACAAGAAATTGATGTTCCTTAAAGATTACCCAATTATTCGAAATCAAGTAAAACACCAAAATCAATAATCCATTTCTTCAAAACATTGAAGGATATAATTAGAACACAAATCAACTCAAAACAAAATTTAGAGAAGATAATTGGTACTTAATACTTTCACTCTATCAATGATTCTAAACACCAAATCAATTCCAAACCATTGATAATCAAGTTTAAAACGACATCATTGAGCAAAAGCCACCTTACCTTCGTTGGAAACCAACTTCTACTTCTGATTTCCAAAACCTAGCTTCATCGCTCTCTCAAACTTTTTGTTCTTGATCTTCGTTCGAAAAGAAACCTAAAACCGTTAAGAGAGAAAGACGAAAATAGGGAGAAGAAAGTTTTAAGCATTTTCCTGTAATTTTCTACATGAAGGAGAAGGAAAGATGAAGATCAGGAAAAAAAAAATGATATCAAGTTATCCATTCTCCTCTTTATCCTCGGGTAAAAAAAGACTCAGATACCCCTGCTGGATTCAATTATAAACACCTGTAGGGTAACGTGTCTTGGTGCATGTATTTCTATCTAGGCACCCAAGTTTCTGATTAAAGCAATTTGTTTCCTTCCAAGAACCATATTTTGGATTTGGGCAGACTCATACTCATGAAATCACACTAGCTTAGGTTTCTTTATCACTACCAAATAAAGTCTTAAGATTTTAAACTCAAACGGGTTGAATTAAACCCGAAAAAATGGTTAGGAGTGTCACAGTGGCCCTAGTGGCCGAGTTATAGTCTCGGGAGGGCTTACAAAGATATACAATATAACTTCTATAAAATAATACACTTGGGACCAAGGAAAATTATTATTTAAAAGAGATATTATGTATTATCGATAATATAATAAATTGTTACTTTATAATTAAATAATAAATTATAATTTTAAAAAAATAATTTCTATATATAATGCATTCACAAACCTTAAACTTAAAAGTATTTAAATCACTAAGATGTATTCTCATCTCAAAGGTGTATCTCATTAACCAATTAACAATGCAATGCGGAAAGAGCTATGTGAATATAAAAGGGATAATCCTTCTTGCAAGCATCAATCACACTACAACACTTCTTATTGCAATACAACAATGCAACTAGGCCTCTTAAGTGTACTACACACTATTAGGAATTAAATACAACTTGATTTGAATTTCTAAGAAAAACAAACCAATATTCAATCATATTTTAAGAAAATTTGATATGTATGAATTTTTTTTTTTAGTAGTATTATTATTTTATATATTATTTGGGCCTGTTAATCCTTAAGGAGAATTTTTAAAATGTATTATTTTATGATTTTATCGAATTTATTATTTTACCACTAAGAGTCCGAGCCTGGGACCGGGAAATTTTATTATTTTAACGAGAATATCATATTATCGAGTATTATATTAAATAAGTTATATTGTACCCACAAAACCTTTACTCCAGACCCTAACTATCTACGCAGAACCTTGGAAGGCACTAAAAAGTCTCATTGGTTAGCATACTTATTGACTACAGGAGGAAGTACCCTGATGCGAAATTCCAATTGTTGTACACGAGTTTGCACTCAAGCATACTAAAATTCATATATAAGTCACAGAGCTCTACTCAGATAGTTTCTGGACATCATAACCGGAGTCAACCAATCACATGAATAGATTAAGAGATGGATATAGAAAACGTAGATGGTTTTGATGTTGACTAAGGTGGACGGTGTTTCCCATATCTGTCTGAAGGACACTGCCAAAATAAACCTATCCTATAGAACTAAGACACTACACCATTTTAAGGGATTTGCAACCCATATTTGCAACAGAAGTAGTGCCGTTGCGAATTTTTTGTTGCTAATCCACGTTGCTAATTTTTCGCAACGGCGGATATCTGTTACGAATTTTGCAACCGCACTCGTAAGGTTGCGAATTGCAACTGCACTGGGTTCAAGCGTGTGAAGCACGTGTGTGGTCGGGAACACTAAAACTGATAAATACGCCCCAGTCAAACTTCGGTCAAGCCTTCTTTATTTGTTTTCCACCCTTCAGCCCAACCTAACCTATATCGATCCTGCCTTAAGAATTTTCATCTCATTTTCTCCGCCACAACAGACTCATTCCTCTCCTATTGTATCCTATCCTCTCCATCTCCATCTCCATCTCCATCTCCATCTCCATCTCTGAACTTCATCTCTTCTCAATCTAAACTCTTTCAAATCGTGAAGAACTTCGTGTCTTTCAGATCTAAAACCAACAACCAGGTATAATCCTTGACGTAATCCTTTCATTTCAGTTGTGATTTTTAGGGTTTATAGATTTTGATTTCTAGGGTTTCAGCTGGTTCTATTTTTCCAGTTTATCGGTTTAAGTTTAAGTTTATCGAATCCTAGGGTTTCATTTAATTATATCGATTATAGGGTTTAATCTTTGATTTCAGTTTAGGGTTTCATCTTTGATTTCGATTTTAGGGATTAATCTTTGATTTCAGTTTTTCAATTTCTTCTTTCTCTTTTGGTTTTAGGGTTTCTAATTTTTTGTAATTCTGATCTTTTTAACTAATTTTTGAACCCGCAGATATGAGGATGAACCAAATGTGGATGTTATGGTAAGTGGATCGATCAGTTTTCTTTTACTGGTTTTTTTTTTTGGTATAATTTTTTGCTTTTATTGATTTGATTTTTTAGTAATCAAATTAACTCATTTTGTTTTAGATTTTGATGGAAAGCTATGAAATGAATGAACCCATTTCTGCTTAGAATTCAGATAAGTATATTGATGCTTCATTAAATGATTATTTGTAGGTGTGAATGCACCTCTAACTCTGTTATGTTTAAGGGAATTTTTTAAGTAAATAACTCAGCTGAACCAATGTTGGAAAGGAATTGCTTGGGTGTCTAGTTGCTTTTAAAGGATTAGCTGCTTATGTTGAGGGGGAAAATGCTTTTGCATTCGTTGGTGATGAACCTGAGAGAAGGACATGATGAAAAAGTCAGCAGCTTTTACGGCTTTCATTGGAACTTGGAAGCGACGCCAACCTTTGTCTGCTTATGCGACCGAGGCTCTAAGTGCACTGTCCATCTCCATGGAAGGTAAAAGGTATATTATCTTCTTGAAGCACTTGTTTGTCTCTTGGAAACCTCAATAAGTACCTGTTTGATCGAGTGTCGGATCATAGGCAACTAATCAATTTCTAACCATGTAGTATTAAGCTGTTGTAATAATCCTTATTAGCTAGATCGTTCACTTTAATTTTTCTTTTGGGATGCATTAATAGTGTTAATGCATTTTTATGTTTACAACTTAATGTGCTGGTACGTTCCATGTGTTGACGATTTACTTGCCTATTGCGGCTCTTAATATTACCCATAGATATATTTGTCCAAAAATAGGATGCCCACTCACATGTGAAGGAAAAGCCACTTTCAACTTCTGATTGTTTGTAAGGTGGGACTTGGGAGAGACCCTAAATGACCCAAGTCCCCAAAAGCATAGTTTTGTGAGGCACCCATTTTATTGCATTAATGACCACAATTTCTTGCCTTGAAGTTGGCCTCTTAATGGAACACTAGTATACTGCAACTAAATCTGGTTGCAATGTGTGTGTAAATTTTACAATATCTAGTACTACGATGCAAACGCTATACTATTTTCAGTTTCCTTATCTTTATGTAATTTGGTTGAAAATGGGATAATTGACGTTCTCCAACTGCAACTTAACTTCGTATAATGCCATATGATGGTGAATATCCAGATTGTGGATTTTGTGTTGATTTTGGTCAATATTTTTGTGCTTTAACATGAATGGATGTATATTAAATTTGAATCTTGGTTTCTTTGTAGAAATTAGAAACTACTACTACGACAACAATATAACTGTGGTGGGGGAGGATGGGATTAGTAAACTGCCTAATCCGTTAATTCATCATATATTCTCTTTCCTTCCAACCAATGTGTTGTTTACACTAGCTCGAATAGATGGAAGAATGTCTGAGCATCTGTTCCAGTTCTTGACAGTTGTTCTTACTTTCTTATCTTTATGTAGTCTTGGATGCTTGATGCTGGCCATTTGTGTACCAGATGTTTTCTTACTTCTGTGTTATATCTTTATGTAGTCTTGGATACTTACTATTCGATTGTTTTACATCTTCCAAGTGTATAGACTTCTTGGTTTTACTGCTAGCCTACTTGAACATCCACGTAATAAGGTTGTTGTTTATCTTACTCCGTTACATCTTCGACATCAACAATATATGGTTTTATTACTAAAAGAGGGTCTTGTTGGCTTACTATCGAAAGTTGGTTTTACTCTTCTTGGGTGGTGAAGTTGGTGCCTTCCTGTATTCAAGGCGTTGGCGCTGATTTTTGCTTCTCAAGTTTCAATGCAACAGTTTGGCGTATATGACAAGAAAGTAAATTGTGATAGCTGTTTGAGATCCCTTTTCTTTTAGGTAGCAATTTTTTTTTTGTTGAACTTTGATCAGCTTTTATATTTGCAGATTTAAAGAACTGGGTACTGAAGGTTGCTTGCTAATATTGATGATGTACTCAAGTCATGCCAGGTAATACCTTGATCATGTGCTGGATGTGTATTAACTGGTCATATCGATACAAGTTGACAGTCTTGGTTATTTCTTATTTCTTACTGTTTTGAAGTGTTCTATAATTGTAAGTGTTTGTTATGATAGATCTTTTTCTTGTGCCACCTCCCCTGTCTTCTTCCTTAATGGTGATTGTATTTTTTTGTCTCTCTAGGTCCTTCCAATTTGAAAGGAATTGCGTGGGTGTCTAGTGGTCTTTTAATATTAAAGTCAGCATAAGGCATGAACATGATGAAATGTCAGCAGTCTTTACGGCTTTGATTGGAAATTGGAAGCGACACCCTCCTTTGCTATATTGCTGCAGAAATTTGTTGAGATCGACTGATGGTGAGGATAGTTTTTCTGCTTATGCGACCGAGGCTATAAGTATGATGTCTCTTAGTGCAATGTCCTTCTGCATGGAAGGTAAAAGTCAATTTATCTTCTTGAAGCACTTGTTTGTCTCTTGGAAGCCTTAGAAGTACCTGCTTGATCGAGTGTATGGTCATAGGCAACTAATCAATTATAAACCATATAGTATGAAGTTGTCGTAATGATCCTTAGTAGCTAGATTACTTGAACTTTTGGGATGAATTAATAGTGTTAGTGCATTTTCATGTTTACAACTTAGTGTGTACAATCCATGTGTTGACAATTTATTTGCCTATTGCTGGAAATTAGCGATCCATGTACTTGAACCATGACCTACCTAGGGAATATGTTTCAAGTTTTGGGTTCCGTTTCTAGCTTACCCCAACTTGTTCGGGACAAAAGGCTTTGTTGTTGTTGATGCTTCCAAATTTGTTCTACCTCATTATCTGTTACCATCTCTCACCATGCGGGCTAGAAGGTTGGATGGTTATCTTTGAAAAAGGTTGGTGATTACTTCTCCCGTGGGGGACTTGTTGACAAGTTTATCTTTGGATTCAAGTATTCTTTGGCTCATGTCTCTCTTGGAAATAGGCTGCACAATGATACTAACTTCTCTCTTTGGTGTATCTGCTGGACCTCTATACCCGCCAACTACCCACTCCAACAGTCTCAGCTTCATTTGCACAGACATTTATGAAGAATTCTACATCTCAGTCTTCTGATTATGGTCACAGTAGTGCTGGTATGACTCAACCTCCCTCTGCATCTCAGTCTTTTTAGTTGCAGTATGTTCTTTTTTTTTTTGCAGTATGTTTTTTTTTTGCAGTATGCTTTCTTAATTTAAACCAACAAAAAATCATTTTTTCTCCTCATTCGTATGTCATATTTCGTTTTCATGATTTAGTTTGGATATTAAGTAAATCCATGAATTTTTTCCACTGGTTAAACAATATGAAAATCGTAATTGTAGTTCGATCATTTTTCTTGCGTTTGTTGAACAAATTCATGAAGAAGGCACAAAAAGTCCCCTGCACTATTCGTCTTGCAGACTTTGCACTTAAAGGGGTTAGGTTGTCGAATAATAAATAAATAAATCAAGTATTACGTCCAAGAGCTAAAGTCTGCTATCTCTATATGGATCTGGTATTTACTCATACCCTCACTCGTTGGGTTTAACTTGTATGCGTTTTGAATTCCCTGATATAGAAGGATTCTTCACACTCTATATCGCATTATCCTACTATATGTTCCTTCCACAGTGGCTTTGATGAGAAGTTGGCTGAAAGTCGTGATGCTAAAATAACAGTCTTGCTTCTGGCTAAAAGCCCATATCCGGAACTGACTGAAGTAAGCCAAGTGTCTTATATTTATCATAATTGTTTGGAATTGTATGCTAGAATGAAAGTCTTGCTGAAAGTCAGCTTTGTCCATCTCATAACGCATGTTCCATAACCATTATTAACTTCCCGAGATGTGGATTATTGAGTAAAAGTTGTATCATTATTCACTCCATAACCGTTATAGTTGAATATTCTTTCTCTTTAATCTTCCTAATCACCTACACTTTCGCTCTATCTTTTCCTCTTCTTAAGTTCATGAAGTGCAAATTTTGACATGATTCATGATCATTTGCTCTGTGCTCTTTGTTGAATAATCAAATTGCACCACTATGGTGTATGATCACATTAAATGTCTGCAGTTTCTCTTTGGTTGCTAATTAGTTGGACCAAATGCTTGTTGGGTTTAAAGACCCGCATCTCCTTCTTTTTTTTTTGAACTTTTTTTTTTTTCTGTTTTTCAACACACGGTCTTTAAATATTTCTTACGTAGTTTTATGTTACGTGTACCTTTGATATGTATTTACCTTTGATATATATACAGAGATACTTGAAAAGGAAATGCTGAGTCAACCACAACATCTTGAGAAGAGAAGACTCCAAATACTAAGAGTAACTTTCTCTCTCTATCATTGTGTTATATGTTTGACTCATGCAGTATGGTGCATACATTATCATACATTATTCCAAATCAGAGATTCTTTCATTTTTTTGATTGGAGAATTCGGCGAAAACTATCGCCTTCTTCCTTCAATTTATCACCAAATTTATTTAGTTTTTGCAAGTGGTTTACTAATAATTATACGAGTACGATGGGTTGGTATCGAAACTAGTGAAAGGTCTACGATGGGTTGTGTGCAATTATTTGGCATTGTCTCTTTCAATTTCATGTCCTGAGCATGAGCTTTGATGGCTTCACAAATGTGTACATGAATACCTCTCATAAGCCTACTGGTTTTAGGGAGATATTAAGTACATTCGGATGATGTTTAATGCATGGTTTTTGTATGCCTGGCCAGGCTTTTATCGGTGTTTTCTGAGGATCTTTTTTATCCTCCCACCTATGGGTAGTATTGATTATTTGAGACTTGTTATAGCCATATTTTGTTGGTGTCAATTTAGAGTTTGTCCATACTGTAGTTCCTATATATTGGTGAGATCTATTTTTAGGTGAAGGAGTGTCTGTTTATGTGAGGAATTTGTCCTCTACAGTTACAGCTTCTGAAATTAAACAAGAGCTTAAACAGTTTGGTAAATCAAGCCTGGTGGAGTCGCCCTTAGGGTCCGCCAGACCCTTCTCTTTAATTTTCCAGTGTGATTTTGTACTTGTAAGCTGGACATATTGTATGGTTCAAACAGAACCATAAGAGATTCTGGTCTCTATATTGAAAGAAACTGACTGATCTCTCTGGTGTGCATGATATTGGTATTTGCTATGTATTTGTCGAATATGAAGATGTTACTGGTGCTCAAATTGCTATTCAGGTTGGATTCTCTTTCATCACTAGCCATTTTTCTAATGCAAAAGCCTTTGAGATATTTCAACCTATTTGTATATCGGTTTCCCTTTTGTTTCTTTCCATTCTTAGCAATAATTTCAACAGTCTTGTTGCATGTTTATGCGATGTGTTGTGTTTTTATAATGGGCTTGTACTTCTAAGATTTTGATAAGTCATCTTTTTTTGTGCAGTCATCTCCAATACAACTTAATAAAAGGCAAGTTCACATCGAGGAGCGGAGGATAAACCCCAGTGATGTTCGTGGAAGTATATGTTAGTATCCTTGATTCTTTTGATTTGATAGGGATGTTTGTGGGTTCTTTTGATTTGATTATATAGTCTATTAGTCAAAGGCTCGATCTTTATAAGCATACTGGATATCTGATTAGAAGAATTTGTGATGCTTTGTTCGCAGGTTAATTGAATGATGCTCATGAGATCAGAAAGGTTGGAGAACAAAGCAGCAAAGCAGTAGCCATTAGGTCCCTTAGAAGCTGCAAGATTTGTAAGTTATAATGTAGTATCTCCTTATAGAGATTTAAGTTGGAAGAACTTGGGAATTTCAGAACTTTCTACAAACTGAACTTAGGAACTAAGTATGTTTCTGTGTATGTCCATTAAATGAATGACATAGTTTGTATCAAATACTCATACTTGTTGTTAACTTCAATTGATGAATTCTTTTATCATAATGGTGAATGTGGAAATGAAAGTGAATGAATGTGTCATGGTTTGTATATCTGTGGAATGCTGAATATGGAAACTGGGAAACTGCAGGGGGGTAAATGTGGGGGGAACGTATTTTGACCAGGTCAATGAAGACTTGACCTTTTTTTTTGCTGTTGCAAAAAATTAGCAACGTCTTTGTTCTGTTGCTAAATTAGAACCAGAACCAATAAATTATAACCAAAACCAATAACATTTAGTTCCGGGTAGGGATATTCATGTAATTAGAAACATATTATCAATGGCAGACCTTGGTTGCGAATAAACAAAGTCGCAACGGCATGGTACGTTGCTAATATCCGTTGTTGACCGAGATTCGCAACGGAGTTTATGCCGTTGCGAAAAAATGCAACACCGTGTTTTGGAACGGCGATCTGCCGTTGCGACCCCAGTCAGCAACGACTAGGCTCCGTTGCTAATTCCTAAAAATGGTGTAGTGAGATATTGGTCTGGACTAATATCAACATACTGGCATATACAAGGGTACCAATGGTCGATAATCCTAACTCTAGGTCAACACAACTGGCATATACAAGGGTTCCAGTGGTCGACTTTATTGAATTTATTAGGTTGGTCGATGGTTCTGGTCTCAATTTTTTTTTTTTTTTTTTTTTTTTGTATCTCAATCACTCTATTTCACCCTAGCAGTGGTAACAACTTGAATCGTGAGCCCCACCTAATCACTTAGAGAAACATATTTTAAAGAAAACAAAATAAAAATAGAAGTGAAAAGGATTCAACGAGATATGACGAAACTACCATGTTTTTTTCTTTAATTCTAACACCTGAGCTCTGTGCTTTTATGAATAGACTCTTTAGATGTTTCCATCTAATCAGATTGGTTCCTCAACTCCTACAACCAAAATGCTTCCATCCACTTAGATTGGTTAGTGCCATCCTTAATAAGCATAAATTTCTAAGCTCTGAGTTTATTTATTGTAACAAAAAGGTAACAAAAGTTTCTACCCCACCCCCAAACTTAAATATAACATTGCCCTCAATGTTTCTAATTAAAGAACAATACCAAAGGAAATAGTAAAGAGAGAAGTCGGAAAGATAGTACCTGGGTGAAGTGTAACCAAAAACCTACAAAAATAATATACAACATACAAACCGCCTCGATGGTCAATCAAGGTAAACAGGGTCCTCCAGAGGGACCTCCACAACATCACCTGTAGGAAAAGGCTCTAAAAAGGGCTTCAATCGCTGACCGTTAACCTTTGAAGAACTACTACCATATGGTGTCTCAAACTCAATAGCGCCATGAGGAAAAACAGTACGGACCACAAAAGGACCGGTCCATCGAGAGCGCAACTTCCCGGGAAATAGATGCAAACGAGTGTCATACAGAAGAACTTTTTGACCTGGAGAAAATGACTTTCGTAAAATATTCTTATCATGCACAAGTTTCATTTTATTCTTATACTCTTTAGCACTATCGTATGCATCTCTACGAATCTCGTCCAACTCATGAGATGTAGCTTTCTGTGAGCTCGTGCCTTATCAAGTGAAAAGTTTAGCTGCTTAATAGCCCAATAGGCCCTATTCTCTAACTCAACAGGAAGGTGACATGCCTTGCCAAATAATAAATGATAAGGTGACATTCCAATGGGTGTCTTAAACGCAGTACAGTAAGCCCATAAGGCATCAGTAAGCCTCGACGACCAGTCTTTCCTATTAGGATTAACTGTTTTCTCTAGAATACGCTTAATTTCCCTATTGGAAACCTCTACCTGACCACTAGTCTGTGGGAGATATGGGGTAGCTACTTTATGGGTAATACCATATTATTTCATTAAATGAGCAAACGGTCTATTAGAAAAGTGTGAACCTCCATCACTAATTATAGCTCGTGGCGTACCAAAACGTGTAAGTATATTCTCTTTCAAAAACTGGACAATGACCCTGTGGTCATTTGTTCTACACGGAACCGTCTCAAACCACTTAGACACATAGTCTACAGCAACAAGTGTGTAAAGATAACCAAAAAAATTAGGAAATGGACCCATAAAATCAATGCCACACACATCAAAGACCTCAATCACTAAAATAGGGCTCAAATGAATCATATTTCTACGGGAAATGGTTCCTAACCTCTGGCAACGCTCATAAGAAACACAATGACTATGGGAGTCTTTAAACAAAGAAGGCCAGTAAAAACCACACTGCAATATCTTAGCAGCAGTCTTCTTAGCACTAAAATGACCCCAACATGCATGTTCATGACAAAAGGAGATAATACTGGACTGGTCACTCTCGGGTACACATCTCCTAATAATATGGTCTAGACAATACTTAGACAAATAAGGATCGTCCCAAAATAAATGCTTAACCTCGGCTAAAAACCTAGAACAATCTTGCTTACCCCAATGTTAAGGAATTCGACCAGTAACAAGATAATTCACTATATTCGCATACCAAGGTGATTGGGAAACAAAGAACAATTGTTCATAAGGAAAATTATCCCTTATAGGAAGGGAATCATTAGGGAAACTAACAACTAGCCTAGACAAGTAGTCTGCTACTACATTTTCGTCAACCTTTTTGTCTCTAATGTATGGACAAAATTCTTGTAACAAAAGGACCCACCTAATCAATATAGGTTTGGTATGACAAAAGGTATTTCAAAGCAGCATGATCAGTATAGATTACGATATTAGAACCTAATATGTAGGATCTAAACTTATCCAAGGCAAACACGATGGCTAACAGTTCCTTCTCGGTAGTTGTATAGTTCATTTGGGCGTCATTCAGAGTTTGCTAGCATAGTAAATCACATGAAGTAATTTGTTTTCTCGCTGATCTAGCACAACACCTATAACATAATCTGAAGCATCACACATAATTTCAAAGGGTAGGTTCCGATTAGGTGCACGGACTATCGGGGCAGTAGTGAGTAAATTCTTAAGCTTCTTAAAAGCCTCTAAACAAGCATCATCAAAGACAAACTTAACATCTTTTGCAAGCAAATTGCAAAGAGGTCTAGAAATCAAGCTAAAATCCTTAATGAATCGACGGTAAAAACCTGCATGCCCTAGGAATGACCTAATATCTTTTACGGTTTTTGGGACATGTAAAGTCTTAATAAGGTCAACTTTGGCTTTGTCTACCTCTATACCCTTTGAAGAAACAATGTGCCCCAACACAATTCGTGATTTAACCATGAAATGGCATTTTCCCCAATTAAGCATTAAATTATTTTCCTTACACATAGTCAACACTAATGTCAAATGATGCAAGCACTCATCAAAAGATGAACCAAACACTGAAAAATCATCCATAAAGACCTCTAGAAACCTTTCTACCATATCGGAAAATATGCTCATCATACAACGGCGAAAAGTCATCGGGTGCATTACACAGCCCAAAAGGCATGCGTCTATACGCAAAGGTACTAAAGGGACAGGTAAAAGTGGTTTTCTCTTGGTCTTATGGGGCAATAACGATACGATTATAACCGAGTAGCCATATAAGAAGCAATAATGACTATGTCCAGCTAATCTCTCTAGCATTTGGTCGATAAAAGGAAGGGAAAGTGATCCTTCCTTGTGACCTTGTTCAATTTCCTATAGTCGATACGAGACACGCCATCCCGTGGTCACTCGGGTTGGGATTAACTCATTATTATCATTACGGACTACGGTGATACACGATTTCTTGGGACAACCTGAACAGGGCTGACCCACTTCTTGTCTGAAATTCGGTAGATAATACCCACATCTAACAACTTAAGCACCTCTTTTCGAACTACCTCTTTCATGTTAGGGTTCAGTCGACGTTGCAACTCCCTAGAAGGTTTGGAGTCTTCTTCTAAATGAATATGATGCATACACACAGTAGGACTTATACCCTTAATGTCTACTATAGTCCACCCTAAAGCTTCCTTATTATCTTGAAGTACATTCACTAGCCTACTTTCCTGATCATTATCCAAATCGGAAGCTACAATCACAGGTAAAGTCTCAGATGGGCCTAAAAACACATACTTTAGAGTGTCGGGTAGTGGTTTAAGGTCTAACTTAGGGGGCTCTTCTAAAGAAGGAATTAGGGTAGTCTCAGAAACTTGTAATGGTTCGAACCTAGATTTCCATCTATCAGTGTCTAACACAGGGGTAAAATCTAATAGAGCATTTACTTGTTCAATAGTGTTATCGTCGTTAAAATTTAAACCAAAATGGGATAGACAACTCTCTAATGGGTCTTCAAACAAAATGTTTGGTAATGACTCCTGAACTAAGGATTCTATCATGTTCACCTCTTCAACACATGTGTCATCTAGCTCGTAAGGTAGCTTACTGACATTAAAAATGTTCATCCCCATAGTCATATTACCAAAAGATAAATTCATCACACCATTTCGACAGTTAATGATTGCATTATACGTAGCTAAAAATGGGCGACCTAAAATCACAGGTATCCGGTTCTGTGGGTCGAGGACAGGTTGGGTATCTAGCACAACAAAATCCACTGGATAAATAAACTTGTCGACCTCAATGAGAACATCTTCGATAACACCTCGAGGAATTTTAACAGACCTATCAGCTAACTGCAGTGTCATCTGAGTAGGTTTCATTTCACCAAGTCTTAGCTATAAGTACACATGGTACGGCAGTAAGTTCACACTAGCTCCTAAGTAAAGTAAAGCTTTTTCTACTCGGAATTTACCTATTGTGCAAGCAATGGTAGGGGAACCTGGGTCTTTGTACTTTGGAGTTGTGGTGTTCTGAATGATTGAACTTACGTGACCAGCTAAAAAGGCTTTCTTATGGACGCTAAGTTTTCACTTCCGCATACACATATCCTTAAGGAACTTGGCATAAGCAAGAATTTTCCTAATTGCATATAATAAAGGAAGGTTTATGGTAACTTGCTTAAAAACCTCCAATATGTCATTAAAGTTTGATTCCTTCTTTGTTGGTACTAATAGATGGGGAAATAGGGATCTAGGCACAAAATCAGACCTCTCAGGAACAAAATTGACATCATTAGAAACTTTATCAGCCCCATCAGCTAGTGGTGGTCCTGAGGGGTAAGATCATGAGGGGTGAACTACAGTATGTTCACTATCGGGCATGGTTACCTGATTGTCTACTACTCTACCACTCCTAAGGGTTCTAATAGCATTCAACTGATTCGATGGTTTTGCACCTACTTCATGAACTCCTCTAGGGTTGGGTTGTGTTTGACTAGGAAACTTACCTTTTTCTCTCAAAGACCCATTTATCAGACCAACCTGGGTTTTTAACTCGGAAATAGCCTGACTGTTTTCATTTCATATCCTGTTACTAGCTTGTAGACTTTGTTCTACTGATAGCTGAAATTTTGCAGTTTGTTGAGTTAACAAGTTGAGAGACTCCTCTAAACTTAAGATTTTCTTATCTGACTGATTCTGAAACTGAGTTGGTCTTGAAGGATTCTTTATATAGCCAAAACATGGGGGAGCATTAGAATTACTAAACTGACCTTGATTCGGCCCTTAGACCACGAAAGGTTGAGATGGTTTCTCCAACCGAGATTATAGGTTTCTGAATATGGGTCAAACTTCTGACGGTTATCAAATCTAGTGTTATTATAGAGAGCATTGGCTTGCTCTTCATTATTCTGGCCTTCCCAAAAAGGTTCCACTCTACAACTAGTCTGACTCACTTCTAAAGCTTCTAAACTTTTTGCTATAGCAGCAATTTTGGCATTTGACTCAAAGCCTCCTTCTATCCTATTAACGTTTCCTCTACCTAGAAGAATTGTTTTCTGGGGTCCCCTATTATTTTCCCATTGTTGGGTCTTTTCGGCGATTTCACTCAAAAATGTCATCGCCTCATCAACAGTTTGGTTTTCAAACCCACCAGTATACATAGATTCTACTATGGTTGTAGTGGAATAATCTAAACCCTTATAAAGGATTTGAACTAACCTAACCTTTTCTAAACCATGATGGGGACATTGTGCTAATAGATCATTGAACCTTTCCAAATACCTATACAAAGATTCTCCCTCATGTTGAGAAAACGTGCAGATTTGCGTCCTAATAGGCGATGTTTTACGCCTAGGGAAAAACTTGTTCAAAAAGGCAGATGTAAGTTGTTCATATGTTTCGATTGAACCGGAAGCCAAACTATATAGCCACGATTTATCTTTATCTTCCAGGGAAAAAAAGGAATAACCTAAATTTCAAAGCATCATCATCAAGGTTTTTAATCTTTAGGGTACTACAAATTTTCTCAAAGTCCCTAACATGAAAATATGGGTTTTCATTTTCTTTCCCTAAAAAGATTGGGAGCATGTATAAGGTCCCAGATTTAAGTTCATAATTTTCTTCCGTTTCAGCTAACCTGATACACGAGGGACGAGTAGTCCTAGTCGAATTCAACAAAGCTTTCAAAGTTGCCATTTCTGGCTCTATAGGGATTCTCTACTCAGTAAAAGACGGACGTTCAAAACCGGATTTTCCGAAAATCGTACTTTCTAAATTAAGGTAATCGAGATTCTTAGAACTAGTGAATCGACCTAAAGCGTCTCTTCTACGTTCAGGCATACAAAAGAATTTATTTTCCTAAATTGGAAGGGTAATCAATCACAAATCAAGGCCGACTCAACCAAATCAAACCTATTGATTTCTAGCAAACAAAAAGCATGATGGCTCCACTTAGATTGTCTCTAGACCAACTTCTACTCTTCCAAGAGGCAACTAGGTACAATTTTAGCAAACATCGTAGGACGATCCGAATAAAGTAAGTCGAACAGAAGTAGGAGAAGCTCTGAGGAGCTTTGATACCCTCACCTCTATGGCAAACGCTTTTCTGGGTTACAAGGCGGCTCTAATCGACTTCCAGTAATCTTCCTGAACTCTAGGATAACAAGATACCCAATACGATCCTTTTGAATGACTTTCTTATTAGCTCGTTACATTATTGGGATCGTTCTAGTCAAAATTTTAAGGCTTAGGTTCGCCTAGGTTACGTGTTCCTAAGGCGGGCAAGAAGAGAACGGTCATGAAATCCGAACCCTTATCTTATATGGCCAGACCTTGCCCTTTACTAGAAAAATAAATGTCCGTATTCAGTCCTCAACATATAAGCATACGAAGGAAGACAGTAACTCGCTGACAGGGGATTCACGAGTGTTTAGAATCTTACCTCCCATTCCAGACGGGGGATGAATCGGTTGTGGTCGACTCGGGCCACCGACTCCTATGTCAGTGTACGAACCCAAGGTGCAGATACAATATCGTAATTGTCCTCTTTCTCTGCAAACAACTTATATTTAAAGTACCCTTCCGTAGGGTAAAAATAAAAATAATGTCTCAAAGTCCAAAAGTCCAAAGTGTCCAAAAAGAAAAGAAAAATTACAAAAATAAATAAACCCTAATACAAATTTTTTTTTCTAAAAATAAACAAACCCTAAAAAAAAAAATATAACTAAAATAAAATTGTCTTCTTTTTCCTTCTTTTCGCTTTAATCTTTAGCTCCAAGACCAAACTACTTGGCTCAATTTTCTTTATGGTCCAGAACATGTAGACAAAAGATAAATACCCAAGAACGTCATAAAGAACAAAAAAAATAAAAAAAAAAATAAAAAAAAATAAATCTAAAACCCTAAAAACAAGTCCGCGTTGGCGGCGCCAAAAATTGATGTAATTTGTAGATAGTGGTAAAAAGTGATTCGATTCTCGAACTTGTGAAGGATAACTTTAGACTTAAATTCAAAACTAAAATAAAAAACTCACTAATAATTATAGCAAACACTGAAAAAGTTGATATCAATATTAAAAGAACACTAAGGCTAAGATTCCACTATTTTCCAAGTTCAAAGTGATTTAATCCAATATTTATATTCATGCAATTTTCTTGTTCAATTTGATTCTAAACTATTGCAACAAGTAGATTCTCAAAATAACAAGTGTAAATCTGAAGCATGGAACATCAAAAACCTAGGTCCAAGTATGCTCTATCAAAAGAAATAACAATTGCTTAACAAAAATCATTCAAACACTTTTCGATCAAGGAAAATAATCATATAATAATTGCAAATAAACAAATAAAATAAAATATACCACTTTTTGTTGGAAAAATAGCTTCCTTTATCGCCTCAGCAATGGGGTTTAGCTCCTCATATTAACCATGATCTCAAAATATGTGTTTATGGCTCAAAAGATGATGAAAAGTAATAAAACAGCCGATTTGCAACAGTGTGAGTGTGTTACGTAATCTATGTTACAAAGGAGACACAAGTGGCTAAAGACCTAATGCAATCACAAGTTGATAAACGATATGTATGTTCTCATTGTTGAATAGCGATAGTTCTCTGCGACAGATGCTTGTGCGTCTTATGTTCTTCGTGTTCTTGGTATTCCAACAGCAGAAATAAAACTCCAACTCGTGATTTAAGATTTCTGTTCTCCTCTAAACTTCCCCAAAAGTGTATGTAACCCTGTTTTTGACTCGAATCAACTCTTATATAGCTAGCAGACCTCAAAACTTTCGAGAAAATCTTGATTATTCTTTCACCGTAAGTCACGGTATTTTTCTTCTCCCTGAATCTTATGTACGCGTCCTCCAAACCAAATCAAACGCCTCAGAATCTCTCTAAGACACTCTCGAATCCAACAGCAAGCTTTCCTCCTTATTTTCCCGTACTTCCTATGAATATAAACTTCCGATAATAATCCACCCATGTTTTATCTCAAAGTGACGTAACTTTCCTTTTCTTTTGGTTTGTAAACATGTACCAACCCTGTTTTATAGAAACGGGGCTATCCTAATCGAATTCCAAGAAGAAATCGCATAAAATACAAACCAAATCTTCTCCAAAAAAACCTTGCAGATAAACTCCATTTTCCCGCCAAAACTCAAGAGTTCAAATGATGAAGGTGGGTTCCCCCCCTAACCAGAGTGGGGGTTCCGATAGCAGGTGCCTTGGGGGTGTTTTAGAGGTGCCCCTTATCCAAGCCGTGGGTGCCAAAATCACTTCCTCCGGGTGCTTTAGACAACTTTTCGAGCCGATTTTTCAAAAAATGTTTATTGGCCAAAAATACCTACACACATAAAACACACCATAATAAGTACAAAAATGAGCCCTAGCAATATATAAAATCGAGACAAATTGGACACAAAAATGTGTCCATCATGGGTTTCATTTATAAGATTCCGATCGAGATATGAGTTGGGTATTGAAGTAATTGACGGATTAGGTTAAAAATTACAGATCATATCAAGTTTCAGGTGATGATTTTGAATATCCGCAAGATAATAATAGTGGCTATGATGCTTCAAAGGTCTTGTCAAGTCCATCGATGGAACACAACCTGTATGCTGATGGACTTCCGGTTGCTGAGGACCATATGCTAGGTGTACGAGCCAATGTACTTCTTATTGACAAGGACTAGATGTTTTACTACTATTACCGAGCTTTTTGAGATACTTGTTCAATTTTCCAAAATATGTATAACTACTACTCCACCTTTAACTGATACTGAATTTTTTACAGGGGAAGCTTTGACGTTAGTGGTCATGAGTATGCTCTTAAAGCACATATATCAATCAAGGCATGCTTAAAGGCGTTTAAGGCTGCAAAAGCATTACCTTCGTTTCTGTGAAATTTTCACCAAGAATTGATGTATGGCCTAAAAAATTTGATTTATCAGCTCCCACTGGTGATGATATTGCTCTACATTTCTTTTCGGATAAGAAAGGGTAATGGTCTTGCTGTGCTTAATCTCTTAAAAATGTTTTTGTGTTTCTTTATACATCATTGTCGATATCTACATTGTTCAGGGAGGAAAATAATTTCGTGTATTAAGTCTCCTACACGCGACAGACACAAGCAAGTCTAGACATATACATACGCTGTACATAAGCAAGACGTAAGCTATCACAAATTATAAGAATGCTAGCTGTACTAACACACAAAAGATCCAACGGATCTTTTGTTATGAAGATATATGAAGAAAATGTGTCAATCAGATCTTTACATATCAAGAAAGTATTTTAGCTCTTAGGAAACTCTTGGTCCATTTAGGATTTAGATGTCGACATTATTCTTGTAAATAACTAGAGATAAAGTTCTTTCCTTGTACAGTTTCACTTTCCTTTGTTATCGTTGTAAACAACTATATAAACGAATGTACATGCAATAGCCAAATTGTCCAAGTAATAATATTCTCATTACCATTTCTCTTTATGGTAACAGAAAAATCCTGTTTATCATCATAATTTTTTTTTTCTTCCCAATTTTTTTTTTTTTTTTTTGCATTCAAGCTTAAAAATGCCGTCAAATACCTCCAATGATAAAATTCCTCAAACCCCACCAAGTACTACTGTTGTTGATCTCAAGTCTGGTCCCTATGTTATTCATGCATCGGACGGTCCTTCAACAGTTTTTATCACACCATTACTATCTGGTGATAATTATTCAAGCTGGGTACGAAGTATGACGATGGCCTTACGGGCGAAAGGAAAATTTGGGTTCGTTGATGGATCTCTTACCAAACCAACTGCCTCAAACGACTTGCATGCTTGGGAAAGATGTAATGACTTGGTTGGAAGTTGGATTCTGAACTCGGTGACACCAGAAATCAAGGCTAATATCCTTTATAATGATGATGCTCAAGCTATTTGGAAAGATTTGCGAGATCGATTTTCTCACACAAATGCGCCCAAAATATTTCAACTCAAAAAGGCCATCATGTCTCTAAGACAAGATACTTTAACCGTCTCTGAATATTACACTCAGTTGAAATCTCTGTGGGACGAACTTAGTTCGCTCACTCCTATAAAACCATATATCTGTGGTAATGGAAAGTCTATGGTAAGTAAACTTCATCAAGATCGAGTCATGGAATTTTTACAGGATTTGCATGATCGTTTTTCATCTGTTCGTAGTCAGATCTTATTGATGAACCCTTTCCCTGCTATTGGAAAGATATATTCTCTAGTCCGTCGGAAGAGAATCAGCGGGAACTCAACTTTTCTTCTCGCTCCCGCAATCGAATCAGTGACTCTCCATGTTGGGAAACAAGAGCGTAGCCCTCTTTGCCAAAGACAATATTCGCCATCCTCCAACTAAGAAAGGTCGCCCATTCTCGCGATCACCGTAACAAAGTTGGACACACTAGAGCTACTTGTTATAAGCTACATGGATATCCATCACGTGACTCACGTCAAATGGATAATCAAGCTGCTTTTGTTCTTTGCCCAAGATGGTGAACCACACCATGGATCTAAAGTTGTCGCACCAAGCATCACTCTGAACAATATAATCGTTGTCACTTCTTGAACCTTCAGCTGGTCCTTCAAGCCATGAAGTGAACGCTAACTTTGCTGGTAATGTTTCTCGCACCTCTAATTTTTCTTGGATCGTTGATAGTGGTGCATCTAACCATATGTGTTATTCATTACTTTGTTTTACTAAATATGTGAAAGCTCCTACAAACTATTTTGTCCAACTACCTGATGGTAGTCAATCTCCCATATTACATATTGGGACAGTAATTTTTTCACCGAATTTAATACTTGATAACGTATATCATATTCCAAGTTTTAAATTCAATCTTTTATCAATCAGTCACTTGGTTAAATCTCTCAAATGTAAAGTGACTTTTGACGAAACTTCATGTACATTTCAGGATCCGTTAAGGAATTTAACGATTGGTCGGAGTGATCACTTACGAAATGGTCTCTATATTCTTCGCTCGACCCCGTCATGCTTTTCGGCGTCTCGCTATTCAAACTTTGATCTTTGGCATTGGCGTCTTGGTCATCCTTCAGATTTACGTTTTTGTATTCTAGCAAATAAATTTAGCTGTATAAGGACTACTAAAAATCATTTATGTGAAGTATGTCCACAAGCTAAGCAACCTCGTTTACCTTTTGTATCAAGTAATTCAAGTAGTAATAAAAAATTTCAATTAGTTCATGCAGATATTTGGGGTCCATTTTCTGAATCTTCATTATGTGGAAAAAGATATTTTTTAACGATTGTTGATGATTTTTCGCGATGCACTTGGATTTATCTTATGACTAATAAATCCGATACTAAAAAGTATCTCTCATATTTTTTCAATCACATTATCACCCAATTCCACACTAAAATTACAAACTGATCATCTGGTAATGGAAAAAATTTTATACCTCAATTACAAAAATTTCGTTCCGACAACGGGACTGAATTTTAACGAAAGGCCTACAAGAATGGTTTCATGCTAATGGTGTCATTCATCAACGTAGATGTGTAGCTACTCCTCAACAGAATAGTGTTGTGGAACGTAAACATCGACACTTACTTGATGTTGCTCGCGCTTTGCGATTTCAAGCTGATCTTCCCTTGAATTTTTGGGGTGAATGTATTTTAACCGCTGCGTATCTCATAAATAAGATGCCCACTCCTCTTTTAGATAATAAATCACCTCAAGAAATTCTGTTTCAAGCTCCAACTTCTTATCACCATTTAAGAGTTTTTGGTTGTTTATGTTTCGCAAGAAATATTAACGTTAAACACAAATTTGATCAACGTGCCCAGCAGTGTGTTTTGTAGGATATCCTTATGGTCAAAAAGGCTATCGTGTCTACGATCTTCAGTCACGTAAAATCCAGGTCTCTCGCGATGTAACTTTTTATGAGAATACATTTCCTTACAGAGACTATCATATCAGCAAATCAGCTTCTACGTCACATTCATTTCCACATTTAGCTGATGATGATGATATATATAATTATAATATCATTCAATCTCTTTCATTACATGAGACCATACCTTCATCATCAAATAATTTGAATACCTCATCATCCATGTCTAATCCTTTACAGGAAGACTTGCAACCATCGGGTACAAGTGATACATTAAATAATATCACTTTGGAAATCCCAGTTTCACCTGCAAATGAATATATCTCACATGAGAGTCAACCTACAGATAAATCCATTTTATCTAACGAAAATCAAGGTGTAGTTCATGCTGATTCCTTTTGACCAACTAGAGAACGTAGACCTCCAACACATTAAATATTACGTGTGTACATCTAAACCTCTAGCTTCTAATAAAAATAGCACACGGTATCCTCTCACCGATTATCTTTCAATTAGTCAGTTCTCAAAAACTCATCAAGCATTTCTAACCTCTGTTATTAATGTTGGTAGGTCGGTCAAGGTCTAGATTAGGAAATCTAGTTGGTTAAGGAAACCAAGTACTTGTGTCCTAAGTATAGCAGCTTAAGAGGTTTGTCTCTTAGAGCTAAGTTAGGAAACCCTGTACTTGTAGGAAAGTAATCATTGTTAAGGAATGTGTCCAGTACTATTGATGTGTATAAATAGCCATAGAGAGAACTAGAGAAAACACACCAGAACTAGTAAGAGTTCTCTTCCTTCTCTGCTTAGGCTTTGTATATTCCAACCTATACGGTGATAAATTTTAAAATTGCTTATTCCTTCCCGAGGATTCAACCTCGTTAAATACTTGTTCTTCTTGTATGTGTGATTGTGTTCTTGGCGATATTGAGATACCTCGTAGTAGTGCAAACCTAACGCTTTCGCAGGATTTGGCGCAACAATTGGTATCAGAGCAAGGAGATGCTCATGGATACGGGTACTCAGATTGCAGTTGAAGTGAAGGTATTTTTTTCTGAATATTGCTTGAGGTAATACTAATCTCAAAGGTTCTGTTTTTATCTATATTTGGTTATTTGTGAACAATGGTTGACGGGGACGAAGATCCGAAAAATCCTTTAGGAGAACATTCGGATCCCACAAATAAAGATAAAGAAACAAAAGAAGAAATACTTCATTCACATAGATCACAACTCAAGGTTGAAAAGTTTACAAGAACCAATAACTTTGGTTTATGGAGAACGGACGTAATGGATGCTCTTGTCCATCTTGACCTAGAAGAAGCTCTAGAAGGTCAGCCAGTGGAGATGTCTGAAAAGAAGTGGAACAAGATGAATAAATTATGTCTTGCTTCGATACGAGGGTGTTTAGAAACTGCAGTAAGAGTTAATTATCAGCATGAAACTTCAGCTAAGGATCTCTAGGAAAAGCTTGAGAAGGAATACCTTTTGAAGAACGTGGCCAATAGGATACATCTTAAAAGGAATTTGTATCGCTATAACATGAAGAGAGATGCAACCTTAACCGAGCACCTAGATTCATATAATAAACTTCTTGCTGAGTTGGTTAACTACAATGAGAAGATTAACGACGAGGAACAAGCTTTGTGTCTGATAAACTCTCTTCCTGAAAAGTATGAACCCGTGATTAAAGCATTAATACACGGCAAGGACAAGATGACATACGCAGAGGTCACTACAGCATTGCGTAGTGAGGAGTTCAGGAATATGGATCGTGAAGACCTTGCAAGTGAAGCTAACAATGACTTGCTTCTTGCAAGAGGTCGTTCAATAGACATGAGAAGGAATACTGGTGGTTATGGGAAAGGTAGAGGACGTTTTAAGAGTAGAACGCGATTGCATAAAGATGAGTGTGCTTGGTATCATGACTTCGGTCATTGGGCTAAGGATTGTCCTAAGCGTAAGGAAAGAGAAGGAGATAACAACAAGACCGAGGTGAACATTACAAAAGGTAATGAAGAATCAGATGATGCTTCTGATTTCTCGCTAACTGTGATACCATCAGCTTGTGCTATTACAGATGGTACATGGGTATTAGATACTAGAGCAACTTATCATATATGTCCATATCGTGATTGGTTCTCAAGTTTTTAAGAGCTTGATGGAGAAGTACGTATGGGAAACAATCATACCTGCAGGGTGATTGGGATTGGTAGTGTTCGTATCAAGATACATGATGGTATGGTTAGAGAGTTGAAGGAGGTAAGATTTGTACCTGCCATAAAGAAGAATCTGATTTCACTCGGAACTTTAGAAGCTAAGGGCTATAAGATAGCCGCTGAAAATGGTGTTCTAAAGGTAATCTCTGGATCGATGGTAATCATGAAGGGCACACGTCATCATAACTTGTACTAATTGATTGGGAGTACAACAACATGAGATGTGTCTATTTTTGAACACATCGAGAGTGCAGCTACCGAGAAAACAAAGCTATGGCACATGAGACTTGCACATCCAGGTAAGAAGTCGTTGCATATGTTGATTCAAAAAGACTTGTTGAAAGTTGTTATTGCCTGCAAGTTAGCATTTTGTGAACATTGTGTTAAGGGCAAGAAATCAAGAACAAGCTTTGGCACAACTATCCACAATACTAGTGGAGTTCTTGACTATGTTCACTCAGATGTTTGGGGTCCTTCCAAGAATGCATCATTGGGAGGGAAACATTGGTTTGTGTCATTCATTGATGATTATTCTAGGCGCGTATGGGTGTACACCATGAGGCATAAGGATGAAGTCCTAGAAATCTTTGTGAGGTGGAAAAAGGCAACTGAGACTCAAACTGGCAGAAACATCAAAGTACTACGTTCGGACAATGGTGAAGAGTATAAGAGTGATCCGTTCTTGCAAGTATGTCAGGATGAGGGGATAAAGAGGCACTTCAAAGTTAAGAAGACACCGTAACAGAATGGGGTAGATGAACGCATGAATCGTACTTTGCTGGAAGGTACAATGTATGTTATCTAATGCTGGATTAGGTAAAGCGTTTTGGGATGAGGCAGTTACATATGCGTACTTCCTCATTAATAGGTTGCCATCAGCTGCATTATAAGGTAAAACTCCTATGGAGAAGTGGTTTGGTAAACCAGCTTATGATTATGACTCAATTCATATCTTTGGTTGTCCTGTGTGGTATCATGTTAGTGAAAACAAGCTTGATAGCCGTGCCGTGAAAGGAATCTTTGTGGGTATGAAAAGTGGAGTGAAAGGGTTCAAAATTTGGAATCCAGTTGAGAAGAAGATAGTCATAAGTAGAGGTGTCACATTTGATGAGATGTCCATGGTAAAGTCTTTGGGTTCTCGACAGGTGGAGAACAGAAGCACCAATACTAACGAGCCTTTGCAGCAGGTGGAGATTGATGCAACTCCACAAAATCCAGTTAAGTATGTATCTGTTCAGAATACCTCTGAAGACATTGGGTCTGCAAGAGAGGTAACTACTGAAGTTCCAAATGATAGTGACACTATTGAGGAAGAGGAAAAAGAGTCAGTAGAAGATACAGAAGCTACGATCACGGAGACCATAGCAACCAGCAAACCGAGAAGATCAACCAGGAAGCCTGGTTGGATGAATGATTACATTTCTTATGCATTAATTACCAGTTGTTGAAGATGGTACTCCTACTTCCTATTTAGAAGCTGTACGTAGTGCAGAGTGTAAAGAATGATAATGAGCAATGAAGGACGAGGTGGAGTCTCTTTACAAGAATGACACATGGATTCTTATGAAGCTTCCGAACGGTAAGAAGGCCATAGGGTGCAAGTGGGTATATGCTAAGAAAGAAGGATCTTCGGTGAATCAAGTACGCTACAAGGCAAGGTTAGTTGCAAAAGGTTATGCCCAAAGAAAAGGGATTGACTAAAATGAGGTGTTCTCTCCGGTGGTAAAACACTCATCAATCCGTATTTTGTTGGCCTTGGTAGCACAATATGATTTAGACCTAGTTAAGCTAGATGTTAAGACGGCGTTCTTACATGGTGATTTAGAAGAGGAGATCTATATGACTCAGCCGAGTGGGTTCAAGGTTGCTAGAAAAGAAGATTGTGTATGTAAACTAAAAAGATCGTTGTACGGATTGAAGCAGTCTCCAAGACAATGGTACAAGCGATTTGACCAGTTTATGATAGGACAAACATATACAAGAAGTCACTATGACCATTGTGTATACTTCAAGAAGCTACGTGATGGGTCTTTCATATATTTGCTCTTGTATGTCGATGATATGCTGATTGCATCGAATAACAAGAAAGAGATTGATAATTTGAAGTGCAAGTTGTCATATGAGTTTGAGACAAAAGATATGAGAGAGGCTAAGAAGATTCTTGGTATGGAGATTCAACGTGACAGAGAGAAGGTTAAGGTTTGTTTGTCTCAGAAGGCATATTTGAAGAAAGTGTTACGAAGTTTGGTGTCTACGAAGGAACTAAATCCGTAAGTACTCCCCTTCTTTTGCTCATTTTAAGTTGAATGCTCGTATGTCTCCCACTACTAAAGAAGAACGAAATTATATGGCCCAAGCCATATCCGAGGTGTTGGCGGCTTGATGTATACGATGGTATGTACAAGGTAGGACATTTCACATGCGATTAGTATGGTCAGCCGTTATATGCATTGTCCTGGTAAGGGACATTGGCATCTTTGTGAAATGGATTTTGAGGTATCTTTATGGTACAGTCGATGTTGGCTTGGAGTTTGTGAAGGATAGAAGAAACAATCAGTTGTGTGCTGGGTATGTGGATTCTGACTATCTTTGGTGATTTGGACAAGAGACGTTCAACTACGAGGTATGTATTTACCATAGCTAGAGCACCAGTTAGTTGGAGATCAATATTGCAATCCACTGTGGTGCTTTCAACTACGGAGGCGGAGTATATGGCAATGACAGAGGCATTTAAGGAGTCTATATGGTTACAAGGTTTGCTAGATGACTTAGGAGTTGTGCAAGACCAACTGCCTCTGCATTGTGATAGTCTAAGTGCAATTTATTTGGCTAAGAATCAAGTGCATCATGCTAGAACCAAACATATAGACGTACGGTTTCACTTTGTGAGAGAAATTCTTGAAGAAGAAGACATTCTACTTGTGAAGATCGATATCAAAGACAATCCAGCTGATATGTTGACTAAAGTAGTATTTGGGATCAAGTTTCGACATTGTTCGAAATTGATCCACATCCTTTCGGTTTGGTAAAAGGCCCTTTTGGGGCAGAGGTTCATAGGAACCTGGTGGAGGTCTTCTAGCAAGGCCATTTGAGAGAACTACGTTCGGGTTTGATTCCTATTGAGGATACGTAAGCAGTCAGTGATGGTTCAATCGACGTTGGAAGATGGAGGTGATTTTATCTATTGATCGTCTCATGCATGAATGCATGATCCGAGGTGTAGAATTGTTGGTAGGTCGGTCAAGGTCTAGATTAGGAAATCTAGTTGGTTAAGGAAACCAAGTACTTGTGTCCTAAGTAAGCTTAAGAGGTTTGTCTCTTAGAGCTAAGTTAGGAAACCCTATACTTGTAGGAAAGTAATCCTTGTTAAGGAATGTGTCCAGTCCTATTGATGTGTATAAATATCCATAAAGAGAACTAGAGAAAACACACCAGAACTAGTAAGAGTTCTCTTCCTTCTCTGCTTAGGCTTTGTATATTCCAACCTATACGGTGATATATAAAATTTCTTATTCCTTCCCGAGGATTCAACCTCGTTAAATACTTGTTCTTCTTGTGTGTGTGATTGTGTTCTTGGCGATATTGAGATACCTCGTAGTAGTGCAAACCTAACGCTTCCGCAGGCTTTGGCGCAACACTTAATACTACGGAACCTAGAACATTTTCCGAAGCAATAAAAATTCCAGTATGGAGGGAAGCTATGGTCAAAGAAATAGCTGCCTTTAAGGCAAATAATACGTTGACAATGACAAATTTACCACCCGGTAAAGTTCCTATAGGCTGCAAGTGGGTCTATAAGGTTAAGTTCAATGCCGATGGTTCCGTGGAAAGATATAAGGCGCGTCTCGTTTCCAAAGGTTACAACCAAATCGAAGGACTCGATTATCATGATATGTTCGCACCCGTAGCTAAACTTTTTACTGTTCGGGTTCTTCTGTCCCTTGCTGCTATTCAGAATTGGCGATTACATCAATTGGACGTCAATAATGCCTTTTTGCAAGGAGATCTTCATGAAGATGTTTACATGAACATTCCACCGGGTTTCTCCAAAAAGGGGGAGACTGGAGTCTATAAATTAAATAAGCCATAATATGGGCTAAAACAAGCATCGCGTCAATGGTTTGAGAAATTTTCTTCTAACTTACTTAAACGTGGCTTTACTCAATCAAGGGCTGATTACTCTCTTTTTATATACTCCTAAGGTACTACTCGTATCCATCTTTTAGTTTATGTTGATGACATAATCATCACTGGAAATGATGATGTTGCCATCACCGACTTAAAGAAATTTCTTGAGTGATCATTCTCTATCAAAGACCTGGGAAACCTCAAATATTTCTTAGGAATAGAAGTATCTCGATCCCAAAAAGGGATTTTCTTATGTCAACGTAAATACATACTTGATATACTTAAAGATACAGGAATGACAGGTGCTAGGGTATCATCCTTCCCAATGGAACAACAACTTAAACTTTGTCCTACTGATGGAAGCCCTCTTTCTGATCCTACACCATATCGTCGTCTTATTGGACACTTACTTTATATTACGGTAACTCGTCCCGATATTTCTTATGCCGTTAATAATCTTAGTCAATTTATGCAATCACCACACACGACTCATATGGATGCGGCCAATCGTGTCCTTCGTTATCTTAAAGGATCTATTGGCAAGGGTCTTTTTCTCTCTGCTTCTAGCAGTCTACATATCACTGGTTTTAGTGATTCCGATTGGGCGGGATGTCCTACCTATCGACGTTCCACGTCTGGATATTATACTCTCCTTGGCTCCAGCCCTATCTCATGGAAATCCAAGAAACAACCAATTATTGCCCGTTCTTCCGCAGAAGCAGAATATCGTGCTTTGGCTAATCTTTCGTGTGAACTTCAATGGATAAAGTATCTTCTCAATGATTTAGGTGTACCACATCCTGAACCTATGTCAGTTTTTTGCGATAGTAAAGACGCTTTACACATAGCGGACAATCCCGTTTTTCATGAACGAACAAAACATATCGAACTTGATTGCCATTTCGTTCGTGAGAAAATTCAATACAAATTGCTCTCTCCTGCTTTTGTTCGTTCTAACGATAAAGTAGCGGACATTTTTATTAAGCCCCTTGGGGCTGAAAATTTTAATCGTCTACTAGGCAAGTTGGGTGTGCTTGAGATTCCTCAACCAGTTCCAACTTGAGGGGGAGTATTAAGTCTCCTACACGCGACAGACACAAGCAAGGCTAGACATATACACACGCTGTACATAAGGAAGACGCAAGCTGTCACAAGTTATAAGAATGCTAGCTGTACTAACACACAAAAGATCCAACAGATCTTTTGTTATGAAGATATATGAAGAAAATGTGTCAATCGAATCTTTACATATCAAGAAAGTATTTTAGTCCTTAGGAAACTCTTGGTCCATTTAGGATTTAGATGTCGACATTATTCTTGTAAATAACTAGAGATAAAGTTCTTTCCTTGTACAGTTTCACTTTCCTTTGTTATTGTTGTAAACAACTATATAAACGAATGTACAGGCAATAGCCAAATTGTCCAATTAATAATATTCCCATTACCATTTCTCTTTATCGTGGAACTGGTGGATGACATGATTGATTTGGATCTTGCACTCAAATTTGTTTTTGGTAACACATAGCTTATAATATTTCCTTCTGACCAGTTTCCCAAGTTGCACTGCGGTAAGCACGAAAACCTTAATTTGATGATATTGGTTACTTGATTTGTCTACTGAGATTTGAATCAGTATAATGGTTCACCTTTCAACAATTTCTCCTTATTCTTTTGCAGAATTTAATGGGGCACCTTATCTATGGGGAGTATTTAGAAAGAGAACTTTTCCAGTTTAATTCCTCCTCTACGTTCTTGTAAGGACCAGTAGTTACTATTAGCCTATCAGTTCTCCACTATGGTCTCTCTAGGTGTTTTCCTTGGAAGTGAAGAATGTTTACTTGGTCGTATACTATTACTGGGACTGTTAACTCATAGGCTTCGTACTTATTGTAAATGTTGCACAAAATAGTATTGGGCTCTGAAGTTTAGAGAGTGTCCTGTAACAGGGGTGAGCATGGGCCGGTATGGACCTGTTTTCACCTCATCCGCATCCAATCCTATTCACTACGGATTTCAAATTTGGCATCCGCATCCAATCCAACGGATTTGCATCCAATGGATGCACGGATGAACGGATTGGGTGCGGATAATCCAATGGATTTGTGTTAGTTAAAATTTATAATAAAAAAATAAAGCCAATATAGATGACTTCTTATAGAAATAGAACCTACACATTTTATATATGCATATAAATATAGAAGTGCCATGGACAACACTCCAAGAAAACACCTTAAAATTTTCAAAACTATCCATATATTTTCTAAAAACTATACAAATGCCCTTAATCTAATGGGAAAAATCATCATTGACGACTACAGATTAGAGTTGTAGTACCCCTACGACAACTCCATTTTATGCATTGTGGAAGGGGGGTATTGTAGAAAGTCCAAGCTTTTCTAAAATGCTTGACTAAGAGTTGTAAAGGGTGATGTGATTCATGGTTCGACAATATTTTGCCAAAGTTGTGATTCTATTTCGATTTTTTTTTTTGAAAGCCTAACACAACTCTTGCTTGTGTTGTAGGACAATTTTACACAACAAAGGATCTGTATCGTAGAAATATGTAACACAACACTTGTATAAGTTGAAGGACTATCTTAGACAACCTAGGATGTGTATTGTAGAAATATGTAACAACTCTTATTACTAATATGAATAAGATTTGCACGACACTTGTTAGAGTTGTAAAACTATGTTGGACAACACCTAGTTATGTTGTAAAGAAATTCTTTCACCACCTCTGGTTTGTGTAGTTTAAATATGGAACACAACTCTTATTAGAAGTTGTGTTCATAAAATTATTGAAAAAAAAATTTATAATCAAAACCGAATTGCCGAAAGTATTTCACATTCACATTAACTGCCAAAGTGTAACACATTTACATTCATTCAAGTTATCCTGCCACTCCAATTACATTACTTAGCTAACTTCAAATCACCTTGTATGAAAGTGCGCTGCGCAATAACTTCGAATTAGTTGTAGATCAGATTTCTAATTATAATCACTATTGTTTGTTACTACAAAAGATCAGTTTTACATAACTTCGACACCAAAATAATAATAATCTAATAAGACTTTTGTTTTAGCACCAACACAACACCAGAGCCTGCAATACAACTTCCTAGCCATTGCTTCATGATTGGAAGGCCCCTTATCAACGCCTCCGCAATTGTTCCAGGTCCAGCCTACCAAAAAAAAAATCATAAGAACTAAAAACAAGAAAATGCAAGTAAAGATGGATAAAGTAACCAATGGATTTACAGGAAAATACTAATAAGAAGAAATGTGTCTCCATACTTTGGTTATAATGCAGTCACAAGCACCCATCCATTTCTCCATTTGGGTTTCGAATCCTCTGTTCTGTGGTTAACAAAGAAAGCTGTTATTGACTCAAGTAAAGCATCGAAAAGTGATTTTGTCAAAAAACAAACCCACTTGACTACATAGTTAGATATACAGAACAAGTGAATTACCTTTACTGGGACTATCCATGGACCAGTTTCTAGTGTAGAAGCTAAGATTTTGTTCCGGCCACATATGATGATGATTTTTCCAATTGGTTTACCAAGTTCTGCATTGAATAGTGCTTCGCCGAGAGCTCTTGCAGTTTCTTTACATGCCGACAAGACGAGGGCCTGACTGGCAAACCAAATACGCGAATCTGGGAAGACTCTAGGCCATCAAACAATGCCCTCTTGGCAACCTCGTCCGAAGGGAAGTAGCATCGGTTGACACCAGTGTTGAACCTGAAACAAAAAAGAATGATTATATAAGCTCACAGATCATCCTCAATCAAACTATGGTTCATTCGTATTATGAATAAACTGATCCCATTTCTGTACATCCAAGGCATGGTCTAAAATATTCTTTTGATAAAAATGATTCACTCATTTGAAAGGAAAGTTTGAACAATTTATCTGATAATATGAAAGCAACATATGCACTAATTCACACTAATAAGAATAAGGAGATCACCATGTGCGATGGCAGGTGTTGATATTTGTAATAACAGTAACAAAGACAACCTTCTTCTGAAGGCCATGCCATTTAAGCTTCATGTAAGCTGCAGTAGCTGCCATCCGTTCCTCATCTCCACCGGTCTTCCTACAACAAAAAGTAAAGCTCAAACCATGACTTCTTCACCCATATGCGAAATAAGCACAACATATTTCTTCCAAGAGAACAAACAACTCTTCATAAGGATAAGCGCAACACTAAAAACTAGACCATTAAGACTCCTGAACATACTTAAAGTTCCCAAATTTAAAAAATAAAAATCCTTCCATACAAGAACAGATATGAATAACTAATTTAACACAAAGGGGGATCATTTTTGAAATCAATGACAATACTTGAAATAATGAGGCTGATAATTACGCATGGTTTTCAAAAGATATTACACATGGTCAACACTCAACAGAATAAAGGTAGGTTTCAGAAATCCCATCCGTTGAAAACAACAAATACCGTATTTTCTCATCTCAATAACAGTTTAGATAGCATTAACTACTGGGGAAAAATGTTACCTTTCTGAGTATACCACTCAGGAAGTTTCCTCTCGCCTCCGCTACCAACACAGACATGGAAACTGAAGTCGCGGTCTTTGCAAAACCACAAAATTCATTTTTAGTACATCACCTTTGTAGGAGAAAACAACATCCCAATTTCATTGCTTTGGAGAAAAAGAAGCAATTAGAAAAGATCCTACACATATATACATATTGTACAGCTTAATTTGCATACTAAGCACCTCTATTTTTACCAACAGAGACATTTGCACATCAGAAGCTTATCATACTCGCACATAACTCAACAATTTTTAAAGAGCAACAATCAGCCGTAGAAGGATCTGTTATAAATGATTGAATAACTTACATTCAGGGAAAAGGTAGGCCTTGCCAAGAGCTGGACGTTCATAAAGAGCTACCTGAAACATTAAAGAAACCATGTTAAGGCAGAACATATCAAACTCATAAGTCAATCTGACTAAATAACATCTGTTGTGTTGACTTGTAGTAGTCGTTTAGTTTGAGGCGGGAAGACAAGGTTCAAAATAAACCTGATCAGTTCTCTTAAGGATCCAGTTAGGGGTCGATGGGTCTGTTGTGTCTCATCTTTTTAAAGAGCTTCTTATTGATCATAAATGACTTACGGGAAGGCTGCAAAACGTAAAACCAAATGAAAAATCAAATATGTAACTGAAGCAGAATCCAAACAGAAAGATAGTTACAAAGAGAAGCAGAGGGAAGAGTAAAGAGATGTAATCACCATTATCGCTTCTAGTTCAGAAGTCGGAACAACATATTGTGCTGAGAGAAATCATTTGTGCTTTGATCCATTGGTTCTGCCATCAATCCAATGCAAGCATTCAGACACTAGTATATTTTTCAAATCATAAGCAACATAGATTTCATAATTATAAAAGGTACCTTACATGTTGAAGCATCATTAGAGCAAAGCATCCTGTTTCACTAGTGGAAAATAGAAAAAATAAGTCTGTCAGAAATAGACTAGTAATCACTAAAAAAGTCTGTTTCTGGGAGCCCCAAATTTGTAGTCTTATTTCTCAAAAGGACTGCTTGTGGGAGCACTTGAATTTATTAGAAAACGTCTTCCTTGGACAGTCTATTGATAGGGCTGACAAAAGCAGACCTTTATATTGAACATATTTTATAAAAAAAATGAAACCGATTCAGCTGAATCCAAATTAAGCTGATTCAGCTGCATCAGAATTTTATTAATCAAAAAAATAATTTATTCCAAAGCGGATTCAGCTGTATTGATCAAAAAACTAAATTGATGATAATATTAAAACTGAATTCGTATTAAAAAGTGCTAACAATTTACAAATTTAATCATCTAAAATACCTTTTCCAAATCTCAAAGCTTGAATTACTTGACTTAATATTCCTATTACAAGCTAAAAAAACAAAAAATCTACGTTAAGTTGAAGGAAAGACTTCACCAAGTAAAATCCAACTGATCTGAACACACCAATTTTGTCAGGATCCATGTATTTCACTTCCAGGTGAAGGATTCCCTGAACAAATAAGAAATATGAAGTTACTTTCTCAACAGATAAAGCAACCAAGTCAAACTGATACAATTTATATTTACGCAGATGAGTTATTATAGTACAACAACTTGAAACTGACACCATCTAGCTAACATTCAATGTCTTATTATTAGTACATGAAAAGAAACACATAATGTCATTCATCCAACTTACTGGTTCACAAGAAAGTTGGATAGCATATAGCTCTGTTCATATAACTAACAAGTTCTGATGCAATTCTAATTGATAAAGTGTGAGAGAATAAAGAATTCATAACAAGAATAACGCATACTGTTCTACCTTAAATTTGTGAAGCATGAAGTAGTCACCATACCGCATAGCAGATCTGAAATCAAACACCGTATATCCATATCATGTACCAAAAGACACATGATAAATTCAAGGGGAAACAAAGTCAGTAAAATATACTCAGGTTAATTAATGTGCAATTCATTTGTGATACATAACTTGACCCCTTGAGAGGTGCAGTACACAAAACAATACCTACTTATGTTGTTATTCAACAAGCTCGTAAATAATAGAAGCAGGCAAGTATGCAAATGGAGTAGGCATAAGCCGCGTAACATACCCACTAGCACAGAACGACTCAAACTCCCAACTCATGTATGACGATCCTAAGTCCTGCACCACAAACCCACTAACGTAGGTACAAGCCGCACAGACCCACTTGTGGAGAATGGCTCAAGTATGAAGATATTACTGGTCCTGCACCAGAAACATTCTAGTTTTAGAGTAAGTTCAGAACACACAAAAGAAACATCTAGCAGAACCAGTAAGGTAGCAACAAAACCTCATCAAAGAGAAACCGGTAACCATTTAGGTCATGAAACAGTTCATTGTTCAAAAAAACAACAATTTCCACAAGTAAATATCAGGGTAAGCCTCACCTTTTCAAGACCTTATACTTTTATTGGAGTGGAAGTCGATTTAGATAGAAGACTAAACATGGGACAAGTACGAACCATTTGACTTATCAAAAACGCATTGCACGTTCTGTCTCAGGGAAGTAACACATCTTTCAGTACACAACTTCAGATGCATGCTAAATGGGAAAAAAACAAACTGTAAAGTAATAATCTAGGTTTAAAACGTAAACTTAGTCCAAGCTCTACAATGAAAAAGAAGAAGAACTAATACCTTGTAACCAGCTGATGCTCATGACCCAGAAACTGGAAGTGCTACCCATTGTGCTGTTGGAGGAGATACCTCTTTGTTGTTCTGTTTTGCACCTTTTTTTAGCTCCTTCCTACAAATATTTCATGTTTATGTTAAATGACAATTTAACGCAAATTTAATAGTTTATAGTAACTACCCCCAATCCATACAGGACCATAGTGGAAATTCCCGTGTACAACAACCAATTGCGCACACCATTCCAACTAAAATATGCATCATAGATCACTCAGCTTGAACTACCACACTATGGTACGTAAATTAAAATACATGAAGAAATTCATCGAACACCATTGCTGCAATCCATAGTCCGCTACACTTTCTAAGGAATCCACATCCAACATTCATTGTAAGAGCTCTATCATGGTGTAGGCAGACTTGAACAACCTTGAAATTGAACCACACAAACATCCTATTAATAAATTACATATAAATTTAAACCAGAATTAATACTTATAGAGGATAGCTTAAGATAAATCATCAAACAAGATTATAAATGTGATTGAGGTTGAGTTACCTATGTAATAAAGTGAAAACATAGTCCCAGTGAATAAGAAACTCAACCCATTACTTCTGTAATGATAACCATAAGCTCATTATCAATGCCCAATCTCGACCACTGCCAGTTCACACAAATCATAGTAAAAGAAAAGAACCTGCAATATGAGAATTCAACAACTGGTTGAGATAATTTTAATTGACAAAAGCAAACCATAAGTTATTTTATCAAATTCCAATGTGTTACCAAATAATTCAGTTATGCAACTTCAGCTTCCAGCCGCTTCATTGAATTATCTTTGTTCTCTTCTCAAGGCGTCGTTCCTTGGGCAAATCATACAATTAAAATAAATCACTAGGTACTGAGTAAGGTTACATCCATGTAGAACAAAATTCTTTTCTTTCTACTGGATACTTCAATAAACTAATTTGATCATGATATTGCTAACCCCAGATCAACACCAGAAGCATTCACATAAACCAAATCAACATTATTTCACAAAATACCAAAAACCTCAAATGTAAACATATTTTTCGGAAACTCATAACTGAAACCAATAATATTCCTAACAAAATCAAATTAACTGAAGATAAAAGAAACTATACCACAGATTTGCAAGGAATCCTGCTGATTTGGATGATACCTGTTGATAAGGAATAAAAACAAAATTATTTTTTCCCGAAATACAGAAGAACAAGCTAAATTAAGAGAAGAAATAAGGGTTTTGAAACCCTACCTATCTATATTCATGTCAAATCTTGAATCCCAAACAACAGATTAGAAATCCGAAGAATAAATTAGGGTTCTCCTGAAATTCACTTTTGATTGAAAGAATTTGATTTTGACATTTATTGAGATCGGGAATATTTTCTTCAACAACTGCTTCTTCTTCACTTTCACATCTTGTTCGCACCTTTAGAAAGATAGAGAAAGAGATCGATGGAAGTGAAACTGAGATGCTGCGAGAGAGAACTGAGAGGCGTTGAGAGTAGAAATGAAGAAGTTGTGGGAGAGAATGAGATGGAAGAAGAGATAAGGTTTGTTTTTCTATTAATGTGGGTTTATAATAAATATTTCCTCTGGCAGTCATAGTATAGCTCCACGTGGAAGCATATTCATTACCTGAACTGCCCCTTTGTATTAAGGCTGCCATGGGAACTTGATTTGATATTACGTGTTTTTTGTTATAGAAAAGACTACCATGGGAAGCCCAATATATAAGAGTCGTGCTATAACACAGTCGTCCTTATAACTGACTAAAAACGGTCGCACTTTGACACCGTTGGATGTTTTATTGATACACAAGATTAACTCTTCTCCTTTTAATTTCTCCCACGATGATGCACTCAAGAATAATGATATGAAGATCAAATCAGAAGTCCTGCACCATCTTCTTTCTTATTCTTTTTTGCCAAGTCCTGAACCATCTTTAAATCATTATTATCATTGCAATGTCGATGAGCTTTAAAACATTTTATCTGTTGATGAGCATATTTTAACCTATATTGAATAAGAACTAAATACTCAAATCGATTAAATTTTTCATCTAAATCTTATCAAAGTGATGTTTCGGTAACCAATTGATAAACCACCATTAACCCCTTTTTTGGCTAATTCCTTCAAGCATTGCAGAAAAAATAGATCTGGATTTTTTCATGGAGTTCCTTCTAATCACCTGCTACTAGATTGATTAAACCATGTAAGTTTTGACAGCAACAAATACCAATCGTGTTCGACTGTTCAGTGATATCTTGAACGAACTAGGATGTCGATTGCGCAAGTAAAACAAAAGAGGGATTTAGAAGAACTAACAATATGTGTTTATCTAATCCGTATCTAATCTCGTGTATCTATAGGATAAAAAATCCAACGGTGCCAAAGTGCGACCGTTTTTGGTCAGTTATAAGGACGACCGTGTTATAGCACGACTCATGAAATTAATGGAAGAAACCTTCCTTATTCTTCTCAATATCAATGGCAGTAACAAGTTCTTCTGCACTGACATTTCTTGGCAGCAAAACTCACACAAATCAGCTCAAACTCGAATCTACACCAAACCCGTACTTCATGTTCATTTCAGAGCTCAAATGTCTTCTTTAATATCTCCATTCATTATCTATTTCAATGGCAGAACTTGTTTTCTACCTCCCTGTATTTCCGGCACAAACAAACACAAAACAATTTCAAACTTGTGCCATTACTTCTTGATTCGTCTCGGCTTCAAAAGCTGTCTTAACCCTCTGGCAAACGACCAATGATCCTAATATGATCCGAGCACTAACCCATATCAAATCACTTCAAATCCTTCTCACCAGAAGCAACAACCAACTCCACCTTCTTCAACCGAGTTCTCGATTTAATCTCCTCCTCAGTCTCAAATCCAATCTGCTTCAATCAACAGTTACAGACTCCATTAAATCACCATCTTCAACTCCATCAAACCACCGTCTCTATCTCAATCAAACCCTAGATTTTCTGTTCTTGGCTACAACAACAATCAAATTGAGAGAAACCCACAATTTATTCTCAAACCCTCACTCCTCACTCCTCAAATTCTTCTCCTCTGATTCTTCACCAGCCCGCAACCTCTCATCCATCTCTCTACCTGCAATCTCTCATCCATCTCTCTACCCGCAATTCTCAAATTCTTCTCCTCTGAGTTTAACCCATCTTCTAATTCATCATCAACATCTCCAAAATCATTACTGATAAAAAAAAATAAAATCTCCAAAATCATCTTTCTATCATCTGAGTTTAACCCATCTTCTAATTCATCATCAACATCTCCAAAATCATTTTTCTATCACCACCAGTGATGGGGTTGATTAGAATTTTGTTCAGATCTGGATTTGATGAGCTGCTACTGTTGACTGTTGCGGATGAGAGAAAGGGGGAGTTAAAGAGAGAGATTGAGAGAAGATGATGAAGAAGAGGGATCGAGAGAAGAGCAGCGGTGGTGATGGAGTGCCGCGGTCATCTGTGGAGGAGAGGTGTTCTTCAGCGGTGGTGATTGAGAGAAGAACAGATAGAAATTGGGTTCGAGCGGTTGAAGGAGGGTTATGCTTCGGGAAAAAAAAGAAGAAGAGTGAATCCGAATGAAAATGATGGACGGTTGAGATTGTATTTGAGATACTCATACGGATTAAGAAAATATCTTGGCGGTTGAGATTGTATTTGGGATGCTCATACGGATTGAGAAGTATGTGTTTCTTTTTGTGATAATTCGAGCTCATGTATTCGGTTTTATTATCAACCTTCGACACGAAAAAAAATCCCAAAAAAATATTAATAACTTAAGGACATTGTTATCGACATTCTGATATAAAAAATCCAAAACATGTATAAGAATGAAGCTGAAAAATAAGAAATGAATTCGATAATTGGTGTGTTTCTTTTTGCTTTTGTGCTTTCCCTTTGTGCTTCCGGTTTGAATTTCAACTAGTTACATAGGTCATGAAGTAATTTCGACTAGTCATACAGGTCATGAAGTAGATTTAGTTCACATTGGTAGACTCGGGTTATAAGATTACTAAAGATGGACCACGAAGCTCCGTATGAGTTTTGACTTCAAACTTAGCAGGATACATCATCGAAATCGAGATATATGAAACTCAAGTGTTGATTTGAACTTCAAATGTGGTATAACGACATACAAAATATGAACAAAGAATCTCTGGGAGGGTTCTGACTTCAAACTTAGCGTGATACATCATCGAAATCGATAAATATGAAGCTCAATGTCGATTCAAACCAAGAAGTCTAAAAGTACACAAAAACGATGAATCCAACCATTTACTGGTAATATTTCATGGAAATATTCTCAAAAACCTTAAACACACACAAATTCGTCAACTTCGAGAAAGAAATTGGCTCCGAGATCGAAACCTGGCCAGGAGCGGACTACTATAAGTCGACGATTCGCAAAAACGATGAATCCAACCATTTACGGGTAAAATTCCATCGGAATATTCTCAGAAACCTTAAACACACACAAATTCGTCAACTTCGAGAAAGAAAATGGCTTTTAGATCGAAACCTAGCCAGGAGCGGACTACTATAAGTCTGAAAGTTCACAAAAACGATGAATCCAACCATTTACGGGCAAGATTCCATCGGAATATTCTCAGAAACCTTAAGCACACACAAATTCGTCAACTTCGAGAAAGAAACTGGCTTCGAGATCGAAACCTGGCCAGGAGCGGACTACTATAAGTATGAGAGTCCGTTAAAATGATGAATCCAACAATTTACAGGTAAATTCCATCAGAATATTCTTAGAAACCTTAAACACACACAAATTCGTCAACTTCGAGAAAGAAACTAGCTCCGAGATCGAAACCTGGCCAGGAGCGGACTACTATATAAGTCTGAAAGTTCGCAAAAACGATGAATCCAACCATTTACGGGTAAGATTCCATGGGAATATTCTCTGAAACCTTAAACACACATAAACTCATCAACTTCGAGAAAGAAAATGGATCCGAGATCGAAACCTGGTCAGGAGCGGACTACTATAAGTATGAGAGTCCGCAAAAACGATGAATCCAACCATTTACGGGCAAGATTCCATGAGAATATTCTTAGAAACCTTAAACACACACAAATTCGTCAACTTCGAGAAAGAAACTAGCTCTTAGATCGAAACCTGGCCAGGAGCGGACTACTATAAATCTGACAGTTCGCAAAAACGATGAATCCAACCATTCACGGGTAAGATTCCATCGGAATATTCTCAGAAACCTTAAACACACACAAATTCGTCAACTTCGAGAAAGAAAATGGCTACGAGATCGAAACCTGGCCAGGAGCGGACTACTATATAAGTTTGAGAGTTCGCAAAAACGATGAATCCAACCATTTACGGGCAAGATTCCATGAGAATATTCTCAAAAACCTTAAACACACACAAATTCGTTAATTTCGAGAAAGAAATTGGCTCCGAGATTGAAACCTGGTTAGGAGCGGACTACTATATAAGTCTGAAAGTTCGCAAAAAACGATGAATCTAACCATTTACGGGTAAGATTCCATGAGAATATTCTCAAAAACCTTAAACACACACAATTTCGTCAACTTCGAGAAATAATTTGGCTCCGAGATCGAAACCTGGCTAGGAACGGACTACTATATAAGTTTAAAAGTTCGCAAAAACGATGAATCCAACCATTTACGGGTAAGATTCCAGGGGAATATTCTCCTTTACACAAATTCATCAACTTCGAGAAAGAAAATGGCTCCGAGATCGAAACCTGGCCATGAGCGAACTACTATATAAGTATGAAAGTTCGCAAAAACGATGAATCCAACCATTTACGGGTAAGATTCCAGGTGAATATTCTCAATAACTTCGAACTTCCTGGTTCATGATTTTGGTCATGGAAACGTTTTCGGATATTTCTACCCAATCTCAATAACCCTAAGTTAGTGATTTAACCCATTTTTTTTTTTTGCAGAAGTGAGAAATTTTTTGCAGAACCGGACAACAAAATAGTTTTTTGGTGAAGTGAGAAATTTTTTGCAGAAGTAAGAAAAATTCTGCAGAAGTGAGAAAAATTTGTCGTACCCTTACGACGACTTTTCTTAAGAGTTGTGGAAGGGGATGTAGAAAAACTTTCACCACAGCCATCCATTTCCATCTAAAACTGTCCATTTTTTTTTTATTTTCCATATTACCATCGTATCTATTCTTTCCTTATCCATTTCAAACATTTTTTTCCTTCACAAAGCTGCAGCTTCATCTCCCCCTCCGTCGTCTTCACTGAAATCACCACCATCTCCCCCTCCATCGTCTCCAACTCCAACAACTCTATTAATTACTATCATCTTCAACTATATCGATCTCGGCTTCGTCATCTCAGGAGATTTTTTTCACCAACTTCATCATCACCAACAAGTAATCTTACGTAGAATTGAAGACTTACCACCTCCACTAAATTCTCAAAGGCCTGTTACCCAAATCGATCAGTAATTTACTCATGATATCTGTTGACTTTGGAACTTATTGTTTTGAAATTTGAGTCATGGTTTTGAAAGGGAAGTTACATATTTGAACTTAACCCTTTTTGGTGAAGTTGTTGTGATTGCAGAATATGCCAGATTTTTCCAAGCAGTTTGAGAAGTAGTTGGCTTATGCGATGCCAATGCTTAATTTTGCAGCTGAGGTCTCAGCCCATTCTTTCATCAACTAATAGATATGAAATGATATGCATTATCATTGTAGAATGTATGTGATTGTTTACAGAAAAGGCTTCGCGCTGTTTGCGGCTCAGTCACCAGAGCATTTTTTTTGAACATTATATTTTGTTTCACAACTCTTATAAAGGGTTGTCATAAAGTTAGTATATTAAAGAACCACAACTTGACAGAACTTGTGATAGTGTAGGAATGGTTAGTGGTGTAGACTTCCATGCAGGAGGCTGAGGATCAAATCCCCTCAACCTCATTTTCCAACATTCTATATTTTTACTTCAACAACTCTTATAAGTGTTGTTATACTATTGGTTTGTTGAATACAACAACATCATGACGCCAAGCAATGAACAATAGATGTGTACATTAGATATACACCTTGATATGGTTTACAAAATTTTGTCATGTGTACAACAATATAAACCTGTAACACAAAAAGATGTACACATGTTATCCATATTTATACTGTGGCATGTTTTCAGATGCAACCCGGAAGGGTAAAAGCTTGGAGTGATGAACAAAAACATATTATGGAAGAGTACAGAAAGAATAGGCAAGAAAATAGCAGAGACGTACTGAAAAAAAAGCTGTACAAATCAATACAGCAAAGAGATGAAGCATTAGAAGAGCTTTCTGACTTGCAGGTTAAACATCAAAAGCTTGTTAGCTTCATTGAAGAAAAAGGCAAGAAAATTTATGAAGCTGATGCAAGGAATGTGGAAGATGATAAGGATCTTGTTGATTTGTTTGTTGACTCCTTGCAAGAAATCATTTCATTTAACAAAGAATTTAAAACTGAGGATGAACGTGATGATGATGAGCAGGAGGAGGAGGAAGGTGAGAAAGGTGAGAAAAGTGGCAAAGTTGATGATTTGGATGACAGTGATGATGATGATAGTGATGATGATGAGGAGGAGGAAGGTGAGAAAGGCAATAGAATTGGCAAAACTGGTGATGTGGATAACAGTGATAAGGAGCAGGATGAGGAGGGTGATGAGGATGAGGAGGATGGTGGTGGTAAAGGTGGTGATGAGGAGCGGGATGATGATGACGAAGGTGGCAAAGGTGGTGATATGCATGGTGATGACAATGACAAAGAGGGTGGAAAATATGAAAAGAATGAAGTTCCATCTGAAACTTCTGAAAAGCGAAGGTATAAAATCACTCTTATTAAATGTGGCAGTCATTTGTTTTTATGTGTGTAGATAGTTGTACACCAGTATGCTAAAACTCACACATTTTCTCAAAACTTGAATCTTTTAGCAATCCTCTGTCAAAGACAAATGAAGAGAAGGATGGAAATGATAGAACAAGGCAAGGTGTTGAGTCTGAAACTGCTAAGAAGCCTAGGTATGAAATGATCTCAGCTCGCATTTGTTTTTCATTTTCTGTATATGTGTACCAAGATGTGCACCTTAGTGATTTCTTCTGTGTGTGTGTATAGAAAGATGTACACTTTTGTAGAACCTAACAAAAAATGTATTTTTTCAGCACTCTCTGCCAGAGACAGCTGCCTATCAAGTAGACCAGGATGCCACACAAACATATGAAATTAATGAGGCTACGATAATCGCAGCTCAAGCAATATCTCAGCTGGACCCTAAAGGCATGTTGCCGGTTGAAGAAGATGTACTTTTACTCACACAGGGAGAAGATCAACATAATGATCCTTATGCATCAATTGAGGACCTTCTAGACAACTTGTCTGAAAGTGTTTTCATAAAGCTTGAAAAAGGTTGTTACAAAATGGCAGCATCTGACGTGAAGGAAAAGATGGCAACCGTGATCCACGAATGTCCAAGCTTTCAATTGTTGAGCCAAGAAGATCCAAAAGAAGAGTCGTCTCAAAGATCATTATATAATGAAGACTTACGAGAAAAATCGTTCTCAAGCGGTGCAGTTCATCCAACAAAGACATGGAGATGCATTTTTAGCAGATCAAGAAGTAGAAGAGCAGAAGACACCACCAGCAAAGACAAGAGCTTGGAAGATGAAGGAAGCAGAGATGTTGAAGACAATAGCGGCTGGCAGGTTATCCAAGACACCACCAAAGAGAGCTGCAAAGAAAAAACTTCCTCCTGATTTCACTGCCGAGGGTAAAAAAAGACAAGTTAGGATAAAAGTGGATCAAAAAGGAAAGGGGATCCAAAAAGAGGTACAAGAACCTGGCTATCCTGCACCAAAAAGGAGAAATGAAAATGAGTATCGCCTTATTCGCCCACTTTACCAAGCCATGGATATTCGTACAAAAATCACCACTTTACCAAGCCATATGATTCGATTGTGGGAAAATTACTTTTGTGAACTAATGTTCAACAAGTATTTGGATCTTTGTGAACTAATGTTCAACAAGTATTTGATGCTGGGTTCTACGTCCATCGACGTTGCAATGCAATGGTCGAGAGATAGCATCCGTCATCTTGATGTTCAGAAGTACATGAGATGTGAAATAATGAGTCATACTGCATGTGTAAGTTTCTCAAATAAAAAATGTCATATATAGATACTTTAATGATGTGTACATATATAGATACTTTAATGATGTGTACATACTAGTACACCTGATTGACATAGATATACAACAGTATGCCTTTGTATATTTCTTTAGGAGTGTACATAGATATACACTAGTATGCCATATGATTGACACATGCTATGTTAAGTGTTTGCATGAATACACCTGTATCATACGTCATGGACACATGCTCTGTTAAGTGTTTGCATAAATGCTTGATTGTTATATTTTTATATAGGTATGTACATAGTTGTACACCTGTATCATACGTCACGGACACATGCTCTGTTAAGTGTTTGCATGAATGCTGATTTAGGTGTACCTGATTCATTTTATTTTCCAACAAATTATTGATTGTAGTACTATGTGAAGAACAATATCATCAGCGAGGTACGAAGGCTTGTGGTTGATTTCATACGGAACATGCCTGACAATATGGAAGTTCTTCTAATCCCCATCAATCATTCTACAGTAACAATGGCAGTACGACTTCACTGGTCGCTTTTGAAGTTTGATTTCATAGCTGAAGAGTGGAAGTGGTACAACTCGCTGCACTCAAATGAGGACTATAAAATTGATGCACAACAACTGGCAAATGTGGTGCAATTGGAACTCAACAAGAAGAGAGCGTTAAAGGGTGATGCACCTATAGAACCGCACGAAATAAACATCATGCAATGCCCTGCACAAGGAATCAATCCAGATTGCCTCCTATACACTTGTTACTTTATGAAACGAGGTATGAAGAAGAGAAAGAGTATCGAAAGAGATCACAGAGGGCCGAAAAAAATTTGTCGAGGATATGAGAGCAAAATTGGTGGCAAAGATCTTGAAAAAAAGTGGAGTGTATGAAAAGGTGTGGGATGTAGCAACGGATGAAGAGCACAAGCAGTGGCGCCTGAGTATGGAAAAGAATCCGTTGAAGAAGAAGAAGAGTCTTTTCTAAAAGTTTTCTATCTTTCAGACAACTATTCAAATTTCAGTTTTTATCACTTTGTTTATGACTTATCACTACTATAAAGACACTGAATTAATATTTTTATTAGTTTCAATATTGATGTTACAAGTTTATGACTTATTGCATTCACCAGGTTTTGAAAAATATTAAGGTGTACTTGATTGTGCACACATATTGACAGAGCATAAAATGTTTAGAAGGTGTACATAATGGTACACATGTACTGACAGATTGAACATAGCAAAAGTAATTGAAAACATAAAAAAATATAAAAAATACAAATTGAAAACATAAAAATATAACTAAAATTTTTATAGCATGCAGAACTGAAAAACATAAAAATTGAACTTAGCAAAAGTAATTACTAATTATACTGATTTGAAAACATAGAATATTACTAAACAAAATAGACTAGTAGCATCCATTGAACACCAAGGTGTACATAGTGTTACACATGTAAAAAGACAGGTAAGAAAAACTGAAGTTTACAGGAAGGTGTACATAATGGTACACATGTCCTGGCACTAATTATCCACACCAAAGAAAATTGAAAAGATATTACCAAAAGTAAAGACCAAACACATAGAATCTTTTGAACAAATGAAACATAGAAAAAAAAAAATCAAATCATGGGGAAGGTAGCTCTGTTGTGGTGACCAAGGGTGAAGCATATTGTGCACATCATAGGCCTCTTTTGCTTCTCCCAAGCACCCTTCCTACGTTGTGTTCTTCGTCTACCAGGTGGAGGAACATGAATAGGAACAATAACCCTATCACTAGGATCATAAGACTGCGGTTTATCATAATTTGGGATTGGCAAGATGATTTCCTGGTATGTCCTGTTGTACCATTCAGTTGTGAAGTATGGCTTAACAAATGAATAGATGTCTTCTCTCGTAGCTTGAATGGAAGCACAAGCATGTGCACAAGGAAAACCATTAACTCGCCATCTGTGACATGTACAAGTTTTCTGCAATAGATCTACAGAATGAGTCCAGGGAGACCTGACTTCATATAATATTTCCATGGACTGAACAACAGTCCAAGTACAACCAATGTCGATGTTTTCCTTTAGTAAAGCCTCATATTCAGGAGTGAGCCTAGTGTTGAAATTCTAGACCTTATATCCTTCTCTCAGACATATTCTTCATAACCTTCAAACTAACATAATAAAAACACAAAACATAAAATCAAAAACATGATCCAAAAGGAATACAGATAAAACATGTGTACAACAATGTACACATTAAGGAAATCCATGTGTACAACAATGTACACACAGTTGCAGAATCACAGATAAAACATGTGTACAAGTATCTACAGATCAAGAAAATCCATGTATGCTTGTAAAAGTATCTACAGATCAAGCAAATCCATGTATGCAACAATGTAGTCAGACTTACACTAAACACAAACTCATCGTATCGCATCGAGAAGAGCAAAAGCGAGCAACTTTTTGAATTCAAGAACCCAGTTGTTGAAGGACTCGGCAAGAGTTGAAGAGTGAGAACTATATCTGCATACAGGGAAAAATGTATTTGCCCATTTTTCTTTTGGAATAGTCCTGATATAGTTAGCCACATGTCCAGATCCAATTGCATGCATGCCCCGCAAAGCTTCTTCAAACCTCGCTGGTGTGTAAGAATAGGCAGCTTTGTAAAAAAAATCAATAACGGGCTTCGAATTCGCATCACCTAAACCAATGGGGAGATTGCACTTGATGTGGTAAAAGCAATAGCTGTGATGTGAATTAGGAAAATATTTTGGAACGCCCTGCAAAAGTCCTTCTCCATGATCACTAAGGAAAACAATCGGACGACCATCGACAACATGTTGAAGATTCTCCAGAAACCAAAACCAATTATCTTTGTTTTCAGCAGAAACAATAGCAAAAGCAAATGGATAAAAACCATTGTTTCCATTGATACATGTTGCATCCATCAAAGTACCCCTATATCTACTAGTAAGGAAAGTAGCGTCCAAGTAAATCATGGGCCTGAGATACATATAGCTATGCTTGCAAGCACCGAAACAAATGAATATCCTTTGAAATCTATTGGTTCCATCCTCAACTTCAAACTTCACATAGCTATCGGGATTAGTTTCTTCAATTGCTTTGACATACCAAGTTAAATCGCTATACGACTTCTCGCCATTGCCATACTGTTATTCAAATACAGCTTATTTCCTTCTACGGGCATGGTGATACTTAATATTGGACCCATAAGTTTTCTTAAAAAGTGATATGATCTGATTGGGTTTTAAGCTAAGATCACCCTGTATATTGTCAGCGATCAAATGCTTGACTAACTTGGTTGTCACCGCAGGACTCTTCAACATCAAACCAACACCACAACTACAAAAAAAAAAATCTGGAATAAGTAATGTGCACCACAATTTACACATAATAAGATCTCAAAAACCAACACTATGAAAATACACACAAACCAAGCAAGAACATGTAATTTAAGAGTACAACAAGTACAGTGCACCACAATGTACACCTAAAACAAATCTACATATATAAGATGCACAACTATGTCCACCACTATGGACATACACACAAAAAGCCTAAAGATAAGTAATGTGGACTAGTATGAAAACCACTAACCTATGAACATTAGAATCTTTCAAAGACGAACCGAGAAGTATCACCATTCACAGCCCAAAGTGAATCCTCCAACCACAACCATTTTTTTCGCATTTTGCAGTAAAACGAGTCGTGTCATTTTTAAGAATAACAATCTTGTGACCAGTAGCCATCTTGTACTTATCGAGAGCAATCCTAACAGCTTTAACACCACCCATAAATTCTCTACCAATCTTGTCAAATACATAAACCCATTCATCAATAATAAGAGGCTTCCCCTTGTCTGCATCATGATCTAACACCCTTACCATCTTAGGACTTTCAGTTACACAAGCAGACTTAGAACAAGAACCAGAACTCTCATGCTATAACCGGACTTAGAACCAGTAACTATGCTACAACCGGACTTAAAACTAAGTATGATTAGAATCATATCCACATGCAAATAGACATCTTCATTATCAATAAGAATCATGAAACCAATTAAGCTTTGCAGTTGTATATCACCTGTCACAAAAAAATACTTGACCATTGTCCATATAGCTGAAACATATACTCCCAGGAGACAAAGACCTCCACTGCTTGCATGCAAAATGCTTCAATTCTTCTACCGTTATTTTAGTATTAACACGAAAAATAGCAGAATGCTCACCATGATTCAAAACAACATTAATAAACTTCTCAGACTTGTTTGATACCCCTACATATTTCAAAATAAATGATAATAAACATCCGAAGCTTCAAACAACAATTTCATACAACCTAAAAGTAAACGGTGTACATGAAAGTACACATTTTACCGAAGCCAAAAACATCAAGTAACAGTAAACCTAGATAAAATACTCCATCAATTAAGCTCCAGAATCTTACTGGAACACATAATTGAATAAATCAGAAAACTATGATCTAGTATCAGTTCGATTTCATATCATGGATCATAAAAACTAAAAAATCAACATCAAACAACAGTAAACAAAAATCGAATTGGTCTAGTATTAACAGTAAATCATCATCATCACGAGAATCAAAAGCTAGTAACAAAATATCAACTCAAGATCATACGAATTGATATCATCAACTGATAAACTCAGAAAAACTAAAAATTAGAAACAAAACCTGAAAATTAGATGTAACAGATGAAATACAACCAAAAGAAAACTAACCTGAGGTTGAATTCTACTCCATTAACAATCAAATCCAATCTAAACTCTACGAATCTGTTAAATCACCTCCGAATTCCAACCTACAACGATCTATCTCTCACTATGTCGTTTCTTCAAATCTGAGATTAAGAATTTTCGACTCTAGAACACTTTCGAATGTAACCTGAGTTGACATATGATGAAGAAACGATCAAATCCTCTCTGAAACTGTTAAATCGCCTCCCAAAACTAATCTCTGAGATGCATCCTATTTTGAATTCAAGTTTCAGATCCAAAAATTTCGATTTCAAAAACACGCTTTATATATCATGAATCGTTCAAGGGTAATTATGGTATATTAAAAAGTCGCAAAATCGGGACTCGTTCGTGAATTTGGACTAACTCGTCCATGTTTGGACTAAACTGTACCAGACGGGGCTTTTTTGGACTAGATTGTACTGGGCTTCAAATGGATGGACTAAAGCGTCCAAAGCCCACAAACTTTGGGACTAAACGTAAATTTCTACTGCGAAAATCCGGAGAGAGAAAAAGATTAATTCTTCTTTATAATAGTCCAAACCCAAATGACTAAGCACCGTAACGTGACTAAAGTTCGATCACCCATGGATTTTCTACATTGATTACATTTATTCCCTTAATGTCTAAAAAGGTAAAATTACAATGAGTGGTGGACGATTTACAGTCGCATATAAAAAAATTGGGTCGTCGCCTCATTCCCATTCCGATGCCTAGGCCATGGTAATCCGTGACACTAGGCCATGGTCTATGTGTATGACGTTGAGGGCCATGAGCATGGCATCATCCTCCTTGTATCGATTCAAGCCATGCGGCTGTTTGTTTTTCTCGGATGTCTCCGAAGAGACAACCATATGGAGAAGCTCAGGATATGTAAAGACACTTCTGTTTTGCATAACCGGCATTGTGGGACTAAACCGGCCTAATCCCTTCAAGCATAAATATTTTTCCGACTTCCTTTTCTGATAAGGAAGATAAAAGCTCGACGTTCAAAAGAAGAAGAAAAAAAAGAAACACGGTGACTTGGCTTGGTAAAATCGATAATGACCGTGTATTACTATCTAAATTTAATCTGTAAGTGTTTGTCCTTTGTGCTGGTGAAGAAACTACAGTGTATGAGAAGATCGATGGTGAATCACAGGGCCTTATTTGCACTTTCTCCCGAGGACTGATCTTCAAAGTTCAAAGCGATCGATCTACCAACAGAAAAGGTTACACAGCTCACGCTATGACAAAGGATGGAATTCCACGGTGGATATGAAGCTTGCCACCCAACAATTTCGTGCTCCAAATACACGCATAATAATAAGCTGGATAAATTGATTTTACTAGGACAGACAATTCTTCATTATCACCAATATATTTCCGTTGAACCCAGTCTTGCTCTGTACATTTGAACACCCTCCTTCACAGTACTTCCTTCTTGTCTTGTTGATTCTTGTTTCTTAAAGATATTTAAGGACTACACCATCAGAACCAACAAGATAACGATATTACCTTGCTTCCTTTGCTAGAGATGAACAGAAAACCAAAAATAGTAGATTTTGGAGCTGTAGACAAGATAAGTTTTCTCTCTCTTAGTATTTCTTCATTCTTCCATTTAATTGTGTGGAGGATTCCTAGAGATTTTGAAATGAGTCTACTGCAGTCGCCTTCGATCTAGAAAAAGGTGCAAAGACATTTATGTTTCCCACTCAACCGCCATCCATACCAAGACTTGAGAGCTGTTCCAGTACAGTTGCGAAGAATTAGTTCGTAACCTGCTAACGAAGAAGCAGAATACCATGAAGAGTGTGCATTGGTTTTCATGTTATGCTCTAGAGCTATGTTGTTAAAGGCGAGCTAGAAAACCGGTTCTGCATTCACAAAAAGGTTAAGAATGAAGATCCTTGAAGAAGCCATATCAGCCTTACCTTTTTATTTTAAAAAAAAAAGAGTGCAAAACTTGTGAACTGTAAGGATGGTTGATGAGCTGGACATCCATCCAATAGGTTCATGTTCGAATCTCTTCTCTAACATATTTTTCTTTATCATATTTTAGTGTTCTTCAACAACTCTTGTGAGAATTGTGATAGGCTAAGTCACTACCTTTATGGAACATAATTGTTATAGCTAAATGTCGTCACGACTGTTTTGCTTAAGGAGTTGTCGTTTGTTTTCTTAGCTCAACCCCTTGTTCCTAAGGGTTGGTAGTGATGATATACGACAACTCTTCCTTTGAAACCAGTTGTAAAACATAAGACTTTCTACGATGTTTAGCAAAGAGTTGTAAAACTCCAGTTATATATATGTATATTTTTCCCGTAGTAGCTCTGAAGTTTAGAGAGTGTCTTGTTTCCTCGAGTTGAAGTCAAGTAATGACGGAATGGAAGATAATTTCTCATGTGTTATAATCTAAAGTGTTTCTTATGTCTTAGTGAGTTAGGCTTTGTTCTTGACAAGTTTGAATGAGTGGGGGCAGAGAAGATGATTTTCGGTAAGGGAGAGATAATGGTGGTTATGTAGAATGAAACTTAAAGGTCATGATTTCAGATGCGGGTGATACTGAAGAAATTCAAGTAGAATTCATTCATTTGAACCCGACTGTTGTTATTTCTAATGGCAGTTGGCAATAGATTTATGTCTTTCATGCATTTTTGGTGTAATGAGAGATTTCTTTTGACGTGAATCCTATTTCAGTAATATTAGATTGCGTTTGTCAGGAATAGTATGCAGGGATGGAGTTGTGTTTGGGATCTGGAAATCAAGCTAACTCATCAATTTTCATTTTGGGTCATGCTTAGCAGGTGTTTGACAGAATTCCTGAACCAGTCATGTAGTAAAACTGTGCAAAAGGGAGGAGAAATAGCAAGCCAATGCTACCAGTTCCGTATACCGTGTGTCGGAAATTGAAGTGTGGAACTTAATGTTTCATTGAATCATAGAGTGGGTACCAATTATATTTGAAGAATCGCAAAAGGATGTATGCGTTTCGAGTCACGTTTTCGATTAAGTTTTCGCCAGAATTGTATTCTACATTTCTGAACATTTTTCAATTGAATTCAATTTAACTTTTCAAATGTATACAATTTTAGAAATTGCTTTACATCTCTTTACAAAGAAATATGATCTCTTTGTTTGAACATCTCTTTGTTTTAAAATGTCGTTTTACAAATTTACAAGTCCGACTCCGTGCTATTATGGCGGAACTAAATTGCAGTACAAAATTTAGTTTTGCGTAAATTTTTTCGATCGCCGTCCCACCGTGGCAGCGGTCATCTAATTTCTTTTCCTAGCCACTTGGGCTTGTAGAGATAGTAGACCTCTTTGAGGTTTAAACTTTAATATAACCTTTAGGCGCTAGCCCAATCTTTTTTAAAAAATTATTAAAAACCTTTTTTATTTAAAAAAATAAAATAAAATCGGATTTGTATTTCAACTTAGATTCAATTCAATCACTCTCACCATGTTCTGTCTTAGATAGTGATGCTTGCAAGCATTCTGAAATTTGCAACTTGCTCTTTATCATGATAGCTTGATCAAACCTTGAGAGCTCCAATGTGGTTTAGTGTTAAACCTTCGCTTATTGGTCGCTTGATGTGAAAATATCGAAAGAAAAGGATTAGGAGTTCATACATCACCATGGAAATTTGCTTCTCCAATTGAAGCTCTGATGCAGGTTTGGGCTAACATGGATTATTCTCAGTGTCAGCAACAACATCTGATCAAGCCTATCTCCACTAGGCAAGAAGGATTACAGGTGAAAGATATTGAACTGTTCTTCTCTCAAGATCCAATCAACCCTAGCTTTCTCATGGGAAGTCCGCTTTGGTATGCCCCCCCTCCACCATCCGATACACCCCCTCCCCCAATTTATCTGTCAATTAAATACAATCAATCACTCATTCTCAATTTCTTGGGAAATCTGAACCATGGGAGTCAAGGAAAAACAACCGTAGAAACAAACATCGAAAGAAAAATAACATATCCATCACCCTCTTTGTTTCAAAATTGGATATCTTCTATCAAAAATCAAAAGTCGAGACCCCAATCAGAGACCATCATCATCATCATTAATCCTAATCACAATCAATTACCCAGAAGGAAGTGCGGAAAGAGAGATCCATTTGAAGCTCCAAACGGTGACTCGGTGAGCTGGTTGAAACCGATTCAATATTGCTCTGATGCAATGAGCCTGAATTACTGGACAATAGCCTTATCAATGCATAAATGCAGCATTGAGCTCTCCAACGTTCCCAACGAAGCTATCAACGGCAAAATCACCAAAACAGATTGTTGTCTGAGCTGTTCTGCATCAACTCGGTTCCAAACTGCTCCGAGTCATGGCTTCTGGCAGATGAAAATCAAGGGCACAATGGTAATTAAGCCGATAGAGTCTAAGGGTACAAAAGTAAAAAAAAGGCGGAGTAATTATGTGTGGGACAAAATCTGTTTTTTGTCAGGAGGATAAACCTGAAAGGGATAACGATAATACCCTACCCAAAAGTCTATTTTCCTGGTTGGAAATCAGGGGTATAATGGAAATTAGCTTGATGGATCCCAAAGATAAAAACACTTGGTTTAATGATGGGTGAGACGAATTATTTGCATCGCCAGTGGGATAAAGACAAAAAACAAAACTATGTCAGGCTGCACAAAAGTTCTCATGTTGGGAAATATTCTCTTTTTCTTTTCATAAATAAATGTATTTAAGTAATTAGTTTAGGAATAGTTTTAGGGAAGTTTAAATGCTTTATTTGCTTTGTGTTTCTTTTACTTGCTAGGTCCAATTACATGTTTGCAACGATCTGTACTAGTAACTCTGAAAGTCTAGTTTTAGGTGATGATATCAATCACCCTGTAGGTTTAAGACCCATCCGACTACGACGACGCTTCTACATCAGCTTGCTTCCACAACAACCTGTACATATACCGCCCTCAGCTTCAGTTCCAAGTGAACCCTTTCTTAGTGGCGATTTTCTCCGGCGAGTACTTTGTTTACCAACTAGGATGACGATCATGAGGAAATTTGGGGTGATTATCTCCGTGGGTACTTCATTTACCAATTAGTGATGACAAAATCTGGAACTCATTGCGCTCAAAAAATTCTGGGCTACTCTTGTGGGTAGAGTAGTCTTTCAAGATGAGTTAATAACCTTAGCGTTCGCCTCTACCACTCTCGAAGTAGAGTGTTTCACCGTATCTCCAACAAGCAGCTGAGACAGGAATTAAGAACAAGCTGGGTGTACCATACAATCAGGCAGTTTCACATCACCAACAAACTAAAGAACTTCCTAATCACGTTGTCCAACATGTTACTATGTAAGTTATGTAAGATGAGTGTGGAAAACCGACAAATGCCTCTAACCAAAAAACGAATATCACCTTACGACGGTCTTTACATCTTAAGCTTTTATTATGAGTTAAGACCCATCATGATATTCTAATACATAAGTTCGGTTTTTTAATGAATAAATTCCAATGTTAAAAAAAAAAAAATCAACCACTCTCACTTTCAAAAATAAAATAAAATAAAATAAAATAAATATCAATCACTCCGCAACAACTCAGTGTAAACAGAGTGTAAGAGCAAGTTATAGGTTAAAAGGAATTGCGACTCCGAGTTAGAAGGATAGACCCCCTTTGCCTCTTCTCATCTTGAGTATAAACTAGTCTAGGGTTTTAGTTAGAGCTCAAATTTAGGGTTTATGGGGCAGAAATGGTAATGAAACCATGTCTTCTAGAGCTCTTTCCTCTCCGGTTCACTCGAATTTAGAAACTTTTGATTTCTCAAACCCTCGAATTTCATTCATACATCCTCCTAAGCTCCCATTCCTCATAAACATCCCATTTTCTCCCGCCAAATTCCCTTCAAAACTAACCCTTTTATACCCAATTCATAGACATATCAAAACTGAGATAAGGGTTTCATCAGTACTTGATAATGAAGAAAACCCAGATGAGAAATCATCAATTATCGATGCCCAAGAAGCTGTTTCAGAGATATTACAGGAAACAGGATTATCAAAAGAAGAATCGATGAAAATAGCTTTAAATTCACCAAAGTATGTTAAAATGCTTATTGATAGTGTTATGGATTTAGATGAACTTTCTTTGTGGAAATCGTGGAGAATTGAAAATGAAGATAATGTGGGGACTTTGTCTTTCAAGAAGAAAGTATTTTATATGGCTAAAGAAAAGGGTGATAATGGATTACTTCCATTTTTAGAAAGTGTTGGTTTGAATCCAATGTCTTCAACTCATACTGCACGGTATCTTGTTTCGGAATCGCTTCCTTCGGTCATTCATAAGGTATTGTAATATCCCTTTCTGCACATATAGGTTGATTCCCCATGTCAGCAATTTTATCAAACACCTTATGGGCAAACACAATCTTCCCTTGCACACAGAACCTGTTATTGAGTGTATTGGAATATATCTGCTGATTTGACACATTTGGTAGATTAAGCAATTTTTGACTTTCTGAGTGTTGGGGTTGCTTGAATTGCGCTTGCTAACAGCTTATTTCCTGCTGGTGTATAGGTTAACTATGTGAAGGAATTGTTGTTTGATGGTAGTAACGATGAAGGGTTCGTTGGCAAGAACGCACGTCGAATGATGATGCAATTATCAATTTTTGTTGATGAGGATGTCCAACAAACCCTATCTTTCTTTGAAAAGGTTTAGTAGATTTTTACTTTTCACTTTTTAGTTATAGCTGTGTGTGGTTATTTTCTGGTGCAGCTGGAATGTAACATGTAAAGATGTTGTTCGATGCTGCAGATGGAAGCTAGGCGAGGAGGTCTTGGCATGTTAGGCTCCAAAGATTCATCTTTTCAATACATTATTCAGTCGTTTCCTCGGATTCTTATGTTATCCGTGGAAAACCATCTGAAACCTTTGGTGAAGTTTCTAGAAGGTATTGGAGTGCCAAAAGAACGAGTTAGGGCTATATTTTTGTTGTTTCCACCTGCCATTTTTTATGACATTGAGAAGGATTTGAAACCAAGAATGCGTGCTTTTGAAAAGGTATTGTTGCTAATATCTTACATATAGTGGTTTGTTCCAGATTTGATTCTATTCCCGCTGTGTTTACATGCTGCATCGGTTTCTTTTTGACCTTGTAAACTTAATGCTGTTGTCCCTAGTATATTTCTGTGCTCAGGTTTTTAGAATTGATTTTGCTGGCTGAAGATTTTTTTGTGTTTATTCTCTAACTTCGTAGCTTGTTTTCTTGCCTTTCTTCAGATTGGTGCAGAGGAGAAAGATATTGGGAGGATGCTAGTGAAATATCCATGGATTCTCTCGAATGGGATTCAGGAAAACTACGGGAAGATTCTTTCATTTTTTGAATTAGAGAAGGTACAAGTTCTGAAGTGATAACTTCATATTCCAGACTTCCAGTTGCTTTAGCGTAGTTGTCATCTATATGCATATTTGTGTATTTGGTATGTTATGTAGCATTATGTTACCAAGATGCTTACAGAAACAAAAGTTAATAACTTGCCTAGTTTAGTTTTCAGAGACCATTTGTGCATTACATGGTTGTGAATTTCACAATAATTCAATCCCAATGTCCCTTTTAGCTTCACTAGTGGATTTTTATTTTATTCTGTTGTTTATAGTTTATCGCTATACGGTATAGATATAGCTTACCGACACTTTTTTAGTATAGAAAATGAAGTTATTTTCGTGTTTCAGGTACCAAAAGTGAGTGTCGACCAAGCAATCAAAAGTTGGCCCCATCTATTGGGATGTTCAACCAGCAAGCTGAAGTCAATGGTTGAACAAATTGATGATTTAGAAATTAGGAATAAGAAGCTAGGTCAAGTGATTGCGTCAAGTCCTCAATTGCTACTAAAGAAACCACATGAATTTCTCCAGGTAGGCTTATTCATGTATTATTTCTTTATCATGATTTCTTCAAAGTTCAAATCTCCTTCATATTTTCATCAGAACTAATGATTGCATCATCATTTGAAGTAGGATGTTCCTAGCTCCTACTCTCACGTCTTAGATACAGAGCATATAGGTATGGTATGATTTGAATAATTTCTTACTAGACGATCTCGGTAACTCAAATACTGGAGTCTGGAAGTTTGATTTCTATGTACCTTTTCGCCTCTTTTGTTATGAAGAACATTAGTAATTACTCTGTCACTAAAATTACCTGCTGACCCATATCGATGTTCATAAGTTGAGGCGTTGAGCACCTAGCATTAAACTGAGATTGGGGTAGTATATCTTGACAGTGTTTACATCATATGATACAAATAAGGTTCAGATAAATGTATCGTTGAAATCTTATTGATAAAGTATGAACAAAGTCTCATGTGATTCTTATAACCAAGTCCAGAAGTAAGACATTCTTGTACCTATGTTCTAACAAAAATCTATAAGTTCGTTTTAGAGATGGAAGTATATTCCCTGTAAAAGGCATTCATCACAATCCATATTTTCATTTGTTTTCCGGTTGATTTTACCCCATGTTTCATTTAGTTGTTTGAATTTAGATATAGGTAATGTAAAAGCAAATGGACTTACTGAGTCCAAGTTCCTAATGTTGTATGGAGTTAGTGGGTCCAAATTCTTAATGTTGTCGATATCTAGCCAATTAAGTTATTACGTTCACTAATCATCGTTAGCTAGTTATCAAATATTCGGTCACGGATTAGCATTGCAGCAGGAATGCAGAAGTCTGGGACGCATATTAATTTTCTTAGTAAAGTCTTACCTCATCCGTGAAGTGAATTATGTTACTTTCTTGCTGTAGGTGGTTATATTCATGGAGGAACTAGGTTTTGACACCGAGAGTACAGGGCGGATATTGTGTAGGTGTCCGGAAGTTTTTGCTGCCAACATAGACAAAACGCTAAAGAGGAAAATCAAATTCCTAAATTCTATTGGCATCTCGAAAGACTATGTTCCTCGGGTTATCAGAAAATATCCAGAGCTTCTCGTCTCCGATATTGATCACACTTTACTTCCACGGTAATATTGCAAACTGCAAAAGACAGAACGCACCGTTGACAACTTCTTTCCATGAATGCATTTTTTCCCATCAATTTCGGTGTACAGTTTTTGGTGTACAAGAACTCGAAACTTATAATGCTAAATGATTTTTTTGAGCAGAGTGAAGTATCTGATGCGAGCAGGACTGTCAAAGAGGGAAGTGGCGTCCATGATACGTAGATTTTCTCCTTTATTAGGTTACAGCATTGACGAAGTTCTCAAACCGAAGCTCGAATTTCTTGTAAACTCCATGGAAAAGCCTGTAAAAGATGTTGTAGAATATCCTAGGTATTTTAGTTACTCCTTAGATAAGAAGATAAAGCCTAGATTTTGGGTACTCAAGGGTCGAAGTTTAGATTGTAGTTTAAAGGATATGTTAGGTAAAAATGATGAAGATTTTGCAACAGATTTTATGGGTATTGGAAGAATACTTATTCCTCCCTCCTCTCTTGAATGATATTAACAATTTGTACCAAAAAGGAAATGTCAAGTAAAAATCTGTATATACATAATGTTAGTGTTACAAACCCAATTTGCAAGGGAAAAGAAGTCTCTTTTCCCCTCCATTTGTAGTTGATAAAGTAAAAATTGATTCATTAAGCCTTTACGAGGCAAAATTTGCTTTCAGCATCCAGTTTCAACTAGCTATGATCTTATCCTATTGCTTTGCTTTCAGCATCCAGTTTCAACTAGCTATGATCTTATCCTATTGCTTGATTTTCAGCATTGAGGCATTCCTGTGAATATCCCTTCTTTAACATTGGCAATTGCGAAATTATCAAATTGCTAAAATTTTCTGTCCTTCAATGATGCCCACAGTCTAGTCCCTGAAGGACCCGACCCTCCTTGAGTGAGTTCCCTTCCTACCTTGTAATCAGTGATTTCAAGGCTTGGGAAATTAGCTAACTAAGAATACTAGGCACATAGCCTACAACGGTCGATTCTCATTTCCCCTCGAGGGATGGAATGTGGCCAAGCTTTGACGGACAAGAATGATCTTTACATGTATCTAAGGATCGTTTCAACAAGCTAAGCTTTCCTCTTCACGTCCTAGACAGTCCAGTGACTCGATTCCTAAAACAGCATTTCCTTGCAGGGTCGTTACGTTCGTTCGAATCTTTATAGCTAGCTACGATCACTAGCCTAAGCTTGGTGTCATTTCTCATTAGCCCACCGAGGGATGGAATGTGGCCAAACCCTGCAGGCACATGAGAAGTATGATTTTGACTGTACTTACAATAACTATGAGAAACCCCAGAGAAGTATTTATTACATTGTCTAATCCAATCACCCTAAATGCTAAGACTAAAGCTCAAGTTTTTATGGAACAAGAAAGAATTCAACTCAAGTCAGAGAAACCCCAACGGGCCAAACATGTTTTTCCAGAGTTGAACCAGCAAAACCCTAATATGCAATATATCTAAACCAAGCATGATCTTGATTTGTACCCAGGGATATCATTTCAACTAACTAAGCTTTCCTCTTCCCATCCTTAACAGTCCCCTAAAGTGTCTTCTCTCCCTCTAGACTACCTCGTCCCTCTACAACATCTTCTTGCAGAGTGATTACACTCATCCATTCGAGCCTTTACAGAGAGCTAGCTATGAACACTAGACACTAAACTTGACAGTTCTCATTAGCGCACCGAGGGATGAAATGTGGCCAAACCTAGCAAGCACATACTTGTTCCTAAGGATTGTATCCACAGAAACTATGAAACCTCAGAAAAATACAGTGGAACAATTATCCATCCAATGAGTTACCAATTAACCGTCTAAATCCAAATTTTTTCTCTAAATGCTAAGGCTAAAAGCTCAAGTTCATATGGAACAAGAAAGAACTCAAGCCAAGTCACATAAACCCCATTCTGGCCTTTATAGAGAACACTAGACACTAAGCTCAGTGTCATTTCTCATTAGCCCACCGAAGGATGGACTATGGCCAAACCTTGCAAGCACATGAGAAGTATGATCTTGAATTGTTTCCTAAGGATCATATCCACAACAACTGCCAGAAATCCAGAAAAGTATTTGAAACAGTTTACTGTCCTAGGAGTTATCAATTAATTGTCTAATCCAATCACCCTAAATGCTCAAGTTCATATCAATATGGAACAAGAAAGAATTCAAAGTCAAGCAAATCCCATGTTTTTCCCTAGCAAAACCCTAATCCCAATATCACCCAAATTTCACCCCTGCAGCTAAAAATCAGAGAGAACCCAGTCCAGGTAATCACAAAATCTCCAAAATAAATCCCATCTAATTTATTCAAACAGATGCATTCATCAACACCATAGAAGTACTCAAAACAAGCAAATGTAAACAAAGTAAAAAAAAAAAAAAAACATAAACATGGATTTCTAATTCAAATTCATATATTCATAAGCAAGATCCGGAAAAGACATCCACATCACATCTCATATTTAAAACCCTAGAAACGTTAAAAAAAAAACCCTAAAATTGAAAAGCGTAATTTCGACAAACTATAAATCTCGAACCTCGCCGCGATCTTGATCTTCTGATTGATACCCTTTCCTTTCATTCAAACGGGACTGAGAAGTTGGAAAAGATTAGGTTTAGGATCAGAATTCATCCCAATGACAATAATCAATGGAATGAAACCATAATGAACAGCTACTTTGGCTTTCTTGAGTGACCAATTGGTCCATTCTTTCACTGATTTCAACACTGGGTATTCTTCGTTGTTATTCTTTCCTCCTCCTCTTCCAGATTTCCCCTTCGATTTCAGTGGACCTCTAGACGCCATTTTTCTCTGCTCTCTCAGAAAAAAACCTAATTTTCTTTTTCGATGATAAATCTCGGAGTTTTCTTGAATATAAAGATTTCTTATTACCAAGTTTACCCCTGGTTGTTTACGAGTGCAAGACAGGCCGGGCCCGAACGGGAGTTTAGGCCGTTGGGTTTGCTCAGCACTTAGGGGTGGCTATGGGTACCGATTACTTGGTACCGGCTCGACCGACGAGTCCTAATGTCAGATCCGCAGTTTTAATACCGGGCGGGAAGAATAATTTTTTGATTTTTAACCAGATACTTCCGGCGAGTCCTAATGTCGGATCTGCAGTTTTAATACCGGACGTGAAGAATAATTTTTCGATTTTTAACCGGATACATTTATTAGTTACCGTCGGTTAATGGGTATCCAAACGAATATATATGTCTCAATATATGTGTAATTTCCCCAAATCTACGTCCCAATCCAAATATATCTAATTGACTTCGTATGCACAAATGTTAAATAATCATGTTTGACATACCAAGTGGCATGGCAAACGAGTTGTGCCACTATGGGAAAATAACTGAACGATAGAATTCCTAGCGAGCGATATTAATAATAGCGTTGACGATAAAGACTATATCGCTGGATATTTTCATTATATCGCCAACGGTCGGATTAATATCGTTGGCGACACATTTGCATATCCTATTCAAACGGGTTCATCATCGACTATGCCACCATTTTTTTGGAACGTATAATATGTATCTATAATTGGCGATATTGTTACTCATCTAAATGTTCCTAGTATACTTAAACGGCCGACTTATCCATACTGGCGGTAGATGTTATACAGTATCAGAACGAATTGAACGATTATCATGATCAACGATTATCAGAACGAATTTCAGAAATTCCATTTGACTCACATACTTATAGGGTTTACTGACAGCCTATCTAGATTTACTAGACAACAATATGGGGGGTTAGGGTTACCTCTTTGTTGCTTGACAAGCCATTCATTGGCTGTAATCAAAACAAGTCACTAGCATGATTAAATTCTGAATCTATCTTGTCAATACTGGATAGATTTATCTTAGTTCCAATCAGCAGACTGGTTTGTGTAGTTCCTTGATTCCTTGGTTTTCTCAGCAATTTTTTTTTCCAGTTGTAGCAAATTGCACCCGGGGTCAGACGAGAATGCATTAGCCTTGACAAAGATTTTGATTTTCCTTTACAGAATTTAAAGAACTTCATAGTTTTGCTAAGAGAAATAAAGAGTATGAACATAAGAAAACTTTCAATGGATAATTGGTCGACCGTTTGAAGGGCCCGAAGGGAGGGGTCCCTTTTATGGCCATTTTTTTTTTTTTGTAAAATGAAGCCTCACACAAATGTGCAATTTGAAAATCTTTGGTGTCCATGGTTATTTTTTCATTTGACACAATTATCCCTCCCTTTACTATAACTCTTTATGTATCTTATTTTTTCAGGGTATAATTGGTAAGTGTTGATGGTGGATTTTCATTTAAGGTTAAAATTGTAAAAAACCAGAAAATTATGCGCTAACATCTTGTAAGATATAAAGCCATTAATAAGTGTTGAATACTTCTTCACTTTACTAATTCACCTAGAATGGAGCATGTGACAACAATCCCATTCTGTGAATTAAAATACGCGAAATTCATCCAGGTTGGAGCATGTAGCAACAATCCCATATACCCTGTGAATTTATATTAATTAATGCGTGAGCAGCCTTGTATTTCCTGTACTCATTATCAGTGTGGCATGACGACTGAGTGTTGCTCTCCACAGAGCAACACGAACCTCCAAGCATTATAATGAAAGCATGTACGAAATACACATGCAGTTGCAACTCTCGGTGTGTTATACTAGCCCGATTGAGCAACTCTCGGTGTGTTATACTAGCCCGATTGAGCATCCGGGACCATCAGTATCGGTATGGATATGATCTCGATCATCCAACTTCACCAGCATGATTGGATGACCCGGATCAATTCCATAACCCCCAGCTGAGGTATGGAATATTCATTTGCCAGAACCAACGCGGACCCGCATGGTCGGCCTCAGATTGGCATAGCTTGCCAAAACGTCCAAAACCCGGAGCGGTATGGGCGAAAAACCCTAAATTAGGGTTTGCGGCACATTACATGTGTCACAAAAGCAGTCTCAACCATCCATCTTCACGAGTTTAGATGGAGGGTGTAGATGTAGATTCAAAAGGCCGAGCATGTCATCACAATCACCGTGGGCCCACCTACATACACGACCAATCGGTCGGGACCAACCATGGTTGGTCATCCCAATTCGTATGCCCGAATAAAGCATGGTTACACGGCCGTGAAAGCCAAAATTAGGGTTTTGAGCATCACGAGCATCCATCTTCTCCGGCACGAATGGAGGGCCCAAGATTAGATTAGGCAGGTCCGGTCATACCAACATGACCACCGTGGACCCATCAATCTCCTCACCGGGTCGGCCAAGGCATACCATGCCTTGTTATCCCAAATCGTCCGCCCAAACTAGCGTGGATACACTTCCCAATTGCAAACTAATCTCGACCGCTCAACTTCACGGACGATTTGAGTGGCTCAGATCACGTTTTCATGGGACAGTCAGGTATAGGCGTGAACACCAGCCTACCACCTACACGCCAGACCGATCGGCCAAGACCGACCAAGATTTGTCATCTTGGAACACGCGCCCGAATAGGGCATGATACACGGCTTTTGCGGCACCAGATTTATGTTGCAAAATCGATCTCAACCACTCCTCTTTACCGGTAAAATTGAGTGGCCAAGATCGCACCTTCATGAGACAGTGAGGTACGGACGTGTACACCAGCATGTTGTCTACACGCATGCCCGGTCGGTCCTTTCCAAAACACTTCCCATGCTTGGTTTCGACCAAGCTGAAGAGCGATGTCTGCGCACCTCTTCAAAACCCTAATTCCATCAACGGTCGCATTTGAGTGTCTCAAAGATCATCTCGTCCGTCCAACTTCACCGGCTTGGTCATACAACCCTAGTCAGGAGTTAATTGGTCAGTGAGGCGTCATGGTAATCACCACCCGTCACTCTATCACACCATGATGCAGTACCTGCATAGAATACACATGATACTTCATAAGTATCGACTTCCTAAATAACTTAGTTATTTAATCTAACATTACATGCAACTTTCTATGGGTCCCACGATCCACACACTCGAGACATCAATCATGTCACAAACTGGGGGATACATATCGGGGTATTGGTGCGGCGGTTTACAACGTGCAGCGTGCAACGCGCCATCACAAGAACGTGTCAGGAAGTCATGGACGGTTAGAGATGACAGGAGAAGTGGGCAAGACTGGTCCTGTAACACCAACACACAACTCCACTTCCTCCACTTCCCAAGAGAGACGTGAATAAAGCTCAAATGACTTGTATAAATAGGTTCTCCTCCCTATTTCCAACAACAGGAACAAGTCCAGACAACAGAGGTAAGTGTTGATATAATCGTATTCAAACACCGGATCTGATAGCTTACACCCTGCAAGCCAGTTCAGCTTTCTGATACAAGTTATTCATAGCCAACATCTTCACATTCTTAACACCTTCTTCGCTTCCCTCCCTAAGATCAACCCCATCTCCTTCACTTTGTGACCGAAACAAGTCTGGAACGGTCATTTCTTGGTTTAGGCCGGACTTGCACAGATTGATCTCTCGAATCTACAAGCACTCACCACGCAGTGCATTTGTTTAAGGTTTAGATTCATTTCTCATTCACACACCCCAAATTACCAAAACTGGCAGAAATAGTTTTCACCCATAAATAATTGGCGATCACGGTGGGACATTAATCTCTCGGTTGTAAAGTCAATTTCTTCGAAATCCGATTCAATTTCATCAATTTCAAAAAGGGTAGATCTTAGGACCAATTCAATCATCAATCCATTTCAAGATGGTATAACTCAGATATGGATTAGCAATCAATTCTGATGGAGATAGTGTGGATAACACTCCCGGTGTCGATGTACCTGTCAGTGGTGCTACCGTGGTCAATACATCTTATGGAGCCGTCACTTATACCACCAGTGCTAGCGTAGCAGGAGATGTTCTAGTAAGTGTAACACCTCCCATCACCAGAGCCAGAGCAGCCGCAAATCCCGGCATCTCATCAAGTGTAACACCTCCGGTAGTCACCCCGAGCAACAACTTCCACTCCTTCATCAAGACGAGAAGCCGGAGGGACGAAAGGAGGACCATCCCCTATTACCATTGCAGACTTGATGGAGAAGCAGGAAGTTCTTACTAAGACTCAAACGGATATGGCCGCAACTCAGAAAGAAGTACTCAATTTTCTTAAGACATTAACTGATCGATTTCCACAAGAGCCGCGACAGCCCCTGAAGCAAAAAAAAAACGCATTCAATGCACCGGAGAAGGTAATTCAACGGCGCGGACCTCCATGGACCCGATCAAAGAAGGCGACATCGAGATATGAGCGGTCCTATCATGGAGACTCCTACCTTTGGGACCCGATCCTCACAACGATCTTCCTCAAGTAAATAGTTTCACTATGAACCGAGAGGTAGGTGGATCGGGAAGCGGTTTATCTAGTGGAAAGTTTATGCGAACTTTCACACCTCTCGAAGAATCGGCGCGGAGACGTTTTGATGCAATCAACCAGAGGAAGGTCACGACCATGCCCTACATGTCACCGCACGCATCAAGGATTCGAGTTCAAGGCGGCCCTTATCTACACGGGAGCGTCTTCGAATGTGATTACTCTCAAGACTCTCGGGACATCCAAGGTTCTCCCGGGGCAAGGTCGTACGGAAGCCTACCACAATGACGGACTTCGAGGGAAACCAAACCGGCACATACGAGAGAAGCTCCGCGGAAAGAATCGAACAAGTTTGTCGCGTCCCCTCCCCACATGGGCGTCAATTCGGGAAGAAGAGCGGCTTGCATCATTGAGGGCTAAAACCCACGATGCATCTTTCTTTGTGAAGCATTCTTCTCCATCATGTGAAGCCACGACCCACGTTCACACGAAGAGGGAACGAACTTTTATGGCGAGTCGTGACGAGAAAGGAAAACGGTATCCGACACTTTGCTATTATCAATTAGCAGGGGAGACTATTACCAGATCTCTCCACCCAATGGAATGCTACAACATGACAACGAACCACAAGAACAAGTGCTAGATGCTCCACAACAACTGCAAGATGGCACCAACTTCACAATTGATGAGATTGAAATCGTTGAGGAATCTCCTAGGCCTATCTCCATCAGCTCAACCTTGTGTATGGATAAACACACGAAGCTCGTGGAACTTCTCAAAGAGTACCAGGACATATTCGCTTAGAGATATGAAGAAATGCCGGATTTAGATGAAAATTGGTCACCCATCATCTACATGTCATACCTGGATCCAAGTCGGTTAAACAGTTGTAGTTCATACACGAGGAAAATGGATAGATCAGGTGCTACATAAACTTCAGAGACTTGAACAGGTGCTGCTCCAAAAACGATCCTTTTCTACCTAACATCGACATGTTAGTAGATGCAACTAGCGGACACGACATGTTCTCCTCCATGGATGGATGTAGCGGATACAACCGAGATAAGGATGTACGAGCATGATGCAAGTAAGATAGCTTTTCGAACTCCTCTCGGAAATTTTATTATACCATACGACATTTGGTTTAAAGAATGCGGTGCAGCGTATCAACGCTCTATGACGGCAATCTTCCACTGGAGCCGATACCTCAAGGGAGCAGCCTCAAGAAGATAACGATGTCAAGCGTCATATCGAGAAAGATCCGGGCGAGTCACTCTATCAGACAGTGGTCGAACAAGATCCGGGAGAGTCACTTTATCAGACAGTGGTACATGTCTATCATGCTATGTTGGAGAATCCGCGCTTTTGGTCATCCTCTGGAGCTGTTGAACGTTCATCTACAACAACATATGCCCTGATAGAAAGAACCAGGACTTCCGGTAATGAAGAGCCTCATAATTTTTGTAGGGGCATATATCTCACCAACAAAGGCGATACAACCTTGACCTTCATAGCGAGTTCTGAAGCGGCAGAGGAAAACCACCGAGATACAAGATCCTGCGCGTCCGTCAACTCCAACTCCAGTATCACATGTACGACTCCCACAATTATCAAACAATGTCCAAGATATTCCATATCTGGATCGACAACAACCACTACGAACAAACCATGTAAACCATGCTTGGGGACTGAGGCTCAGCATGAAGTTCCTTCACCGTCAGTCAAGGAATTCTTCAACATGAGAGAGATGGTCAGTCAAGAAGCATGGAATTCGCAAGGGTAAATCGGCCGAAAGGGAAACACTTCAACGCTCCCTCTAATGAAAGGCTGCTTCAATGGTCTATTTAAGAGCCGCCTCAACGCTCTCTCCGGGACCCACGTTCGCTTCGAGAATCCTTCTTCAACACTCTCTCCAGGATCCACCTCAACGTTCGCACCGAAACCTCTTTAACATCCTCTCGAGCCGTTTCAACACTCAAGTTGCATCAATAATCTGCGCTCTGGTCAAGTTATCTTTGATGTACTCATTGCTCAACATACGTCTCATCCATCCTTCATGAGGGCCCAGTGGAGCATGAAAAAACCTTGAAGTCGATAGGAGAAGGGTTATCTTTTAGAATGGATATTTTCATATAGTTGAAAGGGCGCGGTGAACAACTCATCATCAATGTTCGGCATATCTTTGAAGCTGTCAACACCTCCTGACTTGGCACCAGCATTATCCCCATAAGACATCTCAACATGAGTTCTTTTCTTCATTCTACAATAGAAGACATGAGTCAGTACTTGTATAAAAACGCGTGAGATGTGTAGTCAGACACGACAGAACACACGTTCACGTTGGAGTACACAAGGCTGGTATTGAGTCCAAACACCGGTATTGCTCAAGTTTCAAGTCCGGTGTTGATCAAGTCACAAGTCCGGTATTGCTTAAGTTTCAAGTCCGGTATTGCTCAAGTTTCAAGTCCGGTGTTGATCAAGTCACAAGTCAGTATTGATCAAGTCAGTCACAAGTCCGGTATTGCTCAAGTCTCATGTCGAAACATGTACAATGGTGGTGTTGATCAAGTCACAAGTCCGGTATTGCTCAATTTTCAAGTCCGGTGTTGATCAAGTCACAAGTCCGGTATTGCTCAAGTTTCAAGTCCGGTGTTGATCAAGTCACAAGTCCGGTGTTGATCTAGCGTGGATACACTTCCAAATTGCAAACTAATCTCAAAATGTCCAAACCGCTCAAGCCCTAAATTAGGGGTTTGCGGCACATTACATGTGTCAAAAGGATCTTCGATTTTGAGTGGCTCGTCATCCCACGTTTTCATGGAGCATCACGGCGTCCATCTTCTCGAATGGAGGGCTCAAGTATAGGCGTGAACACCAGCCTACCACCTACACACTTCCCAATTGCAAACTAATCTCGATCGGCCAAGATCGACCAAGATTTGTCATCTTGGAGACGCGTGCCGAATAGGGCATGATACGCGGCTTTGCGGCACCAGATTTATGTTGCAAAATCGATCTCAACCACTCCTCTTCTAGGTCAAAATAGAGTGGCCTAGATCGCACCTTCATGAGACAGTGAGGTACGGACGTGTATACCGGCATGCTGTCTACACGCATGCCGGTCGGTCCTTTCCAAAACACTTCCCATGCTTGGTTTCGACCAAGATGAAGAATGATGCCTGCGCACCTCTTCAAAACCCTAATTCCATCAACGGTCGCAGATGAGTGTCTCAAAGATCATCTCGTCCGTCCAACTTCACCGGCTTGGTCATACAACCCTGGTCAGGAGTTAATTGGTCAGTGAGGCGTCATAGTAATCACCACCCGTCACTCTACCACACCATGATGCAGTACCTGCATAGAATACACATGATACTTCACACGTATCGACTTCCTAAATAACTTAGTTATTTAATCTAGCATTACATGCAACTTTCTGTGGGTCCCACGATCCACACACTCGAGACATCAATCATGTCACAAATCGGGGGATACATCTTTGGGGTATTGGTGCAGCGGTTTACGGCGTGCGGCATGCAACGCGCCATCACAAGAACGTGTCGAAGTCATGGACGGTTAGAGATGACGGGGAGAAGTGGGCAAGACCGGTCGTGTAACACCAACACACAACTCTACTAATCCATCACTCCACTTCCTTCACTTCCCACGAGAGATGTGAATAAGGCTCAAATGACTTGTATAAATAGGTTCTCCTCCCTATTTCCAACAACGGGAACAAGTCCGAGACAACGAGAGGCAAGTGTTGATACAATCGTATTCAAACACCGGGCCGATAGCTTACACCCTTAAGCCACTTCAGCTCTACGATACAAGTCATTCATAGCCAACACCTTCACATTCTCAACACCTTCTTCGCTTCTCTCCCTAAGATCAACCATATCTCCTTCACTTTGTGACCGAAACAAGTCTGGAACGGTCATTTCTTGGTTTAGGCCGGACTTGCACAGATTGATCTCTCGAATCTACAAGCACTCACCGCGTAGTGCATTTGTTTAAGGTTTAGACTCATTTCTCATTCACACACCCCAAATTACCAAAACCGGCAGAAATAGTTTTCACCCATAAACAGTAAGCAAACTAGAATATAACATATCTAAAAAATATGTGCCTTGGAATTTCACAAATTTTATCTCGTTGGAAATCTTTTAAAGAGATCTACACAATAAGTACAAACAACAATATCAAATTTAAAGTTTTTACGAAAAATTCGGAGGTGCTTATCCTTTTAGACACAATTTTTGAAAATTGAATACATAGTCATTATGCACACCACCACAAAAGATGCATAACACATTATGCATCCATATTTTGGTTTATGCATCAACTAGATTTTCGTTGCAACTAATAAAACGATGGACTTTCACTTTTTCAATTTGGCCTATTTGTCTTCTATTTGGTCGGCCCTCCCCACCATGGCAGCGGTATTCTAGTAGCTATTGAATCAACGCAACAGCTAGGAAAGATTCAATTTAATAAAAAAATCAGAAGCTAACAATAAACCAACAATGAAGTAGGTTAACAATTAAAAGTGAAAGTTGCACTACCAGATTCAATTTCTAAAAGATTTTAAAGAGTTCAAAATATAAAAAGAAATTCTAGGTTAAATCAAGAGAAACAAATTCAAAAGTAATTAAAATTAAGAGAACAAGATTCAAAATTAAATAAGAGCAACTAGGAAATAATCAAATTAAAATAAATATCAGGGATTAAAAGCAGTTTAATTGAGTCTTGAGAGTCCCGTCGATGAGGAGTAGAAGGTTGATGTTTTATATATGTTGCAGCCGAAGGTTGCCGATGATATGGAGGTCATAAGGATCCTAGTAAACTTAGATTCAAGGATAATGAGGAACGCCCAATTGGGGGATATCAAAACTAATTGGGGGATATGAATTACTTCCCCCAACCTTAGGTGCCTGTTAAGGGGTGTTTTTGGGTATGAAAATACTAAAACACCCTTAAATTAATTAAAAAAACTTATGAAAAGACTGTTATACCCTCTCCAAAAAATAAAAACCTTAAAATCAATTCCCGAACACAAAATCAGTATCCCCCATTTGAATACCGGCATACTCGTGTTTTGAAGAAAAAAAATTTCTTCATCTTCTTCATCGTTCTTCATCGACGATTAATCGTTAAATCAAAAATTTCTTCTTCGATTAACCTACCCGAATCATAACCATGCCTCCACGGAAGAAAACAACTCCCAATCGAACCCAAGTCAATCGAATCCTAGTAAATCGAACCCAAGAGCGATTGTTCAACAAAAATTGAAAAAAAAAAACTTGATTTGATTGCTCAAGAGGAAGAAGACAAAGAAGTAGAGTTATCGGACGATGAACTACTAGAAAGGATGGCTTCTGTGAGAAGGTTAGTCATTTTTAACTGTTTAATAAGTGTATCACTCGATTTGTAGCTATGGGTTTAGGTCAAAATCGCGAAACCCTAACTGCAAATTTTGAGTTTTTGAAGTTCGGCATTCAATTTAGTATGAATACCATGACCGGTAGTTAAAATCGGCATGCGATCTAGGATGAATACCACGTAGTAAATAGGTACCGGCACTCAATCTAGGTTGAAGACCACGCCGGTATATAGAAAACAATAGGGTTTAGTGCGTTGTCCAGGCATAAAGCTGTATTTTAAAATGCATGCCGGAACTCTAGTTTTGGTATACAGGAATTTTAGAATTTCTTCCGGCATCTTCGACATTTTATTTTGCAGGCCGGTACTTGAACCCGGCATTGAATCTTGTTATTCTTATATGCCGGTAGTCGTGTTTTGTTTCCAGGAATTTCAAAGGCTGTACCGGCATCCAATACATTTACTTATGTAAGCCGGTACTGTAATCCGGCATGTATGTTCATTATACGTAAATGCCGGTAGTGGTGCTTAGTTATCCAGGAACATTCCTACTAGGGCTGTCAATGGATAAAAATACTTCGGATATTGGCAATACCGATAAGGTGAAGGTTAAGGGTTATCGAATATCCGGTATCCGATAATATCCGTCGGAATTCAAAAATTCCATACCGATAAGGTTAAGGATAAGCTATCGGATATCGGATATTATTCCGATAATTTCCGTTATCTACTCATGATACAAAAAACTTCCGATAATTTCCGTTAATATTCAATAATTACCTATAATTTTCGTTAATATTCGATTATTTCCGATATTTACTTAGGAGAGACGTAATCAAATGGCTAAAGAGTAAACCTAAAGGGTATTAGGTATCAAAAATTTCCGAAAATTTTATGATATAGTTATACACTAACGGCATCGGATATTAACCTAATGGAAACTCCCTTAACCGGTACCATTATGTTAATAAACGGATATCCGTTACGTTAAGGTTATCGGATTTCGGATAACCGTTATGTCGGATATTAACCTAACGGAATCTGGGTATTCGGAAACGACTACCGGATATCGAATATCCATTGACAGCCCTAATTCCTACACTATACCGGCATCCTCGACATTTATTTATAAAGGCCAGCACTTTAACCCGGCATGGAAGTTTATTATAAGACCATGCCGGAACTAGCTCACGGCATGGTTTGTTACCTGCTGTTATTTTATGCCGGTATTAAAAATGAAAGTTAGTGCTTCTTTTGAAATAGATCTAAAGAAAAGGAAGCCAAAGCAAAGGAGGGTAACAAAGGAAAATCTAAATCTGCAGTGACTAAGAAAAAAAGGAAGGACGGTCTTGATACTCCTCGGTCTCTGCCTCCTCGAGGGAATAACAAAAAGCGTTTGGGTTTTGAGACAAGAGGGGATATTTGGGATAGTGGTCGTGATCGTAGTATTCTTGCAATCCGTGAACCTACTGCAGCTGTTGAGGAGGAAGATGAGCAAGACAAAGAGGAAAGTGAGAAGGAAGACAACGAGATTGATCCAACTCAATTAGCAAACCAAATCCAAGGAGTAGTTGAACAAGGTGGTCCAAGTCAACAACCCACACAAGGCAAGGCGAAAGGCAAAGGCAAAGTAAAAGTTAAAGGTTCTCACCTTCCTCATGTTGATGACATGATACCCGACCTTGAACGTGGTGAAATTTGGGGCGCAGCTTGTTTTGATCAGCGGGTTCTATTTGGCTACAAGCACTCATGGGCTCGTACTATATATCAGACCTATGTAAGAATTTCTATCTCGTGGGATATATCAGAAGGTTGTGCGTGTTTGCCGAAACCAAGCCGCGACTGATTAGGATTTGTCTCTAGAGCATGATGATGTCCAAGCAATAGTAAAGGAATCTGGTCTATATCCTTTGGTTGAAAATTATGTGAAGCCAGATATTGTCACAGTCAATTTCTTCGTTTAAAGGTATCATGGTGAAATTGATACTGTGCACTTCCCGTTTGGAGAGATGACCTTGATCCCAGATGATGCTCAGAACATTCTAGGCTTGGATATTACCGGCAAATTAATTGCAGAACGAGGTGACCTTGAGCTAGAATGGACGAAGTTGCACGAGCTTACTAACAAGTTGTTTGGTTGGGACTACAAAGAGTCTGTGGAAAGCTTCTATGTATCTAAGGTTAGTAGGACAAATACATTCAAACTGACCCTGCTTAAGAAGAAGTTTGAAAACACAAAGAAAAGAAGTGCTCGGGATGGATGGGACCCCCGCATGATTCGTTATACTGACGTTGCGTGCACTGTTATACATCTTGGGCACTCGGGTATTCCCTGACACTAGTAGCAACAGGGTTAGTACAAACTTCCTTCAGTACTTGGATCCGTTGGACGAGGTCTTTACCTATTCATGGGGCACCGTGGCAATGTCACATTTGATGGCGGAGATGATAAGGTCCTCTAAGGCGGTTACAAACCAATTCGTTGGGAATTTCACTTTACTCTAGGTACTTTTGTTTTTAAACTTATGTTCTTATTTATATTGTTCACGTGTATCCTTATTATGTATTTAGAAACAAAATTTATTGACTTTTATATGTATCATTTCAAATTTGTATAGGTGTGGGCTTATGAACATTTCCCAACATTGTTCAAGGACCACCCCTTCTTGAAGTTTAATCCAGGTGTTGACCCCCAGGAGCCTAGAGCAAAGAAATACGATTTCAACGCCCATCCGAAGCCCGGTAACAATGGTCGACTGATAGAAATGAGATTGACTCTTGACGCGATGACTACCAAGGATGTTGTGTTCGACCCCTACAAGGAGGCTAGAGATAACCGTCAATACACTTGGTTTTATAACGTCGCATTATACCAAGGTCCTTTGTTCCACCCAAAGGGATACATTATGGCTGATCCTCGACGTGTGATGCGGCAAATTGGATTCAAGCAATTACCTAGTATCATGACATCCTCTACTGAAAGGTACCTTCTTGATTATTCTCGTTGCATGTCAAGTTCCACAAGTTTGAGGGTAGAGTATGATCCAACTCCCGAACCAACACACTGGAGGTATAGGAAACCACGTCGTTTGGTTGATACTACTAATTGGGAGGTTGCGAATAACAGTGATGAAGCTGACCCAACCTACATTCGTGATTATTTGGAATGGTCACATCCACTTGTTGTGCGGCCTGAAGATGTCCAAGTTCCACCCCAGAAAAACCCTCCCGTTCCAACTCCTATAGCGGCACCACCTACGACGAGCCAACTTAATAAGACCATTGGATTGCTAGTAAGTATTGTTAATTGCTTACTCGTTAAACGTACACATAATTTTATATTAGCATATATATACTAATTATGTGTTGTATGTGTGAAACTAGCGGCGTCGGCTTGGAAAGTTGAAGAAGATGTTAGGTTGCAAGTACTCGGGAGGAGAGGTGTTATCCCTTGAAGAGATGAAGGAAGTCGTGGAAAATCTTGATAAAATTGAAGAAACCGACCATAGTGCAAGAGATTTGTTCGGGGAAACGAGGAATAGAGTGGCCCAAAAGAAGCAAAGGACCGAGTGATTAGCTCTTCGGTTGTGTTTCTTTCATTTGAATGGTGGTAGTTACGTCTTGAGGAATTTCTAACTTGTTTTCGTTTGTAACTCATGGTTTACTCTTTAAAGTTTGGTTTGCTTTTGGTTTATGATTCGTGGGTTAAGAACATTTAAGCATGATCGAGTTTGTTTTTGTTAGGTTGAACATGTTTAAATTTAAATTTGTAGTGAATTGTTATATTTGCAAGTTTTATTTACAAAACTTTTCGTATGGAAAAGGTAACTAGGGGGCTTGACAGGTTCGGCATGAAAGATTATAACGATTCTATGCGGTCACTGCGATCTAAGCACGTAAATTATTCTATATAACCATACCGGTATATGAAGATTAAAAATCCCATGTTCCTGAATAGATATTCGAAGGTGCCGGCGTGGATTCGTTATCTAAATCCATGTCGGAATTGTATTTTTAAAAAAATTTCATTTTGGTTACAAAACCGGCACTCTAATCTTGATTGATTCAATGCCGGAACTCTGCCGTGATAGTTCTTCACGAACGCTTTCTTAATTCATTCCTAAGTAATCAATTACATTGGATTAGAAAATTAAATTAAAAAATACTAAACGACATGGAATGGATTAAATTTGGTCATAGAGGATCTCATAATCTATTTCCATCCCTTTTCAACAATTGCAGAGCCTGTGAATCTTTTGCGTATATCTTCGAAGACATCGTCTGGAATCTCGGTGTCGAGGACTATCTTAATTGGTTCATCTTCTCTTTCAACATATTCCTTTACCTTCATATAACACCCATCAATGGGCTTGCATTGTCCCTTGTGGTTTTCTCTTGACTCTACTAGTTCAACATCTTTGTCAAACCATTGAAACTCATCGCACTTTGTGTAGGATCAGAATATCGCCAGAAGGACATATTTGCGAAGTTTTCATCTACAACACATTGCGAGTGTCGCAGACTGATGGCGGTGATAAAAACATGAAGAAAGCGTGAAGATCTTGCGAAAAATAGAGTGTATGCGAGACTTAACATTTATACTCTTGCGAGGACATCGCAAGTCAGATCCGAAATTAGAGGTTAGCTTAGTTGTATATGAGTTGTCATCCACTATGTAAAAACTATATAAAGAGGAGAGCAGGAGAGAGAAAGGGATACACATTTTTGGGGGAGAATTTTAGGAAGAGAGAGATATTTTTTAGAGAGAGACTTTATTTTCTTTATCATCTTCTTCCCTAAAACTAGATCTAGAGCTCTACAAAATATCCATTAATGGAGATTCTCAATGTAACCCAAATGTAATTTCAATAATCATAGTGAAAAACCCTAACCCTGTGGATGTAGATCACATTGATCGAACCACGTAAATCTTGTGTCTTATTTTACAATTTTAGCACTTTAATATTTATTTTGATTATGAAATAGATTTAGATCTATGAAATATTACATGGGGTGTGTTGTGGGATTTCCTGCAACTACATTTTGGCGCTAGAAACAGGGAGGAGTAAAGGATTTATCCTTCCTGTAATTTGTTGGTTCAAGAAATTTCCATGAAGATTAATTACTGTTCATATTTTTCTAGATCTTCAATGTTTAGGTTCAAAAATGGAAATATCATGGGAGAAATCACACTTTCAGGGAGTTAACATCATCAACAATTCAAAGATATGAAAAGAATAAGAGAAAAAAAAAATAGTTTCTGTGGTGAAATTCACGGAAGAAAACCAAGGTTTCAATGGAAGATTTCTATGTTCAGGAGAAAAAGCAAGAGGCAAATTGTTGAAGGAAATAAAGGAAGAATGAAGAAAAGGATAAGAACAAAATCTTTGTGATTTTTATCACAAATAGAAACTCACACGAGATGGTTTGAGTTGGAGCGAAGAAGCTTGATGTCGCAAGATTGAATCTCGCCACAGTCATATTTTTTCACATTTTTTCTACAGCCTGGAGAGGAGAAAAGAATAAGAGGTGGCTACATGCGTATCTTCGCAAACAAAAGCTAGCAGAGATGGTCAGAGTGGGAACAAACAAACATGTGGTCATGTGTTCGAATTCACAGCCACACAAAAATTTTCAAATATTTTTGAACTTTCAAGTGCGAAAAAATGGAATAAAGTTATAGCATTGTGTGTTTATTTCGCAAACAACAAGCAGCCCAGATGGTCAGAGAAGAAGTATACAAACCAGATGACTTGGGTTCGAATATCCTTCCTCGCAAAGAGGGGAAAAAATTGATAATTTCGCAAGGTTATTTCATTATTTCGCAAGCAAGAGGCAGCACAGTTGGTCACCTGCGAGGTTAATGAGTTCATGGTCGCGAGTTCAAATCTCAACGAACATGGATTTTTCGCAAGAGTATTTTGCAAGATGAAAGTAGGTGATTATTTCGCAGAAACACTTTGCGAGGCGGGGCTAGCACGATTGGTAACAAGCAGAGAGAATGGGTTTGAAGACGCTGGCGAATTCGCATTGAGTGTATTTTTTTCATGAATTTTTGAGTAACATAGAGATGAAGTTATCAATAAACAAAACCATTGTTCCATTATGTCACAAACAGAACCTAGTACGGTTAGTCTCAGGCGGTGAAATACAAGTATAAGGTCGCGAGTTCAAGTCTCGCCACTTGACCTTTTATTTTTGCTGCGGCATTTATGCATTCAAGAGGGATTGTCAAACGGTGCTGCAAGAGACAACACAACTTCACAAGAGAAGAAAAAGAATAAGAAGGCAACTTCGCCAACTTTATCAAAAACAGAAGTTGGCACATATGGTAAAGTTAGCAGAGTATGAGTTCGTGTTCGCAGGATCGAATCCCTACTTTCATGAGACTTTTTGCATGTTTTTTTACTCGAAATGCTAGAGACGAAGATCACATTAAAAGAACGATATGGTCATATTCTTTCACAAACAAGAGCCAGGAAAGTTGGTCAGGAGGCATGAAAGCAAGCAGCAGGTCGCATGATCAATTCCTTGCTTCTCGCACATTTATTTTTGTTATGCGAAATTTCGCACGGACTTTGCTTATTTCGCAAAGAAGAAAGTTGATGATTATCTCGCAAATTAATTTCGCAAGAGTAGGTTAGAACAGTTGGTATGGTGCGAGAATATGCAAGAGGCAGGTCAAGGGTTCAAATCTCATTTCTCACACTTCTTTTTGCTGCGAGATAATTATATTTTGTGCGATGTTTATACATTTCAAGGATGCTAGCTTCACAAGAAAATCATATAGTTCGCAAGAGACAACAACAGCAGCAAACCACAAAAGCTAAGCACCACTTTTCTTGAACATTTTACTTCTACAGAAAATAAAAGATTTTTGATTTGATTACAAAAAAAGCGATTCAATCGCAAGATTACAAATATCACTAAGATTTCAAGATTATAAAGACTTCAAAATTACAAAGATTTCTAGATTTCAAAATTACAAAAAACCCAGAAAATTCAATTTATATATTTCTCTAGAATATTTCTTTTATAGACAATAAATTTTTTTTGATTTGAATCACAAAACGCGATACGATCGCAGAATTATAAAGATTTCACAACTACAAAGATTTCAGGACTATAATTTATTAGAATTTCTCTTGAATATTTACTTTGCTTCAAATGATACGATATTATGAGAATGAATGAAAGAAATGACAGAAATGAAAGAATGAGTGAAGGAAGTGACAGAAATGAAGGAATGAACGAAAGAATGAAGACATGCGATAATTTCGCAGAGATAATGGAAATGCGATAATTTCGCAAAGATAATGAGAAGAGATAATCAAAAATGAATGATTGAACGAATTGACAAAAATGAATGAATGAGTGAATGTGACGAACCTTTATGGCGTACACCCTAGTTCGCGAATGATATTTCGTAAGAGGCAAATGTAAGACCTAAAGTGCGTCATATAAGGGGGTATCTCTTGACATCGCTCAGGGAAAAGGTTACACCGCTCCTGGAACCTGAGTCATGGAGATTTGGGGCCCATGAAAGCCTATCCGAGAGAGATACCTTGGATTTCCAACTATATATATAAGGTTATACCCTGGTTGGACGCCCGAGGGTCTCTTCCAAGGAGTCGAGTGTATGCTCAAGGCGCCGAGGTACACGGTTGAGCCAAGAGTGCCTTGGGCATTTGAAGTGTCTCGGCCATTCTTGGCAAGTCTTGGCACATGCTGCACTCGGCCCGAAGAAAACTCCACTTAGGGTGCGATCTCAGTAACCATAAGCCCTATAGGTATAAGGGATAAGAGGTCGCGAAAACAACTGGTTGTTGTTAAGACCGGATGGGAGGAGCTAGTCTTGTATGGACGATGTACGCCTCCTTGAAGGGGCAACCAGGGGAGATAATAAGGGCGGCACCCTCCATTAGGGAGCTGATAAGTGTCTTAAGACGCAAATGTCATGAGGCTTTATTTTCACAAGAAAATTTAGGCTTGTCATATTTGTGCGATGATCCTGAAGAGGCAATAATACAAAACGCGAAGGTAAGACGAGATCAATGGGTCTTTACATGAAAGTGTAAAGACGTCCCGCGATTTCGTCGCAAGACGACAATGTCATGGGGATTTACGTTCGCAAGAATATTTAGGCCTGTCATATTGTCGCAATAAAAATATCCTGCAGAGGCAATAATACTAGAAAATGATAAGACAAGATCAATGGGTTATTACATAAAAGTGTAAAGACGTCCTGCGATTTTGTCGCAATGACGAGGGGTGGCACAATAAGACCTTTAACTAGGAAGTCAAAATAAGACCACACAAGAGAAATGATAAGGCAAGATCAATGGGTCATTACATGAAAACGTAAAGACGTCCTACGATCTTGTCGCAATGACAGAATTCAACATAAACAGTTTGAATGTAGGTAACAGAGATCTTTCATCGCAAATAAAGATTACATGATAAGCTTAAGAGTTTGAGAGAATGATTAAATGATAAGCTTAAGAACATATACATGATAATGAGATGCGGCAATGCAAATACCGCACACTTGATATTATGATCATATTATCATGCGATACTAATAGTGCGAGGAATAAGAAAAGATGAAGCACAAGTAAGAACTTGCGAGGAACAATAAATACGCAAAGAGGAATACATATACTAGAGACAAAATCTGAGAAATGAAGAATGGAAGAGATTTAAAGCTACATCAATTTTAGAGCGAAAAAATGAGCTAAGTAACACAAACATTAGCTATATATTGCAGTAGATAAGCATTCTCATCATACAAGCATCATACTCGCATCATGAAAGCATCGCATAAGCATTTCATGGCATAAACATCACATACACATTTCATAACATAATCATTACATAAGCATTATATTCGCACAAGTATTTTACAAAACTTCGCAGAATTATTCAGAATTTCACAGAATTATTCAAAACGTCGCAGAGATATTCAGAATTTCGTAGAATTATTAAGAATTTCGCAGAATGTGATTATTTCACAAGATAAGATAAGCAGCCTGAAGAGATTATACTATCGCACGAGCACAAGATATGAGACAGAGGCAAAATAAGAATGCAAAAACAATTCGCTCAATCAACACTTTCTCAAGGATTCTACCCTCATAGATAAATAACAGAGGCAACTATGGATAACCAAGAAAACATTTTATGTTCTTTATCTTCTCGGCAAGAATCACTTCCAAAGAAGATATTCACCAATGAATAACAAGAATCCTCACCAAAAATGGAATAATAACTTCGCATGAACAGAGGCAATACTTCTTATACTTCAAGGATTAATACTTCTTATTTACTTCGCAAAGCTTCGGAACTTCGCAAAAGAATAGAGCATTGCATGAGGTAGAGAGCATGGAGTAATAATTTCGCAATACTTCTTATTCGCAATCAAGGACGGATACTTCTTATACTTCTCAAAGGATACTTCATACTTATTATATATTTCGAGGATTAAGTACTTCTTATACTTCTTCAAGGATATTTCACACTTCTTATACTCCAAGGGTTGATGCTTCTAATTTATTTCGCAAAGCTTCGGAACTTCGCAAAAGAATAGAGGCAAGTACGTACTTTTCAAGTCCAGTATTCTTTCGCTCGTTCCTTCATCAATAAAGATCAAAGACTACTACAACAACGAATTTTTTCTTAAAGATCGCTCTTCAAGCAATATTAAAGAAAAAAGAGGCAAGATGTAGGATCAGAATATCGCCAGAAGGACATATTTGCGAAGTTTTCATCTTCAACACATTGCGAGTGTCGCAGACTGATGGCGTAATAGATGGCGGTGATAGAAACATGAAGAAAGCGCGAAGATCTTGCGAAAAATAGAGTGTCATGCGAGACTTAACATTTATACTCTTAAGTAGGACATCGCAAGTCGATAAAATTAGAGGTTAGCTTAGTTGTATATGAGCTGTCATCCACTATGTAAAAACTATATAAAGAGGAGAGCAGGAGAGAGAAAGGGATACACATTTTTGGGGGAGAATTTTAGGAAGAGAGAGATATTTTTTAGAGAGAGACTTCATTTTCTTTATCATCTTCTTCCCTAAAACTAGATCTAGAGCTCTACAAAATATCCATTAATGGAGATTCTCAATGTAACCCAAATGTAATTTCAATAATCATAGTGAAAAACCCTAACTCTGTGGATGTAGATCACATTGATCGAACCACGTAAATCTTGTGTCTTATTTTACAATTTTAGCACTTTAATATTTATTTTGATTATGAAATAGATTTAGATCTATGAAATATTACATGGGGTGTGTTGTGGGATTTCCTGCAACTACACTTTGGGTGATTCAAACACCTTAGAAACATTCTTCCATTTTCAGCGTCATCAGTTTTTGCAATCCAAAACCGGCGTGCGCCATCACAGCTTCTACACTTTGAATAAATAAAAGGACAATCAATGGCTAGATGAGAAGGGGACTTGTAAATTTGACACTTGCAATGATGACTCTGTAAGAGAAAATTATATTAGTTATGCGTCATAGTATTGAACATTATATTGCTAGTAAATCTACTTACTTTGCAAATAGAGGTAGATGATGAATCCCCCATCCCTTCTGAAGCTTTAACCGTGCTTGGTATGTTGAGGGAATGATTTTTGTTATTTGGGGCGTGGTTTGTGTAGATTTTTCCGAAGTAATGGGGGGGTATTATATAAAAATGAAACCCCAACGGTCTTATATTTCAAAAAACTAGCTGTTTTTTTTTTGAATTTAACAAATGCCGGCATAGTCGCTATTATAGATTGAGTGCCGGATCAGAGTACCGGCATTTAAAAGTTTTTTTCAAAACCATGCCGGATTTGGTTGCATATTTGGCCTAATCTCTGTGAAGAAATTACTTTATACCGGCATTCTATTTTACGATTATTTAATGCCGGTATTTTGGGTGATTTCAAAAATACTAGCCGTTGAGGTTTTTCTCTATATAAAGAGAGCCAATACTTGGACCCAAAAGCCCAAAACACGTGTGTTTTTATATATATCCTTGAGACTCTTAACTTAGGAAAACCCTAAACCCAAGAAAAATCATCTATAAATAGCTTAGTATAGTACCTAATCCCACGTACAAGAAATGGCATCGTTTGACTCCGAGGAAGATTTAGCAATCACCCAAGCATGGTACGCGAAACTCGTCCTTCAACTATAGATAACAAAGACGCGGGATTCCATGTGGTTGAATATTTTTAACAAGTTTATTCACGATTACGGAATCTGAAAGGAAGAATCGCTCAACAAATCGAGCAAAGACACGACATCATCTTAAATGCGGTGGTTGAGTATCTAAAAATGAAACACCGGATCGACCACGCTACCCATAATAGATTTTCCCCTCAACAACTCGTAAGTATCCTTATGATTAATTCGACACAATCTATTCTTTTTCAATTTTTATGTAACAAACAAAGTTTGTGTGTTGTTTTTGTAGCATGAAGCCGTGAAAACGCGTTACCTGCAAGAAAAGGGAGAACCATTCATGTTTGAAGCCAACGTTAACCATATTGTAACTAAAGTCACGAAGTACCACCAGCTGGGTGGATCGAAGACGGATTCTTCTTAAGAAGATTGATAATTTAGTGGTATTAATTTGCTTAGTTTTTTCTGGTATTTGGTTAGATTTTTTTGGGTATTCAGTTTGTATCTCGTAAGGTTTTGTGGGTACATCTCTATGTAAACCCTCACGAGACTATAACTCGTCCACTTGGTCACCAGGTGGTTTAAAGGCTTGATGCACGTGCTAAGTGCATTCGTGCTTCCTGCGACAAGGATTACATTTGAAATAAATTATAGTTCCGGCTTATTTTATTTTGTTAACATAATACAACACCATCAGAATCCCGACATAGATATTGTATATATATATATGCATGCCGGAACCAAGTGTTACAATAGTGTCTAAAATAATCCATGTTCCGGCATTTCATAGATGAACTTTAGTGTACCAGCGAAATATCCCGGCATGGTCGTACTTCCTACATTCAATGCCGAAAAATTACATTCAATGCCTAAGGGCTATTTTTTTAAACCATAGACCAGTAAAGAGCATTGGATTATAAAGTGGAAAAGATATCCCGGCATGTTCGTACTTCCTAACTTTAGTAAAGACCAGTAAAACCATATCCCGGCATGGGATCTAAGTTACTGACAATGCCAGGATGATAAAGTGGAAAAGATCCGTTATGTCCTCATCTATTTAAAGGAATGGATACACCCATTGGACTTGATACCTAAAAAAAAAACAACGTTATCTCCAACACATCTCTCTGATGGATTATCAATCACCAACTACCAAGTTCATCAATTCCCTCGAAAAAGAAAAACGTATGAGGAACATATTGGCACTGCGATAGGAAATCAATCATCAACCACCACTAACTCAGTTGCCACAATACTAGAAAAACTAGGAAGGACGGAAGAAACCACCAAGTCAATTGCCGCAATGGAAGAAGAGATAGTAAAGAGGAAAAGAGAAGAAAAAGAGGAAGCAAAGCTTGAACATTATCGTCAAAAACTAGCTAAGATTGAAGCGGTGGTTGAGGAAGCGGTTGAACGTCAAAAAGAAGCTAAGATAGAAGCGGATGTTGAGGAAGAAACCTAGTGGATTAAAAACTACTACATAGTATCGGATTTGCCGGAAGATCAACGCCCTTCGGATCTTTTTGGGGTCTAGTTAGGACTGGTTCTTCAATGAATAACTTGTTGGACTGTAAGAAACGCATAATAGAATGTAGTGATCTTGTTGTACGCAATCGAACAACTGCACTCATCAAATTATGTCGTAAATACAACGAGTTTCTTGCAAGATATATAGGGAATAAGTATGAAGCTCAGGAAGCATATTTCAAGTGGTTCAAAGAGCCTTTTAGGCATTTTGAAGCTGCTTTGTTTCTTGAATCTCGTTCCGAGAACTGATGTCAGTTGCAATTGGCTTGAGATGTTTCATTTTATGTGTTACGTTGTTTATGTGTTTAATGTTTTTTAGTTTATTTCCTTACTATTAATATGAAGGCCATTCTGGGTCGGTTTGTTTGCTTAAAACCTTGTGGTGGCTCGTTAACATAATACAATACTGTCACAATTGAGTGTCAAGATAGTGTTCCGGCGTTCAATGTAGCAAGACAGTGTTCCGGCGTTAAATGTAGCATGTATGTGGTGCCGGAATTCTGAGGCTTGTTACCTTTTATAATTAAAAAAAAAAAAAAACTAACTCTAACTCTTTATTCTTCTCCATTGTAACTGTCGCACCAATTATCCCCCATTGTAACCGCCACAAACTTCCTTTATTTGACGGTTACAAACTCCATTACTATATATAATGGAAACGGTTCCATCTCTCTATTTTTTTTTTCACTTAGCAATTCCAAGAGAACTTGTAGAACCCCTCAACTCCATTATCTGGTTTCATCTTCCAAACCAAACTCATTCAATTCTTCAAACCCAAATAAGAATGGGTCCTCGCAAACCTCCTGAAAAACCAAAACCTAATCCTCGTGGTAAATCGGAATCAGAAACATCTATTGAACAAGATATAAGTGATGATGAGGAAATAACAGAGATGATGAGGTAAGTGATGTCTATGTTTATTGAAGCATTCTTAGTGAAATTATAGTGAAATTGAAATTGAATTGAGTGAATCGAAATTGAATTGAGTGAATTGAAATTTAATTGAGTGAATTCAACTTCCAATATTGAGTGAATTGAAATTCCTATTTAGTTTATATCCTCCTTTTATTGCATGCAAGTTATTAGAAAAACCCTGAAAAATCGTATTGTTCACTAGCCATGCCGGTATTGTTTAACCTAGTTTGTTAAATCTCTGTAGATAATTATCTTAATACCGCTCATTGATTTCATTTACATACGATGCCGGAGCTGGTTAACCGGGCATGGAACTCATTTAGTATACAATGTGGGATTAATGTAAAGATACTGCGTTATGTTCATCGACCATGCCAGTATTTGTTTCCTTATTTTTTAAAATCTCTGTAGACAATTCGATGTTTACCGGCATGGTATTTAATTTTCATAAGATGCCGGACTGATAAACCGGCGTAAAACTCATTAAGTATACAATCCCGGGATTAGTGCCGGCATACTCGTTATGTTCATTTACCATGCCGGAAATATGTTTCCTTATTTTTAAAAAACTCATTTTGTTGGTAGGTCAAAAGCTACAAAAATGAAGAAAGGAAAGGGAAAAGTTGTTGATGAAGAAAAACCTAAGTCTTCTCGATCTCGACGTAGTATATATGATCCGGAACGTCGTAAGCTCACGATCAGGACAATCCCCGGAGGAGGGAGACACAAGCAGCGATGATGCTGCTCAGTGGGAGAATTATGTACCTCCTGATGCAGCGGGTGGCTCATCCTCACATGGCTTAGGACAACCTGGAATTGAAGACGATGACAAAGATGGAAAAAAGCCACCAAAGCACCTCCCAAAACTATATGACATGATTCCACAACGCAGTGATGGCAAACACTGGGGTCAGCCGAGAGATCCCAAACTTTTATTTGACTATAAGGAGTCTTGGGCTCGTTGGATCTATTCAACTTATGTAAGACGTTTGTATCTAGTTATTATATTTTTTTATATATGATCAGGTGAATTGAAGTTTGTTTGGTGTGTTTTTATAGGACCACAAGAAAGCCTTCCGTGTTTTCCGCCATCAACAAATGGATACATGGGATTTGGAAGGGGAGTGTCTGGAGGTTCAAGCGGCAGTAAGAGCATCTGGGTTGTATCCAGCGGTAGAATACTATGTGGCCACTGATCAAGTGACGGCAAATTGCTTCTTGGAGAGGTTTTATGCTTCGACTGATACCATGCATTTTTCTTTTGGCTAGATGACCATTATCCCTGAAGATGTGCAAAGAATATTAGGTTTAGAGATCCGAGGAAAAGCCGTTAACAAAGATGACGACGGTAAGAGCCTAGAATGGTCCAAGATATATGATCTGACTAAAAGGTTGTTTGGTTGGGATGAGGAAATGACAAAAGAAAATATGTACATGAAAAAGAATACCATGACAAAGACTATTAAAGTCGTAAAGCTCAAACAGTTGTTTGGGAATACGATGGGCAAGGAATTGAATGCCGAACAAATTCAAAGAAACTATGCATTTGCTTATGTTTTGTTCCTCTTGGGCATCGCAATATTCCCTGACTCTAATGGTAACTTGGTGCATATGAACAACTTATACTTGGACCCTTGGAGGAGGTTCATGAGTACTCATGGGGCACTACTTTCTTGGCACATTTTTTAGCGGAGATGCGTAGATCTTCTAAGGCGACATGCCATCAATTTAATGGGAATTTCACTGTATTACAGGTAAGGTGAACTAGTTATTTTGTTTTCCAATTAGTTCTTTTCTTATACATACATTTCATTGGAACGATCTTTCATTTGCGTGGGTGTGGGCTTATGAACACTTCCCAACATTATTCAATGAGTACAAATATTTGGATTCGCCAGCGCATGTTTGGATCCACAGACTAATATAGCCAAGAAATACGTTTTCGACAATAAACCGAAGCCCAATCACAGAACTAGGTTGCTCACCATGAGGGAGGCTTTGGACTCTATCGTTGTCCAAGATGTTGTGTTTGACCCATATAAGAACGAAAGAGGAGTTCAGTTTCCAAGGCATGACAATGTAGCGTTTTACAATGGATCATTGTTTCATCCAAAAGGATTTGTTATGCATAACCCTCTCCGTGTTATGCGCCAACTTGGGTACAAACAGAAAACACTTAAGGGTGAATCTGATGCCAAATTTTATCATGTCTTACCTCAATGCGTATCAGGTGAACAATATACGCTGGTAGTTTACAAACCAACTCTTGTAGTTGCACATTGGAATGAAAGGGAAGAACAACAACTGGACAGGGCTGGTTGGGAATTTACGGAAAACGGTTATGAGTCGGAACCAGGCTTCCTCAGAGGTCATCGGAGGTACTCACATCCTTATATTGTACGCACGGCCAACGAAACAGTGCATCCACAAGCAGAAACTCTTGCAGAACCTATTGTGCCCGTACTTGAAAAGACTCTCCTTTTGTTGGTACGTAATTCTGGTTCACTTCATATCGTTTGAATGTATACCTATAAAATGATAAACTTATAACGTACTAATGGAAATATATAACAACAAATTCCGGCTAGGAAAATTGGGAACCGGTTTAAATGCAAGATCAAGAAAGGAGAGGTGCTGACCCTTGAAGAAATGAAGACAAGTTGATGAGAAGATAGACAAAATTGAAGATCCAAATGCAAAGGACTTGTGGACTCCAAAGAAAAAGAGGGCTCACAAGAATCCAAGGACCGAGTGATCTAAGATGTTTGTTAATATTTCTTTTAGAGTATTAGATATGTATTTGTGTGTGTTTATGTGTGTGTCTTGCTAAACTTTGAAATCTTTGTTTCATTTGTTTTCGGTTTGGAACATCTTAACTTTACATGTGGTTCATTAAACAATCTAGTCTTTGCTAAATTTTTGAGATGTTGATTTCATCTGTTTTTGGCTTAGAACATAATATATTGACGAATCTATATGAAACATTGTTTTTTTATTTTTCAAAACCGGCAGGGTAGAAATTGTAACATCCATGCCGGAATTCTGTTTTCTTTCAAGAATAAAGAATTTTACAATTCCGGCATTGATACGATTTTGAATGTAGTGCCGGTACTCTATCTTTCCCTTACGAATAATTGATCTTGTTACAGTTCCGGCATTATCGTGAAGTTATTTGTAATGCCGGAACTTAATCTAATATCTCTGTGTACTTATGGATAGTTGCCGGCATAAAAGAGAAAAGTATTTCTAAGCCGGATAAGTTCCGGCATTGCAAAGTTTGAATTAAATCATGCCGGCACGTACATATCATATGGTTTAATGATTACAATTCAAACTTCCAAAAAAACAAAAGGTGGCGTATTAGTGAACTACATATATCCAAATTACTCCTTGTCGCTTCCACACGTATGAAGTTTCCTCTCCTCCTCTTGAAGAGGTTTCTTTGATAAGGCCAACGCATCCCAAAATTGGTGATTCTCCTCATACAATGCCATCCATCCTTTCCTTATATTTGGATCTAGGTCCTTGTTTTTAACCATTCCACAAACAGGTGGCAATGGACAATTGTCCTTGAGTTTTGGAATAACGAAATGATTGCCGTTCACGAACGCCAAAACAACTCTTCTCTTCTTAAGGGATCCCTCGCATTTTTTCCACTTTGGTGTAAATGTTACTTCTAAGGTGGGCGTAAAATAATGAACAACACATCTAAATGTATCCGCCACTAGATGCCCACAAAGCGGCATGCTCTCGGGCCCTAATACTCGAGCATACATATCATCAAACATCTCTCCTTCACCAAGCAATTGCTCATAAAAGCTCCTCTTGTTCACAAGTTGTTCGACCATCCTCGTTCTAGCATATTTGCATGGTGTCATACCTCTACTAAGAGCCGTGTCAAAGATTCCTAATTGTTCGGTCACAGCATGATATCCAAAATTTCCATCTCCATCGACATCATCCGTATACACAATAAACTCACGAATAGCCTCAGGAAGTTGGTCTATGTAAGACTCTATCTTCGCATGGTAGTATCTATGAGTCCTACCCGTTTGCGAATCCTTATACATCGTCATATTACCAACTTTTAGCTTAATCATATCCAAACCATCCTCTGTAATCTCTACACTCCAAATGTCTTCGGTATGTGACGAGAGATTATACTTCCTTGGCCTACCCCTACCCCTACCCCTTTTCTTTGGAACCTCTGATACATCGACTATTGGTGTGGCTTCAGAATGCTCAACTTGTTGTTCTTGGTAGTTCAATGTTGGTACCTTTGGAGGCCTACCCCTTTTCTTTGGAGCCCGATACATTGACTATTGGTGTGGCTTCGAAATGCTCACCTTGTAGTTCTTGGTAGCTCAATGTTGGTACCTTTGGCGGCCTACCCCTTTTCTTTGGAACCTCCGATAAATCGACTATGGGTGTGGCTTCGGAATGCTCACCTTGTTGTTCTTGGTAGCTCAATGTTGGTACCTTTGGCGGCCTACCCCTTTTCTTTGGAACCTCCGATACATCGACTATGGGTGTGGCTTCGGAATGCTCACCTTGTTGTTCTTGGTAGCTCAATATTGGTACTTTTGGCGGCCTACCCCTTTTCTTTGGAACCTTCGATACATCGACTATGGGTGTGGCTTCGGAATGCTCAACTTGTTGTTCTTGCAAGCTTGACGTTGGTACCTTCGGTGGCTTCCCCCTTTTCTTTGGAACCTCCCATCCATCGGTTTTTGGTGTGGATACGGAAACCTTCGCTTGTTGTTGACTTGTTAACGGTTCCTTCCTCGGTCTACCCATTTTAATTGGAACCGGCGCTTCCGCAAATCGGAGTTCCGAAATCTCACTTGCGGATAGATCTCGTTTCTTGGTTGCCGCGAGTTCTTCTTCACGTCGAGTCATTTCTTTGAATTCTTTCCTTTGTTTTCTCCTTGAAACTTTAGTTTGTGGTCTAACTATCAGATCTCCCTTTTATGGCTATTCACTTGGTTTGATCCATGGGCGAGTAATTAGCCTTAGTTGGCTCAACAATAATTTTCGGCTAGCCGAGTTGCCATGTGAGTAAGCTTTGTAGAATTCCTTTGCTTCATTTGTATCCCATGTTGATTGTCCAAAAGCTTCCGTAGGGGGAGGGTCAAATGATAGTTGCCTCCAAAACTGATCAATAACCTCAATAGGTATAACTTCTTTGTACTTAACAAGCATATGACGACACGGAAGCCCCAATGAAGACATTTCCGGACAAATACACACATCACCTGGTTTTCCATAATTTTTCTCATATGCCATTTCTCTCATAATATGTTTTATTGCCCAATGAGAGACGTTGAACTCTATTCCTTGGAGCAACTTAGTATATTGAAGAAACTGAGTCATCCTTTCCATTGAGATTTTCTCAAAAGCCTTCTTGATCCTATCGATATCAGCCTTAAAGTATTGCTCCATTGCCTCGGTGACCGTAACCACGTTGCCTTGCCCAGACTGGATGAGATATTTAAATCTACCATGAGCGGATTCCGCTGCACTAGTTGCTTCAGTTTTGAAGTGCCTATACCGGTTTGTCCATGCACGCACAAATTTTTCCTTGTACGTATCCAACAATTTATCCCGCAATATGAGACGGCGCTTGGATACACTTCATTATATTTAGCACTAAACATGTTCAATCTCTTTTCATATATATCCTCGGTAAGAGACCAATAAACTTTATCCCAATCCTTTAGAAATTCCAACCACTTTTTATGATTTTCATCGTGTTCTTTGTCCACTCGCTCTTTAATCTTTCCTCTTTCATCTTCTTCTTCTTCGGTGATAGTTTCTTCTTTGCGAACATCTTCCTCTAGTTGAGCAATCATTTCTTCTTAATATCCGCCTTAGAGGGTTCAAACAAAGCATGACAATGTTTTGTCACATTTTGACCTATATGATACGTACATAGGAAATTTTGTACATCCGGAAATACATCAGATATAACACCCATTAGTGCGTCATCTTGATCGGTTACGATGACCCTCGGAAATTGATTTTCCGGGAACAATAATTTCAATTATCGTAATGCCCAATGATAATTGTAATCCCTCTCGTTTTCCATTAAACACCAAGACAATGTGAATGTTACCTTGTCCGATGTTTGCCCCACGATGTTGAACAACGGCATGTTGTATTTGTTTGTCTTGTATGTGCAATCCATCATAAGAACACCACAACATGTATGATCCAATTGTGAAAGCAAAGGATGCGCAATGAATATTTGAAGGGGCTTTTCGTCCGGTCCTATTTTAATGATACGCGTGTAGTTGTGATCCCAAACTATCTTCTCAAATTATTGCATAACGCTCCTCCCTTCCATTCCACCCTTCTAATGGTTGCTTGGGCGCTTATATTGTACTTAGAGAAGAAACGTTCTGATCATCCTTTTCCTTGAAGATTCTGAGAATCACTCTTGGTTTGATACATGCTTTGGTCATTATCTTTACATCCTCGAATTCACAAGGTTTTAGCTTCGCAACTATGGAGTGACCATTAAAATCTTTCTCGATCCGGGTGGTTATGTTGGCCAAACCACACCGCATAATCCCATTCATTTTCTTTGTCTCTTAAATAGAATACAAGCTTAAAGGGGCAATTATCCTTCCTCGTATGAGTTTTGTATACCCTATTAGTCTTCTTTTCATATACATAACCCTTTCTCTTATGGCTATTCTTCGCCTTGTATTCACCACTTCTCTCGCAAACCATCTCAAAACGCCTATTTGAACCTTGGGTATTCCTCACCAACACACACTTGTTCTTAAAAGCCGTCTCTTTTGCCCAAGCAATTTCTTCCGCTGGAGATTTAATTCCCTACATTAGGACAAGAATGGAAGATTATAAGGTTCATTAAAAGCAATCACCACATAACGTTCTAAAAACTAGGTGCAAAGTATTGTTTGGTAACATACCAGAGGCATCTTATAGTATTCGGACGGATCCGGACCAAGAGGTTTGGAATTTGTTGGATCAATGTATGTCACAATCTAAGGAATAAATCAAAAGAAAATTGAATTAGTTCAAAAAAAAAAAAAACCATTCCGGGTACCATTTAGGCGTGCTCTAATTACAAATTCCGCCATTGAATAATAATGTTAAGCATTTTAAAAATACACTTGAAAGGAAGAAACAATTATACGGTACACGGCATTGGATGTTCTTGAACACAATTTCCGGGAAGATACAATACCGGCATTCTAGCTAAAAAGGTACAAAGCCGGTAACAAGAGCCGGCATTCTCGATATGTGAGTTTTCCAGCCGGAACCAATTACCGGCTTGGCGGTAATTTTAAAACCATGCCGAGATCAACTACCGGCGTGCCCGATGTTTTATATACTACGCCGGTATATGAATTCAAAAATATTAAATTCTGGATGCTTTTCTGGCAGTACTGGCATGGTCAGTTAGGAGGAACCATGCCGCTTTGAATATTCCATGGAATGGTGTGGTAGGTAAAAGCATAAGCGCATACCGGCATGCATAGTTGGTTTGAAGACCATGCCGACACGAGTTTTTAAAATGGGGGATATCTTATACCGACATTGCAATGAGTATGAATACCACGCCGGGTGGCATTAGTTCCGCGTCGTATTCATACAACGAGCATGCCGGTACTAAGTGTTTCCTGCATAAAAAATGGCGGTTTCAAAAAGGAAAATCAAATTTTCGACATCTTTGAAGCATTACCCGTGTGTTGGGGTTGCTTGTATGTTGAACATGTTTACTTTCTTGGGTTGGTTCTTCATAAAACACTTCATGGTCACGAAAATCATGATCCAAGGGGGTTGGTTCATCATATAACTCCAATTGTGAGTTGTTATCATACACCGAAGATTGAAGATATGATTGTTGTTTTAGTTGAGCTAAAGATTCAACTGCTGCAATTCTCTCATCACAATCATCTTCCATTTTTAAAAAAAAAATTCCACTCAATTTTTTTTTCTCTCCTTCTACTCCTCACTCACACAAATTAAAATAAAAACACACACTAATTTATCCCCAAAATACTTAAGATTTTTACTAATCATTATTAACCACTAAACATGATGAGTGAGGGCTAGATTAGGAATTTAAAAAATAATTACATAATGAGCACCACCACCAAGAAGCAGTTTGTGGGTTTGCGTCTTCGTCTGTTTAGCTTGGCTATTGGTATATGGGTAAGGCAGCGGGAGAACTTTCCCCTCCTTACAGCGCGTTTGTTCAAAGACGTACTTGAAGAGAATGTCAAGAGGGTGGTTCAGCTTGTGAGGGTAATAAAACAACATAAGCTATTTTCCGTCTTTTTTCTTCTCTGTTTTGAAAGTGTTGATTTGATATCATAACAATAAATTTTCTTAATTCTGTAGGATCACTTCAAACTTGAGCCCGATAATGACTTAACAGAACGATTGTTAAGGAAGAAAATGAGGATTACATACAATGGATACAGATATGGCTTGAGTGCACACTATAGGTTGACATGTGGCAATGATTATGACAAGGCACTGGCGAACCCGCCAAAGAATTGTACTAACATGGAGGAGTTTCCATTTTGGATCCCTATTTTTTCATGTACCTATACCCCCAATTAGTTTCCATATCCCCAATTGCGCGTTCATAATGAGCCTTGAAATCTAGGAATCTTTGAAAAAGAACCATTTTTTGGGGGACCAGCCTTTTTTTGGGGGGACCATTCTTTTATTTTGGGTAAGATATTAGAAGTAAATCTAGGTCACCCTAATACCTAAATTACCCTCTGATTATTTTTGGGTAATGATTAGTTAGTGTTAATATTAGTTAGTGTGATTAGTGAAATGATTTTGAATAAAGATTTGAGATTAAAAAATCAGATTTTTAAAAAAGAAGTAGAATTATTGAGAGAGTAAAGTTAGAGAAGATGAAGAAGAAAAACATGGAAAATAAATTTTTTTTTTTAGTTCACTGAATCTTCATCTCCTTCCTCTCCTAGAATATATGTCAATCTTCACAATGATCCGGATAAGAATTATTTCTTAGATGGTGAATGAATTCTTCTCCAAAGCCAATCTCAAGATGAAAACGATGGATTTTACTAACCACAACCGGAGGAAGATTATTTGGGCACCCAGGTATGCTCTAAACTTAGATAATGTTGGTTGAATTGGTCCAAATTTTCAAAAAAAATGTGAATTTGTTAAGTAGATTTGGGCTTGTTAGGTTACCTTGTGTGAAGAAAATGTAACCGAACTCATCTGAAAGTGTAGTTCGGTTACTTTTTCTAAACACGCAGGTTACCGAACTCTCAAATAATGGAGGTTTTTTGAAGTTCGGTTAACGAACATGTTACCGAACTTTGTAAATAGGATTACAATGTTATGTTCGGTTTGGCCGGAATGTAACCGAACTTTAAGGTCTATAAGTTCAGTTAGTTCGCAACCAATAGCTAACCGAACTTACGTAAAATAAGATTTCACATTAGTGTATAAAGTTCGGTTGGTTAGCAAACTTCATACCAACCAACTATCTAACCGAACTTACGTACAATAAAATTTGACTTAGTATACGTAAAGTTCGGTTAGTTGTCAACTTGCTTTACAAACCGAACGATGAGTTCGGTTATCCCGATAAAATTATCATGTAACCGAACTCCACATGTATGCAATTAGCCAAGGTTGTAATATGGGTAGAGTTCGGTTACTAGATAGTTTTAAAAAAATTTGCGAACCAACCGAACAGAGTTGGAAAAGTTCGGTTAATTGATAACTCAACATAGTTGGCAAAATAGCACAGTTCGGTTACATTTTTTTTTTTTTTTTTTTTTTGTAATACGGGTAGAGTTCGGTTACTTGACAGTTTCAAATTTTTTTGCGAACCAACTGAACAGAGTTGTAAAAGTTCGGTTAAATGAAAACTCAACATAGTGGGAAAAATAGCACAGTTCGGTTACATTGTAATTTTTTTTTTTTTTTTTTTGTAATATGGGTAGAGTTAGGTTACAAAATAGTTTTCAATTTTTTTGCAACCAAACCGAACTCGCAGTTCGGTAACCTAATTTTAAATCCTATGGAACCGAACTGTTCTTCTTGTTCTTCCTTTCAGGAAGTACGGTTAAGAAACTAGGGTTTTTGTGAAACGCGTTCTAACCGAACATGTCACTGTAACTTCTATATGAACCATATTTTGATGATTTCTATTCAATTAAACGAATCAAAATCAAATTAAAAGTATGGGTTTGTTGGAAAATACCTACGAATCGGTCCCATGGCGTAATCGGGCTTCTTCTTTGCGTCTATTATCTTTGGATTATGGCTTCACTTGGTTGTTCCAATTCTTTATGAATCTCAAAATCACTTGGCTGATTTGCTAGATGTTCTAATGGGGGACCTGTTCCTGGGAGTCGGTTGGTTTTCTTTCGATAAACCATTCTTATACTCGATTGATTAATCAACGATGAAAATTTTATGAAGAGAAGAAGAGGAAAACTGATTTTTTTTGTGCGACTAGGTTTAGATTCTTTTGTTTTTGTTTTAGATTAAGTTAGGGTTAATTTTAATCAGGGGTAGTTATTAGATTAGGGTCGGTTATTAAATTAGGGTTAATTTTAATTAGGGTAAGGGCCAAATTAGTAATCTCATGATTTTAGGACATCCCTTAACATTGTAGGTAGGTGGCCTAATAAGACCATGGTCCCCCAAAAAAACCATGGTCCCTAAAAAACGGTTCTTGAAAAAGGGTTTATGTATCATGGGTAGTGGTTGGGAAAACAAATAGCTTCTAGAAATTTGGTCTTTAGCCCATCATATTTATTGTTTTAAGGGCAATAACCCGGTTAGATTTTGACTGGACAGGTTGCGGTCCGCGGACGACAAAAATGCATAATGATTAGGGATGGCAATTTGCCCCACCCAAACCCATCCCCGTGGGGATCCGCCCCTATGGGTTATGGTTTTACCCGTATAAACGTGGAACGGGGCGGGTACGGGGAATCCCCGAAAGTAGTGATGCGGGGATGGTGTGGGGATGGGATTCAAGGTCCCCACCCCATACCCGCCCCATAGCATAACCTATTATATATGAACGTGGAACTTTTTTGGAAGATAACAAATAAGATCATGATGAGATGATTATCATGGAGGAAGATGGTTAATAATGAGGAACTAAGAAGTAAAAAGAACCATAATAATACTTAATTGTGGATCTATTGTTTCCTTTATTTTTCAGTTTTAGTTGGTTATTATAAACTTAAAATTTTAAAATGTACTGCTTAGGTTAGTATTATTGTTTGAACCATTAAAATTATTTTTAAATTATTATTATTTACAAAATTTTGAATATGTATTGTAATGTTATGATAACCCATCGGAAACCCATCCCCTACCGGGACTCCCAATACCCGTCCCCCCCCCCATTCTTATGGGGAACGGGTAGGGGATGGGTTTTGGTTTTTTGAACGGGGTAGGGGATGGGATTCAAGGTCCCCGCCCCATACCCGCCCCATTGCCATCCCTAATAATGACTTTGGATAAATCTATAATATAACACAAAATGGTTTTTTCGACGGTTCAACCGTGGTACAAAAAAACCCATAGTGCCCCTCCGCGTTTTTGATAATTCTTCACACTTTTTCGTTAATATCTTTCAACTCAAGGACATATTAGATACTCTTTATTTCTCTTTCTAAAACACAAAACTCTCTTACCTTCTCTTCGAATATTTTTTTCTCAATCGAGATCTTCCTTTTTAGATTCCACCGGCGATACGATGACCACCATCAGCAGCAACATCACCACCACCACAGCACCAACACCTCGAATGTCACCACCATCCACCTAATTCAAGTTCACCACCTGTTTCGGTTTCAATTCATACTCACCACCACGGCACCACCACCTCAAGAAAATAGTCGCTAAAGCCAAGTTTTCTTGTAGTGTTGAAAGCAATTATGAAATCTAAGAATAAGAATCTTTCTGAGGATTACTTCACAATGAGTTTTATAAGTGGGTTGAAAGAGGAAATTCGCAACCCAGTGCAAATGTTTAAACCAGCTAGTGATACTGATGCATTCTACTTAGCTCGCATTCAACAGGCATCTGTAAACAATTCTGCCAAAAAGTATAAACCCTTCCCTAGACAATTTCACCCTTCCACTAGTTCATTTTCCCCTTCCACCAGTTTCAAACCATCTCTTCAACCTCTTACCAATTTACCTAAACCATCATTTTCATCAGACAAACCTATCATCACACACCCCATCACACCCACTAAAACTGAACCACCAATACCTCCCATCAAACGCCTTACCCCTGCACAAATGCAATCCAGGCGTGACAAGGGTCTATGTTACAATTTTGATGCTTTTTATCGACCGGGCCACCGTTGTAAAACTCAACAATTATTCATGCTTGTAGCCTTCGATGAGGATACTTCATATCCATTATTGGATGAATCTGAAGAAGAAGAAATCTCTCCTAAACCATCGGTGGACACCACCATGGAAATTTCTCTCCATGCCTTAACTGGGGTGGTTACTCAGACTACTATTATAGTTCCAGGTAAACTCAATAAGCAAGATATTTTGGTTCTTATCGACACAGGTAGCACTCACAGTTTTGTGGATTCTTCTCTAGCTGCCAACTTACATTTACATATTGCACCTACTGGTCAAATGCTGGTGACAGTAGCAAATGGTGACACCACTGTGAGCCAAGGGATATGTGAAGGGTTATCATGGTCTATGCAGGGCTATGCTTTTTCTGGTGATTTGAGGGTACTTCCCTTAGGAGGCTGTGATATGGTTTTAGGGGTAGACTGGTTGAGAAAATTAGGAGATGTAGTATTCAATTTGGCTGAACTGAAAATTTCCTTCCTGCATCAAGGGAGACAAATCACATTACAAAGCAGTTCTTCCACTCCTTCTTGCAGCATGATTAGTGGTGAGACCTTCTTGAAGTTTCTTAAAAATAATACTCCTGCAATTATTGGCCAATTTTCTCCTTAACTGCCAATCCTATTTCCCCTATACCCACTGACATTTCCTCTCTCCTGGACAATTTTCAAGAAGTATTTACTACCCCTACCACTCTACCTCCTTCTAGAGAATTGGACCACAAAATACCCTTAAAGCCTAATTCAGTCCCGATATCTCAAAGATCCTATAAATGCCCTTACATTCAAAAAGCCGTGGTGGAGAAACTAGTTCAGGAGACGTTAGATTCTGGTCTTATTCAGGACAGCCACAGTCCATTTGCTGCACCAATTCTGTTGGTTAAAAAAAAAGATGGCTCTTGGAGATTCTGTGTAGATTATAAGAAACTAAATGAAATGACTATCAAGGACAAGTTTCCCATTCCACTGATTGAAGAGCTTCTGGATGAACTCAATGGAGCTATTGATAGGTGTCGTAAAACACCTAATTTTATATTTAGTATTTATGCTTTCTTTGCGAGTTTTCTTGTAAATTATGTATCTTATATTGGTTTTGAGTCATCAGGTGTTTTGGAGTCATTTGGAGCAAAAAGAAGTAGAAATAGCTACAAAAGTGAAGTCACAAGTGGAGAAAGGCCAAAGACCAATTGGAACTCGTTCAAATACAAGATTTCTACTTTTCATTGTGTAGAGGACGAGAAGACGAAGGCAATGGCGAAAGAACGGAGTCATTCCGAGTTCGTATGAAGAAGTTATGAGCAAAACAAGAACTTGAAGCATAGAAGGGCAAGTGTTATTGACACCCCAAGCGTAGGTTAAGGGGTAGTCTTTCTGTTAAGGGGCAATCAAGCTTCAAAGGAATTGCTCAAGGGAGTCACGTTATTTACTGGGGGGAAATCAAAATTCAAAATATGTTAAGGGCACTCGGTCTAACTACTCAAGGCTGCCACCTTCTTCTTCCCTTCCATATCACGACCGATTCGGTTGAGTGTTGGCGGCGAATGACGATGGAGTTGATCATAGACTAAAGGACATTGGTTTTGAAACGAATTCAAGAATGGTTGGCTGCTGCCATTAATGCCAGTGGTACTGAGTTTGATGATCAGAGATGAGATGGTGGTGAGCTGTGGAGTTTTCCTGCAGCTAATGGAAACTCGGTTTGTTGGCTGTGGTTTACGGTACAAAGTCTCAATGGATGCTGTCAGGTTTTGAGTTGCTAAACAGGGACCGATTAGAAGAGATTAGCGAGAAAAAGAATGGATCTTTGGCGATGAACATGGACTATGGAGTCGGATATGAGGAGTTTGGGTGTTGCTGATCAAGATCGGAATGAACTCAAGCTCGGTGGTGATGATGGTCCGTGTATGATAACGAGGAGGACTGTTAGGAGGCGGAGGTTTGGTTTGCGTGAATGCTGGAGATAATGGCTAGACGGAGGCGAAGGTCGTGGTGATTCTCGTTATTGATGGAGCTACACCCATGAGAATGGTAATGGGGTTCGAAGTCAGTGAGACTCAAGTAACTGGTGACAGCTGCCATTGAAGAGGGATGGGGTGAACTCGAGTAGCAGACAGAGAGACTCGCAGTTGAGCTTGTGTTCGATTAATGAAGTTTTGCTGCTGCCATTGATTCTCGGTGATGAAGAACAGGAATGAGCTCGAGTCCGTGGTCATTGGTGATGGGTTCAAGTATGTCTCAACTATGAAGAAAAATGTGATGGTTGCTTGCCAGTATCGATGGAGAGGAGGCTGATGCCATTGGCGATGATGAGAAGGTTGGTCGTTGCGCCATGAATGGCGCAGAGATGATAAAGGGTGATTCAGTGATGTAAATGAGTCGAAACTAAACAGGGAAGAACTATGGCAGTTAAGGAGAAATGAAGATAATGATCGATGCTGTTACAGAGATGGTGTTGCTACTCGGGTTGCGAACAAGACTTGACATGGAGTTTTTACGGTGATGGACTGAGCTTGGCAGAGGCATGAAGGCGAACCGAGTTGAGCTGGGTTCTACCATTGGCCATTGAATCTGCAGTCTGTGATGATGATGTCAGGGACGGGATATCGAAAAGCTCAAGGAAAAATAATGGGAAGATTGCAGCTGCCAGAGACGATTGAGCTGAGCTGGTGATTTTGGTGGAGATAAAGAGAAGAGGGAAGCTCGAACTGTTGGCTGCTATTCTGAAGCAGAGAGAAGTTAGGGCAGAGATGCAGTTCGAGATGGTGCTGAGTTCATTCGTTGTTACAGGAGATCGGAAAATGGAATGCTGCTATTGATGGAAGGTAGTATCGCTGTTGGTTATGCGAGGTTGGTAGCGGTGATCAAGATGTTGGCAGAGAAGGTTGACTCGAACCTTGCTGTGATGATAATGAAGATTAGCCGACGCTGGAGGAAGTCCGAAGTTGATGGTGGTTGGCGGCGACGGACCGAGAATATGGAAAGGGTAGATAAAATAACCTGATCTTTGTGTTGGGTGGGATATTGGATCGAGAAGAAGCAATGGTCGAGTCTTGAAGGAAGGGAGAAGTTAAATGGTTTGAACTCAAGAGTTATAAGATGCTGGAACTTGGAAGTCGGAATCGAGTTGGTTTACTGGGACTTGAACGTGATGACAACGAGGGAAGACTGAAGGGTATACTGTCAGTTCTATGGAACTGACAGTTGAATGAATTTAGGTGGGATGGACTTTCACCACCTTCGTTGGCCTAAAAGTGATTGCGTGCCACATCTCATGAGCAAGAGCGTGGACGTGAGTTTCCTACTTGGAGTTTCGATGATATTTGGTAAGAGTTTGGCAACCCTCTGGCACGGGAAGTCATGCACGGGACACAATTCTTAAGGAGGTGCAATTTCCTAATTTTACTAGGTTTCCTAGTTTTCTAAAAGAGGAGGTTGCAAAACTCTATATATAGGGAAGCCTAGGCAAAAAATAAAGAGATCTTTTTATCTTTTCAATTCTTTTTCCTCTACTTTGTTCTAGGGTTTAGAAGCATGAAACTTCTTTTTCTTCTTGTTATGAACTCCTTGAATATGAGTACCTAAGTTTATTATTGGTTATGGAATAGTTGGATTTCACAAAACATGGGTTTTAATTCAACAAATTAGTTTTCTCTCATATTATCGTTTATGATTCACCATGAATATTGTTACATGATTTGAATGCTTGTTAGTCGAGTCGCAAATCGATTGATTTTTCTTTCATCTTTATTGCTAGATTAGGGTTATCATACGCAAAAGTGATAATTCCGGATTGCAAGTAGCATAAATATGATTATAGTTTGTAGTGATATATTCTTATGATCATATGTGAGTCATAACCTTTGTTAAATCGGATTAGTGCGCTTTCCACGTTCGATTGCTTTGATTGGCCTGATTTCATAGAACCTAATGCATCTAGGGAATTAAACTTGATTAGTGCTTTTACACGTTAGGTTGTTCCTTTAGGTAGAATTCATATTCGCATCTTTTAATGTGTTTGTTGATGACATGAGGAGATTAGCGGGATATTCTTGCGATCAAGGTATTCTAGGGTCTTTGATAAAAGTTGAGATTAAAATATCAATTCTAGTTATTGTGTGAAAACACGTTTGTGAATGAAAACGAAACCCATGACCAATATCTTCTTATCCTTGATTTGATTTGTTTGCTTATTTTCTTTATTTGTTTTATTTAGTTTATTATAATCACAAAACTACCGGTGTTATTTATAGGGAACCGAAACAATTTGACAACCTAGACCTCTCTCAGGATCGATCCTTTCTTGCCCTTGCTATATTTATATTTTGAGTAATAAGAAAGTGTAAATTATTTTTGACGCTTACGACAGCGATCAAATTTTGGCGCCGCTGCCGGGGAGGCAGCGGTTGTTAATTGTTTTTGGTTTCTTATTTTTGTATTTAGTTTTTGTTTTATTTTTTTTCTTATTTTCTGGGTTTTAACCTTGGTTTGAGAATTATTTCAGGTGCTTATTTCTATGGAAGGAGCATATTGGAGCAATCAATACGGTTTTCAACAACCTCAACAATACGACAACTACCAATTCCATGGGTATAATCAAAACCAATTCATTGGTTATGACCAATATTCCATGGAACCTTATGGTTTTCCTCAACAACCTTATGGCGAGTATGTGTGTGAACAACCACAAGGATGGGAGGATTCTTATGCTCGTGAACAAAAAGTCTCTAATTTTATAGATAAAGTTTCCAACTTTTTACAATAGGAATTTAAAAAAGCAAAAGAGACTACAAACGAGCAACTCCAAGAACTTCGTGAAGGTATGACTATCTTGCGAAGAGGCATTGATCAATACAAGGAAGATATGGATAATTCTAATGTGCATATGGTTTGTGATGAATATTTGATTGATGCTAATGTTGAAAAAGGCCAATCCTTGGGCACTTTCGTTGATAATTGTGTAGTTAACTCAACTCTTGATCGTAATAATGATCATTCACCTATTCAGAAGGATGAGTTAGAGATTAACAACACTAAATTCAGCGAGGAACGACCTTATGTTGACTATGATAGTGACGGTGATTATGATACATTGATTGAAACAACTCATGGTGACATCTCCGAGGAGTCTTTTTGGGATCAAGATGAAGATGAAGAGGAATATGTCGACACTTGTGTAGATTACTCAAGCATTGATCTTAATAATGATCAAGAGCCTATTCAAAGGGTGGAGCTTGAGGATGATGCATTTTCGAGTGTTCTAAAAAAGTTTCTTATGATAAAATTTGGATCCACAAAAGAGTATGTGCCTTACAATAAAAAGGAGGAATATGTTGAGAATGAGACCGTTATGACCAATATTGTGGAAGACCCAATTGAACTTGTGCATGATTGTAATGATGATGTTTATGTCGAGACTTTGGTTAAGGCAGAAACGGACGAAGAATGGTTGCAAGGTTTGATAGAGGACCATGATATAAAAGAGGTGAATAATTCACTTGAATTTTTCAAGGATGAAGAGGATTCCGTGATACAAGAGATTGTGCAAGGTTTATCTAACCCTTTGCCTATTGTTTCTTCTCCTTTACCTCTTATTGGTTTGAATGTATGTGCTTCGAGAATATTGTTGAATGACTTTGTTTCTCGTTTTCCGCCATTAGAGATACTTGATTCTCATACTATGAAGGTTATGGAACAAGAAACCATGGAAGTACCCGACTTCTATATTCTTTATACACTTCCAAGTGTGGACAAGAATGAATGTGGGGGAAGCTTTTATCGGTTCATAGCTTCACTTTTGCTTTATTGTACTAATATTTGTGTGAAGTTAGTGTTTGCAAAACAGGTTCTATGGAAGGATCCCCAACTTTTCAGATTATTGGTATATGGGGAATGACTATTGCAAGGATATAGTCGGGCTGACGACTTTAAACCAAGCGCTACATGGGAGGCAACCCATCGGTTTTGTATCTTTATCCTTATCTTTTTATTTTTATGCATTTGATTTTATCTTTATTTTCTTTGTTTTTGCATTTCATTTGCGGAATTTCCCACCTTGACTTTCTTTGGACGATTCAATTTACATTGAGGACAATGTAAAGTTTAAGTGTGGGGGAGCATTTATATGTTTTAGTTTGTTTTATATATATAAAAAAAAAAAAAAAAATCAGAAAAATATAAAAAAAAAAAAACCAAGAAAAAATTTGTGCTTTTTGAACATCGAAATCTAGAACTTGTGCCTTTAGGATGACACCATTAGTGGATAGAACCATTTTGAATGCAGGAGTTGAGGACCAATTAACTAAAAGGGAAGAATATAGCTCAGAAATCACAAATTAACATGATAGTTGTTACCATATCTCGGAATATCACCATATCACATGCTATTTTTATTTTTCCATATTTATCTATTGTTCTCTAAGTGCTTTGGTGGGTCACTAAACATCGACGTGTTATTACTGCTAGGATGAAATAGAGTGATTGAGTTACTAGAAAAGAAAAAAAAATGAAAAAAAAAAATATAAATAAAAAAAAAAAAAAAAAAAAAAAAAAAAAGAGACCGACCAATTAGACCAAAACGGAATAAAAAGACACTTGGGAATAGCAGTATGTGTGAAACGTAGTCCATGTCTCCGTCGCCTAAACAAGCGTGGAATGCAGGATCCAAGGCAACTATCATGTACTTGCTGACAAGAAGCATGTGCTTGGATCCAGTTTGATCTAATCATGCCGTCAAAAAAAAAAAAAAAAAAAAAAGTAAAAAAAAAAGAGAAGAAATTATTATTGTGTTGAATAAAGTCACTCTTGGTTCCCTTGTATATGCCAATTGATTTGATGTAGCATTGCACCAAGTAGCTCAATCCAATAGGATTAGGTTCATCTTAGCTGGTGACCTTGGATGGATATGGGAAACATCGAACACTTGTGAACATTCGCCAACATCTACATCTTTATCCATCTTCTTAATCTTTTCATTGTGATTGTGGTTTGTTAGTTTCCGAGTATTGTGGCTTGTTCGACTATCTAATTACATTTTATTTACTAATAATTGAATTGAATTTGCAAGGTACCTCCTCCTGTAGTCAATTTGGATTCGTTCATTGATTTGTCACAAATAGACGGAGTTTGAAATATAGGTTTTGTAGGTATATCTCTAGTAAACCTTCACGAGACTATAACTCGTCCACTAGGGACACCTAGGGGTTTAAAGGCTTGTTATTTATGCTAAAATTAACCGTAGCCTCGACGACATGGAGTTGTATGTATCTTTTTGAATTTATTTTGTTTGATTTGCTCGAGGACTAGCAAAGTCTAAGTGTGGGGGAATCTGATAGGTGTCGTAAAACACCTAATTTTATATTTAGTATTTATGCTTTCTTTGCGAGTTTTCTTGTAAATTATGTATCTTATATTGGTTTTGAGTCATCAGGTGTTTTGGAGTCATTTGGAGCAAAAAGAAGTAGAAATAGCTACAAAAGTGAAGTCACAAGTGGAGAAAGGCCAAAGACCAATTGGAACTCGTTCAAATACAAGATTTCTACTTTTCATTGTGTAGAGGACGAGAAGACGAAGGCAATGGCGAAAGAACGGAGTCATTCCGAGTTCGTACAAAGAAGTTATGAGCAAAACAAGAACTTGAAGCATAGAAGGGCAAGTGTTATTGACACCCCAAGCGTAGGTTAAGGGGTAGTCTTTCTGTTAAGGGGCAATCAAGCTTCAAAGGAATTGCTCAAGGGAGTCACGTTATTTACTGGGGGGAAATCAAAATTCAAAATATGTTAAGGGCACCTGGTCTAACTACTCAAGGCTGCCAGCTTCTTCTTCCCTTCCATATCACGACAAGTTCAGTTTGAGTGTTGGCAGCGAATGACGATGGAGTTGATCATAGACTAAAGGACATTGGTTTTGAACGAATTCAAGAATGGTTGGCTGCTGCCATTAATGCCAGTGGTACTGAGTTTGATGATCAGAGATGAGATGGTGGTGAGCTGTGGAGTTTTCCTGCAGCTAATGGAAACTCGGTTTGTTGGCTGTGGTTTACGGTACAAAGTCGCAATGGATGCTGTCAGGTTTTGAGTTGCTAAACAGGGACCGATTAGAAGAGATTGGCAGAAAAGAATGGATGCTGGCAGTGAACATGGACTATGGAGCTGGATATGAGGAGTTTGGGTGTTGCTGATCAGTATCGAGGAATGAACTCAAGCTCGGTGGTGATGATGGTCTGTGTATGATAGCAGGGACTGTTAGGAGGCGGAGGTTTGGTTTGCGTGAATGCTGGAGATAATGGCTAGACGGAGGCGAAGGCTGTGGTGATTCTCGTTATTGATGGAGCTACACCGCAGAATGGTAATGGGGTTCGAAGTCAGTGAGACTCAAGTAACTGGTGACAACTGCCATTGAAGAGGGATGGGGTGAACTCGAGTAGCAGACAGAGAGACTCGCAGTTGAGCTTGTGTTCGATTAATGAAGTTTTGCTGCTGCCATTGATTCTCGGTGATGAAGAACAGGAATGAGCTCGAGTCCGTGGTCATTGGTGATGGGTTCAAGTATGTCTCAACTATGAAGAAAACAGTGATGGTTGCTGCCAGTATCGATGGAGAGGAGCTGATGCCATTGGCAGTGATGAGAAGGTTGGTCGTTGCTGCCATGAATGGCGCAGAGATGATAAAGGGTGATTCAGTGATGTAAATGAGTCGAAACTAAACAGGGAAGAACTATGGCAGTTAAGGAGAAATGAAGATAATGATCGATGCTGTTACAGAGATGGTGTTGCTACTCGGGTTGCGAACAAGACTTGACATGGAGTTTTTACGGTGATGGACTGAGCTTGGCAGAGGCATGAAGGCGAACCGAGTTGAGCTGGGTTCTACCATTGGCCATTGAAGCTGCAGTCTGTGATGATGATGTCAGGGACGGGATATCGAAAAGCTCAAGGAAAAATAATGGGAAGATTGCAGCTGCCAGAGACGATTGAGCTGAGCTGGTGATTTTGGTGGAGATAAAGAGAAGAGGGAAGCTCGAACTGTTGGCTGCTATTCTGAAGCAGAGAAAAGTTAGGGCAGAGATGCAGTTCGAGATGGTGCTGAGTTCATTCGTTGTTACAGGAGATCGGAAAATGGAATGCTGCTATTGATGGAAGGTAGTATCGCTGTTGGTTATGCGAGGTTGGTAGCGGTGATCAAGATGTTGGCAGAGAAGGTTGACTCGAACCTTGCTGTGATGATAATGAAGATTAGCCGACGCTGGAGCAGTGCTGTGTTGGCTGGGATAATGGATCGAGAAGAAGCAATGGTCGAGTCTTGAAGGAAGGGAGAAGTTAAATGGTTTGAACTCAAGAGTTATAAGATGCTGGAACTTGGAAGTCGGAATCGAGTTGGTTTACTGGGACTTGAACGTGATGACAACGAGGGAAGACTGAAGGGTATACTGTCAGTTCTATGGAACTGACAGTTGAATGAATTTAGGTGGGATGGACTTTCACCACCTTCGTGGGCCTGTAAGCTGATTGCACCCACATCTCATGAGTAGAGCGTGGACGTGAGTTTCCTACTGGAGTTTCGATGATATTTGGCAAGAGTTTGGCAACCCTCTGGCACGGGAAGTCATGCACGGGACACAATTCTTAAGGAGGTGCAATTTCCTAATTTTACTAGGTTTCCTAGTTTTCTAAAAGAGGAGGTTGCAAAACTCTATATATAGGGAAGCCTAGGCAAAAAATAAAGATATCTTTTTATCTTTTCAATTCTTTTTCCTCTACTTTGTTCTAGGGTTTAGAAGCATGAAACTTCTTTTTCTTCTTGTTATGAACTCCTTGAATATGAGTACCTAAGTTTATTATTGGTTATGGAATAGTTGGATTTCACAAAACATGGATTTTAATTCAACAAATTAGTTTTCTCTCATATTATCGTTTATGATTCACCATGAATATTGTTACATGATTTGAATGCTTGTTAGTCGAGTCGCAAATCGATTGATTTTGCTTTCATCTTTATTGCTAGATTAGGGTTATTATACGCAAAAGTGATAATTCCGGATTGCAAGTAGCATAAATATGATTATAGTTTGTAGTGATATATTCTTATGATCATATGTGAGTCATAACCTTTGTTAAATCGGATTAGTGCTCTTTCCACGTTCGATTGCTTTGATTGGCCTGATTTCATAGAACCTAATGCATCTAGGGAATTAAACTTGATTAGTGCTTTTACACGTTAGGTTGTTCCTTTAGGTAGAATTCATATTCGCATCTTTTAATGTGTTTGTTGATGACATGAGGAGATTAGCGGGATATTCTTGCGATCAAGGTATTCTAGGGTCTTTGATAAAAGTTGAGATTAAAATATCAATTCTAGTTATTGTGTGAAAACACGTTTGTGAATGAAAACGAAATCCATGACCAATATCTTCTTATCCTTGATTTGATTTGTTTGCTTATTTTCTTTATTTGTTTTATTTAGTTTATTATAATCACAAAACTACCGGTGTTATTTATAGGGAACCGAAACAATTTGACAACCTAGACCTCTCTGTGGGATCGATCCTTTCTTGCCCTTGCTATATTTATATTTTGAGTAGTAAGAAAGTGTAAATTATTTTTGACGCTTACGACAGCGATCAGCTATCATATTCACTAAGCTAGATTTAAGAGCAGGATACCATCAAATCAGAATGCGCTTGGATGACATTTATAAGACGGCCTTTAAGACACACCATGGACACTATGAATTCAAGGTGATGCCATTTAGTCTTACTAATGCACCTACAACATTCCAGGCTCTCATGAATAAAGTTTTTCAGCCATTTTTAAGAAAATTTGTTCTTGTGTTCTTTGATGATATATTGATTTATAGTCATTCCTTGGAGGAGCATATGGATCATCTCTCTCAAGTGCTTACATTTTTCAGACAACACTCTCTATATGACAATTTCAAGAAGTGTTGTTTTGCTCAATCTCAATTGGCTTACTTAGGCCATCTCATTACTGATGATGGAGTTGCAGCTGACCTAGAGAAGTTATCCGCAATGCAGCATTGGCCACAACCTACAAATCTGAAGCAGTTAAGAGGGTTTTTAGGTCTCACTGGTTATTATAGAAGATTTATTAAGGGATATGGCACCATCAGTAAACCACTTACAGATATGCTTAAGAAAGATGCCTTCCAATGGTCTCCAAATGCATTACAAGCCTTTTTGGATCTCAAAACTGCAATGACTACTGCTCCAAAGATTGGCACTACCAAATTTTTCCCTTCCATTTGCATTGAGACTGATGCTTGCTCTAGAGGAGTTGGTGCTGTTTTGATGCAGTTCGGGAAACCTATTGCATTTTTTAGTAAACCTCTTGGACCCAAAGCTCTTGCTCTGTCCACTTATGAAAAAGAACTCTTAGCCATAGTCATGGCAGTGCAGAAGTAGAAACATTATCTCTCTCACAACCAGTTCATCATACACACTGATCACTAGAGTTTGAAATTTTTCATGGAGTAAAGGATGACATCTGTGCTTCAACAAAAGTGGCTCATGAAACTGTTGGTTTTAGATTATGTGATACATTACAAGAAATGGAAGGACAACACAGCTGCAGATGCCTTGTCGAGGTTACCTTCTACCTCTACATGTCATTCCATTTCTGTGACACAACCTCTATGGGCTCAAGACATTCTCTCCAGTTATAAGGATGACTCCTTTGTACAACAACTTCTTGTTCAACTGATAATTCATCCTGACCACAAATTCTTCTCCCTCATTGGTGGCATCTTGAGGTACAAGTCTAGACTGTATGTTGGTTCAGGTAAGCAGGTTAGAGCTTCAATCATGCATTCAGTGCATGCTTCATATGTTGGTCGCCATTCAGATACGTGGGGTACTTATACTAGGGCCAAAGCATATTTTTATTGGCCAAAATTGAAACAAGATATCATCCATTTTGTTGCCACCTGTGATATATGCCAATGCAACAAAAATGATCACTCTGCTCCTGCTGGTCTTATACAGCCATTGCCTATCCCGACTCACAGCTTGGCAGCATATATCCATGGACTTCACTGAAGGATAGCCACTCTCCAACAAGAAATCAGTGATATTGGTGGTGGTGGACAGACTCACCAAGTATAGTCATTTTAATTTTCTCAGTCACCCATTCACTGCATTATCTGTGGCTAAAGAATTTATTCATCACATTTTCAAGCTCCATGGGTTACCATCTTCTATTGTGTCAGACAGAGATAAAATCTTCCCCAGTCACTTTTAAGCAGGAGCTGTTCAGGTCACTGGGTACCACATTAAACCTCAGCACAGCTTATCACCCTCAATCTGATGGACAGACTGAGAGAACCAATGCTTGCTTGGAACAATATCTCAGATGTATGACTGGTAATAATCCTAAACTGTGGGCTAACTGGTTGGCCTTAGCTTAATGGTGGTTTAAAACAAATTATCACACTAGCCTAAAAATGTCACCTTTTCAAGCCTTGTATGGATACACACCACCTCATTTGGTCTTTCCAGTTCATACTACTACTTCTGTAGCTTCTGTTCAAGAATATCTTCAAGAAAGGGACCACATGTTACAAAGATGACTTGGCAAAGGCTCAAAACAGGATGAAATACTTTGCTGATAAACATAGGAGTGACAGGTCATTTGATGTGGGAGACATGGTTTTTCTAAAGCTCCAACCTTATTGACAGTCTTCTGTGGCCTTAATAAAAAACTTTAAACTCTCCGCCAAGTATTATGGCCCATTTGAGGTATTGCAGAAAATTGGAGCTGTAGCTTACATGTTGAAGTTGCCAGTTGGATCACGCATACACCTAGTTTTTCATGTCTCTCAGCTGAAGAAAAAGATTGGCTTACACCTCCCAGTTACTCCCTCTCTGCCACTGGTGGATACTTCGGGCTCATTCATTGTCACTCCCATCGCAGTCTTGGCATCCAGAGTGACCTTGCGTGCTGATAGCCGTATTCCTCAACTTCTTATTCACTGGTCTAATTCCACACCAGAAGAAGCAACATGGGAGGACACCTCTCACATTCAAGCTCAGTTTCCTAATTTCATCCTTGAGGACAAGGATGCTTATATGGGGAAGGTATTGTCATGAGCCTTAGGACTGCTCGGTCAACAATGGGCTTTGTTGTCACAAGCCCTTAACAGTTTAATTCTCTCTTGTCTTTAATTTCAGTTAGAGTGGGTTTTTAGGAAAAGTCTGTCTTAATTATAGATTAGGGCAACATTAATCCAATGGCCTTGTTTAACTGTTGTGGATTGACTAATCGTGCACTATTTATGGCCAATCATTTTGTAAGAAGAAGCCAGGAAATGAATGAAAAACAATTAGACTCGTCCAATTTGGAGAGTAGGTTCTTGTGCGTGCTCGTCTTCAGTAATTGTTGTCGATTCACACCATAGAAATCAAGCTAATTTAAAATATTGCGATTTAGATGTAAAAGAGAGACCGAGAATTGTAGAGGAACAAGATACACGATACGCTTCAAAAAAAAAAAAATTAAAGAAAAAATAGGTGCAAAGGACGAGAAAAGAAAGTGAGCTCTTATGTTTAGGCTGAGCTGATCATTTTACCAAATAAGTTTTGTGATTAAAATGCTTTAACCTTACACTTGCCTTTCATGCATATTGTACAAGTGTTTTTGGTTACAAATTGCATTTTCACAAGCTTTGCCACGACTTTATGAGTCATTTGACCACAACCTATTTAGTCCGGCATTAAGGTCCATTTGCTCTCAGTCTCTCCACCAAGACAATAATCCATTCCAATATCGAAGATATCAGTGAGTAATCCATCTTAAAACAATAACCAACAGTGCATCTGTTATATAGGACATGCAACAATGTCATGTCAGCATTACCGTCTTCACCTGCACCATGGCCGCCGCCACCACAGAATATCCCATCAAGATGGGGTGTATCCAGAAATCTTAAGAGACCAATTTGATGTTTTGACTAGGTATTAGTTGTTTTTCAAATATTTGCCCCTCGAGGAGGACGACGATAGAAGAAAAAAAAAAGTGCAAGCGGTCAGCTACGAAAGTGCAGCAGAATTCCTGACACTGCTAAAGTCACGTTGACCACAGTATGTTCTATTTTCTCACAGTGCTTATAAACGGCACGGATGCATCCAGTAGCATTGTCCATAGTACAAGTACCCCTTCTTCCCCGTGCCATTATGGCACGGGCAATCCACTAGTAAGGTATATTTGGCAATGTCGACTTAGTTTCATTAGGTGAACAACCCCACAGACACAAAGAAAGGACAATTGATTGACGTAGTATATACAATGCAAATATCGTACTACTTGTTTATGTCTTAAGCCCATGGCATCCATTCCATGCCCTCTTTTGCTTCATTTATTGCTGCTTCATCCTCTAGAATGACAACTGGAAAGGTGCATATATTCGCAAAGAGTTCCGCGCAACTGCTAGGCATGTCCTCAGGATGAAGGTCACCATTCATTTCTTCGAAATGAGAGAACTCGTCATAGACATGATCTAGCTCACTCTTATGCATAATGCTGCTACCTTCAAATGAACTAGTTAGATTTTTATCTGTTTGAGTGTCTGAAATCCAGCAATCTGAAGTATGATGCCAGTTGGAGTTACTATTCACTGCCAAACCAAGATTTTTCCCTAGTACTTGAGCCGTTGCTTTTCTTGATATCCTTCCATCAGAGCTTAGTGTTGTGTAGTTAGGTAAGGATGCCTTCAATGAGGGGAATACACCAGAAACTAGGTTCGAGTTCGAAGTTGTAGTTCCTTGCCCCATACAACTCCTGCTTGCTCCTGCAAAATATGGCAACCTTCAAATATTCCAATTTGTATTATTTTTAGAATCTTGCAGCATGCATGCATCTGGACTCTGGAGATGGTATATTAGAAATATGAATACAAGTATCAGTATGTACCTGAACTCGAGGAACTTGCTTCAGGAGAAGCAAAAGCATGGTCTGAATTTGAGTACGGCGAAGGAACAGAAGTTCCAGTGAGGGTAAAACAAGGTAGCTTCTCTGACTGGTCAGCATTCGTTCCCCATTCGAACATCCGCTTCAGAAGACTTGAACCTTGACCTTCTAGCCCAAACAACATGAGATTTTGACTTTCTAGATCATCTGGACCAAAAAAATGGAGACTCCAATGAGGGGAAGGGATTTTTGCTGAGCAAAGATAGTCCATTGTCTAGCTTCAAAAGTCTATCATAGTGCTTTTGCAAAGTTCCTTGAGGAAATTGCAACTTATGTCTTCTGAAAATGGAAGCCTGACCAGCAGTAAAATCAGCAGTAGCTTTCCATAGAGTATGCTTTCTAGGTTGGGGGTTCGTTTCTCGATAGAAAAGAGGCCGCTTCAATAACTGGATTTATATTCAGGTAAAAGTCAAAATCGATACTTCACAGAACAAACAAATTGTCAAGGCATAATCGATTTCAGTGACATACAAGGAGAACATAGTGGAACTAATAAGATTACCTCAATTTCTAGTGTTTGGGGACCATTATCCTTACAAGTTGCTCTGATGGAAGCTATATCAGACCACATAACTTCTATTTTGTTCTTCAATCCACCATCGAGCAACTCCCATAAGAATTTCCTCTTCGCAAAGTAACACTTTGCTACCAGATCTCCATCATGTTTTGAAATTCTCTGCAAGCAAAGCAAACTCAAGTGTTAGTGAAGGAAGAAACTGGCACTTGTACTTGCACTAATGAGCCAACTTAAGGGAATATCGACACAAAGAGATCATCAAACTATGAAAGTATACTGCCTGAATGTTTTCTATTCAGCAAATGTTGATCCTACACTATTTGCATGAATGAAGAAGAACGAATGCATTCACGAACCCATTAAAAGCAAGGGAAGCATAAACACGAGTTTTTTTTTAGAAAAAAAAACAGGCGCTTGTGCGTATAAATGTTTTTGGGTCTTGTATAGCTGTGCACCGAGAAAAAAAAACGCAGAAACATATGAGAAAGAAGTTCTATGATGTTATGACTTGTAAGGAAACCTTCAGAAGTAATTAATCTAAAAGCATTTTGAGGTTGAGCAAACATTTCATTGTTTAACGTATATACAAGAAGACCTCAAAGACTCGAATCTTTTGCTCCAAAAACAATTTAGTCGCTATTAGAACGAGCGAGAATCTTAATCTATACCTCCCATGAGCCAATATTCAAGCTTGATGCAGAGAAATTAGAAGCTTTCATCTTTCCATTAATCAGATGGGTACTAGCATCATCATCTACGCTCTTTCTTTTTCTAGTTGCTGAACATGAATAACCATGAGATAGTTTGGTTTCCACTAGATCTAGAAATGATGGGGTTTTCCTCAAAGTCAGTCCCAATGGACTTGAATTCTCTGGTACGCTGAGATAAAGAGACTGCGTAAGAATAAATATGGTCAATAGAATCCAAAAATAAGGCGTGGAACGTTTACAAGCCTGAAAAGAAAATGAAAAAAGAAGAAGGAGAAAAGAATAACAGATAAAGAAACTGCTTTTTGAGTTATTCATTTGGTCATCAAGGCGTGGAATGTATCACCTTTGCACCAGCATTGGGCAAACAAATGGGTGATATCGCCCCATCGTGCGGCGAAGGGACACACCAGTACTTGTTTTCCCAGGGCTGATAATACTACAAAGCATCAAATACACTAAATTATATGACGTGTACTCACTTGTTGTACTTGATGAGATAATCTCAGTTGTTTGTATTTCTTATTACTTTCTTCTTCCATCTCAAACTTGAGAGATTGTGCACCGGAAAAAACTCTTGAAGTTGCCGTATAATAAGATTCTGAATCAAAACCGGGCTGCTGAACATTTGTAGCATCCACCTCGACCGCGAAACCTGGATGACCAAGCTCTTGATACCGCATATTTCCTAAACTACTGGTTTTGTGTAATCGCGAACCCCGGTCTTTTTTCCAAACTACTTTCCTAAGCTCTTGATACCGTGCAAATATCATAACCAAACCCCGGTCTTTTTTCCAAACTACTTTCTTCTACGCATGAAATTAAAATCCATAACCTTTTCCTCATCATTACGGTTTCAAAGAAGGCTGCAGTTTTCATCTGGTTTCTAGCCTTTTAGGTGCTCAAAGATTTCTATGTCTCTATCCATTTTCTCTTTTCCAATCAAACTAGTACTCTCAATTGGCTACAAAGACATTGCAAACATTCAAAGTACAAACAACACTTAAATATGAAAAAATCAAACACCTACAAAAATGAAATAAAGAAGAAAAATATTGCTATATAGGTTATTATATAAAGAAGTGTTAAGATTACTCACTACACAGTAGCTCTACGGACGATTTTCGTTACAAGATTCAACCATATAAACAAAAACCCACAACTTTGAAACTTGAGAGCGAGATATTGTTTCGTTTTTGTCTGAAGTTGAAAACGAGAACTTTTAGTTCCCGCAAATCTCAGAAATCAAACACTGGGATTTTGATTTATCAAGTTGTTTGAACGAAACCAAGTGGTGAGGAGCTTCTGAAGCTTTATTTATAGGAAATGATGAAAGGAAAACAGTTATAAACTCCCTAGTCCCGCAATTTTCCAGTGACCAAAACAACCCCGTTTAAGTCGTATATAATTCAATAAACTGCCACTGTTTTGTTGGATAGTTTCCACCTACCACTGTTTTGTTGGATAGTTTCCACCTACATAATAAGAAATTAATTTGTACATGACGTATATGCCCTTAGCAAGCGAAAATGATGAGACGACCAATGCTTTATTTGTGGATATTCTTAGAAAAGTAATGATGAAATTTATCGAACGGGTAAGAATATTCTGCCGGTCGGGATTACCTTTCGGCTGCTGAATCAGCAGTAACTGATTGGACGGGAAATACATCTTTTATTTAGGAAGTCGGTGATTGCCCAGCCTCCAAAGTTCGAAGTTCGAGCTCATCAATCCTTTTGACTGATTGGCAGTCTATACACAAAAATGGTCAACTAACTCAATAACGATAATTTTTGAAAAAAAAAAACATGTAAAATTTGATACTGTTTAAATGGTCAAGAATATAAAAATAGCTAGGATGTAAACAGTTTCATCCTATCAATTTTTAATTTTTTCTTATTTTTAATTTACATCAGGATGCATCCAGTTTCACCTTCGCTATTTTTAAAGTTTCAGCCTGGTTGAATCTACATTCACTCTTGCTATTTTTTTGGTGTCCATTTCACTCATACTAATTTTTACTCGTCTATTAGAACCATGTTTTAAAAATCCTACCAATTTTCAAATATTTTTTCTTATTTTTAATTTACATCAGGATGCATCCAGTTTCACCCTTGTTATTTTTAAAGTTTAAGCCAGGATGAATCGACATTCATTCTTGCAATTTTTTTGGTGTCCATTTTACCCATACTAATATTTACTTGTCCATTAGAACCATCTTTTAAAAATATTTGGGCAATTGACCCAATTTCTCTAGTGTATATTGTAGTCAGAATATAACATTTTTGGTAGTTTAGTTTAGTTTACATGGGGGTTTAATTTGTACATTTATTTGAGCATTTTTGGGTAACATTTCACCAGTTTCCTAAGGGAAAACTCAGGGTCTTGCAGGGAAAAAAAAAGCTCCATTATGAACTTTTATTATAAGATAATGGGGACACCCAATATTGAGAAAATATTGGGGGAGACACAAAATTCTAATGTAAGTTATCAACAATTGGATATGTAAGATCCAGAGACTTCTACTTAATGTCATTCATTGTTCTATTTGGAAGGAGCAGAATAAAATCAGAATAAAATCGACGGATTGAAGGCTAAAGATGAGTTTATTGTTTCTATTAAGTTTATTTTAAATTTATGAGGCACTAATTTAGATGTTTTTAAGGGTGTTCGACTTTTTAGCGTTCTTTTTAATCGGAAGACATTCATTTGTTATCTTGTAAACACCATCGTAAATATTGCTATTTCATTGATACAAATTTGGAACATTCATTTATTGAATTTATTACTTTTAAAGCTGCGGCATCCTAATATAACCTATAATTCTTATTGAAGTTGCTTTTCCAAATTTGATTTTATAGTTAATTTTTGTTTTGCTCAAAAAGAATAAATATATATGTCGAAATAACGCGGCTATTTTGGGACTTCTATATATTTTTCAGGGTTCACTTCTAAAATATCCTTCAAAGAGTTGGATTTTAATTCCAATTTCATGGATACCCATATATCCTTAAAAAGGCATACAATGGGGTTGAATTGCGTTACATTCACGTCCCACTTCTTGTTTTATACACTTTTGGAATGATACCACATTTTCTAATTAAGCATACACTTTACATGGTGTATGCAATTTTTTTTTTTTTTTTTTTCTTTTTTTTTTTGATGGTGGAGAATTTTGAAAACTCCACCTTTGAAGATCAAATGTTAATTACGCATGCTTACTGTGGAAGAAAACCAGGGTAACTCGACAAGTTAGCAAATGAGGCAAGTGGACCATCAACAACAACACCCAATGATGGCATCGGCAAGAATATGGGATGATATATGTCCGAACTTTGTTTCAAACATTGTATTAGATGATAGAAGCGGGGTCACCTACACCCGTACTGTTAAAACTATTCAAATTTCAACAGCAGTAGAGAATTACTAGTATTTGTTAATTGCATGTTGTTAGTTAAAGTTAATTAGGTTTACTTGTTTCCACAAATGCTCCATGATTCAAATTCATTAGGGGTTTTTTTTAATTTTCCCCTAAACGAATTAGTAATGTAGGTTTTCCCCTAAGTTATTAATATTGGTAATTTAACCCCCTAAATTATAATTTTTACCAAAAATATCCTTTGAGTATGTGTGTGATGAGCATGTGTGCATATTCAATTCCGAAGTGCTCATTTTACCCTAATGTTCAACAACGTTCCATCATGTGCATCTAGTAAATTAAACTCGAACAGATGCATGACATAAACGGTTGAATTCGTCCATAAAGAGAAAGATAGAAGAAAAAAAAAGGTCGAATGATTAAGATTTTATTAATCGTATATAAAAAATTTTGACTCAAAGGAAAAAAATAGATTAAAAAAATCTAAACTCCTCACCAACATGGTAAAGAGCAGACCGTAAAAGATACATGAAACAAAAGCTCAATTATAACAGAGCTCCTACGAACAAACCCAAAATGCAACAAAAGGAAAAACTGGAAGTCACATTAGCGCATTACTGCTTCCCCAGTTGTACAAAATAGAATTCAGATGGATACCTTGAAAGATTTGTGTACCTAAACACCAATCATATATAAACACCTTAACTGTTCTGAGAATCTCCTCCAAAGTTTGTAACGTCCATTGAAAAGCCTCTCATTTCTCTCTAGCCAAACAACCCACCATATCGCAAAAGGAATGATGTCCCAAATGTGGTTTCTGATACTTGAGTTGTTAATTGGGAGACTAAATCCACTAACATTAACTCCAAATAATCATTTTCCACTGAACTACTAGCTAATAAGATCACCTAATTAGCGATCGAAAATGTTAAACGACAAAAAGTGACACGACCGAACATCGGCCGCGAATCGAGTATTGCACTTTCTAGTACAATATGTCTGAAAACGATGTCTATAGATTATTGATTTATGATAGTATTTGAATGCGAATATCAAATATCGTTATAATCATTTAATGTTAAGCAATTGCTTAAACTAATATATAAATCTTTAGGATCGTAATGTAATGTTGCGACATCGTAGAGGATTTGTTGGTATAAAAAATGAGAATTTAAAATTTCTTTAGCTCGATTAGGTAGGTTTTCAGTTCTTGTATTTTTTATTTTTGCTATTTTAAGATGAAATTAGTTGTCATTAGCCAACCTATTTTTTTTGGTCTCTACATAGATTCCATCGTCTCAAGGAATTCAATGGCTTATTAATTAAACACAAAATTGGTCAAAAAGACCAAAATCAACAATTCCTAGGTGAAAAAGACACTTAGGTTTTGATACTGTTTAAATATCCAAAAATTAAAAAGATACTGTTTAAATGGACAAAAATTTAAAAATAGGCAGGACGAAAACCAGTTTCATCCTGTCCATTTTCAAATATTTTTTTCTTATTTTTATTTTACACAGGATGCATCCAGTTTCATCCTTGATATTTTTTAAGTATAAGCCAGGAAGAATCCAGTTTCATCCTTGCTATTTTGTTTTTGGCTATTTCACCCGTACTTTTTTTTACTTGTCCATTTGAACCGTGTTTTAAATTTTTTTGGACAAATGACCCATTTTCTCTAAATTAAAGTCTAAAACATAAACAAAGACAATACCTAATTGAGTTTCTTAATTAAACAATTTCTCCATGTCTCTTTCAAAAGTTTGTTGAGCAGACTGGAAAATGTTCGGTTGGTTAATCATAAAAAGATATTCTTATGGCTTTTCTAGCTCTCAAGAGTCAGCATGCAACTTACAAAATGTGTTCCTTCAGGGTTCTTGATTCTCAAACATACCCCTCCCTTATACACGTCCTTTGGTAGCAAAAGTGACCTTGGCTGAATATTCCAAGGCTAGTTATGCTTGGGTGCCCAAATAATATTTTTTTGCCGGCCTCGACTTGGCCCAGTGTGCTAAATTAATAATTCCGCTAAATTTATATAATAAAAATTTTAAGTTTCCAGTAGGCCCAACTAATATATAAATAAATTGATAATACATTAAAATAGACATTTACGATTATTTGTTTTTGTTCACATTTTTAATACATTAGACTTCAACTTTAACTTTTTGTATTCCCTTAATACGTTCCAAAATGAATTTATTATGTTTTCTTTTTTTATTTTAATTTTAAAATTAAAGTATATACATTTATACACATAATATGCCATAAAATAATTTGAATAGAAATTTTACTTTAGTTATATTGGGGGTATTGGATTAGCTCTCCTAGATTGTTAGTGGTCGTTGATATATAACTCATTCGCTCAATATCCGATGACCACTAACAATCCATGAGGGCTAATGCAAACCTCCCATTACAATCCGATGACAAGCCAAGCAAATTTCTAAATGGCTTATTTTTTAAACTGTGGAGATCGGATTCTAATGGATTGCTGGAAATTCATGGAGTGCTCCAACTAGGGGTGAGCATTTGGCCCGTAATCCGCGAATTTAACCGGGACCAACCGTTCATTTGCGGATGGATGTCCGGACCGTTCGTTAATGGGTTGGATGCGGATGGAATTTTTGAAATCCAACGGATAACGGATCGGGCCCGGATGGAACCTTGAAAATCCGTTGGACATCCATATCCGTTAAATTAAGGGCATTTATATAGTTCTAGAAAATACTATGGATATTTGTATACATATATAGGATATGTAGGTTTTATAAGGAGTCATATGTGTTAGCTTGATTTTCTTTACTATAAATTTTAACTAAAACAAATCCATTGGATCATCCGCATCCAATCAGGTCCCATCCCGTGCATCCATTGGGTGCAAATCCGTTGGATATGGATTGGATGCAGATGCCAAATTTGAAATCCGTAGTGCAATGGATTGGATGCGGATGAGGCGAAAACCGGCCCATGCTCACCCCTAGAGCCTCCAACTCTCACTCCCGTGCATTATGAATCCACTGCTAAAGAATCCTAGGCCCATGACAGAAACACTTATACAGTGTCATAGAAAATCAGAAAGGGAAATTAGGCTGAGGCCCAAGAGGAATATTTTTTATTAGTAGGTCCAATTCTTTTATTTTTGAGTTTCACACCCATAATTTTTTTGAAATAGTGAAAAATATCGGCATAACTCGTTATGCATCATATTTTTCCAGGAGTATAATTGGCAAACAAACTAGAATTTAACATATTTAAAAAATTGTGCCCTAGAATTTTACAAATGTTATCTCGTTAGAAAGCTTTTAATGAGATCTACACAACGAGTACAAACACTAATATCAAATTTAAGTTTTTAACGAAAAAGTCGGAGGTGATTGTTCTTTTAGGAAAACAATTCGAAAACTAATTACATATTCATTATGCAGACACCACAAAAGATGCATAACACAATATGCGGACACCACAAAATATGCATAACAAGTCATGCACCCATATTGTGGTTCATGCTTCCACTAATTTAGTTAAGCAACCACTAAAATGATGTATACGCCTAACAAAAAATTCCAAAAAAAAAGAAAAGACACATAACGAATTATGCAGTCATTTTCTCGACTGCATAACAAGTTATGCATCAATTTTTGTGTTATGCAGCCATAATGGTTGTAACTGAATCATGTAACCCTTATGCCGCCATATTTTCGGATGCATATCAGGTTATGCATCCATTTTATCTATTATTTATTTCAATGCTAACAAAAAGCGGTCAGTAATGCGTTATGCATCCATTTTCTCGACTGCATATTTGTAGGTGCATGAGAGGTTATGCAGTCATTTTTTTTTGTTGATTTCAATCATAACAAAAAAGTTGATGCATAACGCTTCATGCAACCATTTTCTCGACTGCATAAAAGATTATTCAGCTACCTTTGAAGTTGCATAACATATTATGCAAGTATGCAACCACAAAAAAAAAAATCACATGCAACAGTATTACATTAATAAATGTCCTGAAACCTTTAAGAAGTACGAGTAATACCCATATGGTGAACCAAAAAAAGATCATTAAGAAATTGTAGTTATATCATTTCTATATGGTTAGCCAGAAAAAAATATAAACGTAAGAGCGCAATGCCAAATTAGAACACAGAACTTGTGTAACAATACCACTTTTATATAGTCTCACTTACAAAAATAATTTTCCTAAGAAAAAGTACAGTTGTCACCACTAATAAATACATTAATCGGTAATTCATTTGGAATTTAGCAACCATAAAATTCAGTCATTACTCAAAGAAATTTCCTAACAACATCAGTATACAATTTGAATTAGAGCATCCTATTCTTTCACCTATCCGGTGCTACCCAATGGCTCTCTGGAATTGAGTAGTCAAAGACGGTTAACCATATCCGTCAAAGCGTGTGACTTACTCTGGGATGTCACGAAGTAAAATATTATGCCTGGTAAGCAAATTGAGCACCCGTTCTATTCCTTGCCTTTGTCTCTTGTAAATGTCCCTGTTGATAGTGAGTTTTTGACAAAGGCATTTCTATAGTAAATTAGCCTTGATCTAGTTGTATAAATAATCCCTTTTCCAAAGCATCGGGATTATTAAATCCGCATAAATATAATTTGTAATCAGCAAGAGAATCAATAAAGCGTATTTGGTCAATGGGCTCGGTATACCTAAAGTTATTTTGAAAGTGTATACGTATGCCAAATTTCGGGGCTTTCCCAGTAGAAACCTCGTTATTTCATGTACGCCAATATACATGGCATTATTCATATTCAGAATAGTATAAAACGCCATTCTTGAATAAATAAGTTATTATGCTTAATACATAGTCATATCATTATTACCTCAAGTCGCAAAAATCCCACGACCGAGTTCCTTGAAAATATTATAGCTACACTATTGTATTCGAAGTTTGTACTAAAACGACATTCTGTTTCCAAATCTAAACCTGGGATGTCGCCTTAAACTCAAACCCTGGATCGCAGTCATATGATGATTACATCATAAACATTGCGGCATATTATTTGGGCATGGCCAAGCTCCTGGCATGCACTGCATATCTGTCAAAGTACCTTAGCCAGTTATGGCTAAGGCCATGGTATAGCCATCGTAGCTTACAATACTTCTGCTATGAGAAATAGGCTAATGGCTCGGAAGAGATCATCTCAAAATAATTGCCTAAGTGCATAATGCAATCTGACTAAATATGGTATGTGGCATGTCCGCCATTGCACCGCGTGCCATTCTATGCCTTGGAAGCTTAGGACAAGGACGGAGCACCTAGCAGCGCGACATTCTCGGCCTTGGAAGCTTAGGCCAAGGCCGAAGCTCCATCGCACGCGTCATTCTCAGCCTTGGCAGCTTAGGTCAAGACCGGAGCACCATGCCGTGCGCCATTTACGGCCTTGGCAGCATTGGCCAAAGCCATGGCACTATGCCGCGCGTAATTCTCGGCCATTATAGCTATGGTCAAGGCCATGACAAGACTCCATGCGCTATTTTCAGCCATGACATCTTTGTCCAATGCAAAGGCACTATTCCACACGTAAATTTAGCTACTGCGTGTTAGAGCACTGCTCGGTCGAACTCGCAAACGTTGCTATCTCAAGCTTGTTTGTCAAGTTTAGTTGCCAAAACTATAAGTCTTGATTTCTAGTCTACTTATAGCTAAGTATCGGACTAGGATAGTAAGTGTAGTTGAGCTCTAGACTCCACGGCGTTCATCATGCAAAGACGAAGAACTACTCAAGGAACCGGTCACTCAAAAGTATATCTTTTTCTATCTCCTATCTTGAGACAAAAGTCGTATTGCTATATAGAATTCGATTATACACATTTTTTATTTCGAGCCGAGTTTATCTCGCTTATCTATTTCTCGAAATATGTGTTGGTAAGCTTTCGCTTTGGCCAAGTTCATCTTTACTCGTGACGAAAGTCATGTTGATCATTCAATATCTTGAAAATCGCTTTGATGAAAAATAGTGTGTGAATAACCACTATATAACATCCTCTAAGAATGTTTCAATGATTGAAATTAGAGTTTAGAATATATAACCATGAATGGATATAAACATTGTATGTGAACTCATACTTGTGTAAGTCCAAAATCCTTGAACCAAAGTATGCGTAATTTACTGGTTTAGGCCGGAGCTAAGTCTGCGTACTTTTACGCGTACTGACGGAAGTTCATATCCCGTGAATTTCTGCTGGAGTTTGTAAACTAAAAACAAGCTAAGTCCGGGTACTTAAGTATGCGTACAGGTATGCGTACTTAAGTGGGATATTTCTAATAACGGTTTATTCGTGAACTAAGACATTTATAAATTGAGGAATGCAATCTTTGAAAACCGTTGCTATAATGTTCATGAATCGATTCGAGTGAATCAAAATCGTTTTTGCTTCAATTGTGTCTTATATACTTCTATGAGATCTAAGCAATTGAAAAACTATCTAACTAGTTCTTTTGAGTCATTTGAACTAGTTATGGTGAAGATGAATAAGGTTGATATGAAAGTGCTCATATGGCTAACCATTGGTTAAATATTGTTGAACCAACTAAGTGTACACGTTTAGGTACGGTTACTCAAACCTAAATTAAGTTACATTATTTCATTTGTGTATAACAAGCTAAGTTCGATCTAACAGTTGAAAGATATTAGCTTGAATCTAATTAGGTTCTCATCTAACGGTGGATATTGAATGCTTTGTTACCAAGTGTTTGTGGGTGAGAACTGTGTCAGCTGGTTTTGGTAATTTTGGGTGTGTGGATGAGAAACAAATCTAAACCCTAAACAATGCACTGCACGGGAGTACTTTTGATTCGAGAGATCAATCTGTACAATCCTGGCATAAACCAAGAAATGGCCGTTCCAGGATTGATTCGGTCACAAAGTGAAGGAGAAGGGTTGGTCTTAAGGAGGGAAGCGAAGAAAGTGTTGAGACCAGAATGGTTAATTCTGAAGGTGTGGCTATTTTATGACTTGTATCAGAAAGTGAAACTGGCTTGCAGAATGGAAGCTATCTGTTCTTTGGTGATTTCTGGATACTGTGTTGTTCTCTGATCAAAACTTGTCGTTTGGTGGAAATAGGTGAAGCCTATTTATACAAGTCATATTGAAACGTACCCTCGTCTCGTAAGAAGTGGAAACGATTGAGTGGTGGAAGAATGGAGTAACGTACCGCCATAAACCCAAAATTAGGGCTTTGCGGCATGGCTAAGGCTAGGATTTGGCACCTTGGACAAAGCTAGGGCTTGGCAGCGTGGCCAAGGATAGGATTTGGCGCCGTGGCCAAAGTTAGGGCTTGGCGGCGTGGCCAAGGCTAGGATTTGGCTCCGTGGCCGAAGTTAGGGCTTGGCGGTATGGCCAAGGCTAGGATTCGGCGTCGTGGCCAAAGTTAGGGCTTGGCGGCATGGCCAAGGCTAGGATTTGGCAACGTGGCCAAGTTAGGGATTGGCGGCATGGCAAAGGCTAGGATTTGGCGCCGTGGCCAAAGTTAGGGCTTGACGGCATGGCCAAGGCTAAAGTGGCTCGTGGCATGCTGTGGAGTATGACCAAAAACTAGGGTTTCGGCTAAAAAGTCTTTGTTTCAATCACGAAATCCTAATTGGAGTCCGTTATAGCATTGGCCACGAATAGAAAGTGGATTAGCATGTAGTGGCGTCATTTGTGGCACATTGGCATGTTACTGCGGCAGAGTGGCAGGTTGGCATGCCAATTAATATGTTTTTTTGGCATGGCGCGTTTGGCTTGCCAGTTAGTATGGTTGCGCGACAGGGTGCGTTTGGCCTTTAATGTATGGTGGAGAGTTTAGAGCGACTTGATTGGTTAAGAAAAGGGGCCGGCCAAACATAAGGCGCGGCTACACCTCTAATGCTCGTGGCGCATTTTAAAGTGACTTGATTGGTCGGTAGGAAGGAGAGGGGCCGGCAAATCATGGGCGTGGCTACACTTCTGGTGTGAGTGTGGCGGCTTTAGAGCGACCTGATTGGTCGATAGGAAATGGGGCCGGCAAGTATGGGCCCAGCCACAACTCATGGGAGTGTGGTAGGTTTAAAGCGGCCCGATTGGTTGACAAAGGAGTAAGGGCGGTTAGGTAGCATGGGGCTTGGCCAAGTATTTAGCCTATGGCATGGCCACGCTTCCCTCATTATTGCCCTACTCCGCGACTACTTGTTTATTCTTTTCTTTTTATTTCGAGTATTTTTGTGCAAGGGCCTTAACCTTGGTACTTGGAGGTCCGTGCTACTCTGCTACGAGTGAACACAAATCCGTCATGCCATACCAATATTAAGGGTTCTGCCAGGGAACATAAGCACAAGAAAAGTACTCAGCAGGCTCCGACATTTGTGAGTAATGCAGTCAGGAGCTTATAGACTCATTAGACTCTATACTAGTGAACAGTTCATCCAGGAGCTTGAGTTTCGATACAATATGAAGAGAGACATAGGTACTCGTCAGATTTTGATATATATTCTCCAAATTCCCAGTGGAATATAGACATATGAATGTCTACTACATCTGATACCAGGTCAGGTAGATAGACTTTTATAATTTTAGTCATGCTTAGCTCAGAATAAAGTGGAATTGTCATGGGTAAGCACAAGATGGTGACGGACAAGGATAAAATCGAGTGACAAGTCACGAAGAGATTGCCGGGGAAAATTTGGCTAACCTTTGGCGAGGAGACATGAAGAATCCGTGGGCTTTGCGTAACTCGGCTTGGCCATAGGGTCGGGCGTTAGCACTTTGTCACTTTGGTCACGCAGCGCTATCTTGTCGGTAATCGTAGGTTCGGCTACGGAATGCTAATCTTTGGCGCTACAAACTTATCTACGGAATGGTGATGATGACCGGATTTACTATGGAATGGCGGAGATGGTGCTTGCCGACTTTGGCCGCGGAAAGGTGGAGATGGTCTTGGCACTTGGCGCGGAAAGGTAGAGATGGCTCGGCTAGGACCATGGAGAAGTGAAGATATGACGTAGGAACTTTGGCTACCAAACGGTGATGATGGCGCTGGAAGATCGGCTACCAAATGGTGATAGTAGCGCTGGAACTTTGGCTACCAAATGGTGATGGTGGCGCTGGAACTTCGGCTACCAAATGGTGATGGTGGTGCTAACTTAGCCATAGAGTGTTGGAGCCATGGAGAGTTTGCTTGACCACGGAGTGTTGGAGCCATGAAAAGTTGGCTTGACCACAGAGTGCTGGAGCCATGGAGAGTTGGCTTGACCACGGAGTGCTGGAGCCATGGAGAGTTGGCTTGACCACGGAGTGCTGGTGCCATGGAGAGTTTGCTTGACCATGGGGTGCTGGTTCCATGGAACGTTGTAGGTTGAGCGACTGGTTTTCCTCGTCTTTGGCCTTCTTCTTGGTTCGGTCATTGAGCGGAGATATTGGCACACTACTTGTTCGGCTATGGAGCATGAGTGTGGTGCGCCTAGTCATCTATTCCCGTTCATGGAGCAATAAGGAATCCTTATTCTGTTCAAACTCTAGAACTGCGTTCGTATGAAAAGGGTATTGACCATCTTTTCTGTTTTTGTTTTTAGTCCGGCTCCGTGCTTTCATCTACAACATCTGGCTCATCTTATTCATTTGTTAGCGGTGGTAGAGCGAGCATTAATGGAAACAAAGCAATCTCCAGTAGTTATAATCAACAACAAGGCAAACCAAGAGAACTCAAGGTAGGTGCTCTCGCATGTATCCACCCAACAGTACCATCGATCTTCTCCATAATGTGTAATAAGGTTTGACTCCAGAAGAACGAGTATCTTACCTCTCCAGTGAATTTAAAAATATTTACCAAACTCCATTGCGCTCTTGGGATGGATGGATGAAATAATGCCAGGGCTAATCTTGGAGATTGTGGTTGCGTTGTTGGTTCATCCTTGACTTTAGGTTATTTGGTACCTAGACTTTCTGATTGCGATGATGATATGTTGTGGATGATTGTATGGTCGAAATCTTCCAGAGCCATTGGGTGAAATAGATGATTTGAGAGACGTTCCGTTGCCGATGTATTGCTATTAAGTCTTTAAGGACTTCGTTCCAAACGACATCCTTTGAAACATCTTCTGAATCTTGGACTATTACATGGAACGGGATGCGATGAGCAGTCCTCAGTTATACTTCTGTTAGATCCGATGGCGTGGCCAGATTTGTGAATGTATCTCTGTGGCTTGCTTTTGGAGTCTTTGATGGTTGTCAGGATGGACTGCGATGAGCAGTCCCTAGTCGCATTTATCTTTAGTTTCTGAAGTTATTTTCTCCGAGCAGGCTTGGGATCCGCCGCGGCCTCGTAAAGTGTTGCAGGCGCCTTCTAGACAGAGAGGTGATGATATTCTTATGATACACCCTTTAAGAGTAGATGACATTGTCGTGGTTATGACCTTTTGGTTGATTGTTTCTTTTGAGCTTTGACAGTGAAGGGATTTCGTGTAGAGCCTCATTCCCCAAGTTTAGTTTACATCTTTCTATCTGGTATGGTCGGTGGGTTGACCATGATAAATATATCGTCGTCTTGCATCTATACTTGGTGACTTTGTAGTAATTATTGCTCCGGTGAAGCTCAAATTTGGTATCAACAAACGAGCTACTAAACTGTCCACGACCACGAGCTTTTGGTGGTATGGATCAAAAGGTGGCCACGACTACAAACCATGGATGGCTACGATCATGATCCTCGACAAGGAGTGTGGCGGCTACGACATGATACTTGTCGGTAAGGAGTGGATGCTGGCACGGTCCTTGGCGAGGAAGGAGTGGCGGCTACGGCACAATCCTTGGAAAGGAGGAGTGGCGGCTACATGGGAGAATGTTGCGACTTCGGGAGCGAACGTTGAAGCGGAGTGGCACGGAGAAAAATGTAGGATCATAATATCGCAACGAACAGGACTCGCGGAGTTAATAAACAACGGTATCGCGAGGCAGTCGCAGACAGCTAAAATAAATGACGCGATGAAAAACGACACACAAAACAGCAGAAAGATATGGAATCTGGCGAGGGTTAAGAAGTGTCGCGGGAATAAACGTTTGTACATCTGCGACACTTCGCGGAACATTTCCGAAATAAAAGGATAGATTAGCTGTCATCCACTGTGTATTACCCTATATAAAGGGCTAAGTGAGTCTGTTGTGAGGAGAGATCTTTTTGGAATTGTTGGGCAAGTTATTAGGAGAGAGAAAGTTTAAGAGTGTTTTACTTGCTAAGTGTAATTCTACTTTTCCTGTGTAGACAACTCATGAAATTAATCAATAAACATTCTCTATTATACAACTTTCAATGGACTAATTAACCAAAATATAGTGAGGGGTGTAGTGTGGGAAAACCTGCTACTACATATGCGCTAGAAACAGGGACGAAAGCAAGTGATTGACGAAGAAATTGGAAAGAATTTGGATTAACGAGAGAAGAGATTTGGAAAAGATACTCAAGAATTCATTGAAAAGAAAGATGGCTAGAAGAAGAAATGTACAAGAGCAACCAACGATTGTAAGAAGAAGTGGGAGACTTCTTTGGAGAAAGGAGGAATGAAACAGGGAGAATCGTCAAGGATGAATATGAGAAATGACAGAGAAGATCAAAATCAACCACCGATCTCCCCAAAGAGCAAACGCAGCACTGTGGATTATGATAGAGTAAGTGTACATACTTGGAGATCGATTCTCAAGACGAGAGAGAAGGGGGCAGCAGTTGGTGAACAATGGACAAGGAGAGCAAGGGATGAATGGAGAAACGAATCCGAGAAACGAAGAATTGGCAGCGTTAGAAAGATTGAGACAAACAATGCACGAAGAGAGACGATTAGAAGCGAGAGGAGCGAGCAAACTTGACAAGACAAAATCATGAATTGAGGATGGAAAATATGAGATTGCAAAGTAGGAGATCTAGAAGTAGCGTGAGATCAAGTTCTAGATCGAACGAGAGAAGAAGAAAGAAGGAGAGTTTTACCAACGAAGAAAATACCGAGGAAGAAACACAAGATCCAAACGCAGAGCATGGCGAGAGAAGAGGGGAAATAGAAGATCGTTATATTCCTCGGCTAGAAAATCTTCAAAATGAGCGAAATAGGGAAAATCAAGAAAACATGCAACTCCAAGGGCCGAATGACCCAAATTCTTGAAGGAAGAATAATCCCGCACGGGAGAGAAGAATTGAGAAGAAACCGAGAGATCGAGGATGACATTGAGAGACACTACATAGAACAAGCGCGACTAGCTCGCGGAAAGAGAAAGAATAAGAGCAGAAATGGAAAATCAAGAGATGGAAGAAGCAATCCGGCAGAATAACCATGACAACCGCGAGAGAAGGAGGGAACAAAACCGTACCAATAGAAATATTAACGAAGAGTATGAGAGGGTGCAGATGATGAGAGCTGAGAGGCAACCAAGAAGAGAGAACAACCGATATAATGGCGTGCGAATTAACGAAAGAGACGAAGAAGAGCGTCGCGAGGAGAGAAGAGGAGAAAATAATGAGCAGGAAGGTCAAAATAGGCACGAGCGAAGAAGGAGAGAAGCAGAGCTAAAAAGACCAGTAGAAACAAATTCTGAGGCAAATGAACAAATCTTAAGAGAACTAGCTGAAATGAGAGGATTACTGAATAATAGAAGGGAAGGAGGAAGGAGACAACTGGACGAAGCCATCGCAGAAGCCGCGAAGAACCCCTTCACGCTAGAAGTACGAGATGGGAGGAATACCTCCTAAGTGCAATCTACTGCATTAACCAACATCTTTGATGGAACAACCTGTGCGATACAACATATTAAGGCTTACATGAGATGTATGTTACAATGGGAGAATCATGATGCCATATTGTGCAAATATTTCGCGTCAAGCTTAATAGGAGAAGCACTAAAATGGTTTGAAGGTCTGCCAAGGAACACAATCACATCATTCAATCATTTACAAGCCACATTCCTGGGAGCATACATAAGTAACAACTCCTCGCGACCAGGTATTGAAGATGTATTCGGGTTGAAACAAAGGATTGGCGAGAGCTTAAGGCGATTGTGAAGTAAGATGGAGGACCATGTGTAGTGAAATGGCGGGACGGGTTGAGAGAGATATCTCATACTCTCATTTGTGAATGCTCTCTTGCGACTAACTTGTTATACATTCAAATTTTTAGAATCAAAAATACAATCACAATGGCGGTAACTGACGAGAATTACAGGAAGAATATATTGCCTTAGAAGAAAGACAAAATGAAATGAATTCTTATCCAGTCGCGAACACAAGCTCTCTAACGCCGCGAACGCAAGTTTTTACCTCAATTCATAAATACTGATGGCGAGCACTTCGCAAGGACAAGAGCAAGGAGAGGCGTGAGGGACGTGCGAAGATAGTAGCCATGGGAAGCCACGATCAAGAAGAGTTTGAACGTGAAAGGAACTACTACAACCGTAACAGCAATAATAAGATTCAGAGGCTAGATCATGTGCAAGAAACTTATGGTGGACGAAGGCAAAATAACCGTGGAGGGCAGAGAAGTCATAGAACAGTATGGGAACAAATTAAGATGCCTCCACTGAATGCTAGCGTGGAAAAGATCTGGGAAGCTATACTTGTGATGGAAAATGTACCAGCACCTTGGAATGTTGGAATGGAACCACCGCCAGGCGATAGAAGTCATGAGTTTTGTTCTTACCATCGCTTCCATGGGCATCAAACAAACGATTGTAGAAACATAAAGAGAATTATTCTCAGGATGATTGATCAGGGGAAGCTGAATCACTTTCTAAGGGGAGAAGAAACAAGTCAGACATTACCACCACCACCAGAGATGCACAGAACAGTGTCAGCGAAGGGAAAGGAAACATTTGTGATAGAAGTAGGAACAAAAGCTAAGAATTTGAACTGCAACTCTATCGTCCATTCCTATCGCACCATCGAGGATTTTCATGACAACGTGCTTAGTAGAGTCTTCGCGAGAGATGCTAATGATAAGGAAATAATGAGCTTTGGTGAGAACGACGTGATTAGAAAAGTGGCGATTGAAGACTATTTCTTTCTCTCGAGATGAAGTACCAAAAGGAAGAGAAACACATGATAGCCCGTTGGTTGTGAAACTAGAGATTAACCCGAAACCAGTCGATGGAGAAGATGATGAGGCAGAAGCTTGCTGGGCGATCAACCGAATTCTAATCGACTCCGGAAGTTCGGTGAATATACTCTTCTACCATACTTATAAGACGATGGTAGTAAAAGATGAGGATTTGATCCCCTCGACATACAAGATATATGGCTTTAATGGCACGCAAACAAACCAAAGGGAGAAGTTCACATGAGCATACCTCTACAAGGATTATCAACTCGATGTCTTATTCTCGTGTGGTTGATGTGGAATCCCCGTATAATGCACTAATTGGGAGGCCATGGCTTCATGAAATCTTGGGGTCGCCTCAACATACCATCAATGCATAAAATTTCCACACCCAAGTGGCATTGGTATCATACGGGGGAGATTGGAAGGAGTCGCAATAAAGTGCCATGAGGTCGATATAGAAAACTGCAAGAAAGAAGTGCCAAAAGAAAGGGTTGGAAGCAACATGTGAGAAATGAACAGAGAAAGGAAAAGCGATGGTAGATGCTATAGAAGTGAGGGCTGAACATACCCGCGAGGTGAATACTTAGAGAGCAGACCAATATTATAACAATGAAGAAGCAAAAGATATGCAGAACAAAAGGCATAAGAAGTGAATAATCAATAACAGCAGGATGCAAAGTAACAGTTGAAGTAATGATGTGCGAGAATCTCGCAGCCAAGAGTAAAATGAGAATACGACTAAGAAAGAAAAGTGAAATACAACAAGTGAAAGCAGAATCGTGCGAATACTTCGCAAACAAATATCGGCAAATAATGAAACATGAATGATTGAATGATTTAACAAATATAAATGCGCAAATGAATGGGACGAACCTTTATGGCGTACACCCTAGTTCGCGAATAACATTTCGTAAGAGGCAAATGTAAGACCTAAAGTGCGTCATATAAGGGGTATCTCTCGCCGTGGTTCGGGGGAAGGTTACACCGCTCCCGAAGCTTTGAACCATGAAAATTTGGGGCCCATGAAAGCCTATCCGGAGGAGATACCTTGGATTCCCAACTATATATGTAGGTTATACGGTTGGGCGACCGAGGGTCTCTTCCTAGGAGTCGTGTATGTTCAAGGCGCCGAGGTACACGGTTGAGCGAGTGCCGGGATGGATGAACCTACCCGGCCATTCTTGGCAAGTCTTGGCATGCGTTGCACTCGCCCGAAGAAAACTCCACTTAGGGTGCAGTCTCGTAACCATAAACCATATAGGTATAAGGGATAAGAGGCTGCGAAAACAACAAGTTGTTGTTAAGGTAGGATGGGAGGAGCTAGTCTTGTATGGCCGATGTTTCGCCTCCTTGAAGGGGCAACCAAGGGAGATGATAAGGGCGACGCTCTCCATTAGGGGGGTGTCAAAACAGACGCAAATGTCATAAGGCTATGTTTTCGCAAGAGAACGTAGGCTCGTCATATTTGTGCAAATGATCCCGCAGAGGCAATAATACTAACGCGAGGGTAAGGCGAGATCAATGGGTCTTTACACGAAAGTGTACGGACGCCCTGCGATTTGTCGCACGACGGCAATGTCATGGGGCTTTATGTTCGCAAGAATATCTAGGCCTGTCATATTGTCGCAACTAAAACATCCCGCAGAGGCAAAAATACTTGGAAAATGATAAGGCAAGATCAATGGGTCTTTACACGCAAGTGTAAAGACGTCTGCGATTTTGTCGCCATAAAAGGTGGCGAGGGGGAGGACCTCTAATTAGGGAGGTCTAACTCGGAAGACCACACAAAAATGATAAGGCGGGGGTCAATGAGCCATCACATGAAAATGTAAAGGCGGTGCGACCTTGTCGCCACAAAAAGAGATAGAATACTCAATTCATGAAGATACCCGCGACTCCGTCGCGATGATACATTTCAATTAACAATAAGATTATTATCAAATACAAGAAGACAACTAAAATCTTCCATCTGAAGATAAATAACGAGAGGCAAGTATGGGAATGGAAAAGATGGAACATTGTTATTCATCTTGACGAAAGAGTTATACATCAATAATGTTAGCCAATTATATTACAAGGAAGAACTACCAAAAAGGGGATTGAAGATTGAATTCATGGGGAAGAAATCCAAGAAATTCATTATAACAAAGATACGACAATGTACGAGATATTACACGCAAAGCAAAAGAAAACAAAAAGAGTTATATCTTTGGTGATTCTTCTTCTTCATCTGATTCATCAGTTTTATTATTCTCATCGCCAGAATTTTCTTCTTCGCCAGCCTCACTATCAGAAACATCAGAAACAGGTAGATTCTCGGGAACCTTTTCAAGAAGCCAGGGATATGTATGCAGAGGGATGTTCTGGTGCTTACAAACATACTCCATGGCTCCATTGCTAAAACGAACAGAATAATTACTAAAGTTCTCCTTTGTTGTTTCAAATTGTTTCTTCAACCTCGGAATACTTGTTATTACGAAGAGAGACTCTCGGCGAGTTGTTGTTTTTCGTTTGAGTTCTTCAATTCTCATTGGAAAATTCCAAGGAAATTGTTCTTTCGGATTCAAGTTCTCTAATTCTAACTTGAAGCCTCTTCTCGATTCTCGCAAATAAGAAACAACAAGTTAATAATTTACAAGCAATACCACGTAGTAAGAAGCATGTAAGGTATAATAAGTAACCTTCTCTATCGGATATCATATCTTTAATCAAGGAAGTATGCTCGGCATGAAGACTAACATCAACACCTAGGTTATTCCTGGCATTATCTAAAACTTTCGCAGCCCAGGCGAATTCATCATCATTATCGATAACAAGAAGAGAACGAACTTGTTCTTCTCGCTGCTTAAGCATAGTATTTTGATGAAGGAGTTCATCTCGTTCAATTTGCACACCAAGAAGAGATTTGTGGAATTCTACTGATGCTGTGCACCTCATTAGTAATGCGATCGTTCTCATCTATGAGGTCACTAACTTTCTTCCTTAAAATCTTGATTTTCTTCTCGGAATCAAGGTACATTCGTTTAAAGCGGTTAGTTAAATTTAAATTAGATCGTGTTCGATCTTTAAAAGGCGATGTTTGGGTGAAGATCCTTTAATGAAAGGAGGTTAATTTTATCGAGGAACTACTTAGAGATTGATTGAGGTGTGCGAGGAGAAGGTCATTATCCATGGGTTCGGGGAAACGTATGGAGAAGAATAGCCTCATCGGAGAGATTATATACATCTGCCGAAGGTAATAAATTAGGTAGTAGTATGCGATCGATAAGATAGAAATAATAAAAGGAAGCGAAATCTTATACCATAAAGTTCTTTGATTAGCATTCGAAGAGAGGACACTCTATCCTTTTGGGAGTCAAGCTCAGTATTTAACTTTTGAATTCTCTCGTCTTTATCGCGAGATGACGCAGCCTTCGAGTCTCTAATTCTCGAATCTTCTTGCTCAATTGCGAGTTCTTCTTCTCAAGATTGCTGCGTCTTCTCTCGAGATCCGAGGCGACTACAAAGGAAGTTCTTCCAACCTATAAAAGAGGATAGAAGAATCATTAATATACATATATTTAAAAATATAAAAGGGAAAATGTGACCGCATACGTACCAAAGATCCAAGTGCATTCAACAAGTCAGAGACACGACTCTAGAAGCTCCATTAAAAGAATCATTGCCTTCTAGTAAAGCAAAGATTACACACATTTGCGAGAGTCCCGCAAAGAGAAGCTAGGGGAGCATCTCCCATTCCTTGGAAAGAATCTGAGAAGATACTAGACAACCGATCCATAGAAGAACCAGCCAATGGAGTTTCTTTAGCAAGAGAGCGGCTCGAGTCATGGTCATCCTCATCAGAAGATTCGGAGTTTGAGTTAAGGCGAGAAGAAGATTGAATCTTTCGCTTTTTAGTTAATGGAGCGAGAAGATTTATTTTTGCGGCGACGCTTTGCCCTTACTTTTACCCTTCGCGGCTACTGACTTCTTCAACTCCAACCTTCGCATACGGTTAAAAATAAGAAACAGAGGCAGCAATATTGTAAAAATGATAAAGGAAATGTTTCTTACTTCTCTCGTAATCGATCGAAGCCTCATCAGGGTGTTCTCCAACGGATTATCCTTGTAGCTTCTCCTCAATTTGTTGATCTGAAAAAATTCCACAAATTCAGCAAATATAAAAAGAAAATTGCGAAAGCAAGGTTTGAGGTAGGAAACATACCTCTTTTGCCCTATCAGGCCATTTGAATTCCCAAGGATGATACCCTGCGAGATTCGCGGGGAAGAACGTGTGGACTGCGATATACGGGCCATTTAAAAACAAGGGGACAACCCACCATTTCTCATCCTTGGAATGGCGAGGAGTAGTGTTATTGCCGGATGCCAATCAATATCCTGCATGAGCAGTTTATCCTCAGAGACATTATCCTTCTTTTTCAGGCGAATGCCCCAGCGAGATTTCGCGTTAACCATCTGTATTACTGAATAATTTTCAAAAAAGTTCTCTACAGTATATTTCTTAGCATCTATTTCCAAGTCTGCGAATTCGGGGTTTCTAACAGTAGTAGGGTATAAAGATCCTTTGCCAGCGCCACGATTCGCATACTCAAGCATTAGGCGAATGCAATCGCCACTCAATTGATAAATAGCCCGAGAGAATTTTTCATGGGCCAAGATTTCATAAAATAGAGGCAACTCTGGATTGTATAAGGGAATGGGAAGTCCCGCGAGAAGCTGACCTAGCGAGACTATAATCCTTTGATCATCACATTGATGATCAGAAAATAACTTTGCATAAAGAATGGGTGAAGATTCTTGATCGGGAATGGTTGATAGAGTGAAACCCTTCTCGAGCAATTTCTGTTGAACCTCCTCAAAAGAAGCTTTATATGCACGACTAATGAAAGCCATTATCAGTATGGGAATGGATGGGAGGTTGGAGATTAGAATCAGCGTCAGAAAAGATGAAGAAAAGATTTGCAGTAGCAGAAGCGCAAATTGCGGAAGGAGGAAATCAAAGAGAGGTTGTAGAGAGAAACTAAAGAATGGAAAGGAGAGGAAAAGAAAACTATATATAGGGAAAGAGATCCTCGAGAAAAACGAGGTCATTTAATGCGAGAAGAGACATGAACGGTCAAGAATAAACGGTTGAAAGAGACGTGTCAAGAAAAGACATTAATAATCAAAATCCGTGTAAAAAGTACAAAACTAAAACAGATAAAGATAAACAGTCGCAGCAAATCAAAAGGACCACTCTCAGGATATTCTTCCCTTCGCAGGAGAAATATGAGGAAAGACAAGAATCGATACTAAATGTACATCTCAAAGAAATTTCGGAACTTCACAAAAGAATAGAGGCAAGTACGTACTTTTCAAGAACAGTATTCTTACGCTTGTTCCTTCATCAAGACCAAAGATTATTACAACAAATGATTTTTCCTTAAAAATCGCTCTTCAAGCAATATCCAAGGAAAAAGAGGCAAGATGTAGGATCATAATATCGCAACGAACAGGACTCGCGGAGTTAATAAACAACGGTATCGCGAGCGCGGTCGCGAGGCAGCTAAAATAAATGACGCGATGAAAAACGACACACAAAACAACGAAAGATATGGAATCTGGCGAGGTTAAGTGTCGCGGGAATAAACGTTTGTACATCTGCGACACTTCGCGGAACATTTCCGAAATAAAAGGATAGATTATTTGTCATCCACTTTGTGTATTACCCTATATAAAGGGCTAAGTGAGTCATTTGTGAGGAGAGATCTTTTTGGAATTGTTGGGCAAGTTATTAGAGAGAGAAAGTTTAAGAGTGTTTTACTTGCTAAGTGTAATTCTACTTTTCTGTGTAGACAACTCATGAAATTAATCAATAAACATTCTCTATTATACAACTTTCAATGGACTAATTAACCAAAATATAGTGAGGGGTGTAGTGTGGGAAAACCTGCTACTACAAAAAACTTTGAAGAGGCTCCTTCTGAGTTGTGTCCATGTCCATATGAGTTTTGGCAAGAACTTTCTTGTCTATCCATTATATCGATAATGGTAATGAGAAGGTTGGTTTCTTATAGCTCCTCCAGGTCTCTCGTCCCGATGAAGAAGTGGTTACGGCTCCGGTGATGATTTGAGGCGGTCATGCTCGAAGAAATATTAGGAGTAGCGGCGCTCGGGCTCTGTAATAAAAGGCGTCACGTCGAGGGGATGTTTCCGGTGCCTCCGGGTGTTGGTGGTTGAGGATGTAACGCCATGGTACATGCTAACTGCGCTTATGGATGGTACATTGGTGTTGGCCATTCCCTTTTTTCTCTCGTCCGATACGGCCACATACTCTATTCGCGCCTCTCCACGAAACTGAATTTTCAGATTGCGAATCCGAGTTTATTGTGTGATGCAATCCTGATCGCGAGAAGTCCCCAATTGTCCTTTATTGTCTGTGTAACATCTTTATGCCGATCCGCGAAAAGACGGAGGATCTCCAGTCCCCGAGCGCAATTCCACTGAATCTATCTTTTCTTGGACGATGCGTTTGAGCATTACATTGTTTGGTAGGATGATTTGAACTTGTGGTAATGGAAATACTTGGGATTTGCCATTTGTTCTTGATTGGTAGGCGCCTAATAGAAGGTAGTGTGATGGAATCGTCTTGAATCCATACTTCCAGGAGTTCAATTAATTTCTCGATCGGGAACGGGAAGTTTGGAGCAACATATCCATTTTCTTGTTGTTGTACAGGAACCTTAGCCGCGACCTTCTGGGGTGAAACCATCTGATGCACTGGTGCCACACGTTTGGGTTGTTATTCCGCTGCTGGAGTTTTTCTCTTTCTCCCTTTCATTAGCGATTATTTGGAGGTTGGATATTTTATTAGAAAGGCGCCTGCTTTCCTGAACGTCTTTACGAGATTTTTCATTCGAACAGTTCGGATCGACTGAATAAAGCAGCAGCGGATCTCTAAGCAGCTTATGAAGCAATATGGGAATTGATATTTTCCAGGAAGGATGCACATAATGAAATCACCTTTTCATTGTGAGGATTCTGATGAGAACGTGATAAATCCCACGAGTCTTCTTTCTGATCTTGAGAAAACATCTTTTGATCTTCATGAGCAGACAAGTTATCTTGGTGGATACCTTTCCATTCAGCGTTACCATAGGCTTCATCCTCCTCACTAGGAGTAGGAATATGAATCTTGGAAAAAGGACTACCACCATCAGCATTGATCCAAAATGAATGGTTGATTGCGCTTCCCTTGAGAATTAATACGCGTTGGTTCCTTTGACGTTGATCCGTTAGCGCTTTCAAAAGCGTAAATACTCCGTCCTGCATCTTGACAATATTAGCTTGATTCTCGACAATATCATTCAGGATTTTCGTCAAATCATGAATAGTTGTTAAATATCGAGACTCCATAGCCTCGACAATGGTTTTGAATGAAATAATGGATTCGTGGATAACATGTGGAGTATTTTCGGCGCTAGGAGAAGTAAGATTGGGATTGGGTGTTTCTGAAGCATTCATAAGATCAACCATCTTGAGAAATTTAGGAAATTGAAAATGGGTTTGAATTTGTCCTAAGACCAATTGTGATGAAAATAGAATTGAGAATTGAATTTGCAACCGAGAGATTTAATCTCCCACCGTGGTCGTAATTTTTGTGGGTGAAAACTCATTTCGCTGGTTTTGGTAATTTTGGGTGTGTGGATGAGAAACAAATCTAAACCCTAAAAAATGCACTGCACGGGAGTACTTTTGATTCGAGAGATCAATCTGTACAATCCTGGCCTAAACTAAGAAATGGTCGTTCCATGCTTGCTTCGGTCACAAAGTGAAGGAGAAGGGTTGGTCTTAGGGAGGGAAGCGAAGAAAGTGTTGAGAACAGAATGGTTAATTCTGAAGGTGTGGCTGTTTTATGACTTGTATCAGAAAGTGGAACTGGCTTGCAGAATGGAACCTATCAGTTCTTTGGTCATTTCTGGATATTGTGTTGTTATCTGACCAAAACTTGTCGTTTGGTGGAAATAGGTGAAGCATATTTATACAAGTCATATTGAAACGTACCCTGGTCTCGTAGGAAGTGGAAACGATTGAGTGGTGGAAGAGTGGAGTAACGTATAACCGCCAAAAACCCATGCTTCCATGATGAAGGAAGTGGATCCGTTTACACCCGTTACTTCTTGCCGCCATTAATTATCCTACATCATGACACTTTCCTATAACGGTCATATTGCACGCCGCACGCTGTAAACCGCTGAGACCAATACCCACGATGAATATCCCCAGTTTGTGACATATTTGATGTCTCGAGTGTTTTCGTGGAAAACATGTAGCATTTTGCTACGTGTGGCAAGTTAAAATCAAGAAGCTTGCCGTAGGAAAATAGCATGTGATGCCATTATGCTCTTCTTGGCCGGTCGCCTAAAACTTACCACAAGTCTGTTAATTCGGTGGCGAACTTCGATGGATGAGATCGCATCTCATGAGGAAGGGTAGCCGTTGATTATGGCTACCTTGTGTTGGCGCTGATAATGGCGCTTGATGGCGTTTCACGTGTACGCCAGTGGCAATGCGGCATGGATGTCATGGATCGTGCATGCCAGTGGCACGGTGGTGTAAGTGGCGCATGGCGTAGCCATGGCCACTAGATTTAAGCGGTTAGTCGCCTAAAACTTTCCATAAGTCTGTCAGCTCGGTGGCGAAGTTGGATGGCTGAGATTACAATTCAGGAGAGAGGGTGGCCGTTGATTATGGACACATTCTGTTGGCACCAGTTAATGGCATAACGGCATAGCCGCGGCGTAGTGGCATGCGCCTATGGCATGGTGGCATAGACGCATCTGTGGCGATGTGGAATGGCCACGCCTGTGGATTGGCGGCGTGGCCAAGGCTAGGATTTGGCACCGTTGCCAAAGTCAAGGCATGGCGGTGTGGCCAAGGCTAGGATTTGGAGCCGTGGCCAAAGCTATGGCATGGCGGTGTGGCAAAAGTTAGGGCTTGGTGGCTTGGCCAAGACTAGGATTTGGCGTCGTGGCCAAAGTTAGGGCTTGCCGGCATGGCCAAGGCTAGGATTTGGCGCCGTGGCCAAAGTTATGGCTTGTCGGCATGGCAGAGGCTAGGATTTGGCGTCGTGGCCAAAGTTAGGGCTTGGCGGCATGGCCAAGGCTAGGATTTGGCTTCGTGGCCAAAGTTAGGGCTTGGCGGCATGGCCAAGGCTAGGATTTGGCGTCGTGGCCAAGTTAGGGCTTGGCGGCATGGCCAAGGCTAGGATTTGGCGTTGTGGCCAAAGTTAGGGCTTGACGGCATGTCCAAGGCTAAAGTGGCCCGTGTCATGTTGTGGACTATGACCAAAAACTAGGGTTTCGGCTAAAAAGTCTTTGTTTCGATCACGAAATCCTAATTGGAGTCCGTTATAACATTGGCCATGAATAGAAAGTGGATTAGCACGTAGTGGCGTCATTTGTGGCACATTGGCATGTTACTGCGGCAAAGTGGCATGTTGGCATGCGGATTAATATGTTGTTGCGGTAGGGCGCGTTTGGGATTCCAGTTAGTATGGTGGTGCGGTAGGGTGCGTTTGGTCTTTAATGTATGGTGGTGAGTTTATAGCGACTTGATTGGTCAAGAAAAGGGGTCGGCCAAACATAAGGCACGGCCACACCTCTAGTGCTCGTTACACATTTTAAAGTGACTTGATTGGTCGGTTGGAAGGAGTAAGGGCCGGTTAGGTAGCATGGGGCGTGGCCAAGTGGCGCCGGTTAGCCTATGGAATGGCCACGCTTCCCTCGATCATTGTTGCTCCTACTCCGCGACTCTGTTTATTCTTTTCTTTCTGACTGAGTATTTTGTGCAAGGGACTTAACCTTGGTACTTGGAGGTTCGTGCTACTCTGCTGCGGGTGAACACAAATCCTTCATGTCATACCAATATTAAGGGTTCTGCCAGGGAACATAAGCACAAGAAAATTACTCAGCAGGCTCCGACATTTATGAGTAATGCAGTCAGGAGCTTATAGACTCATTAGACTCTATACTAGTGAACAGTTTATCTAGGAGCTTGAGTTTCGATATAATATGAAGAGAGACATAGGTACTCGTCAGATTTTGATATATTCTCCAAATTCCCTGCGGAATATAGACATATCAATGTCTACTACATCTGATGCAGGGTTAGGTAGATAGACTTTTACAAATTTAGCCCTGAGCTAAAAACCACCATCAACACCAAGGTAACTTAGATTGCAAACCTTGGTTTGGAGACTATATAAAGGAGAACTCTAGCAACTGGTGTTGATGGTGGATATTCGACAAAGATCAAAATCGTAAAATCATGATACTGCATGTTTCTGACCCGGCTTCAGGAACACATGTGACGATTCATATTTTACAATCCGTGAACCATATCACGATCTCTGATTGAGTGAGAGTTCCTCTCAGATCCATGATGAATATGTTTCTCGAAAGGCCTCCCAGCTGAGCGTTCGATGCTGCATATTTCATCATGACCTCTATGTAGAATCAAATGATTAGGCGGTTCTCTAGACATAATTGTTTGTTAGAGAGCTTAACGCCTACATGACGTCGATGTTGCACGTTGTTCCCTGACTACATAGAGAGACCCACCTCTACATAGAATAATGATTGGGCGGTTCTCTAGACATAATTGTTTGTTAGAGGGCTTAACGCCTTCAGGACGTCGACGCTGCATGTTGTTCGCTTACTACGTAGAGAGATCGTCTATAGATTCAGGCGTCTCTCTAGACATAATTTTTTGTTAGAGGGCTTAACGCCTTCAGGACGTCGACGCTGCACGTTATTCCCTGACTATGCACCTTTCAGAACGAGTACGATGCTTCAACTATCTCATATCTCGATTCTGAAAATAGATTAATTCTACCGTGACATTCATCTTTGAATTCCTAGAAAATAATCTATTATATCTTATTACTCCGTTCCTCGAATCCCCCAGCTGGATTCATGGATTAGTATTAGATAACAATTTTATCTCATTACTCCGTTCCTTTGAATTCCCCGACTGGATTCCATGGATTAGTAATAGATACACAATTCATTTTTATTACTCCGTTTCATGAATCATTCTCCGCTGAATTACATGAATTAGTAATAATTACTCAACAATCAGGCGTCTGGTCTATCACCGAGTAAGACCCAAAAAAATAGTGTAGTGTAATCAACGATGATGCACGAACGAGCACCCAAACGCACGAAAGAGCATTCAAAACTATGGACAAACGAGGAAACCCGCACAAAATATGAGAGAAAAAATAATAATAAAAAATATAAAAGAGGCGCCTAGGGACTGGGCCCACCGGCCAGCCGGTCCCCCATGCCTCTTCCTTTATTTTTTTTCTTATTTTATTATTTTCATGATCTCATGAAGACTCCTTCATTCGAGCAACCTTCCTTGTTTGAGCAAAACTCACGCTTTCTCCATATTTTCCTTAAAGATTAAAAATAATAAAAATAGGGGAAAGTATCACGGGACCGGGCTACCTAGCCGTCCGGTCATGCCCTAGCCATGGCCGGTCCCACACTTTGAAATCTCTTATTTTCACAATTATTATTTCCCTCATCTCATGAGACACCTCCGTTTGAGCAAAAACCCTGGTTTTTCCATATTTTCTCAAATATTGCTCAAACCCTGAAAAAGCCAAAAAGTCCAATGGTCACATGACCGACTAGGCTTCCCACGAAAAAGAATATTAAAATATTATTATTTTAATATTCTCAAAATATTGATCAAACGAGTAAAGTTCTACTTGCTCATTCGAGCAAAATCAAGAATTTCAGTCAAAGATCAAACTCTTCTGAAAATCCAAAATATTGCTCAAACGCACATCAAAAAATACCAAAACTCTCAGGATTGAGATAAGGATATTGTGGTGACACGGGCATGCTTCCTTGACCGACCAAGGCCGAACCTAAGGCTTGCAAGGAGCCGGTCCCACATATCTTTATAATTTTGACCTAATTTGCTCAATTGCTCATATTAGGTCCAAACTTTCTCCAACCAACTTGGAATTTGCTCAAACGACAATCAACTGGTCCCACGAACACCAAGGGACGGTTTCATGCCCTCTTGGTCGGTCCCTCACTTCTCCATAATTAGGTTTCATCACCTAATTCTCAGACGAGCACTATTCTAATAAGTAATTAAACCAGTATTTAATCATCCTTTCACCAACCAGTCAACAAAGGACTTTGGTGCATGCTCACACAAGCACCTGAGCATTACATGGTCGTCCTTCATCCCATGTATCTGGTCCCTCCTTCACTCAGTGATTGATCTTCAATAAATCACCAACTGATCAGCAATTGATCAAAATTAGTTTTTCGATCAAATGCTCTGCAAATCATGATTTTGAGCAATTTCAAACACTAATAAATTTATGTTGACCCAACAATCAACATCTGGATTAATTATATAATATTTGGTAGGCTACTAATATTTTAATGAATATTTTATTGGGTCATGTTACAATAATTCATGCTCGGTTGCTCGAATATTGATCCAACTATCAATATTCAGTAATTTATCAAATTGAGCAATACTTTCTCAGTTGCTCAAATATTGATCCAACTATCAATATTCAGTAATTTATCGAATTGAGCAATACTCGCTCAGTTGCTCGAATATTGATATAACTATCAATATTCCGTCGAATATTGATTCAACTCAATATTCAACAATTCATCGAATTTACAATATCAACATCATTCAAGAACTATACGTATGCCATGTTCAATTCATGAATCACTGAGCATTCGTCAATCATGCTCAATTCAACAAAACTTAGACTCACTGTCTAATCAAGTCAATGAATGACTAATCAAATACACATTTAGCTTTGCAGACTCCACGTTCGTGAGACATCAATCACCTAACATAGGGGATATCAATTAGGGTTTTGGTCTGGCGGCCTACATCACGTGTGTTCATGCACTATGAGAAATGTGGGTAAGTCGTGCAAGCGGTTGAGGGAGTTAGCAAAGTAGTGAGTGGACGATCAACCAAGTCTCCACACGACATGGAACTAATTTTACCACGATCTCCCACTTTCCCACTCTTTCACTCAAGAAACCGTCACACTTACTGTGATCAATGTGTTCACTATTCTGACAATATAAATAAGTCAAAAATCGATGACTGAAACAAGGATTCTCTCGATCGAAACTTATTTATACAACTCACATAGTTGCAGAAACCTTCAACACATCCACAATCCTTGATCATCATTAATTCCATAATTATCATCTTCCCTCCTACAGATCAACCCGTCTCCCTCTTTGTGATCTGGAACGGCCATTGAATTGGTTTAGGTCGGAGTCCTAAATATTGATCTCTCGAACTCAAAGCACTCCCGTGCAGTGCATCTGTGTGAGGTTAAGCAGTTTGCTCGGTTGAGGAGTCTCATCCGAACCGTCACCTCTTCACTTTCCCAAAAAACCAGCAAATCGTTTTTCCCTATCTACAGATTGGCGACCACAGTGGGAGATTAATCTCTTAGTTGCAATCTCAAATTTTCACAAAATGGTTAATCTTAGGTCAGGTTTAGTTACAAATCCTAACAGAAACAATGCCAGCACTAGCAACAACGGTGGTACTCCAGAAACTATTCCTGCTTCCAACAATGGTGCTAGAGATACTAATCCTCCTCAAGCCAACGTCGGCAACCATCCTTTCTTCGACCGGTCTCCGGAGGAAATCAGAAAAAATCCGCCTACCATAACTGATCTCATGAAGATTTAGGAGATTCTTGCCACGAATCAAGTAGAGATGGCAACAACACATAAGGAACTATGCGCTCATCTCAAGGACCTCATGAAAAGTTGTCACCTGAACAAACTCAACCCCGATGCAAGTCGGAAAAAGGAAAAGCTAAAGAAACATCTGTTGACCCTGAAATCTCTCCAATTCATTAGGTGGAGGATGATGAAGTCTGCAAAGTTGTATAAAATCCATAAGAGAAGGAATCTTCAGGTTTCATCACTCGCGAAGATCTGGAACACTTTATGGAGGCACGAGGAAAAGACAAGACACCATCTGTTCACCATCATCAACCTCCATATCCCGCTGCTACGCAAAGAATTCCTCTCCTGGTGTTATAACTTTCCCACGTTCACACTGTACAATGGAGTGGGGAATTCTATAGAACATGTCTCTCGATTCCTGCAATCCCTAGGCGAACATAAGCACAACCATGTCGTCCGTATGAAGGAATTCTCGAAATCCCTGACAGGCCGAGCATACACATGGTACAACAACATTCTATCAAGGAGTATTACTGGCTGGGGAGAAATGGTTAATGCTTTCTACCGAAAATACTTCTTCGTCTCAGAGAAGATTACTCTCTCTGACTTAGGAAGAATGTCTCAGAGGATCAATGAATATCCGAACGATTATGTGAAGAGTTTCAGAATCCAAGCGTTTTATTGTCATGACCCGAATGTCACTGAACAACAACTGGTGGACTTTTGCATCAACGGAATGATCCCGGTCTACAGAGCCTTGTTGGAAAATCTCCGGTTCCAGACCTTTTTAGGGCTTCATGAAGAATCCAAGCGATCAGCAACTACTGCTCCGGCTTTACTGAAAAGAACAAGAACTGCAAAAGTCGAGGAACCACGAGAAACTCGAAGCATTGGCAGGCGCCTGATCAATAAAGTAGTACATTCTCCAACCTTCCATGAATGTTGCTGAAGTAAGAAAGAGGAAAGCCGAAGCACAACAGCATAAGAATGCTCCTCCAACGTTACATCCGAAAAAAGCACCAAGGAAGGACAACCAGGATAGATATGCACAAACATCGGCTCAGCATCAACAGAATGACCAGGATGAACCAGAATTTCCTTTTCCCATTGAAGAGTTGATCGAGTTATTGGAATTCTGGGTTCAAGATGGTGCGATCAAACTACCTCCCGTTAGGAGAGAACCGACAGAGGAGAAAATGGAGAATCCGCGCTACTCCCGCTTTCATAGGTATATCAGTCATCCAACAAGTGATTGCAGAACTTTGAAACTCATATTCAAGGAAAAAGTTGATTCAAGAGAGCTGGGGACTGAAGGAGTACAAAAGAATCCTCTCCCAATCGGATCCTTTACACTATCTGAACAACCAGTCAAAGAAGCAGTTCAATCGTTGATCGAGCATGTGAAATTGCTCTATCTGTCTAAGGCACAAAAGAAAGACATGTTCAAAACACCGAATTACATTGTGTCAGACGTCTGTCCATTCCGAAAATACTCCTTGAACCTTCATCCACGTACAATGAGATGCACGACGGAGAGCGCTACCACGGTCCATATCAGAGGAAATATATTCGAAAGAGTGTTGATCGATGCTGACATCGCCATCAACATCATTCCACTGGAAACCCTCAGAGCCTAAGGCATCACTCGACAAGAAGCTACTCGTGATCTATCTCAATCAGAGACCTTGAAGGAACGCTCGGAAATACTTATGGCTACATCGCTCTCAAAGTGAACATAAGTTCAACTAGGGCAAAACCAAGTTTCACATAATCAGGAATATCCAGGATATGACATGTTCTTGCATTTGAGTGTGGATCCACGCTGAAAAGATGGCTACTCAAGGCGCCTTTGGTTGCACATCTCTCCAACGAAGAAAGTTCCGATCCAGAAGATTTGGCGGACATCCCATCATCAGAGCACTTGGAGGAATTTCGAACTTTGAAGAGGTTGAAGCAAGAACTCGCAAAAGATGCATAGACATTCATCACGAGGTTCCGCACTCGGGAAAGTCTCATTCCTTCCATGTCTATGTCATTTATTTCCTCACATGTTATCCTAGCATGGGAACTTCGCTAGCAACTCGCAAGATGTTATGAATGGTAGCTTCACCGCATTAGTATTTTACCAAGTGGTTGAATCTGACATTTCTTTGAATCGAGCACTGAGACATTCATTACTGAGATAATGTCCAAGCATGGAAAGAACACTTTGGGCGTTTCTGCATAGCCTTGCAGGAGTGTCATAAAGCTTTGATGTCTGTACAAGTGTTGAATCCCACTACCTCAACGAAAGGGATGTTGAATCAACAGAAGATACTCAGAGCCGAGTCGATCAAACCTAAGACATTCGACGCTCAAGGGACATGATGGTTCAATGCTCAAGCATCTAAGAAGCCTTCAAATTGTACTCCCAATCAAAGAGTACACCTTCGATAATGACGCCTCTGGCTTCAGCATAAATATCTCGACGATGATTCAACACCAAGACGATCAAAGTGTAACTGAACTACAATGGATAAGTCTTCACTATTCCATGATGAGACTTCTGAAGCAGATGCAACATCATTTATCAATGGATGCTACAAACTCCTTCAACTGCTAAGTGAATGACGGAATAGAGAAGCACTGGGGACTTGATCTTATTGGAAAGATCAATTCAATATATTTGAATAAATGTTATCCACAGGTTATTGCAACCTGATGTGATTCCATGAAACGTCATCGAATAGGACCTCTCTACATCACAAACCCCTGCACGATTGAGGAACTTCCTCTCCTCACCCATCACATACAGAATGAAGACCGCAGTTGTTGTCTGCCGCAGCAACGTCGATTCACTGACGAAGCCAGTTCACAGTAAAGTCATACTGTTTAGGATAATTTGGGTTGAACTCCCAGTACATATTCATCTTAGGGATTCTCAACCCACCAATTAGTTCGTGAATGTAAAGGCTCACTGGATGGAGGAGCAAAGGATATGTCGATAATCATGGTCTCAGCATCAACAACAGCCTCGTGGAGCAACATCGGGCTTCATCAACTAACTATTCTCTGAAGTGTTACACATGAAGCGGACTTCTCCAAAAACTAATGATTCATATCAAGATGTGTAGACATGATAACATGTTCACATGAAAGTCTTCCCAAAGCTTGCACGATGGGCGGGCATAAGCCAAAGTCTTCTACAAGATGTTCTCATCACCTCTACAAATGAGATACAACACACTTCAGGCCATGGGTTTACAAAAACGTACCAATGGGTGAGGAATGGGACAATACTTCCTCAACAAAAGATGTTCGCCTATGTCTCTTCTACAACATACCAAAAGGGTGCATCAATCAGACATATGAGCTGAAAGATATGGCCTTTACCATCAGGTCCGTGTAATCTGAAAGCTTTTTACGGGATTACAAATTACACATGTGCATGCTTAGTTGGGTGACATACACAACTCCAAATTGGTTGATTCTTTCCTCATATGATTACTCAGTCTCTTAGATTCAAAAGTTGGGGTCAAGCACCGAATTCCGACTTCGTATGAGGTTCCTACAGCTTCCAGAGCATACAACATGCAAGCAGCAATTATTAAACGAGATTCATTACCTTCACACTCGATCGATGTCCACCAGGTCTTTCCAATAAGTCTTTCATCAAGGTACCTCCATGTTCGACCACCTAGGTCTTTATATCATGTTTTTTTTTCTACCTGGGTCCTCTATCTAGGTCTTACCAGAAGAAGGAAAAACGAAAAGGAGATTTAACTAAATACTGGGGACTGACGATCAATTGATCATGACGATCAGTTTCACAGTCCAAGAGTTGTGACTGGCACCAAGCTCGCCTATGCTAATCATTCATCATAAAAATAATGCTACAACCAAGACATACAACCATGGTCATTACATCATCCCCTCTTGAGAGCAACCTCAGTTATGGTCCCGTGACCGGTGGTTTGTAAGTGATGTTTTTACGACCGACGTAAACAAAAATGGTACTGCAAGCACCAGGCTCATGTATCAACCAAGGGTTTTAGATTTCAAATTAATCAACGGCATTGAAATCCTTCATTGAGCGTTCAAGACACAAGCAAATGGTCTAAGACACAATAGGGGCGTTTTACAACAAGCTCGTCTGAGACGATTTTACACTGTCCTGCACAAAGAAGCAAGCTGGGAGCAATTGGGGCAGAATATAAGGTTGAGTCATATTTCATTATCTTCTTATGGATGTCCTCTACAACATATCCAAAATTCACAATAATTGGATGAACGAGCAAAAAGATGTGGCCAAAACCTTGGACTACATGACAGCTGAAAATTTTCTGAAAACCTCCTGGAATTTTACTGTTTCATCAATTTCGACCCTTAAACGTGATCAAAAACCAAAAATCTTCTTTTGAAAAGATTGGAAATTTTCTGAGGATGAAGAAACATGGGTAGATCACAAAAATCCGACATCATACGAAGATTCTACAAACAATTTCAATAAAGACCTAACTTCTGAATTTTTCGATGACGAATTATGACGAAATTCTTCATTCATCCACATCTGAATCAGGAGCTAAACCATCAACGTAAATCCGAACTTCATCTTCAGTCGATAGTCTCACTTGCTGAAGTCGGCGGTGCTTCTGCTAATGAGATATGAGCTTTTCATCTTCAACTCTTTTCTTTTGTTCATCACATCTCTGCTTTCCCTCCGCATCTGCTAATACCAAGAAAATATATATCTTAGCACGGATGACTCCCATATGATCGAGAGACATACAATGTGTCAGCTTTCCAGCGTCTCTGAAAGGTTGATTAACCTCGGTATGAGCATCTGTAGAAGTCTTCATCTTCGACTTGATATTTTTGGAGCGTTCCCCGGAAGAGCCATAAGAGTGGTCGTAACCAGAAGTCACCACTATCTGAGGCGAAAGACATGGAGTCATGGATATACCAATAACAAACGCGCAACAAAAATGGTAACAATCCAACTCTTACATATTTACAATTCCACTAGATGTAGTAATTATAACGTCACAATTTCGAAAACTTGCTTGTTCCCTCAAACCTGCAAAGACGAGAAAGGTTCATTATTCAAAAATCATAAATTGATTTTCATAAAACCGTGAACAACCCCCGTAAATTTTTACTGAGTGAACATCCACTGATTTTTCAAAAATTGGACAAACGTCCATTCTACAACATACAAACATTATTTCACCATGTATAATTGTCTACTTTCAACAGTTGTTCAAAATCAAAACATTGATTTTACAAAATATATATATATATATATATATATATATATATATGTATTTTTAAGGTGAAACTCACGTAAATTTGAAAATATATATATATATATGCTCCCTCACGCGAGCATCCGTCTTTGAAACGAAGGTATATTTTCAAAAATTTGTGAAAACTCACATATCGAAAATAAAAAAATTCGTGAAAACTCATAGACAAAGTTTTATCATTAGAAACGGGTCTATTAAAAAAAATCTCTTATGCTAGGGATCATTGTTTGTTTCTTAAACTAACGAACGAACGTCTGTTCCAAAAATAAGGATTTGTTTTTTGGGCCTGGACCCGTAAACGCTAAACCGACCAATACCTGACGTCCGACCATCCAAATCAGAAGTGATTCATCTCTTCGTGCTCACGAGATGACACACTATCATACTATCAGGGTCCTTACGAGCATTTGCTCGTACATGACGCGCTATTGGAGCAAATCGGGGAATCTGAAAATACCATTGTACGAATGAGTTCAATTGCTTGTCTCGTCTGGAAAATCACCATCTAGTGCTTACTGCGGAACATGACTGTCCCTCACTAAGCAGGGGACTTAATATTGATGGTGAATTTTCGACAAAGGTCAAAATCGTAAAATCATGATACTGCATGTTTCTGACCCGGCTTCAGGAACACATGTGACGATTCATATTTTACAATCCGTGAACCATTTCACGATCTCTAACTGAGTGAGCGTTCCTCTCAGAGCCATGGTGAATATGTTTCTCGAAAGGCCTCCCAATTGAGCGTTCGATGCTGCACATTTCATCATGACCTCTATGTAGAATCAAATGATTGGGCGGTTCTATGGACATAATTGTTTGTTAGAGAGCTTAACGCCTTCAGGACGTCGACGCTGCATGGTAGGCCCGAAAAGATGTATAAATTTATGTATTTTACGGCCTACGGAAATACCGCAAGTGCACGGTGTCGTGATGTAGCACTGGGCACGTACGGGTCGAACCACAGAGACTTGTGGTGCCCTTATGTGATCTAAGGCTTGCTACTCAACTGAGTTCTAAAGGTGACAGAGTAACAAGAGATTGTAACATATATTTTTGCGCCGAAACGGCTGTTTTTGAACTGTGATCCTAAACTAAGGTAAAGAACAGAGATAAAAGGGTGTCAAGGTCTGCAAATCCACCACTGAATTCTTATTGTGTGCTCAACTGAGTTGAGCTTTTCTTATCCTTGACCGATAAGGGCAGGTGTCAAACCCACCACCTATCTAAGGGGTTTCTCCAAGTTATGCTTCTAATAACAGCTAAAGTGCTAACCGAGCACTAGTTGTCTAATTAAGTACAACTAGTCAATGGAATTAGCTTTTGTGCCTAAGGTATGAGTGTGGCATTCTCACAACAGATGTAACCTAACTACAATGGATGCAAGACATCCATTGTGAGAGAAAAGTAGTGGAAGCCCTAATTGAAGACATAATTATAATTTTAAACATTTAAGAAAGCTCAAAGAGCATAAACACACAATATGGCAACAGGGTTTCATCTCAAACCCTAACACCAAACTAGAACATGAATTAACAGAAATTAAATCTAATTGACAGCACTGGCTAATCCAGGCGTAACCCTAACACTCAGTTTCTTCTTCTATTTATACATGCCAATAAATTCCCAAAACTCTCAAACCCTAATTCTCAAAATCAAAATTAAATATTAAAATAAACCCATACCCTCTACTCTCTGAATCGCCTCTCCTCCTTTGTCAATCGGCTACTGCGAACTCTATGCTGGGGTTGGTGAAAACCCTAGCTTCACTCGTCTCAGTCCTAGCTTCTACCATAATCTAGAAGCTATAGATGGAGAAGTGTGAAACAAGGGTGGCGAAGGTGGTACTGATGATAGTTGTTGGGATGATGGTGACAGGGAGAGGTGGTGGCGAGTGGCTGTGGCAGGAGACGGTCGGGGAGAGGGAGTTGCAGAGGTAGGGGGAGAAGAAAGAGAAGAAGAAGATGAAAATAGGGTTAGGTTGATGGGTTTTGTCGATGGTGTAGGTATAGGCAACTAGGGTGTGAGGCGGGCACAGCAAGGAACGATGGGAAGGACGCAGCGAGCGTTGGATCGTGGGGGAAGAAATCTCAACGGCTCGGGAAGGTAAGCGGTTTTGGCTTGATCTAGTGTTGAGCGGGGAACAGCTATCTTCGATGCATGCGGTTGGAGCGAGCGTCGGATCTAGGATAGATCGAATCTAACGGCCGAATGAGACGGACTCGGATCGGGTCGTGGGTAGCTTTAGCCCATGTCTTCCTTGTTGGGTTGCAATCGATTTGCGCGGAGCTTTGGCTATCTGCTCCATAGATGCTCGACTCCACTTCTTCGCTCTTTTGGCTCCTTGATTTCTCCGAGCTTTATTTATTACCTAAAAACACAAAATTAATTAATACAAATATTTATTCTTGAAAACAAGGAAAACACGTAACTGGGATAATATATGATTTATAAGCGCAAAAGATGAGTAAAATGCCAATAAAAAAGGTATATAAATATGCACTATTTAGCACTCATCAAATACCCCAAAACCCGAATTTTACTTGTCCTCAAGTGAAACAGAAATTAGAAATCCTAACTATACCACCTGTCGTAGGTCTCTCGAATGCATTTAGCGTATGCACTAAGCCTTTAAACCCCTAGGTGTCCCTAGTGGACGAGTTGTAGTCTCGTGAGGGTTTACCGAGGTGTACCCACAAAACCTTCTCCAACCAGAGTGTAAAAGAGTCTCAAGCCTCCAAGAAGCTATGAGGACATAGAGTTTCGCATGCTAGTAACGAAGTTAGAACTATCGAAGAACGCATTCTCATCCTTAAGTGCTTTGAGCGAGAAGTAACCATACCATATGAAAGAATTCGGATTCGATTGTGATCATAAGCCTCGACTTACGCCTCACCGTTAGGGTTTTATGATAATTGCACTCAAAAAGATCGCTTTTTAGTCTCTCATGTGTGCAGCAGGAATAAAGAGAGAAATCCCGCACACGTTGTAGGTAAGAAGGATAACCTTCGAAATAAAACTGGAGACTCCACAAAAGTGTGGACAAAAAGAATCTTTTTCTCGATGATCTCTAAGAAAGGAAATCAACCATTAGTAAGGGGTGGGAGTACTCACTCACTTCTCACCCGATCGGCAATTAATATCACTCTCTCATAAGAAACCATAGAAACGTCTTCAATCTTCGGTCTTCGGTCTTCAATTGTTGATGACGAACTTCTAAACTTCACAAAACTTGACAATTTTTAACTTTTCTACTCAAATTCCTTGTTGTTTGGATTTTTCTTTTTAAACTCTTCTTTACCATGGTGGTAGCAAAAATAAGAAAATAAACTACAATATTTTTTTTGATTTTTGATTTTTTTTTTTTTTTTTTTTTTTTTTTTTTTGACAAGTGAAAATAAAAATACAAATACAAATAATGAAACAACTAACTCCATGGACAAAGGACTTTATCACTCAATTTTTCCACAACTTGTATTGTCTTGATTTTATAAATTTTATTAATTCTCATCCTATTTTCTTTTCTTTGTTGCACATAAACCTTGGACTATATCAATTTTTCTTTCCATATTTCGATTCTCGGTCCTGTTTCGACGATGATGTGTTTCTATGGGTCTTGCTGATTGAGAGAGAGAGTGATGCTAACGGCAAATCGGTATTTAGAAGGAGTTTTCATCTTTAAACGTCACCCTCATGATTGACAAAAACTAGCACTCAAGAGATCAAAAGTAGTGCTGAAAATGGTGCGAAGTTGGGTAGCTCACCATTCCTACCCGGAATTTACGTAAGGTGACACACACTCTAATGACTTTTTAGAAAGTTGCAAAAAATGAAGGTTGGTGCCTCACTTGATGTAAAATGGGTAGTCTCCACTATGGGTGATCACAATTCTACTACCGAATATCTAAACAAAGACCTAATTCGCCCTCAGGTATGGTTAAATCCAACTTTAACGCTCTAATCAACTAAGGAACCCGATTGTGTTCTCCTAAGCACTTCTAAGTTCTGTTATTTCGGTCGAATCTCTATGTAAACATAGCTAGAAGCATGCTAGTGACTCTAAAATCTCTAAAATTTGGAGGTTTTTATTTGCAAAAAGTTTTTGAATTTTTTGAAATTTTTTTTTTTTTTTTTTTTTTTTTTTTTTTTTTTGAAAATAAAAGGTAGAATAAAAGACTAAAAACTCTAAATGCAAATGCACCCCCAAACCTAAATCAAACATTGTCCTCAATGTGTCACAGATAGGAAAAATTTAAACAGTCACATACCGTGAGAACTATCTCGATAATAGAAAAGGGAAGAGATTCTGGGATGTTGATGGAGCAAGGTTGAGCTTCGTTAGTCAAGGCAAAATCCAACATTCTCAGTGGAGATCATATCAGATTAGCACAATATAAGCGCATGAAGACTCAACCAATTCAAGAAAAGAAAAATTTAACAAGTCCTAAAAAGTTGAGGGTTAACCAAAAAAATAATGTACAGAAACATCAACATGAAAATGGGATTTGGTTTATGTGGGAATTTGGTTTGTGTGGGCTGATTGTTTGGTTTTTGTGGGAAAATTTGGTTTAAATGGGCTGATTTGGTTTATTGGGATTTGGTTTAAATGGGTTTTGGTTTGTTGGGAAAATATGACCCATTGGAACCGTGGGCTCTGTTTGGTTTAAGCCCAGTGTTGTTTAGTCTAAGTGCAAATGCACTGACTCAAGATTTGGGCTTCAATTTGGTTGCAGCCCAGGTTGTGTAGCTTAGTTGGTCTGGCCCAGCTTGGTTGCACAGCCCAACAGATGTGGGCTCAGTTTATGCAGAGTTAGTTGCACAGCCCAGCTGCGGGCAACTCAGGTTGGCATAGCCTAGTTTGGGTCGAGTTGGGCTCGGTGTTTGTGCAAATGCATGGCCCAGGTTGATTTCACAGCCCAGGCTTGTGTGCAAGGCCAATTTGTATGCAAGCCCAGTTTAGATGTTGCAAGCCCTGGTTATGTTTGAACAGCCCAGCAGTGTGGGTTATGTTTGGTTTTGCAAAACCCAGTTCTCAGTTTAGGTTTTTGCAGCTCAGTTGTGTGAGCTTCAGCTGTGTGCACAGCTAGGCGGTCTCGGCTCTGTGGCACAAGATAAGCGAGTCTTTGCAACTCGGTTTAGCCTATCTTTGGCAGTGTGCACAAGTACACAAGGCTAGTCCCGAAATCACACAGGTTAACACTAGCTCACAAAAATGATGCAGCTATAGGGGCTGTTTATGCACCACAGATTCATACATTAATGCAAAAGACTATGCTCAGGCTGGCTCAACAAGTTACACAGATTCACAATGCTATATGGATCAAAGACAGAGCACCGAGGTCAGTGGCTTTAACTTGGTGGCTCAGGTGAGGTCTGCGGCCAACTTGGCTGTTGAAGTTACAACTCACCCTCAACTCACAGCTTCAGGGGGCTGGAGTTAGTCACTTGAATCAGTTCACTGGGTCAGCAGATGCAACAGTGAACAACGTATAGCTCCATTGAAAACACACAGAGGGTCAGGTGGGTTGGTTGCAGTCCAATGCTCAAAATTTTCAGGGTATGTGGTTAAGCTCGGCTAACTTTCGAGTCATGCATAGATGCTCGGTAAATGCAACGGGGGCTAGCAAGGGGTTTCGCAGCAGCAACGCAAACCCTAGATGTTGCGAGAATATCTAGCCTATCGGATGAACCAATCTTGGCATCCAACACAAGTTGGCCAACTAACAATCATGCAAATCGGGGGTTAACAAGTTGGCGCATTGTGTCACAAGCAGCTTATACAGAATTCCAAATCTCGAATAGTCTCAAGAATGCACAAATAATGGTCCAAAATGAAACTCAAATAATAAAGACATGCTTGCACACGGATCATTCATGCAAGTATAGATTGTAACAAGATCTCGAGAACAACCAACCAAGATGACCAAAATGGCTGTAATGCTCGCTCCGAGCCTTTCCCTGGTCGACTCACTTAACAAAGATGCATAGCAAAGACAAAGGCTCAAATCCTGGGCTTTTCCTTGGTTTCTCTAGGTTGGTTCAGCTGCTCCACAGTAGCACAGGTGGTACCTGCTATCTCAAGAGAAGGTTTTTAGTTCTCAGGATATGCAAGTTAAAGCACAGAGAATGAGAGAGTGGTGACAGCTCAGGCTAATGGATTTGTGACTGCAACTAACCCAGCTCACAACTTGCAGCTTCAGGGGCTAGCAAGGTGGTAGGTGGCTCACAAGCTCAGGGCCAATGGTTCTAGCAGTGAAGGTTAACATGCAGTGTACACAAGCCGCCGAGGTTATCGCCTAAGGTGCCATGAACAAATGCACCGAACAAAGAGCAATGAACCAATAAGAGCAATGTGATACCCTAAGCTACAGAGATGACACACTAAGCTACAGAATGAACAATGTGCAATGATCAATGAGAAAAATGCAATGTGACAGGGTGAAATGAACAATGAGTAAAACAAAGAACAACGGAGACTAAGTTACACTACAATGCAAGGCTAAAATTAACAAGATCGAGAACTAACGGCTTTAAAGATGTACAAACAAAGTGAAAATGTAAACAAGAGAGAAAAACTATATTATGCTAACACAGGTTAAAAATTAATAAAGTGCACGGTGAGTATATACAAGGAAAAATGAAGAACAGAGAAGCGAGCCAAGAACACAGGGCACGCGCCAAGTCCCCGGCAGCGGCGCCAAAAACTTGGTAGGCCCGAAAAGATGTATAAATTTATGTATTTTACGGCCTACGGAAATACCGCAAGTGCACGGTGTCGTGATGTAGCACTGGGCACGTACGGGTCGAACCACAGAGACTTGTGGTGCCCTTATGTGATCTAAGGCTTGCTACTCAACCGAGTTCTAAAGGTGTGAGTAACAAGAGATTGTAACATATATTTTTGCGCCGAAACGGCTGTTTTTGAACTGTGATCCTAAACTAAGGTAAAGAACAGAGATAAAAGGGTGTCAAGGTCTGCAAATCCACCACTGAATTCTTATTGTGTGCTCAACTGAGTTGAGCTTTTCTTATCCTTGACTGATAAGGGCAGGGTGTCAAACCCACCACCTATCTAAGGGGTTTCTCCAAGTTATGCTTCTAATAACAGCTAAAGTGCTAATTCCAGCACTAGTTGTCTAATTAAGTACAACTAGTCAATGGAATTAGCTTTTGTGCCTAAGGTATGAGCTGTGGCATTCTCACAACAGATGTAACCTAACTACAATGGATGCAAGACATCCATTGTGAGAGAAAAGTAGTGGAAGCCCTAATTGAAGACATAATTATAATTTTAAACATTTAAGAAAGCTCAGCAGAGCATAAACACACAATATGGCAAATGTGGTTTCATCTCAAACCCTAACACCAAACTAGAACATGAATTAACAGAAATTAAATCTAATTGACAAAAAGACTTTGGCTAATCCGGGCGTAACCCTAACACTCAGGTTTCTTCTTCTATTTATACATGCCAATAAATTCCCAAAACTCTCAAACCCTAATTCTCAAAATCAAAATTAAATATTAAAATAAACCCATACCCTCTACTCTCGAATCGCCTCCTCCTTTGTCAATCACTCACCGCGAACTCTATCTTTGGGGTTGGTGAAAACCCTAGCTTCACTCGTCTCAGTCCTAGCTTCTACCATAATCTAGAAGCTATAGATGGAGAAGTGTGAAACAAGGGTGGCGAAGGTGGTACTGATGATAGTTGTTGGGATGATGGTGACAGGAGAGGTGGTGGCGGAGTGGCTGTGGGCAGTGAGACGGTCGGGGAGAGGGAGTTGCAGAGGTAGGGGAGAAGAAAGAGAAGAAGAAGATGAAAATAGGGTTAGGTTGATGGGTTTTGTCGATGGTGTAGGTATAGGCAACTAGGGTGTGAGGCGGGCACAGCAAGGAACGATGGGAAGGACGCAGCGAGCGTTGGATCGTGGGGAAGAAATCTCAACGGCTCAGGAAGGTAAGCGGTTTTGGCTTGATCTAGTGTTGAGCGGGAACAGCTATCTTCGATGCATGCGGTTGGAGCGAGCGTCGGATCTAGGATAGATCGAATCTAACGGCTGAATGAGACGGACTCGGATCCGGGTCGTGGGTAGCTTTAGCCCATGTCTTCCTTGTTGGGTTGCAAGCGATTTTGCGCGCGGGCTTTGGCTATCTCGCTCCATAGATGCTCGACTCCACTTCTTCGCTCTTTTGGCTCCTTGATTTCTCCGAGCTTTATTTATTACCTAAAAACACAAAATTAATTAATACAAATATTTATTCTTGAAAACAAGGAAAACACAGAATCTGGGATAATATATGATTTATAAGCGCAAAAGATGAGTAAAATGCCAATAAAAAGGTATATAAATATGCACTATTTAGCACTCATCACTGCACGTTGTTCCCTGACTACATAGACACACCCACATCTACATAGAATAATGATTAGGCGGTTCTCTAGACATAATTGTTTGTCAAAGGGATTAACTCCTCCAGGACGTCGACGTTGCACGTTGTTCGCTGACTATATAGAGAGACCATGCATATATTCAGGAGGCTCTCTAGACATAATTGTTTGTTAGAGGGCTTAACGCCTTCAGGACGTCGACGTTGTACGTTGTTCCCTGACTGTGCACCCTTCAGAACGAGTATGATGCTTCAACTATCTCATATGTCGATTATGTAAATAGATTAATTCTACCGTGACATTCATCCACTGAATCCTAGAAAATAATATATTATATCTTATTACTCTGTTCCGTGAATCCCCCGGCTGGATTCATGGATTAGTAATAAATAACAATTTTATCTCATTACTTCGTTCCTTGAATTCCCCGACTGGATTCCATGGATTAGTAATAGATACACAATTCATTTTTATTACCCCGTTTCATGAATCATTCTCCGTTAAATTTCATTAATTAGTAATAATTACTCAACAATCGGGCGTCTGGACTATCCCCGAGTAAGCCCCAAGAAAATAGTGTAGTGTACTCTACGATGATGCACGAACGAGCATTCAAAACTATGGACAAACGAGGAAACTCACACAAAATAGGAGAGAGAAAATAATAATAAAAAGTATAAAAGAGGCGCCTAGGGATCGGGCCCACCGGTCGGCCGGTCCCCCACGCCTCTTCCTTTATTTTTTCTTATTTTATTATTTTCATGATCTCATGACGACTCCTTCATTCGAGCAACTTTCCTTGTTTGAGCAAAACTCACGGTTTCTCCATATTTTCCTTAAAGATGAAAAATAATAAAAATAGGGGGAAAGTGTCATGGGACCAGCTACCTAGTCAATGGTCATGCCCTAGCCATGGCCGGTCCCACACTTTGCAATCTCTTGATTTCACAATTATTATTTCCCTCATCTCATGAGACTCCTCTTTTTGAGCAATAACCCTGGTTTTTCCATATTTCTCAAATATTGCTCAAACCATGAAAAAGCCAAAAAGTCCAATGGTCACATAACCGACTAGGCTTCTCACGAAAAAGAATATTAAATTATTATTATTTTAATATTCTCAAAATATTGATCAAACGAGAAAAGTTCTACTTGCTCATTTGAGCAAAATCAAGAATTTCAAATCAAAGATCAAACTCTTCTGAAAATCCAAAATATTGCTCAAACGCACATCAGAAAATACCAAAACTCTCAGGACTGAGACACGGACATTGTGGTGACACGAGCATGCTTCCTTGACCGACTAAGGCCGTCCCTAAGGCTTGCAAGGAGCCGGTGATCGAATTTTATATAGTGGTAATGGTTGTCGTTTACTCGGACTTTGTTGAAATTGATTTTAGGCTTAAATAAATGAAAATAAATAAAAATAAGAAAATATATACACAAAATAGTAGCAAGATGGATAGGTACTGGGACTCGGGATTTCACTGCCTTTCATATACATGGGTTTTAGAAATTAATCCTTGACGTTTATAGCTCCAAACACAAGAAATTTTAACTCTATTCTTTGCCAAAGTAGATTTCATAAAACATTAGTTGTAAGTTGTGAGTATGACGCATGAAAAGTAATTAAAACTAAGCATGCGACATCAAACAAAATAACAAATAATTAATAGAAATCATAATTCATTAAAAATCAGTGCAAATAGTAATTAAGGAATTAATTAAATTTACCACATAATGAAATTCAGCTTTGTCCGTCGTCCCAGAGATAGGTTCTAGCTCCTCATGGTGAAAACACGCTCAAAGGAATTTTTCATTGCTCAAAAAGGTGTTCGCAAGGAGAAAATGTACAAAGCAAAGTGTGTGTAACAGATTATAATTGTTCTGAACCCATTATTCTGAGAAATATAATGATGTTGCGAATTCGAAATAGTTGTTATAAAAACTATTACAAAGATATTGAATTTGAAACTATAGGTAACGGTTTCTACAACTACTTTTAACTGATGTTTTGTGTTCTTCTTCTTCTTCAATGGCAGCAGCAGATACAAGCTCTGCAACTCCCGATTCTCTGCTCTATTCTAACCCCTAACTCTCCATCCCCCTTTTCAGGCTCCCGTATCACCTTTATATACTCACCAGCCCCAATATATCACCGAGTAAATGCAAATAATCTTCCCAAATCTTCTTACAGCAAAACTATTAACTCGGGATATTTTCTTCCCTTTTTAGCAGAGAGATACGGTATTTTGTTTCCTCTGACGCGTCTGCTTGTGTCAAATACAATCCCAACACGTTCTGTGACAAGCTAAACTCATGCAGACATACACCAATCCTTCCAGCAATAGAAAAGCATACCCGATATACAATATCTCCCCTGTTTTACGTGAAATTCACGTTTCAATCCTATTTTTGTGTTTCAAAACAACTTACCATTCTTGTTTGATCGTAACAGGTGGTTGTAATTCGTTTGACCGGTCGAATCTTACTACAACTGATCCAAATCTTTTCAACAGAATTCAGAGTATATTTCCGATTCTGTTTTGCTTCTCAACGATTATCTGGTCTAATTGGATTGATTTCGAATATCACACCATGTCTGTTAAGCCAATATGAACAAAACCAATCAAAGTCATCCATTTAGTCTCACTGAAACGAGCTCAAATCGCAACCCTAATTTCGGCAGTTGAAGGTTGGTTTTTCCCGCCAGTTTTCATAATTCAAATGAAGAAGAAAGGGTGTCCCCCTAACCAAACTGGGGGTGCGACTAGCATGTGACGCTCTGGGGGTGTAAATAGCGAAGAAGGCACCCCTTAATAATTAAGGTGCCCCTTAACCAACGCTACGAGTCCGAATAACATGTGTCCTCCGAGTGCTTTAGACAACTTTTCGAGCCGATTTTTCCACCAAAGTTTATTTTCCAAAAATACCTACAAACACATAAAACACCATAATAAGTACGAAATCGAGTACCAACAATACAGAAAATTGAGGACAACTTAGACACAAAAATGTGTCTATCAGCCGTTCCCACACATCTTTATAATTTTGACCTAATTTGCTCAATTGATCATATTAGGTCCAAACTTTCTCCAACCAACTTGGAATTTGCTCAAACGACCATCAACTGGTCCCATGACCACCAAGGGCCGGTTTCATGCCCTCTTGGTCGGTCCCTCACTTCTCCATAATTAGGTTTCATCACCTAATGCTCAGACAAGCACTATTTTAATAAGTGATTAAACCAGCATTTAATCATCCTTTCACCAACTTGATCCAACAAAGGACTTTGGTACATGCTCACACAAGCACTGGGCATTACATGGTCGTCCATCATCCCATGTAGCTGGTCCCTCCTTCACTCAGTGATTGATCTTCAATAAATCACCAATTGATCAAAATAGGTTTTCGAACAAATGCTCTGCAAATCATGATTTTGAGCAATTTCAAACATTAATAAATTTATGTTGACCTTGCAATCGACATCTGGATTAATTATATAATATTTGGTAGGCTACCAATATTTTTATTAATATTTTATTGGGTCACGTTACCAATAATTCATCGAATGAGCAATACTTGCTCGGTTGCTCGAATATTGATACAGTTTTTATCGAATTGAGAAATACTTTCTTAGTTGCTCGAATATTGATCCAACTATCAATATTCAGTAATTTATTGAATTGAGTAATACTCGCTCAGTTGCTCGAATATTTATATAACTATCAATATTTCGTCGAATATTGATTCAACTCAATATTCAACAATTCATCGAATTTACAATATTTACTCAGACGAGCAATATCAACATCATTCAAGAACTATACGCACGACATGTTCAATTCATGAATCACTAAGCATTTGTCAATCATGCCAAATTCAACAAAACTTAGACTTAGTGTCTAATCAAGTCAACGACTGACTAATCAAATACACATTTGCTTTGCAGACTCCACGTTCGTGAGACATCAATCATGTCACATGGTTGATATCAATTAGATTTTTGGTCTGGCGGCCTACAACACGTGTGTTCATCCACGATGAGAAATGTGAGTAAGTCGTGCAAGTGGTTGAGGGAGTTAGAAAAGTAGTGGGTGGACGATCAACCAAGTCTCCACACGACATGAAACTGATTTTACCACGATCTCCCACTTTCCCACTATTTCACACAAGAAACTGTCACACTTACTCGGGATCAATGTGTTCAATATTCGACAATATAAATAAGTCCAAAATCGATGACTCGAAACAAGGATTCTCTCGATCGAAACTTATTATGTGTGAGGTTAAACACTTTGCTCGGTTGAGGAGTCTCGTCCGAACCGTTATCTCTTCACTTTCCTAAAAAACCAGCAATTCGTTTTTCCCCATCTACAACTTGGAGACCTAATCCCCACACCTCCTGTCTGATACTAGTTGTATAAGCTAGAGTCGATTCTCCTTTAACCTTAGTTTTCTCTCGAGACCCTGTAGGTTAATGACTTGAAGACTTCATTGGGATTGTGAAGCCAGACCTAACTATTTTCTCTGTAGTTGCGTGATCTGATCTCGCTATTTCTATCGTGATTGAGTACAATCGTAAGATTGGCTTGAGATTAATTTCTCTGATAGGCAAGATAGAAAAGTAGTCACAAACACTTTCGTCTCATCGTTTGTGATTCCACGATATCTTGTTTCGCTAGTCGATTAAGATTATTGTGAGGTGATTGATATTTCTAGGCTGTTCTTCGGGAATATAAGTCCGATATATCAATCGGCAGTAAAAGATTGATTCTACCCTCTAAGGACAAATCATCTTATATGTGCATTATGAATTTGTCTTGATACCTAGGAATTCTTTTAGAGAAGTTTTTTATTGTTTTTAGAAGAATAACTAGGGTTTGGAATAGCCAATATTGTGAGTACACATAACTATGTCCAACGATTTTCATCTTCATGTTTTTAGATTTATTTATTTAAATTTTAAGTTTTTGGAAGATTATTTTTGCAATTTTAATCTTTATGATTTTATATATTGCAAATTTTTATGGGATATGTTGTTTACGTCCGTGAACCTGTGACTGTCCCATACTTGTTCAAAAGTTATCTCTATTATGTCGGTATGAATGTATTGATGGAAGATAGAATGAACTTTTGGCATTACAAAAGTTAAACATTTTTATGTCATTATTTGAAAGGATAAAACTTTTGTTTACAAGGATTAAGCCTGTTGTATGTCATTGTGCAAATAGTGATGGAAAATAGGATGAATCCTTATCTATTCCGCAGTATTTGGTCGATCTCCGATCCACATTTTTGTGCATATACTGTGTTGCTCCGTAAGGTTTCTTGTGTTTGAGCATAAAAGGTTGAGTTGATAATTCTCTTGTGATTAACTTAGTTGTTGCTCCGAAGGTTCCTTATGATTGAGCATGACCAACTAAATTAATCATTCTCTTTTGGTTGTTTTAGTTGTTTCTCCGGAAGTTCTCTTATGTCGAGCATGACCAATTGAATTGATCAGTTTTTGTGGTTAATTTGGTTGTGTATTTCAATTAAATTAATCATGGTTTTTCTTGTGATTAATTTGACTGTATCTTGATGTTATATCAATTGATTATTTTTGGATTCAAATTCATGATTTATCATGTAATTTTATTTTGTCCAAAACAAATCCTTATTTTCTTGTGAAAGTAAGGTCGCCTTTGTTGTTCCTTCGGGGATGACATTTTATGGGGGAGAGTTAATATTGAACTTGTGCTTAATTGCCAAATCATTGTAGGGAGTGCGGTTGTGAAATATTTTAGGAATTATCATGTATCTCTATTAACTCATTTGGATGCATTTAGCTTCGGGTTTATGATTGCATCTAAATAAGTTGGTATGGTATTCTCTTTTAGTCATGAAATATCTCCGTGAAAATTTCATGAGGATCCCACTAGTTTTCGTACCTTCGCCAATTTATATTGACAAAAAGGGGGAGAATTAATGTGTAGTGTGATACTACAAATACATATGGTTTACGGATAATTATGTAAGGGGGAGTGGTTTTCATGTTGAGATAAAGTATTGACTAAAGGGGAGTGAATATCACCATAGTATTGTTGTCAAAGTTGTGATACAATTGAACTTTGATGCCGTGTAATGATACTATGACACTGTATAACAATGATTGAGAGCACTCTGTTTTCTCATTGTTATAGCTACGGATCTTAAACAACTGTGATGCTGAACTTACAACCTTTATGATCATGGAGTACTTGGAAGTGACGAAGATTTCGAGTAGCGTTGAAGATGCCAAGGAGATCAAGCATGTGGATGGGAAGCTATAATTTTTATCTATTTTGTAATTCATGTGTATTGATAGTTTTGTCACTAAAATTGACAAAGGGGGAGATTTTTAGAGCATTGCTCGGTCGAACTCGCATGCGTTTCTATCTCAAACTTGTTTGTCATTGTTAGTGATCAGAACTATAAGTCTTGATGTCTAGCCTATTTATTGATGTCTAGGACTAGGATATAGATAGTGTGTAGTTGAGCTTATATCTCTCGTTGAGCAAAAAAATAAAAAATAAATAAATAAATAAAATAAAAAAAAAAAAGAGCTTATATCTCTCGGCGTTCATCTCATGAAGACGAAGAACTACTAAGGGATCTTGTGGAACTTCTTCGACGAAAGGTATGTGGAGACTTGAACTCATCTATCACTTGGAAAGTCTATTTCTCTATCTCCTATATTGAGACATAAGTCGTGTTACAATATAGTTTTCTCTATACACATTTGAGATTTCGAGCTGAGTATATCTCGCCTACATATTTCTCAAAATATTTGTTGGTAAAGCTTTCGCTTCGACCAAGTTCATCTTATATCATGAGAAAATTTCCGAGTAACATCTTACATGGTTTATGTGATACAATCATTTGATGTAGGCTTGGAATGTTTCGATAATGATTATTTCAATATCTTGAAAATTGCTTTGATGCTAATAGTGTGTGAAAACGGCTATTGTCATTATAAAAGAATGTTTCAATGATTGAAATAAGGAGTTGAGGATGTAACCATCTTTGGATATAAGCATATATAGTGTGTTTGCACATTAGTGTATAAATCCATAAACCGGGAGCCAAGAGTATGCATATGTGTGTATACGAAATTGGTGAAGGAGACAAGATAAGTATGCGTACCCGGCGGAAGTTTTCGAACCAAAAATATCTGTTGAGTTTGGGAATTACAAGCTCCTAAACTAGTCACCTTACGCATACTGGCGGAAGTTTTCGAACAGAAAAATTCTGTTGAGTTTGGAAACTTAACAAACTCAAAATTCCGGTTGCTTAAGTACGCATACCTTATGCATACTTTATCTAGTTACTTTGTCAAATCGTTCAGTTCATGGACTTAAACATTTAAATCATAAGGAATGTAATCTTTGCAAACCGTGGTTATAATGTTCATGATTGATTCAAGTGAATTAAACCGATTTGGTTTCGATTTTGTTTTCTATACAATTGAACAACTCTTTAACTAGTTTCATTTGAGTCATTTGAACTAGTTATAGTTAAGATGAATAAGGTCGATATGAGAGTAATCTTATGGCTAACCTCGGTTAACTATTTGTGAACCAACCTGGTGTACACGTTTAGGTATGGTTACATAAACCTAAATGATGGTATATTTCATTTGTTGAAAGATATTAGCTTAGTTGAATCGGGTTTTTCATCTAACGGTGAATATTGAATGCTTTGTTACCAAGGTAACTTGGATTGCAAACCCTGATTTGAAAACTATATAAAGGAGAACTCTAGCAACTAGGAAACCTAATCCCCACACCTCCTGTGCATTACTAGTTGCATAACTAGAGTCGATTCTCCTTTAACCTTAGGTTTTTTCTCGAGACCCTATAGGTTAACGACTTAAAGAATTCATTGGGATTGTGAAGCCAGATCTAACTATTATCTTTGTAGTTGTGTGATCTGATCTTGCTGTTTCTATCGTGTTGAGTGCAATTAAAATAATTGGCTCGAGATTTATATCTCCGATAGGCAGGATAGAAAAGTATTCACAAACAAACTTCGTCTCATCGTTTGTGATTCCACAATAACTTGTTTCGCTATTCGATTAAGTTTATTGTGAGGTGATTGATATTACTAGGCTGTTCTTTCAGTAATATAAGTTCGGGTTATAAATTAGTTTCTGTTCACCTTGATTTATCAAAAGACGGAACAAAAGTTGCTGGGTATTTCTGTGGGAGACAGATTTATTCAATCCTATAGACTTTTCTGTGTGAGACAGATTTGTTTATCAAGTCTTTGACTTTGGTTCGTAGCAACTGAAAAGGCGATGGTACCCAAATATACCTCAAGCTAAAACTTTTCATACTTATAAGTCCTTTCTCCGAAAGTGATTGTCTATGGACTGAGTCGAGACAATACAACTAATCGATTCACACTTCGTGTGATCGTCTATGGATACTGAGATTGAGACAATACAACAACGAAGTATGTTACTTGATAAAAAGGTTGGACTTAACCAAATACAATAGGATTCACTTATCAAGTAAATAGGAATTAACGTTTGTGTGACTTACTTTAATTATAATAAAACAATTATAATGTGGAAATATAAAGTAAATGACACAACAAGATTTTGTTAACGAGGAAACCGCAAATGCAGAAAAACCCGGGGACCTTGTCCAGAATTGAATACTCTCAGGATTAAGCCGCTACACAAAATTACATCTAACTTCGTATAGTTGAGATCAAGCAACTAAACCTATAGTTCACCTAGTTCTGTCTGTATTCCCACGCCTCCGACCTATGAATAAGTCACGTACTTGGAACAATTCCTTTGGTTCGTATTCCAAACAGTAAAGGAACAACAAATTTGTTTGGTATCAACTCTATTCAACCAAGTAATATGAGTCGGACAAAGGCTATTCTGTTTATCTTAACATAAACTCCTTCGTCAGGTCCTTAGATCCATCTTATGTTCAATTACCGAAGTAATCGTTTAAGATTAAGCCAACAACTCTATTAATCCGAAGAATTGTGTTGATGCCGATCTACTCAATTAATCAATCCAATCTATCACAAAGATAAACCGATTATTAATTGGATCCTCTTTTTACCGAAACAAGTATTGTGCACACCAAAGATTATGAACCCACAAATCGTAAATCTTCAATATCTTCTTTTCTTCAAATCTTCTTAGATCTTCAATAAACACCCGCACACAATCACTTGAAACTCTTGTGATCAATCACGCACAGAACGGAGTCAGTTAACAATGGATTATCACAAGATCGTCTTTAGAACTAACAACGGTCTAAAGATCTTTGTCGAAACTTCGAACTAGTTTGAGTGAATCTTATATCAGAAGAGAAGATTCTCAAGCATAAACAAACTAGGTGCAATCAAAGATCAACCACCGTTAGTCAATCAAATCAAGGAAAACAAAAGATAAACCGTAATTATCAAGTTTCCCACCAATGGTACTCGTAGAGCTTCTCAATCCCAAAGAAGACTTTAAAGCGAGCGTAGTAAGAGATTTCGCCTAATTAGGTTACTCTCCTCTCGAATAGGCGGCTACACCAGTAACAACACAACAAGATTAAGTTTGTTGTTAACTTCAAGTATTTATAGACAAGGAAGTTTGGACACCAAGGAATTTCCAAAACCGAAAATATTCTCAAGATATTCATTAAAGCACAAATTCATTTTTCATAATTCTTGGAAATGCTCTGTCCAAAAATAATGAATGAAATCTCTCAGAAAATCTCTAATTAGTAAATGCACATTACTAATTCTTATTTTCCTAAAAATGAAGTTAATAACCTTAATTAAAAGATTCTTAACTTATTTATGTTTCGATCCTGGATTCCCTTCCCTTAGCTATTAAGGAATAACTTTTAACAATTAAATAATAAACATTCATAGCACGTGTTCAAAATATGTCGACATCTTAACTTTGTAAGTTCTCTTTCACACTTACAACCTTGAAACCGATTTGCCACACTTCCAAACAAGTTTAGAATTGGTTCATCTGACTTTCAAGAACAATGTGATTCATAAAATAACATTCAATCACAAATCATGGGTTTATCGGTTCTACCAAAACAAGTTTCGGTTCTACCTTCCATGTGAGTATTGTGCATAGTCACACTAGCTTTCCAAAATTCGGTCGACTAGTGTTTGTGGGTGAAAACTGTTTCTGCCGATTTTGGTAATTTTGGGTGTGTGGATGAGAAACGAATCTAAGCCCTAAACAATGCACTGCACGGGAGTACTTTTGATTCGAGAGATCAATCTGTACAATCCTGGCCTAAACCAAGAAATGGCCGTTCCAGGCTTGCTTCGGTTACAAAGTGAAGGAGAATGGTTGGTCTTAAAGAGGAAACCGAAGAAAGTGTTGAGACCAGAATAGTTGATTCTGAAGGTGTTGTAGGATCAGAATATCGCGACATCTTTACCTTGCGAGATCCATAAACGAGTGATTGTGAAGGTGTCGCAGGGAAATAATATAAATGATGACAATGGTGACGCATGTTTTGAGAACATGAGAAAAGTGTGAAGATTTGGAGAGATTTAGGAGTGTCGCGAAGACGAACATTTATACATTTGCGATACTTCGCGAGTCATTCCCGAAAATAAAGGACAGCTTAACTGTCATCCACTATGTAATACCCTATATAAAGGGTTGAGTAAATTTGTTATAGGGAGTTATTTTTGGATTGTTAAGCAAGTCATTAGGAGAGAGAAAGTGAAGAGTGATTGTAATTTCTTTGGCTCTGTTCTATCTTTCTTTGTAAACACTTCAAGAAAATAATCAATCAAATTCATAGTTATTCATATTCAAATGGATTAATTGTGTTGAATCTAATGAGGGGTGTAGTGTAGGAAATCCTGCAACTACATATGCGCTAGAAACAGGGATGGAGTAGAAGATCAACCTTGTGAATTGAAAGAATCAGGAGTAACAAGAAAGAAATTTCGAATAACTTTCAACAATTTACTAAAATTGAGAAATGGCTAGAAGAAGGAATGCATCAGAACAACCAACAATTGTAAGGAGAAGTGGGAGATTAGCTGGAGAAAGGAGAAATGAAGTAGGTGAACCATCAAGGATAAAAGTAAGAGATAGAGAAGAAGGTCAAATTCAACCACCAATTCAACCAGCACCGAATAGAGTAATAGATTATGATAGGGTGAGCGTGCATACATGGAGATCAGATTCTGTGGAAGAAAGAGAAGAAGTGCAACAATTGGTAAATAATGGACAAGAGGAGAGAAATCGAGAAGAAATGGGAGAAAACGGCTCATATAAATGAAGAAATCGTACCATTAGAAACGTTGAGACAAACAATACATGAAGAAAGACGATTAGAAGCGGAAGAACGTGCAAATTTAACAAGGCAAAACCATGAGTTAAGAATGGAAAATATGAGGTTGCGAGAATAGGAGGTCGAAGTAATACCGAGGTCAAGACCGGGATCGGTTAGAGATGATAGAGGAGAATGTTACCCTGTAGAAAATGTTAATGAAGAAAATTTAGAAAGAGAGATAAATCTCGGTGAAGGATACTGCGAAAAGAAGGGAAGTGGTGTGTATTCGCGCCCAGAGATTTTACGGGGTGACCAAAATAATGGAAATCAAGGAAATAGGGCAGAATAATCCAATTGATGAAGAAAATCGGGAAGGAGGAAGAAGAATACCGCATGGAAGAGAAACACGAGAGGAAACAAAAAGAGATTGAAGATGACATCGAAAAGAATTATATTGAACAAGCGCGTCTAGCTCGCGAAAGGGAAAGATTAAGAGTAGAAATGGAAGAACGAGAATTGGAGGAAGCAATTCGGCAGAATAATCATGACAATCGAGAAAGAAGGCGCGAGCAAAATCGCAACAATGGAAATATCAATGAAGAGTATGAAAGAATACAAAGGAGAGCTGATAGACAACCAAGAAGAGAAAACGATGGATATAATGGTGTGCGAATTCGAGAACGAGATGGAGGAGAAAATCGCAGAGAACGAAGAGAAGAAAATGTGAACAAGAAAATCAAGATAGACATGAACGCGAGAAGGAGAGAAACGGAACTAAAAAGACCAATAAATTCGAACCCTGATGTAAATGAACAAATATTAAGAGAGTTGGCAGAGATGAGAGGAATGTTGAATAATAGAAGAGGAGGAGGAAGAAGACAATTGGATGAGGCCATCGAAGAAGCTGCGAAAACTCCTTTACGCTAGAGGTGCGAATAGGTGGATTACCCCAAAATGCAATTTACCCGCATTAACCAGCATTTTTGATGGAACAACTTGCGCAATACAACACATCAAGGCGTATGTGAGATGTATGTTACAATGGGAAAATCATGACGCTATATTGTGCAAATATTTCGCATCAAGTTTAACAGGAGAAGCATTGAAATGGTTTGAGGGATTACCAAGAAACACCATCACGTCATTCAACCATCTACAAGCTATATTTTTAGGGGCATATATAAGTAACAACTCCTCGCGACCAGGAATTGAAGATGTATTTGGACTGAAACAAAGAGTTGGCGAAAGTTTAAGACACTTAAGCGTGAGATGGAAGACGATGTGTAGCGAGATGGCTGGAAGAGTGGATGAAAGATATCTCATTTTATCATTTATAAACGCTATGTTCGCAACTAATTTGCTATATATTCAAATCTTTAGAGTTAAGAATACAATTACAATGACTGAGTTGCGAGAACTTCAGGAGGAATATATTTCTTTGGAGGAAAGGCAAAAAGAGATGGAATCATACCCAGTTGCGAATACAAATTCAAACGCTGCGAATGCAAGTTTATTACCCAAACTGATAAACACGGTGGCGAGCACCTCGCAAGGACAACAAGAAAGGACAATAGATGATGGATAGCCAAAGATAGTAGCCATGGGAAGCCGTGATCAAGAAGAATTTGAGAGAGAAAGGAATTACTACAACCGTGGCGGCAATAACAAAATTCAAAGACTTGATTATCCGCAAGAAACTTATGGAAGTCAAAGGCAGAATTATCATGGAGGTCAGCGATGTCACAGAGTAGTATGGGAAGAAATCAAAATGCCACCATTAAATGCTAGCGTTGAAAAAATATGGGAAGCTATACTCTTGATGGAAAACATACCTGCGCCATGGAACATGGGGAGTGAGCCACCACCAAGTGATAGAAGTCACGAGTTCTGTTCTTACCACCGCTTTCATGGACACTTGACAAATGACTGCAGAAATATAAAAAGAATCATCCTTAGAATGATTGACTAAGGAAAGCTGAGTCATTTTTTAAAAGGTGAAGAGAAGGTTCAACCGTTACCACCACCGAGTAAATGCATGAGAATAAATTCAGCAAAGGGGAAAGAAACATTCGTAATAGAAGTTGGGAAGAAAACTAAAAATTTGTTTTGCAACTCTATTGTTCATTCATCTTAGAACAATTGAAGATTTTCATGATAACATTCTCGGTAGGGTTTTGCGAGGGATGCTAATAATAAAGAAGTGATGAACATTGCGAAGACGTCGCAGATTAAAAGAATGGCAAATGCAGATTATTTCTTTCAACGCAGAAGAGATTCCTAAAGGCAAAGTGACGCATGACAACCCATTGGTTGTAAGATTGGAAATTAATCCAAAACCTGTAGATGGCGAAGACGACGAAGCAGAGATTTGCTGGGCAATCAATAGAATCTTGATTGATACAGGGAGCTCAGTAAATATTCTTTTCTACCATACTTACAAAACTATAGGGGGAAAAGATGAAGAATTGATACCTTCGACATATAAGATATATGGTTTCAATGGAACAGCGAATAAGCCTAAAGGAGAAGTTCATATGAGAATACCGTTGCAAGGGTTATCAACGGGGATTTTGTTCTGTGTAGTTGATGTGGAGTCCCCTTATAATGCATTGATCGGAAGGCCATGGTTGCACGAAATTCTAGGCGTAGCGTCAACTTATCATCAATGCATAAAATTTCCTCATCCTAGCGGTGTTGGAATTATAAAGGGAGATTGGAAGGAAGGACAAAAGTGCTATGAGATCGACGTGGAGAGTTGCGAAGAGAGAGCTGCGAAAAGAAAGGGTTGGAAGCAACATGCAAAAGATGAACAAAGAAAAGAAAGACTAATGGTGGATGCCATTGATGTAAGAGGAGAAGATACATTGCGAAACAAGTGCATGAAAACAGTGGAAAATTATGATGGAAAGGAAACATTAAGAGATTTGAATGGTGTAGAGGCAGAGAGTAGCGGGAGCAAAAGGTATAAGAAATGAATAATCGTCAAAAAGCAATAACAAAAACATGTTGAGGGTAAGAGGAAGAAAAAATAATTGAAGAAGACATATGTGAGGATCTCACCATCAAGAATGTATGACAATTTGATTGAAGAATTGAAAAACAAAAATGATTAAACAATGTAAGATTGTGCGATAGCTTCGCAAACAAAATGAATGATTGAATGAATTAACAAAAATGAAAGAGTGAGTGAATGGGACGAACCTTTATGGCGTACACCCTAGTTCGCGAATTATATTTCGTAAGAGGCAAATGTAAGACCTAAAGTGCGTCATATAAGGGGTATCTCTTGACATGGCTCGAGAAAAGGTTACACCGCTCCGGAACCTGAGTCATGGAGATTTGGGGCCCATGAAAGCCTATCCGGGAGAGATACCTTGTATTTCCAACTATATATATATATGGTTATACCCTAGTTGGACGCCCGAGGGTCTCTTCCAAGGAGTCAGTGTATGCTCAAGGCGCCGGGGTACGGTTGAGCCAAGAGTGGCTGGGGCATTTGAAGTGTCTCGGCCATTCTTGGCAAGTCTTGGTATATCTTTGCACTCGGCCGAAGAAAACTCCACTTAGGGTGCGGTCTTGTAACCATAAGCCATATAGGTATAAGGGATAAGAGGCTGCGAAAACAACCGGTTGTTGTTAAGACCGGATGAGAGGAGCTAGTCTTGTATGGCCGATGTACGCCTCCTTGAAGGGGCAACCGGGGAGAAGATAAGGGCGGCACCCTCCATTAGGGAGCCGATAAGTGTCAAAAGACGCAAATGTCATGAGGCTTTATTTTCGCAAGGAAATTTAGGCTTTTCATATTTGTGCGATGATCCTGTAGTAGAGGCAATAATACCGACGCAAGGATAAGGCGAGATCAATGGGTTTTTGCATGAAAATGCAAAGACGACCTGCGATTTAAATCGCGAAGACGGCAATGTCATGGGATTTTACACTCGCAAGAGTATTTAAGCCACATCATATTGTCGCAAATAAAATATCCTGCAGAGGCAAAAATACTTAACAAATGATAAGACAAGGTCAATGGGTCATTACATGAAAATGTAAAGACGTCCTGCGATTTTGTCGCAACGAGAGGTGGCGAAATAAGACCTTTAATTAGGAAGGCAAAATAAGACCACACAAGAATGATAAGGCAAGATCAATGGATTTCTTCATTTGTGAAGACATCCTGCGATCTTGTCACAATGATGAACTTCAACATAACTAAAGATATAGACATACATAAAATTGAGGAAGCAAATAAGCTTGCGAAAACGATTATATTCCATCACTAGTTACAAATAATAAAGGCCAAAGTCAGAGATTTCATTACTCGAGATAATTGATCAAATCTCTCATTTGAAAATGAATAACGAGAGGCAAGTATGGGAATGAATAGGATAAAATCTTGTTATTCATTTCCACATGATGGATTTATGTATTCATAATGTTTGATCAGTTGAATTATAAAGGAGAATTGCTTGATTAATATGTGCAAGTAAAGAAAACAAAGATTGAGTTCATATTTAGCAATCCAAGAAGATTAAAAGAGTACATGTATAGGTATTACAAGAAGCGAAAGAAGAAAAAGAAGTTATTTCTTTGAGGATTCTTCTTCTTGGTCAGATTCTTCAATTCCATCATTCTTTTCGCCAGATTCTTCTTCTTCGCTAGCTTCACTATCGAGACATCCGAGAAAGGCATATCTTTAGGAATATCATCGCGAAGACAAGGATATGAACTAAGAGGAATGCGGTGATCATTGCAAACCGTTTCAATCATAATTGCGAAAACGAACAACATTATTGTTGAAATTCGCCACTGTAGCTTGCAGTTGTTTCTTCAACTTAGAATACTTTTTTTATTGCGAAAGAAAGGCCTTCATGCGAGCTCCCATTTTCGAGACTCAAGTTCTTCAATCCTTGTTTGAAATCTCTTCTCGGATTCTGCAAAACATATGACAATGACAACACAATAACATTACTACAGAGATAAGGAGCAGTAAAGTATAATAAACAACCTTCTGTGTCAGATATCACTACAAAAATACTGAGTTTTAGCCACGCCGAAGAGTAGTGGCAATTGATCAAAAATCCGTGGCAAAAGATAACTTGTCACGGCTATCTGACCGTAACAAATAGTCTAGTGGCTAATACTATTTGCCACGATACTAGCCACGGTTTACGGTCGTGGCAAATTCCACATAATCATTTGCTTCGTATTTTGACCATCACTATTTAGCACACATGTGTGCCATGATTTACCGTTCTTGCCACATCTTATGGACGTGGCAAAAGATCACTTGTCAACTCTTTTTCTTCGATATATATATATGCTCAGTTCGTTGTAGTTTTCATGGCTCGATTTTAGTTTTCATGGCTCGATTTTAGCTACTGAAATCATTCACCAAAAATACAGGCAAGAAAAATATGAAAAGCTTTCATTCATTCATTAAAGATAGTTAAATACATCAAGATGATTCCAACACAATTTACATAGTTCAGTGCTAGTGGCAATGGGTAAGAAGTTCATAGTTTAGTGCTCTACCTGTGCAAAATGCAAAAAAATTCTACTTACCAATAAGGAAGATGTATTTGAACTAGAAATCTCTATGGTAACTTTTCACATTGTTTTCTGGTGCCCAAAGCTTTTCGCCATGTCTGTTTCCAGACCTGTTAGAGACTTTCTTCAGACCTGTTTGGATAGTACTTTCTGCTTCATAAGCTATTAAGGTACCGCTTTGTCTTTATCAACTTTTCCTAGCCTGTAATAGCAAATACACCAACAAAGATTTCATTAACTAAATTCTAAATATAAGACCTTCATAACTTGAAAATGAATATGGGGATTTCAGTTAATATATGATGATTTGTGGATTATCACCTCACCAGGAAGATCCCAAATAAAGAACAAAGGAAAACTACTCAAAACAACTCTAAAGCAAGAAGAACAGATGGGCATCACCACTACAATTGAATATATCAAAGCAACATCACCGCATTTAAAGTTTGAGGTTTGAAGTAATTGTAAATGTACGACTTACCAGGACATCCAACAGACAAGTAAACAAAATTCTTACTAGTTTGGGAAAGTAATCGATTCCTTATATCAAAAAATATGCTTAAATCGATTTTAATGTAGTTATCCAGCACTGTCAGATTAAGCCACAATTCCTAACATATACAACTGCGTATATATTCTACCTATAGAAATCCAAAATAAAATTACACCACAAACATAGCCTTAAATATATATGGGGCAAATATGTACAAACCATAATCAATTATATCACTCACCTGAATAACACATAAGGAAATTAAAATACGTTATGGGGAGAATGACGAATACATAATAAACCACTTGAAGCTCTAGAACAGTATATCAGTTAAAAATGTTCGAAAAAGTTAGATAATTTTAGGGGCTTGTACATACAAAAGTCTCGGGTTTCTTCGTGTAGTGCAGAAGTTCATCGTTTTTGGATCAGCCACCAATTCCCCAAACTCACTCACTGAGTTATTGCTTCAGCCAAAACTTGAAATACGAGAAGTTGGAAGCATCAGGAGTATCATAAAGAGTTATCTAATGTTTGAAACTCATTTTCCAGAATCAAAATAACACAACAAACAAGATCATTGATACGGCATAAATCATAACGATAAGTCAATAATCCATGAATACATACAGTAGTCACCGATGGAAGCCTGGAGAGGGATGACCTCCTAATTGGTGTCTTCGAAGAAACCGAGTCTTTAACGGTGTCTACTAACAATCTTTTGGAATATTTGCTGTGGTCCAGGGCTGCTCATTTTGGGCTCTGAGAAGACCCACCTCCTTCTGAAGAGTTATCTACTGCACCATAAGTCTTGTTCGTTCAGTTTTGGTGATTTTGGCCGTGTTGTTGGAATCTAAAACAAAGATAACGACAAAAGATTCCTTGTTTAATGAAGAGCAAATATTACCAAACTAATGGAGGTAACTTGAAAACACAAACATACACAGACCCATCCCCATTAAAATGTTTCTATTACACGGTTATAACTTAAGCTTTTATCTGGTTTATGCTCACCCCATAACTAGATCTGAGATGGCGATAACCTTGGGTAACAGTAACATCAAGCAGGGTAAAATAATTACAAAAAAATGTGCCTATATATGTACCTATGGCATGTGGTAGCATGTTGGATGAAAACATACTCTCCCTGTCTTCAAAGTTTATTGTTATATGTTAAGATTGTGTAGGATGAGCAACGTTTGGCCACTAATTTTCTAGTGTTGAACTTTATATTTCAAAAATAATATTCCCAATTCACCACATATCTTATGTGAAATGAAACATAAACATTTTACTTACAAAACTATGCTTCTTGTTTGTTCACTAAAGTAATAAAATCAACAAATATGCATCTGAAATCAAAAGTATCCAATGAGACCTATGTGACTTCAGTGATACGCTATTGGCACGATTCAGATATTAAAATAATACTGGACAGAACTACAAGCAAAAATCGGACGACAGAGCTCATTCTGTAGATGCAAAGAAAGCAAAAGAAGAAAACATGACAAACCATGTGAATATGAATGCAAGTGAATACCTGTTAAGAACCAATTACTCTTACTAAAACGCTAATAATGCTAGGGAAAATGCATCGGTGGTAGGTCTAACAAGAAATTGGTGCACATTCAACAAGAAATGATCTGTAACAAATGGATAGGTTTAAGCTCAGTTAAGAAAAATTCAAACACAAATTGTAATTGGAAGAATTTGAAAGAAGTCAAGAAAACCCCAGGCAAGGAGATCAAACTCTACTGCTTATGATTTACAAAGTCCTGACATCTTCACTAAAAGCAATCCTACCAACTTCCTGTCCCTAGGGGCTATGGTTCACCACAGACTAATAGAAAAGTATCGATGACATAAATGAAAACCCATACCTGTAATCCTTCTACAGAACTCATCCTACCAATCTTTAGGATATTCATCTTTTATGATGAAGCTAAATATAACCACCACCACCACTTCTATCGACCTTAGTCTCTCCTATTTTTCATTTTCCTTGTCCTCTTCTGCCCTCTATAATCATCAATTCAAGCAATTTCAACACCCCATATCCATAAATGAGAAAAATTAAAATAAGATTAGATTTCAAAATTGAACCACAAAATCATAATAAACAAGGAATTAAATTGCCAGACATAAAAAAGAAGAATCTAGATTTTTCGAGAGAAGGAATAGAGGAAGAGATATCCCTTACCCTATGAAATTTTAGTATCTAGGGTTTGTAACCCGAACTAATACTTATCCAGGTTTCGCTGAAGAAGAAGAAAGAAGCAGGAGGAATCTTGAAACAATTGGTTCGTTTTGATTTAATTTTAATGGTGTTTAGGGTTCAGTTGGTTATCACGATTCAGGATTTTAAAGGTGAACAATTGATAACAAGGTGGGAATGATTATCTCGTAGGGTTGGAACAATGGAGTGGAGATGAATTATTGAAGGGTCAGGTATTTCACGGTGGTTTCGGGTCGATGGAAACGAGGACTGAGAGGAGGAAGAGAAGAAAAAGGGCAAGTGGTAAGTTATTTTATTTTATTTTCAATTAAGAACGTGCATCGAATTCTCATTCGGTGGGGATTTGGTGCTTATGACATGGGCAGTTTCTTCCTAATATAGCCACGACCGGCTGTAGCAAAAGCCCACCAGTTCTCACGGCCTACCATGTCGCGACTAAGATACCTCCGGAGCATACAAACATGGTCAACTGTCAGCCCGAAGCAAATACTCAACCAGCCACGGCAAATGAGTGATCTACTGCCACGTCCCAGGCTAAGCCGTGGCAATATGTTATCAATAGCCACGACTAGTATGATTCATGGCAAAAAGCATGTGGCTAAAAGTCGATATTTTTGTAGTGTATCATGTCTTTAACCAAGGCGGTATGCTCGGCATGAAGGCTAACATCAACACCTAAGTTATTCCTGGCATTATCTAGAACCTTCGACCCAAGCGAATTCATCATCATTATTTATAACAAGAAGCGACAATTTGATCTTCTCGCTCATTAAGTATGGCATTCGACGAAGAGATTCGTCTCGTTCAATTTGTACTTCGAGAAGAGATTTTTGAAATTTTGCTAATGCTGTGCACCTTTATTAGCAATACGGTCTTTGTCATCTATGAGACCACTAATTTTCTTCCTTAAAATTTCGGTTTTCTTATGGGAATCAAGGTACATTTGTTTAAATCGGTTGGCTAAACCTAAACTAGATCTATGCTCAATCTCTAAGAGACGATATTTGGTTTGAATTTCATTTAACGGAAGGGAATCAATTTTGTTTGACGAACTGCTTAAAGATTCATTGAGATGAGTGAGAAGAACATCATTGTCCATAGGCTCGGGAAATGAATGGAGAAGAATGGCTTCTTCAGAGAGATTATATATGTCTGCGAAAAATAATAAATCAGGCAAAGAAAAGCAGATGATAAAATAAAGATGACTTGAAGAGTAAAAGTTTTATACCATAAAGTTGTTGATTCGCACTTTGAAGAGTAGACATTTTAGTCTTTTGAGAAGCAGATTCAACTTCCAACTGTTGAATTCTTTCATCTTTCTTGCGAGACATCGCAACTTCAGTTTCTAGTTCTTGGATCTTCTTTTTGAGTTGGAGATTTTTCTTTTCAAGGTTGTTGCGTCTTTTCTCGAGATCTGAGGCAACAACAAAGGAAGCTCTCCCAGACTATAAAGGAAAATAAAGAAATTGTTAAGAGAAAGCTTATAATCAAAATTATAGAGAAACAAAGGAATATGAACATACCAAAGTAGTGAGAGCATTTAAGTGACTCTAAGTCAATGTTCGGAAAACTCCGCGAAAAGATTCATTATCCTCTAACAGCGGGGCATCGCAAATTTTACCGAGAGCTTCGCAAGTAGCAGTTAAATGATCATCTCCTAATCCTTGCATAGAATCGGAGAAGACACTAGACAATTGCACCATAGCAGAAATAGTCGAGTGATTCTCCCTCGCAGAGGAAGTACCAATCTCATTTTCATCCTCGTCGAGCTTTGCTAGGTTTGAGAACTAGAATGAGAAGAGGGTTGGGTTTTCCGTTTTTAGAAAATGGAGCAGAAGACTTGTCCTTGCGAAGAGTGATTTTATCCTTGCCCTTAACCTTCGCAGCTTCGGGGATGTTTGTTTCTTCAATAACCTTCGCACACGAATGAAGATAAGAAATAGAGGCAACAATATTGTTAAAAATAACAAAAGAAAATATTTCTTACTTCATCCGTGATCGATCGGAGTATCACCAGAGTACTCGCCTTTGGGTTTCTTTCATAACTTTTCCTCAGTTTGTCAACCTGTAAACTTTGCAAATTCAATAAATGCTTGTCATCGGGAATATCACAAAAGCAAAAACCTGAAAAAAAAGGAAACATACCTCTTTTGTCTTCTCGGGCCACTTAAATTCCCAAGGATGATAGTTTGCGAGATTCGCAGGAAGTGCGTGTGAACCTGCGATATAGGGTCCATTCAAAAATAAAGGAACAACCCACCATTTTTCATCTTTGGAATGACGAGGAGTACTATTGTTGCCCGAGTGCCAGTCAATATCTTGCATGAGTATCTTGTCATCGGAAATATTATCTTTTCTTTTTAACCGAGCACCCCAACGAGATTTATCATTTCTCATATTTATTACTTTATAATTTTCAAAAAAGTTGTCCACGGTATACTTCTCGCGACTATTTGTAAATTTGCGAATTTAGGATCTCGACATCATCGGGATATAAAGATCCTTTACCAGCGCCACGATTGGCGAATTCAAGCATTACACGGATGCAGTCGCCGCTCAATTGATAAATAGCTCGCGAGAATTTCTCGTGAGCAAGAATTTCATAGAATAATGGTATCTCGGGATTATATAGAGGAATGGGAAGGCCCGCGAGGAGTTAATGAGACTATGATTTTCTGATCATCACATTGATGATCGAAACTTGATTTGCGAGAGAGAATAGACGATGATTCTTGATCAGGAATGGTTGATAAAGTGAAACCCTTCTCCTGCAATTTCTTTTGAGTTTCTTCAAAAAGGGGTTTATATGTACGACCAAGTGAAGCCATTAATATAGTATGGGAATGAATGAAGAATTGAAGATTGAGAGAATTGAAGGGGAGGATTACAGTAGCAGAAGCGCAAATTGCGGAGGAAGAAAGTTGAAGGGAAGTTGCGAGAGGGAAAATAAAAGAGAAAAAGAGAAGGGTAAGAAAACTATATATAGAGAAGAGAATCCTCGAGAAAAACAAATACATTTAATGTGAGATGGGACGTGAATGATCAAAGATAAGCGGTTAAAAGAGATGTGTCAAGAAAAGAGTGGAAGAAGAAACACCTGTAATAAATTCCGTACATGAATAAAACGGATAAAAGTGAACAAAAGCGAGATAAAGATGAGCAATTGCGGCATTTTAAAATATAAATTCTCATGACATTTTCTCCTTCGCAGAAAAGACATGAGAAGAGGCAAGAGGTAGGATCAGAATATTGCGACATCTTTACCTTGCGAGATCCATAAACGAAAGTATTGCGAAGTTGTCGCAGGGAAATAATATAAATGACGCAATGGGTGACGACAGCCAGAACATGAGAAAAGTGTGAAGATTTGGCGAGATTTAGGAGTGTCGCGAAGACGAACATTTATACATTTGCGATACTTCGCGAGTCATTCCCGAAAATAAAGGACAACTTAGCTGTCATCCACTATGTAATACCCTATATAAAGGGTTGAGTAAATCTGTTGTAGGGGAGTTCTTTTTGGATTATTAAGCAAGTCATTAGGAGAGAGAAAGTGAAGAGTGATTGTAATTTCTTTGGCTCTGTTCTATCTTTCTTTGTAAACACTTCAAGAAAATAATCAATCAAATTCATAGTTATTCATATTCAAATGGATTAATTGTGTTGAATCTAATGAGGGGTGTAGTGTAGGAAATCCTGCAACTACAGGTGTGGCTGTTTTATGACTTGTATCAAAAAGTGGAACTGAAATGAAAGGTATTAGTTCTTTGGTGAATTCTGGATACTATGTTGTTGCCGACCAAAAACTTGTTTTTTTTTTGGTGGAAATAGGTGAAGCCTATTTATATAAGTCATATTGAAACGTACCCTGGTCTCGTAGGAAGCGGAAACGATTGAGTGGTGGAAGAATGGAGTAACGTATAACCGCCAGAAACCCATGCTTCCATGATGAAGGAAGTGGATCCGATTACACCCGTTACTTCTTGCCGCCATTAATTGTCCTACTTCATGACACTTTCCTATAATGGGCGTATTGCACGCCGCACTCTGTAAACCGCCAGACCAATACCCTGATGAGTATCCCCCAGTTTGTGACATATTTGATGCCTCGAGTGTTTTCGTGGAAAAAATGTAGCATTTTGTTACGTGTGGCAAGTTAAAATCAAGAGACTTGCCGTAGGAAAATATCATGTGATGCTATTAGGCTCGTCTTGGATGGTCGCTTAAAACTTGCCACAAGTCCGTCAGTTTGGTGGCGAACTTGGATGGCTGAGATTGCATCTCATGAGGAAAGGTAGCAGTTGATTATGGCTACCTTCTGTTGCCTCCTGGTAATGGAATAGTGGTGTTTTTGGTGCATGGCTCGTGCATGCCAGTGGCACGGTAGTTTAAGTGGCGCCTGGTGTAGCCATCGCCACTAGATTTACGCGGCTGGTCGCCTAAAACTTTCCACAAGTCTATCATCTCGGTGGAGAACTTGGATGGCTGATATTGCAATTCAGGAGAGAGGGTGGCCATTGATTATGGCCACATTCTGTTGGCACCTATTAATGGCATAACGGTATAGCCGCGGCGTAGTGGCATGCGCTTACGGCATGGTGGCATAGCCGCGTCTATGGCGTTGTGGCGTGGCCACGCCTGTGGTGTTGTGGCATGGCCAAAGCTAGGATTTGGCTCCATGGCCAAAGTTAGGGATTGGCGGCGTGGCCAAGGCTAGGTTTTGGCGTTGTGGCCAAATTTAGGGTTTGGCGGCATGGCCAAGGCTAGGATTTAGCGTCATGGCCAAAGTTAGGGCTTGGCGGCGTGGCCAAGGCTAGGATTTGGTGTCGTGGCCAAAATTAGGGATTGGCGGCGTGGCCAGGGCTAGGATTTGGCGATGTGGCCAAAGTTAGGGCTTGGTGGTGTGGCCAAGGCTAGGATTTGGTGCCGTGGCCAAAGTTAGGGCTTGGTGGCGTGGCCAAGGATAGGATTTGGCGTCGTGGCCAAAGTTAGGGCTTGGCGGCGTGGACAAGGCTAGGATTTGGCACCATGGCCAAGGCTAGGGTTTGGCGTTTGTGTGCCAAAGTTAGGGGCTTGGCGGCATGGCCAAGGCTAAAGTGGCTCGTGGCATGTTGTGGACTATGACCAAAAATTAGGGTTTCGGCTAAAAAAGTCTTGTTTCGATCAAGAAATCCTAATTGGAGTCCGTTATGGCATTGGCCACGAACATAAAGTGGATTAGCACGTAGTGGCGTCATTTGTGGCACATTGGCATGTTAATGCGGCAGAGTGGCACGTTACTGCGGCAGAGTGGCATGTTAGCATGCCGATTAATATGTTGTTGTGGCAGGGCGCATTTGGTTTGCCAGTTAGTATGGTGGCGCGGCAGGGTGCGTTTGGCCTTTAATGTATGGTGGCGAGTTTAGAGCGACTTGATTGGTCAAGAAAAGGGGCTGGCCAAACATAAGGCGCGGCCAAACCTCAAGTGCTCGTGGCGCATTTTAAAGTGACCTGATTGGTCGGTAGGAAGGAGAGGGGACGGCCAAGCATGGGCGTGGCTACACTTCTGGTGTGAGTGTGGCGGCTTTAGAGCAACCTGATTGGTCGATGGAAAGTAGGGCCAATTTAGGATGGGGGCGTCGCCAATGGAAAGTGGCGTCGGCTGGCCTAAGGAATGTCCACGCTTCCCTTTGCTGTTGCTCCTACCCTGCTGCTCCTTGTTCTCTAATTCTGGGCGAGATTTTGCGCCTACTAATCCACGGTGGATCAATTACCTAGTTTGCCTAGTCTTAAATTCGACAAGCAAGGTATGATATACTGCACAAGGCGCAAAACCCTAATTTTTGCAAATAAGTCAGGGTAATTGATTGAGTTCTATGTGTTGACACAGAGTTCTTTTAAGTTGATTGCCAAAGAGCAGTATGCTTTCTGATTGAATACCTTATGCAAAGACCTTATCCTTGATATTTGGAAATTCGTTCTACTCTGCTGCGAGTGAACACAAATTGTCATGACATATCAACATTAATAGTTCAGCCGGGGAACATAGCACAGAAAGTATTCAAAGAAACTTATATTAAGTGAATATAGGCAAGGCGCCGAAATTTACAGAACATCTGGGATGGTTGCTACATGCGCCAGTATGGATAAATTTCATGTAAATATATTGAATGGCTCAATAAATATGTCAGTTGAGAGGTTAACACCCACGGATCCATTTCCTTACAGAGTGACATCACATCAGATGCAAGGTTTTTACAATTTTAACCCTAAGCTAAAAACCACCATCAACATGAAGTCCCCTGCTTAGCTCGGAACAGTGGCATTGTTGCGGGGTAAGCATGAGATGGTGACAGGCAAGGATAAAATCGAAACGGCAAGTCATTAAGAGATAGTCAGAAAAATTTGGCTAACCTTTGTCAGTAGGTATGAAGAATTGGTGATCCTTGCATTGGCGGCTTTGCATAAATTCTGCTTGGCCATGAAGGGTTGGCATCAGCGCTGCAGCTTTGGCTACTGATCGGCAGAGGTGGCACTGTGACTTGGTCCGCGGAACGGGCGCCTACTGGCTAGGAAAGGTAGATGGCGTCGCTTTGGCTGGCTAGGGCACGATCAACGGCGCCGATGGTTAAGGCGTGGACTATTGGCGCTGGTTTCAGTCCGTGGAATGATGGAAATTAAATTCAGTCCGCGGAATGGTGGGAACAACACTTGGAACTTTGGCTACCAAACAGTGAAGGTGGAGCCGACTAGGTCGCAGAATGGGCAGAGATCGTGCGGCTTTGATCACGGAGTCTTTGGAGTCATGGCGGCGCTTGCTAGGCCGTGGGGTAGGCGGAGATGGCGCCGCTTTGAGCGGTGAAGTTGGAGCTCTTTTGGCTACCTGACCGTTTTCTCCCGATCCTCATTAGGGTTTTGACGAGACACTTCATCTAGTTGAGGCTGATTTTTCGGTCGCCGTGTAGACTCATTGTGTTTGACCAGCTTCCGTTTCTCTCTAGGGTTTCTACAGTATATATGCTGGTGCAATTAAGTTTCCCTTTCAAGACTTTCTGTTGAATCTGTATTTCCTTCATCATGTCGAGCAGAAGCGAATCATCTTCGAGTCAGCCAGATTCTTCAGTCAAACGTAGGCGGCCTAATTCTGGCGACAATTCCCCCGTCAGGATCATCCGAGTTAAGAAGATCATACCGGTACGTTTTTTATTGACCAATAGATATTTTTTTGTTACCACCAGCGAGTGAAAAAAAGAGAGTTTCTTTTGTGCAGAGATATCCATCTGGAACATATGTGACCGTCGTCGATGATGATGATATGCCCACCCCCTTCCTTCGAATCCGAGCACACCAACCGCTGCAGATCTAGAAAATGCTGATTTGGGTATTTCTTGCCATGAATATCCCAATGCAGGTTTGTCATTCGAAATCCGCATGAAGTGTTTATCTTCTAGCTATCGAAACGTTGGTAGATTCCTAGTGCAAAAGGAATTCATGGCTCTGTACACGAAAATATGGAGAAGATATGGCCATATTGCCACCAGGAACGTGGTGAAGCACTACTCGTCTGCCTTGGTTACCATAGTGAACTTTCTCCAGCCCATGATTGTTGAAATGGAAGGCACATCCATCCACGATGTCACATAATCAACTATTGAAAAGTGGGAAAACATGGTGTCTATCTGTGAATCCCTTGAGTTTAACGTAAGTTGGCTGCGACATCGTCTTGACATTGTGAAGGTTGATAGAGCCGGTGTCCTTGCCAACGTCGTTCCTGTAACAAAAGCCATTTTGAAAGAGGAGAAGGCTCTGACCGTGGAATCTCAGAAGGTGGAAAAGGCAATCCAGGACTTGAAGAGTAGGACTGAAAGATATCAAAATAGTTTGAAGATGATGCTTTCAAGGAACTACAATCTATTGGATGGGATTTTCTGAGTTATGTAGTTGTGAGACACCTGGTTTTGCTTCTGGGTCTCGAATGTATTATCATCATTTTTTTTTGTATTGGTTTTGGAGAAATAAGAGAATTTTCATTAATATGCTTCGATTAAATGAAATTTGATAACTGGGATGTGAAGGAAACGGAAATATGCCTGGCTATTGGTGCTATGAGACGGCGAGGGGTGGAGTAAGAGTTATGCGTAGTATGCCTTGAGCCATTTTCCATTGATGACTGCCTCCAGTTTGCCTCCATCTTCCTTAATGACCTTGTAGTATCCATTGTTATACGCTTTGGTGACCACATAAGGCCCTTCCCATTTTCGGGAGAATTTTGGTGCTGACATGTCATGTTGGATGTGTTTGGAGGTCTTCAACACCAGATCCCCTACTTGAAACACTCGAGGTTTCACAGCTTTGTCGTATACTCGGGAAATTCTATTTCTGTATGCTTTCACTTGATCTTCTGCTTTAGCTCTTCTAGAATCCAAAGTGTCTAGCTCCGCTACCCTGGCATTTGATGTTTCGGCTTCATTCCATTGGACTCCACTTTCCTCGGCAATCCTAGCCGATGGGATTTTAATTTCTGCTGGGAGAATGACGTCTGCGCCGTAGACGAGAGAATAGGGGGAGGCGCCAGTAGAGGTCCTTGGTGATGTCCGATATGCCCAAAGCGCCATTGGCAATTGTTCGTGCCATGTCCGAGGGTTATCGTGCACTGTCTGGCCGAGGATTCAAATTAGAGTCTTGTTGGTGCTTTCGGCCTGCCCATTCCCTTGGGGCTAGTAAATGGTGGAGAAGACTTGTTTAATTCCATATTCTTCAAGTAACTGCCGTACTTGCTTGTTGGCAAAAGGAGTGCCGTTGTCGGTGATGATGTGTTTTGGCACACCGAAATGACAAATGATATATTCCTTAATGAACGCTGCAATTGTGGCTCCAGTAGTCCCTCGTAAAGGGATGTCTTCGACCCATTTGGTGAAATCCTCTGTTGCGGTTATTATATACTCATGTTGTTTTGATGACGGCGGGTTGATCTTCCCAATGATGTGGAGTCCCCAGCTATAAAACGGCCACGGAATACTTACCGAATGCAGGGGAGTAGAGGGTGCGTGGATAAGATTTCCATGAATTTGACATTTGTGGCATCTTTGAACAAAGGCAGCCGCATCGTCCTCCATGGTCGGCCAGTAGTATCGCTCGTGTATTTAGAGAAACAACTTCTTTTTTCCTTGGTGCTCGCCTTCGTGTATTTCTTTCAGCATCATTGGGATTTCTGCCTCGCCCAGGCATCATAATAAATCTCCTCCAAACTTTTACGATACAGAATTCCTTCATGGAGTATGAATCTCTTGGATCTTTGCTTCACCTTGGTTGCGTCTTTCTTGTTTGCAGGGAGTACGCCGTCGCGAAGATAACTAATATATGGATTTTGCCAGTCCCCAGCGTGGTCAACAGTGAAATCTTCCAATTGATGCGGCGGTGCTTGGCAATCGGAGAAAGATCTTTGGAGCAATCGAGATTGAGCCTCCATTTCTGGACAGTAGTAGCCAAGGCGTTACAGACGACGATAAAGTGTTACCACCAACGTTTTCCCGCAAATTTCACTATGAATACGGTTAAGATGTTGTTGTGCCTCTTCATCTCCGAGGCGTTTTGACAGGGAACCATCTGGGTTCCAGCGGTACAACATCCCATGAAGCATGAATAAGTTTTGTAAGGTTTTGAGACCGACCTTTCCTTAGGAAATCGAGCTGTTAAGTTCTTGAATAATCGGTGTTCTCCAGTCGTTGGCTTCAAATTCCTTAGATTGCGAAAGCCATGTTGATGCCACGGTTCGTCTTTTCACCGTTAGGGTTTCTTCCAAACCTTAGAACTGCAGCTTTGACGCTAATGTGGCTAGGCAATCAGCATGCCTTTTTTTGATACGGCTAACATGTGTTATTGTCATGTCAGCGAAGTAATTTAGCAGCTTTTGCGCCTCGGATCTATACGGGGCCAGCGTTACCTCTTTCAGTGCGTATACCCCATTCATATGGTTAAAATTTAGAATCACATCTTATTTCCAGACGTGTGGCTCCAGCTTGCTTGGCTAATGATAACCCTATGAGAAAGGCTTCATATTCTGCTGAATTGTTGGTGCAATGAAAGTCTAACTTCAAGGAATGCGAGAAAACTTCACTGGTTGTAGATACTAGAACCACGCCCGCTCCTCCGGTATTATTTCTAGGGGTGGCGGAGCCATAAAAAAATAGTAGCCACGCTTCTTCTTTGACAAAAGAGATTTCCGAAAATTCTCCAAGAAGGTCTTCGTGCAGTGCTGTGGTACCCTCTCCCGGGAAAGCTGCTAGTAAATATGTGACCGCTTGTCCTTTGATAGCTCTTGGGGAAGAACACGTTATATCAAACTCTGATATTTGGAGGAGCCATTTGGCTGGCCTTCCTATCAGTGCCGGTTTTGAAAGTAAGAACTTCATAGTATCGGACTTGGATATCAGTACCACTTTGTTTGAGAGTAGATAATGCCTAAACTTATGAATGGAGTGAATTAGATCTAGGAACGCTTTTTCTGCCTTAGGGTATCTGAGTTCAGCATCCCTCAAAGTCCGACTGAAGTAGTATATAGGGTGCTCAATTCCTTCATCATCTTTTTGGGCGAGAAGAGCTCTGACAGCAGTATCACTAAAAGCAGCGTAGAGACACAACGGTCTTCCTTGTACAGGAGATTTCATGACGGGTGGGGATGACAGTATCTGTTGAATCTTCCGAAAATCCTCTTGTTGTAGTGTCTTCTAAACAAAACTTGCCCCCTTCTTCAGCAAGGGGGTGAATGAAGCAATAAGCTGAGCTAAACCCGGTATAAAACGCCGGATGTAGTTTACATTACCCATGAAGCTCTGGAGTTCTTTCCCAGTTTATGGAGGTGGCATCGTGAGGATGGCTTGGGTTTTGGTGGGTCAACTTTGATTCCCTCAGTGGTCACCAGGAAACCTAGAAATTTGCCCGAAGAGACGCCAAAGACACACTTCAAAGGATTCATATTTAGTTTGTATTCACGACACCTTTCAAACACCGTCATGAGAACCTCCGTATGGGCCGCCCGGGTTTTTGACTTGACCACTATGTCATCCACGTAGCCTTCAACTTGCTTATGCATCATATCATGGAAAATTGCGGTCATGGCGCGTTGGTAGGTGGTGCCAGCATTTTTCAAACCGAAAGGCATCACGGTATAGTAAAAGTTTCCGAGAGGAGTTCGAAAAGCTGTCTTACTTGCATCGTGCTCATACATCTTTATTTGATTGTAGCCGCTGTATCCGTCCATGAAAGAGAACATACCGTCTCCACTGGTGGCGTCTACCAGCATATCAATGTTATGAAGAGGAAAATCATCCTTGGGGCAGCATTTGTTCAGATCCCTAAAATCAACACATCACCTGATTTGGCCGCTCTTCTTCTTTACGGGAACCACATTGGCCAACCAAGTGGGATGGTGAATGGGTTTGATGAAACCAATGGCTAGTAATTTTTGAATTTCCGCCTTGATCTGTTCTTCCACATCGTGTATGAACTATCTTGGAGATTGCTTGACCGGTTTGGATTAGGGTATTATATGTAGATGATGAGTGACCAGTTTCTCATCCAAGCCAGGCATTTCTTTGTATGTCCACGCGAATACGTCTTGATATTCCTTAAGAAGGTCCACAAGTTTTGCACGTTCGTCGGCACATAGAGTTGAGATGATGGAGATAGGCCGTGGAAATTCCTCGCTTCTGATGTTGACAACTTCGAGTTCATCTGTGGTGGAGTTGGTTCCGTCATGCAGTTGTCGTGGTGCATCCGGCACCTCCTCTTGTGACTCGCTGCTGTGATTGAATTCCATTGTGCGGAGAGACTGGGTGGTAGTCTCCCCTGCTAATTGCTAACAGCGGCGCCGATATACGGTTTTCCCTTTTTTGTCACAACTTGCAATAAAAGCCCGCTCCCGCTTGGTATGAGTATGAGCCATACTTCCGTTTGATGAGGATAAATTGGTGTGCTTTTCTTTTGGAGAGATGGTGAAAGATCGGGTCTCTTTGCGCAGTGATGCGAGCCTGTCCTTTTCTTCAATTGAAGTCCATGTCGGGAGTGGAGTGCAGTGGAATTTGCTTGACGAGTCCCGTGAATTTTCCTTCGGTTCGAACATCTCTATACCACAGTGTTTATGGGTGAAAACTACTCCTGCAGAATTTGGTAATTTGGGGTGTGGATGAGGAATGAATTTAAACCTTTAAACAAATGAACTGCGCGGTGAGTGCTTGTAGATTCGAGAGATCAATCTGTGCAAGTCCGGACTAAACCAAGAAATGGCTGTTCCAGGACTTGTTTCGGTCCACAAAGTGAAGGAGATGGGGTTGATCTTAGGGAGGGAAGCGAAGAAGGTGTTGAGATTGTGAAGGTGTTGGCTTGCTTATGACTTGTAACAGAAAAGTGAGAAGGCTTGCGGTTGATGCAAGCAGGCTCTGGGTGTTTGAATACGATTTTTGTATTAACACTTGATTTTCTGTCTCGTCTGAACTTGTGTTGTTGTTTGAAATAAGGCGGAGAACCTATTTATACAAGTCATTGAGCCTCATTCACGTCTCTCGTGGGAAGTGGAGTGATGGAGTTGTGGAGTTGTGCGTCGGTGCCATACGACCAGTCTTGCCCACTTCTCCTGTTCATCTCTAACCGTCCATGACTTCCTGACACGTTCTTGTGATGGCGCGTTGCACGCCGCACACCGTAAACCGCCAGACCAATACCCCAAGTATGTATCCCCAGTTTGTGACATGATTGATAAACTGGAATGTGTGGATCGTGGATCCACGAAAGATAGCATGTAATCTTTGAATTGAATAATCGTGTTATTTCAGGAAGTCGATACTTGTGAAGTATCGTGTGTATTTTATGCAGTCTTCGCATTATAGTGTGGTAAAGTGATGGGTAATGACGCCTCACAACCAAATAACTCCCGACCAGGGTTGTATAACCAAGTCGGTGAAGTTGGACGGATGAGATGATCTTTGAGACACTCATCTGCGACCGATTAATGAATATTAGGGTTTTTGAAGAGGTGCGCAAGCATCACTCTTCAGCTTGGTCGAAACCAAGCATGGAAAGGGATTTGGAGAGGACCGACCGGGCATGTGTGTAGACGGCATGCCGGTGTGCACGCCCATACCTTACCGTCCCATGAAGGCGCGATCTAGGCCACTCAATTTAACCGGTAAAGTTGAGTGGTTGAGATCGGTTTGCGGCAGAAATCCATTGCCGCAAAGGAGTTGAAAATCGGCGTGACATCCCTAGTTTGGGCACGCGTTTCAAGACGATACATCTTGGTCGGTCTTGGTCGATCATACCAGCGGGTAGGCGGTAGGATGGTGTTCACACCTATACCTGACTATCCCATGAAAACGTGATCTAAGCCACTCAAATCATCCGGTGAAGTTGAGCGGTCGAGATCAGTTCGTGGTTTGGGAGGCGCGGCCATGCTAGTTTGGACGAACGTTTTGTATTGACCAGGCATGATATGCCTTGGCCGAACACATGAGGAGGTAGATGGGCTCATGGTGGTCATGCTGGTATGACCGGCCCTTGCTTAATCTAATCTGTGACCCTCCATTCGTGCCGGGAGAAGATGGACGCGCGTGATGGCTTGAAACCCTAATTTTGGCTTTCAAAAGCCGTGCGCCACTCCTTGTTTGGGCGTACGAATTTGTTACAACCATGCGTGGTTGGTCTTGACCGATTGGTCAAGTGTGTAGGTGGGCCCACGGTGATCGTGTTGACATGCTCTGGGCCCTTTGAGTCTACATCTATACCCTCCATCTATACCTGCGAAGATGGATGGTTGAGACTGTTTTGCGACACATGTAATATGCCGCAAACCCTAATTTAGGGTTTTCCGTCCATAATGCTTGGTATGAACGGTTTCTTGGCAAGCTAGGCCAATGACCGACCATGCGGGGTCGGGCCGTGGGTATACCATACCGCTTGGGGGTGATGGAATTGATGCGGGGTCATCCAATCATGCTTATGGAGTTGGATGATGCGATCGAATCATATCCGGACCGATACGGTCGGTCCGGATGCTCAATCGGCTAGTATAACACACCGAGAGGGCTCAATCGGGCTAGTATAACACACCGAGAGGGGGCTCGGGCTAGTATAACACACCGAGAGTCACTGTACGGGTATTTCGTACATGGTTTCATTATAGTGCTTGGAGGTTCGTGTTACTCTACGTAAGAGTAACACTCGGTCGTCATGCCACACCGATAATGAGTACCGGAAATACAAGGTGATATGAAATTCACAGGAAGGGATTGTTGCCACATGCTCCAACCTCGGAGGAATTTCACGTATTCACGAGAATGGGATTGTTGCTACATGCTCCATTAAGGTGAATTAAGTGAGGGAGTATCCAACACTTATAAATGTCTTTATCTTTTACAAGATGTCGGCGCATGATTTTTCCGGGTTTTTACAAATTTAACCTTAAACGAAAATCCACCATCAACATTAAGTCCCCGCCTAGCACATAATGGTTACACTATTGTGTGGTAGGCATGAGATGGTGACATACATATATTGAAATGACCAGGCTAAAGTAGATATATATTTATTGGATAGTCGGGCGTTGCCACTGAACTGGTTGGTTACGATTAAGGATACGAAGGAAACATGACTTGATCGGTGAGTCGCTCTGATTCCTCTTGTACATATTTGAGCCCGGCCACTTCTTCAGGTGTACTTCCTTCATCATACACGGCTCTCCTCAGGTATATCTGATAAGCCTCGTCGATTGTTATCCCGAATTAGCGACCTTCGTAGGTGGTAAGTAAAGACTCCTTTTCCTTCGGGATTCTCGACTTGTGAGATTATAAAGAATCGTCTCATGTGGTCGTTTTTCTATATTTCGGTACTACTCGATTTTCCGATTAAGCGATCGATGGATTTGATGATCTCTTTTTTTTTTTTTTTTTTTTTTTTTTTTTTTTTGTGTGCGTGCTCATAACTCCCTCTCCTTTGCGGTTTATCATGGAAGCGGTGGACGCTCATTCTGTTGCTTCCCCAGAAAGAAGTTTTGAAGTCGACAAGCCCGAAAACCATGCGCACGAAGAAGTAATGGCTAAGATCGATCTTCCACTTCGCGAAGTCGGCCGTGCTATTCAGGGGATGTCTATCCCCCACCTTCGTATTGTCAGAGGACGTATCTGTGCACTTTCAGCTGCAATTGACATGGAGGAGCGGCGGAGGCGCGAGGAAACGCTGCAGACACTAGTAAGCGCAAGGCGAGAGAGATTTGCACCAGCAGTTGAAGAGGCGGAGAGTTGAGCATAAACGACCTCCGAATGAAGACAAGTGCGATTACCCGATCCAGGACGGCGTGATAATTCTTGATTCTGATACAGACGTAACCTGAACATGTGAAGGAAATTTGCGTGGCCCCTAATGTTGCTATGCCCTTTGATGCTCCCACTGATGATGTTGGGATGGAGTGCGCTGCTTCTGCGGAGACAGCTGATGCAGAAGTTGAGGTAGATCCGAAGAGGGGAGCATCAACAAGTCATGGAGCACAATCTGACGGTGATGCGGGCGAGGCCGATTCTCTTGGCGACTAGAACCTCCTTTATTTTTCTTTCCAAGCATATTCTGTACACTCGAACATCTTCCTTGTACTCGGTGGCGGCCGGGTTCAAGGTTTTTTCTTCCGTTTGATTGTTTGAATAAAGTTTTCTTTCATAACCTTTGTCAAGACTGTGCGCCTTCATACATAATTCTTAGTGATAAAAGAAACAATATCATAATGGAACATCCACGGACCTGTACTTCTGATGCAGGGTTTTCTCGGCTTTGCTGGGGAAGATGTCTCAAACCATTTCCCTTTTGTGCACACGTTCTATTTCCTTCTTCCCGTGAGATATTCGCTCAGGGTTTCCTTTCTTGCTCCAGTGGGTTGGTTTAGGCGACTCAGGACTTTGTGTTTTTAGGAGTAAAGAGGTTCTCAGATAAAAATAATGCTTCAATTGAAAGTTGAAAATTGAAAACCCTAACCATGAATGCAAGTATTGCAATCATTTTCTGGAGGGATTACAAATATGACATGAAATTGTAAAAGGAAATACGCTGGAAAAATAGCACAGCGATTTAGGGTGTACGGGATACTGTGAAGTGGCAGTACGGTATCTTAAGTCCGGTAGGGTTTGAGCCATTTTGAGTGAATTGTTATGCCTTCTAGTTTATCAACGTTGATGAGCTTGCAGTAGCCGCCTAGGGTAACATCTGCTACCAGGTACGGTTCCTCTTCTCTTTCGATGGGTGAGTCAGGTGGAGTGATCATTTTCACCGTCATGCTCCCAACCTTGAATGTAGTCGTCTTCGTCACCAGGTCTCCAATTCCAAACGGGTTTGGTCGTGCAGATACTTGGACCTTGGCCTTATCGTCTTTGACCAAGACAGCCTCTACGCTCTTGATAAAATATTTGAAAGGGCCGGCTTCCCATTCACATCTCCTAGCCGGGGTTGTTCCGTCGGTTGGGATCAGTCCCCAGGACTTGTCAGAACGAGGGGCGGCAGGTTGTAAAGAAGGTTGTGTGACGAGACTTACTTGGGATCGGAACTTTTCAACGTATGCTGACAGGCTTTCTCCGGGAAGTTGTGTCACATTGGTAAGTTCTTTGGTGCAGCAATAGACAACCATCGGGGGAGGTCCAGAAGGCGTGTTGGAGATTCTTTCAGGTATCGAAACCGGCAGAGGACAGACTCCTAGTATTGCTTTGTTTTTGTGCATCCAAGGGCATCCCAGGATCATGTCGTATTTGGGGTGATCTTTGACTATGTAGAACTTTGCTTGCGTCGAGGCATCACCCAATTTGACTTCCAGATCAATATATCCGTATGCATCTCTGGGCTCTCCCGCTGAATCTTTAACCACAGTCGGGTGACGAGTAGCTTCCTGCTTCGAAATCTTTGCCGCTCTCAAGGTCTTGACAGTAATGATGTTAAATTCGGAAGCTGTATCAATCAAAACGCTATCGAATTCAAAGTTTCTCAAACAAGTGACGGTTAGGAGTCCCAAGTTTCCATTGCTCATGTCTTTCAGGAAAGACTGGGGTTCCTGGACTGCTACTGGATGCAAACGCCTTCCTGACACAACGTGGTTGAGGGCCGCAAATATGTCTTGACGCTGTCCTTTGGAGAAGTACAAGATTTCACATATGTGCTCCATCATAGATTGTACGGTCTTGCGAACACAATCCCCAGAAATCATGTAGTTCCTGATAGGTAAAGGGTTTCTATGAACACCCTCGTTTCCAAGGTGGAGTTCCCCTGTCTCTACCTTTTCCCTGAATATTTGTTTCAACCTGTTGCAATCTTTGGTTGGATGATGGACGAACCTGTGGTAGCAACAATATCTGGGATCTTCCATTTCTTCCTTGGTCGGAGGACGCCTGATAGGGGGCAGCTTTACGGCGTCGTCTTGGATCCACGCTTCCAGGAGCTCTATCACTTCATTCATGGGAAAAGGAAAACTGTGTCTTTAGTGTTTTGTATGGGAGTTTTGTCTACATTTCCTTTTCGAGACAAAGTCTTGTGTCTTTGAGGATGTTCGCTTGGTTTGTTGTTCCGTTACTGGAGCTTTCCTTTTCTCTCCTCCGCCCACTACACTCACAGAAGGACCGGTGTTGTATTGCTTGTTCGTGAGGCGCCTGCTCCCTCGACTTTCACGTAAACCTTCACTTCGAACAACTCTGGTTCTTTCTAGTAGTGCCGGTGCGCTTGTTCTTTGAACGTTTTGCAGCCTCGTGGAGTTCGTGAGAACGTTTGAAAGCCCGGGTTCTCTAACAGAGCGCGGTATATGGGTATCATCCCGTTGATGCACAACTCCACCAATTGTCGTTCGGTGACGTTCGGGTCATGACAATCCAGTGCTTGGGTTCTGAATCTTTTAACGAAGTCGTTGGGATGCTCGTTGTTCCGCTGAAGAATTCTTCCTAGATCTGAAAAGGTGATTTGTTCAGACACGAAGAAATACTTTAGAGAAAGAATCACTGACCATCTCGCTCCGTTGGATATCTTTGTTAGGTGCGATGTTGTTGTACCAGTGTATGCCCTCCCCGTAAGTAATTTCGAGAATTCTTTCAGGCGTAGAACATGATTGTATTCATGTTCCCCCAAGGATTCCAAGAATCGAGAGACATGTTCACGAGCATTACCAGTACCGTCGTAGAGGGAGAACTGGGGAGAGGTGTAACCTCTTGGAAGAGGGATTCGTTGTATATCTTGAGGGTATGGAGGTTGGTGTTGGTGTGCATCCGTCAGATTTCCTTTGCCTCGGCTTTGAAGAAGTCGTTCTAGATCCTCACGTGTGATGAAGTTGGGTGACTGGTCCCTTTCCCTTGAACATTCAGGAGCAACACGAGCTTCTGTCCGAGTGGAGACGCCTGCTCCGGGTGAATTGAAGGCATCTCTTGTTGGCTCCAAAGATTGACGTGAATCTGCGGCAATCGTTCAGTCAAGGTCTTGAGGAAAGTGAGTACCTCCTTCGAGTTGCGGCCATATCTGTTTGAGTTTTAGCAAGAACTTCCTGTTTCTCCATCAAGTCTGCAACGGTAATGACAGACGGTGGTCCTCCTCTTGTGCCTCCGGCTCCTCGCCCCGATGAAGGAGTGAAAGTTGTTGCTCTGGTGACCACCGGAGGTGTTACCCTTGAGGAGATGCCGGGATTTGGCGGCGCTCCGGCTCGGTGGTGATGGGGGCGTTACACCTCTGGGATGTTTCTGCTCCGCTAGTGTTGGTGATAGAGGTAACGTCTCCTCGAGATGTGTTGGTTACGGTAGCTCCACCGACAGTACTTCGATACCGTGGATTGGCACCCACACTAGCCCCATCGAGTTGATTCCGATCCGGACCTTAATTCCACCATCTTGAAATGAATTGTTGAATTGATTCTAAGATCTACCCTTTCGAAATTGATAAAATTGAATCGGATTGGAAGAAATTGACTTTACAAACGAGAGATTAATCTCCCACTGGTCGCCAATTGTTTATGGGTGAAAACTACTCCGCAGAATTTGGTAATTTGGGGTGTGGATGAGGAATGAATTTAAACCTTTAAACAAATGTCTTCACGCGGTGAGTGCTTGTAGATTCGAGAGATCAATCTGTGCAAGTCCGGCCTAAACAAAGAAATGGCCGTTCCAGGATTTGTTTCGGTCACAAAGTGAAGGAGATGGGGTTGATCTTAGGGAGGGAAGCGAAGAAGATGTTGAGATTGTGAAGGTGTTGGCTTGCTTATGACTTGTAATGAAAAGTGAGCGGGATTGCGGTTGATGCAAAGCGAGGCTCTGGGTGTTTAAATACGATTTTTGTATTAACACTTGATTTTCTGTCTCGTCTGAACTTGTGTTGTTATTTGAAATAGGGCGGAGAACCTATTTATACAAGTTATTGAGCTTCATTCACGTCTCTCGTGGGAAGTGGAGGAAGTGGAGTGATGGAGTTGTGGAGTTGTGCGTCGGTGCCACACGACCAGTCTTGCCCACTTCTCCTGTTCATCTCTAACCGTCCATGACTTCCTGACACGTTCTTGTGATGGCGCGTTGCACGCTGCACGTTGTAAACCGCCAGACCAATACCCAGCGTATGTATCCCCCAGGTTTGTGACATGATTGATGTCTGGAATGTGTGGATCGTGGATCCACGAAAGATAGCATGTAATGTCAATGAATAATTGTGTTATTCGGGAAGTCGATACTTGTGAAGTATCGTGTGTATTTTATACAGTACTGCATTATAGTGTGGTAAAGTGATGGGTAATGACGCCTCACTGACCAAATAACTCCGACTGTGGTTGTATAACCAAGTCGGGTGAAGTTGGACGGATGAGATGATCTTTGAGACACTCATCTGCGGCCGTTAATGAATATTAGGGTTTTTGAAGAGGTGCGCAAGCATCACTCTTGACTTGGTCGAAACCAAGCATGGAAAGGGATTTGGAGAGGAAACGACCGGGCATGTGTGTAGACGGCATGCCGGTGTGCACGCCCATACCTCATTGTCCCATGAAGGCGCGATCTAGGCCACTCAATTTGCTTAGGTAAAGTTGAGTGGTTGAGATCGATTTCATGGCAGAAATCCATTGCCGCAAAGGAGTTGAAAACCCGGCGTGACATCCCTAGTTTGGGCACGCGTTTCAAGACGATACATCTTGGACGGTCTTGGTCGATCATACCAGCGGGTAGGCGGTAGGTGGTGTTCACACCTATACCGACTATCCCATGAAAACGTGATCTAAGCCACTCAAATCATCCGGTGAAGTTGAGCGGTTGAGATCGGTTCGTGGTTTGGGAGGCTCGGCCATGCTAGTTTGGACGCACGTTTTGGATTGACCAGGCATGATATGCCTTGGCCCATGAGGAGGTAGATGGGCTCACGGTGGTCATCTTTGGTATGACCGGCCCTTGCTTAATCTAATCTGGTGACCCTCCATTCGTGTAGGAGAGAAGATGGACGCGCGTGATGGCTTGAAACCCTAATTTTGGCTTTCAAAAAGCCGTGCGCCACTCCTTGTTTGGACGCACGAATTTGTTACAACCATGCGTGGTTGGTCTTGACCGATTGGTCAAGTGTGTAGAGTGGGCCACGGTGATCGTGTTGACATGCTCGGGCCCTTTGAGTCTACATCTATACCCTCCATCTATACCTGCGAAGATGGATGGTTGAGACCGATTTGCGACACATGTAATATGCCGCAAACCCTAATTTAGGGTTTTCCGTCCATAATGCTTGGTATGAACGGTTTCTTGGCAAGCTAGGCCAATGACCGACCATGCGGGGGTCGGCCGTGGGTATTCCATACCTGCTTGGGGGTGATGGAATTGATCTGGGATCATCCAATCATGCTTATGGAGTTGGATGACGTGATCGATCATATCCCATCTGATCTGGTCAGTCAGGATGCTCAATCGGGCTAGTATAACACACCGAGAGGGGCTCGGGCTAGTATAACACACAGAGAGTCAGCACGACGGGTATTTCTTACATGGTTTCATTATAGTGCTTGGAGGTTCGTGTTACTCTGTAAGAGTAACACTCGCCCGTCATGCCACACCGATAATGAGTACGAAAATACAAGGCCGATATGAAATTCATGAGGAAGGGATTGTTGCCACATGGTCCAACCTGGAGGAATTTCACGTATTCACGAATGGGATTGTTGCTACATGCTCCATTCTTGGTGAATTAAGTGAGGAGTATCCAACACTTATAAATGGCTTTATCTTTTACAAGATGTCGCGCATGATTTTTACGGTTTTTTACAAATTTAACCTTAAACGAAAATCCACCATCAACACACAGATTGGTGTATAAGGAGATAACGACGCGGGATGCGAATAACTTCTTCATTCAACTTGGTCTTTAGGCACTGGTGATATGTTGAAGGAATGATCATGTTATCGTGGAGCCACGGTCTTCCCAGTATCATATGGTAGTCTGGCTCCTTCTCGATTACTTCGAACTTTACCTTCGACTGGATTGGTCCCACTAACATTCAGCCGATGTATCCATACGTGCTAGTTTTGTTGCCTTCGAAATCTGTCATCATGGTAGGCTGCCATATAATTTTTCTTGGCCGCACCTTGGCTGTCCTGAGCGTTCTGAGAGTAATAACATTGGAGGACGCTCCCGTGTCGATGAGGGCCCATTTGAAATATGAATCCTTGATGCGAGCAGTGATGTGTAGTGCTCGGTTATGTCCTTCTTCTGCCATCATGTCGTCTTCAGTAAATATAACATTGTTGACGGACATCTCTGATATTCTTGAAGTCTCCGAGTGTAAAGGAACCAAACACGCGTCTAGGGCTATTTGATTAATCGCAGTAAATGTCTCTGCTCGTTGGTCCTTTGAAATATGCAGAAGTTCACATACACTTTCCACCAATTTCGCTTCTGGTTCATTGGTTTACGATTGGTGGTGAAGTTGTTGACCACGAGAACGATCATTCGGGCGTCGGTCCTAAAGTGTTGGAATTTCCGGGTGATTGAGACACTCAAATACGATGTAATTTGGTAGGTCTGTAAAAGTGATTTCCTACGTCTTATCCTGCAAGTGCACAGTGCCTTTGGAGGCAGTGGCAAGTACAGGTCATTCCACAGAGAACTAGTGTGTGCAAGATTGTTCTAAGTGTTTCTCAACTCATGTTTTCGGGGAAGGTAATTCAAATATATGAATTTGTTTATAGTCTTTACGACCGAGATGAAGGTTTCAAGGCTAAAAGTAAGATGAAATACAAGTGTTGAAGTTACACGCACTAGGATTATCAAATCCACCTCTAATTCAAGTTATGTTATTCAACTAGCTTGAATATTCTTGTTCCTATGGCGGGTAAGGATAGTATGTCAACTCTATCACTTATCTAGGAGGTTTCACCATGGGATAACTCAATTAATCACTAAGAATACTACTACAGAGCACTAGTTGTCTATCTAAGCACAACTAGTCAAAGAGTTAGCAATGATAATTAAAACAAGAGCTGAAACACACTCAACACAATGTTATCCTAACTATAATGGATACAAGGCATTCATTGTGAGAGCGGAGCAATGAGGTGTTAAAATTGAGCTTATCTTATAACTTAAAACATGCCAAGAACAATTCAAATGAAGTTGAACCACGAACATAGATTTAGGGTTTCATTTTTAATCCTAGCAAAATAATTTAGAACATCATAAGCATGGTAAAAGACTTAAAATTCAAAATGTAAAATAAACTATGAACCCTCAAATTTTCTCTTTTCTCTTACATCCAAAACATGAATTTATAACTCACAAAACATTTGTAACTAACAACTATACTGACCCAAACCTGCTCTCTCTGCCTTGACGCGTCCCTGACTCTGAATCGACCATGCATGGGGGTTTGGTGAAACCCTAACCCTAATTATCTCTAACTTAGATTCTAGGTTGATGAGAAGCTATGAAAGAGATAATTGAGAGAGAGAGAGTGGCGGAGAAGGAGCTA